>CM060104.1:22003324-22670824 GCA_030522415.1 Channallabes apus
TGATGCCTAACCATTTTTTTTCCATTGAGTTACTTTATTTTTCATTCATTTCTTTCACTTTCTGTCTTTGGAAAAATATCAGCACTGACAGGTCAGTACAATCTAATTATTAAGGCTCTCACAGTTAGTTAACCTCAGCTACTGTATATTACTCAAGTTCTTAATTTCATTAAGAGATCTGTTTCTATTGGTTTTTTTTTTTTTTGGAAGTGTCCTTTAAAATTTTCTGACAAATTTATTTAATTCTATTGGCCAAAATATAAGCTAACTAGAAGTTTAACTCAAACTACCACAACCCTGACGAGGCAGTTACTAATGATGCTGTAAATGTGTCAGCACCACATGTTCATATTAGTTCATGTCACACCTCTACTCTCAACCAGATGTCCTATTAAGCTTTCTAAACATGAATCGTGTTCTTCATATTAATATTTTTATTTGTATCAGTTTAAAATACAATTGTGTTGAATCTGTATTAAAATTGAGTTACATGCTTAGTTTGTGTGTGTGTGTGTCAGACAAACTCACGTGTCCTGGCTGTGCTGATGAGAGGGTCACTGGAGCCTGTTGTGTATGAAGAAATGACCTTGACCACATATTCCGTGCCGCTCAGCAGGTTCAGGATCAGCAGTGTGTTCACATCGTCTCCTACAAACGTCTCCAGAGCACGGCCAGGCACTGAACACAAAACACGATACCAAACAAATGTTAGCACCCATACACCCAGTTGGCAGCGTACGTACATAAATGCTGTACATCGACAAAACTATACACATTTAAATTTCAATGTCAAATTAACGAAATCTGCATTAATTCACTACTTAGCAACACCAGCACACAAACTAATTTCACCTGAAGGGTGTTAATCAGGCAGGGATTTAGCTTGCTCCATTGCACAGAATAGCACAAAAGAAAAAGACAATCAGAGTTCAGCGTAGCAGAAGACCAAATAATGAAAAAGGAAAACAGCATGGAGCAAAGCTCTGCCTCCCCGATTCCTTCACAGAAAGATCACAGACGAAACAAAAGAGGAGACAATAAAAACAATAAAGAAACAGCTGATCCGCACAGTTCTAGATAATATTAAAGTATAGATTCTCTTGACCCTTGACTTAAGGCTCATACACAGATACGCAACCAAGGCAGATTTCTAATACAGAATAGCCAAATGAGCAGCAATTTTATGATGCTTCTGCAATGTGCATAGCCCTGCTTGTTTAAGGAGTTATTAAACATAGCTGGAGTAGCCGCTTCTCTCCCTCACAGGCTCAACTTTTAATATAAATCAAAAATTTATGGATGTACAATTTGAGTCTCCTCTCAAGAGGTTGCAGTGGAAAACGCAGAAAGCGAGGGATATTTTTCCTTCTGGTGTTCTATAACCAAAACCTTTCTGTTTACAGCTGAAATGAATCCCACAAATGGAAGAATGGTCATATTCAGTCCAGCAGATGTAGAAACAGATGGCTGTTTCCTAGCTTCATGGTTTTACCAGCAGCATTTATTCAATTTGGCCTTGGTCTAACACATTAAAAGCTTTGTTTAAAATCCTAAAAGCATTGCCAGGTGTAAATTACATCAACTCCGGAATCAATGGCACTGTTCACAAACAATGACAAAAAAAAAGTAAATAGGATGCTGTTCCTGTTAAGTGGTGGACACAGCAGACCATTTAATCCAGGCCTGGCCCAAGTTTTACACCTAGACACCCTTCTTCACACTTCCTATTGTCTATCTGGGCTGGGGCTCAGAAGCCTACCACTCAGCCGCCTAGATAAATAACAAATATAACAGTTTCAGTTAGTGACCTTTAAATCACAAGGAATATATAGCAACCCTTAAATACAGGGACACTGTATGTGTTTATCATAGCGTTATTCAAACATTTGTACGCTTCTTCTCATTTTTACCACAGTTTTGCCAGCACCATCAGCCCAGCTCTTGCCCATCACGTTGCATGTATATGGGAGGGCTGGAAGCATGTTATGGGGACAGGGGTCCCCATAGCATACCCCCTGGGGACAGGGGTAGCTCAGTGGTTAAGGCATTGGACTACGGTTCGGAAGATCCCAGGTTCAAACCCCACAATCACCAAGTTGCCACTGTTGGGCCCTTGAGCAAGGCCCTTAACCCTAAACTGCTCAGATGTATAATGAGATAAAAAATGTAAGTCGCTCTGGATAAGAGCGTCTGCCAAATGCCTAAATGTAAATGTTATTGTTCACAAAGTTATTAGGCATGAAAACCCCCTGAGTAAGATTGGTACAAAGGTTAACATGGCTAACATGGCTTCCACCAAACAATAAAACCAGCCATCACAACTTTTTAAAAACAGCTTCTCCTGCCGCTGCCCAGGGTGAAGTAACGCACTTAAAGCAAAGTGCAATCTACCCTCTTCCACATACATAGAGTACATAATCTGACAGACATGCATGATTGGTTAGTGCCACTCTGATTGACATGGGACAGAATGTGCCATCCATTCCACCCATAATATGGCAAATTGCGGTCCATCGACAACTGGCTCAATAATTGTTCTGGCATCAATCTTACAATCTTCCAAAGATATGAATGTGTTTCTGTTGAACTGTTCTTGAACCTTCTAATCAGCATTTAAGTATTTAAAAATTATCAAGACCCTCACAATTAACATCTGGTTAAATATCACTTAATAAACATGATTTAAGATGAAAGGTTCATGTTCATATGTGGCCATAAGCATGGGGATACACACCAGATGTAGGCTGATAGATGATTCTGTAGCCCATGGTGGGTGAGGCAGGTGTGTCCCAGGTGAGGCGGAAGCGATTGTACCATTCCTCAGACACCCTCAGGTTTCTCGGGGCAGTCAGTGGTACTGGCCAGCAAAGGAAAAACATAATCAGAACAATGAACAGCTGTGCTTACTCGAAGCCTAGAGCAACTTTCAGCAGACGCTAGATTTCGGTGCAATACCTAACAAGTGATTTCAGCCTAAGGAGCGCGAACATTCATCATTGTCATGTTTGCCAACCCTCCTAATTTTCTCAGCGTTCCAATTATCACTGTCTTCACCTGGTGTTATCTCCAGCCAGGTTCACAAATTTCCCATATGGTATTCGTTTTAATTAATTTTTTATTCCTTTTCATCATTATAACCTTCCTGCCAGGTAATTTAGCCAACTAATGAAGATTTGACATCATGCGTTGTCAAAAGGCTCTTGGGCTACATTGTTGTTACTTACTGATGGGTATATTCTTTTTTTTATAGCTAAAGTCACTCAATTCTAGCAATACAATATACCATTAACCCTTTTCATTCAAAATTACCCATTTGACTTTTCCATTAGACCATGTCTAATCTATTACATGATTAAATAAATACTAAACATATTTTTCAATGTAAATCTTTATATGCCTAAGGCTATAAAGATTTATAAAAGCTAAGGCACCATATTATCTTTAGTACAAATTTTGTTATACATGGCTGAGGTATTACTGTACTGTATGTAAACCTAACAGCTGTTTTACTTACAGTACTATTCAAAACTCTTGGTCACATACAAAAGATATCCATATCCATCGGCAAAATTCCAACATAAAAGTAACTTTTTTTAAAGAGCACTAAAGAGTAATAAAATAAACAGTCAATATTTGGCGTGAAAACTCTTTGCTTGGAAATGAATAGTAGTGCATTTTTATTAGTAAAACTGAGTGTGCTGGAGAATATGCCAGACTTCTTCTGGCAACACTTGCTGCTTTCTATTTTCATGCAACACCAAAAAACCTACACTACTTTTTTGTTTTCGTCTGAAAACTAGTCTGATATGTAATATGTTGCTTTCTTTAGAGGCATACGAATATTCTTCTTCAATTAAATGTACTGATTTGTTTATTTATTTATTTGAAAATTAAGTTTGGAAATGATTAATTGCTTTTGTACATAATAATGCAGACATGATAAACACATGAAACAAAAATTATACTGAACAAAATTTATACTAAAGTATTAATACTATACTGGTGTATAATATAATATGAATATTATACTGGTGCCTTTGCGCACACACATACACACACACACACACACACACACACACACACACACACACACACTCACACACACGTTAATTATTAGATATGAAAAGCCTTTAGGTATCTGAGCAAACAAGAATGAAGATGATTGTTTATATTCATTCAAATTTGTATATTATAGAAAAAACGTCTGTAAATTAAAGTTTGACATAAATTTTTCTTTTGACCTGTTTTTTATCATTGAAATGAATAGTCAAAACAATCAACAAATGTGAAGTTCCTCGCTCTGAAAGACTGATGATAGCAAGGTTTCAGATTATAAATTATGTGAGAAATCATACATTGCACTTTCTTGCAGAAATGCATTTCTAGTTTTACACTTTTCTCCAGTGATGCTGGACTCATGGAACAATAGCCATTATGGATGGTTCCTTTTCTTTTTTTAAATGGTTAAAATTAGACAACACTTAGGGTTATTCGGTTGTCCTTTGAGCAGAATGCAAAGGAACTGAACTAGAGCTCTTTTAAGAAGCTTTAAACCTTTAACTATACTAGGGAACATAAGAGTAAATAGCCATTACAGGTCTTGGCTTTAAAACCTTACACCCCATCAACTGTCCCAGAGTGAGTCTTCTGCAGAATGCATTGCCCTGCTGACACTTCTTATAGCCCACAACGCAATCAGAAACAAGACCAGATCAGATTAAGAACCTTATATTAATCAAGATGTTAATGCAAAGATCCAATACAAGCTGCAATTCATTTTCAATTAGAGTTCACTGCAAGGTGTCGTTAACACTTCTAATCAGCGAGTCACAGAACGGTAAATTGTCATTGGAAAGTGATCATTGAGAGACTGGTAAACATAATCAATTCCATCAGAGGAAATAAAGCTAGTTTGATCACTTCATTACTGCTGGGAGAGTGGTGCTATAATGGATGACTTTCATTAAGCTTATTAAAGAGTAAAATCAATATTAGGTTGCCTGATTGAAAATGCCCTCCACAGGGGCCAGGAATGAAACTCTGGCCTTGGCCAACCGCATCTGCATAAAAAGCTACGAGAATGGTGTGGTATCACCTGATGCTTGCTGTTCAGAGATCTTTTTTCCTGACTTATACTGTAGCAGAAGTAAGGTTTCTAGTTACGGCATGAACACCAAGAAGTACAGCACTATGCAAAAGTCTTGTGCCACACCTCATATCTTCATATTAACCGTTATTATTTTATGTGGATTAAATTAACAAAATGGGAGCAAATGTTTTACTGCCACATGCTATAAATAACCTAGAGATACCATTTAAAAATGCTTTGTTTATGTAACAACCTCAGGAGCAACCTGAACACTCAGTATTCAGCATCACCAATATACTAATCATCGGATATCATCATCTGTACCTGTTTCTCACTGTTTCTCAATGGTTCTTTTGCTTGACTGATTCATAAGAAACTGTGTGGTTTAACCAACAAAACGTCTCGGGTTACTTTGCTGTAACCCTGTTCCCTGAAAAGGCGGGAACGAGATGCTGCGTGAAAACTCTATGGGAACCATTTTGTCATGTTGCCGGTTGTGAAACGTGTGGAAACACGCCAAAATTTTGGCTATATATAACCTCGGTCAGGTGACGTCATCTGATTAGACGCAGCAGCAGGTTATAAATACTAGTGAGCCGGCGACAAACCTCAGATTAATTTGTCTGAACGGACGTCCGGTCACATGGTAGTGCGGCATTAGGACGCAGCATCTCGTTCCCGCCTTTTCAGGGAACAGGGTTACAGCAAAGTAACCCGAGACGTTCCCTTTCAAAGGCTTCTCTCGATGCTGCGTGAAAACGCTATGGGAACGAGAATACCAACCCCGCCGCACTGCAAGTGTCTGGACCCCAAGGTTGTGTAGCGTGTGCGCACAAAGATCTCAGAACTATGCCTGGGCAGCTAACTCGGGGCTTTCCATGAGCCCGGAGTAGCATGAACATCCAGATTATAATGTAACAAATGTGTGCTTGGAGGACCAACCCTCCGCGTCACACAATTGCTGCAGGGGAATACCTCTTGCTGGTTCAAAAGGAGGCGATCTCCCTGGTTGAATGAGCCCTGCTTCCTAGAGGCGAAGTGAACCCACGCGCCTAATAGGAGAGGGCAATATGCATCTCTCACCCAGTGTAGTGGCGGCCGCTCCCGCGGCCCCAAGACATGTAAAGGCTGCTCTGACCTACACCACTGGCTAATGCGGTGGACGTAAATCTGAAGAGCACGTACTGGACACAGTAAGTGAAGTCTCTCCTGCTCCGAAGCTGTAAAGGCGGAGGACAGAAGGCTTCAAAACAATAGGGTGATGTTGTTTATGGACTTAGGCAGATAGCTCAGTGAGGATGCAGTTACGTGCATCCTGAAAGTACTAGGGCACAAGCCTGAGGACAAGCTTTTCCTGCAGAAACTCAGCACTGAAACATTTCGGCAGTGGACTGGGTCTACCTGCTTAGCACACACTTGCTGCAGGGGAATACCTCTTGCTAGTGCAATAGATGAGGCGATCCCCCAGGTTGAGTGGGCCCTGATTCCTAGAGGCGAAGGGAGCCCATGCGCCTCATAGGAGAGGGCAATAGCATCTCTCACCCAGTGTCACCCTTTAAAAACATTCCATTTGAGGGCATAAGGTCTTGAAGAGGGATACTAGATCCAGAGTCAGGGAGTAGCAAAGGGGACATTTGCTGATCTTGCGAGGCAAAGCGGTCCACCTCTGCTACATGAAATCTTTCCCAGATTGACTGACTACTTCGGGGGTGGGGTTTCCATTCCCCGTGTGTCAGAGACTGACTGGACAGTTACAACTGCTCCCACATTCATATGTCCTGGAATGTAAATCACGCTGAGGGACAGGAACCTGGTGCGCTAGCTATTCAGCGGCGCGAGCACAGTCCGGCCTGGCGATTAATATATAGACTTGCCATAGTGTTGTCCACCCGCAATGGGACATGGCACTCTCAACTCCTGGAGGAAGTGCTTTAGGGCCAGAAATAGAGCCATCATTTCGAGGCAATTGATGTGCGGTGCGAGAAGTAGGCCTCTCCATCTCCCTTGGGCTGGAGCGTTCACCTAAGACCGCACCCCCGCCCGTGAGGGAAGTATCTGTCGTTAGCATCTGCGACGACAAGACGAACTTAGAGTGGGACCCAGAGTCAGAAACCGGGGTCTGAACCACATAGGAAGGGTACGAAGCACCTGGCGCGTAACCCTTGTTGGGGATTGGCCCTATTGGGGAAATCCCCTGTCTTAGCCACAACTGAAATGCTCTCATGTGCAGAAGGCCCAAAGGTCACCGTGGATACGGCTGCCATGAGAGCTAAGATCTCTGAAAGTGATGGTCACTTTCTTGGTCTAGCTTGATTTCTTTGAGGGTGTTGATAATGGATTCGACACGAGCGGGAGACAGCTGTGCCTGCTTACGATCGAATCTCATGTGACACCCAAATCCTCAGAACAGGAAAGAGCACGCTTTCGTGGCGTTGGGTCTCAATCCTCAGAAACAAGATGAGCTAGGGCGACATGCTGATGTCGAAGCGCTAGCTAATGAGACTATGTAATTCAAATATGGATGCCCTGGTAGTCGTAAGAGCCAGAACTACATCCATGCATTTTAATATGTGCGGGTGAGAAAGCTAGACCAACTGAAAGGACCCGATACTGGTAAGCTTGGCCCCCGAAAGCGAACCTCAGGTTTTTCCCTGTGTTGTGGGAATATTTCCATATGAAAGTAAGCGTCCTTCAATCGATTGTCACAAATCAATCACTTGGTAGGATTTGAGAGCAACCACTTTAACAGTCAACATTTTGAAACTATATTATTTATTTTAGATAGCGGTACAGCCCGCGAAATCTAAAAATTTGGACGCAGCCCCCCGTTCCTCTGGGAACCAAGGAATACTGTTTGTAGTAGTCTGACTCACTGTCTGGTAGGGGAACATGTTCCATGGCCCCATTCCCCAGCAACTTCTGTCAGGAGATGTGCACTCCTGAAGTGGAGACCATGCCATTTTTAAACGCGGAAGGTGATGTGAGAACTCTACAGTTTCTCTACAGTGCTTAGTACCCAAGGAGATATACTTGGCAGTAGCTTCCACGCTGCCAATTTCTCAGAAAGGGGCAAAGTTTCGGCGGCTTGGTTAAACGGGGGGGGGGGGGGGGGGGTATTAGATGTTCGGCATCCTGAAACATGGCAGGAAAAACCGTAGAACTAACACTTTATTGGAGACTTTATTGGAGATGGCGCCGGTGAGGTCGGCTGCCGTCACGACTGCTCCGACCACCTTTTCTTTGTTTTTGTTATTTAAGTTACTTTTCAGTGTTTTAAAATCGGCAAAATCACCACCATTGAGTACATTAGGTATGATAGAGACACTCTTGTTTCTATTGGTATACAATGTACTCACAATTCGACATTTTTAACTCCGGATCCGAGCTGGCCGAGTGAGATCCTGAGTGAGAACAATGGACGCCATGCGAAGCGGAGGCCTCGAGGGAGACGAGCTGGGGTGAGGAACCGGCTCAGAGCCCGTGCACACCGCACACCTCTGCCTAGTATCCTGCTCGCCATCGTCCAGTCACTGGAGAACAAACTTGATGACCTCAGGGCCAGGATAAAGTTCCAGAGAGACATTTGGGACTACAATCTCCTCTGCTTCACCGAGACATGGCTGAACCCAGTGGTGCCAGACCACGCCATACAACCAGCAGAGTTTTCTCGGTTCACCGCATGGACAGGGCGCGGGACTCGGGGAAGTCAAGGGGAGGCGGCGTGTGCTTAATGGTGAACAACAGCTGGTGTTCCTCTTACACGCTCCTGCACACCAAACCTGGAACTACTGTCCATCATGTGTCGTCCTTTTTATCTTCCACGGGAGTTCACATCGGTCATAATCAGTGCCGTTTACATACCACCACAAGCAGACACTGAAACTGCCTTATGCGAGCTGCATGAGGCGCTCACACAGCACCAGACACAACACCGGGACGCTGCTCTCATTGTGGCGGGGGACTTTAATAGTGCCAACCTCAAACGCGCAGCGCCGAACTTTTATCAGCACATCACCTGCCCCACCAGGGGCGAAAGGACACTGGACCATTGTTATACCACGGTCAAAGACGGTTACAAGGCACAATCTCGTCCAGCGTTTGGTAAATCCGACCACGCCGCCATCTTCCTCATGCCAAAATATAAACAAAGGCTGAAACAGGAAGTTCCGGTTCAGAGGGAGGTCGCGCGCTGGACGGACCAATCGGTGGCCGCGTTACAGGACGCACTCGATGACGCAGACTGGGACATGTTCAGAAACAGCTCCGATGATGACGTCAGCGTGTTTACTGAAGCGGTTGTGGGATTTATTGGGAAGCTAGTAGACGATACGGTGGAGAAAAAGACTATCAGAACGTTTCCCAACCAGAAGCCGTGGGTGGATAAAACGATCCGCGACGGTCTGAGATCTCGCACAGCTGCCTACAACACGGGACTTGCGTCGGGGGACATGGAACCGTACAAGGCTGCGTCATACAACGTCCGGAAGGCGGTGAAAGAGGCGAAGCAGCGCTACGGGAGAAAACTAGAGTCACAGCTTCAACAGAGTGACTCTAGGAGCCTGTGGCAGGGACTAAGGACAATAACGGACTATAAAGCACCAACATCCGGTATGACGAACGCGGACGCGACGAGCTCAACACCTTCTATGCTCGCTTCGAGGCTGCAGCTAAAGACGCTAGCGATGCTAATGCTAACGGCGCTAATGCTAATGGCGCTAATGCTAGCGGCGCTAACGGCTGCAGACAGGAAGACACTGCCAGCACCGGGAACGCGCTCATCATCTCCGAGCACGACGTGAGGAGAGCCTTCAAGAGAGTGAACACCAGGAAAGCAGCAGGACCAGACGGCATCTCAGGTCGTATCCTCAGATCCTGCGCAGACCAGCTAGCACCTGTGTTCACTGAGATATTCAACATCTCCTTATCTCAGTCGGTGATCCCCACGTGCTTCAAAGAGTCCATCATTGTTCCTGTCCCGAAGAAACCACATCCTGCTTCCCTCAATGACTATCGCCCTGTAGCCCTCACCTCAGTAGTGATGAAGTGCTTTGAACGCCTTATCAGAGACTTCATCATTTCTTCACTACCCGACACACTGGACCCACTACAGTTTGCATACCGTCAGAACCGCTCCACAGACGATGCAGTCTCTCATCTCCTCCACACATCACTCACTCACCTGGACACTAGGAAAGGGAATTATGTTAAAATGCTCTTTATCGACTACAGCTCTGCTTTTAATACCATAATTCCCTCCACACTCACCACCAAGCTGGAGCACCTGGGACTGAGCTCATCTATATGTCAGTGGATCTTCAATTTTCTGACTGGCAGACCACAGGCAGTAAGGATGGGCGGACATGTCTCAGCTACACTCACTCTCAGCACTGGAGCCCCCCAGGGTTGTGTTCTGAGCCCCCTGCTGTACTCTTTGTACACCCACGACTGCGTGGCCACTACCAACTCCACCTCCATCATCAAGTTTGCCGTCATGGTCGGACTGATCACCAACAATGATGAGTCGGACTACCTAAAGGAGATTGGAAATCTGGAGAACTGGTGCCAGAGGAACAATCTCCTCCTGAACGTCAGTAAGACAAAGGAGCTGATAGTGGACTTTAGTACAAAGCAGGAGAGGAACTACCAGACCCCCGTCATCAACAGGAGCCCAGTGGAGAGAGTGGACAACTTCAGATACCTCGGTGTTCACATCACGCAGGACCTGTCATGGTCCTGTCACATCAACACCGTGGTGAAAAAAGCCCGGCAGCGTCTCTACCACCTCAGACGCTTGAGAGACTTTAGACTGCCCTCCAGGGTGCTCAGGAACTTCTACTCCTGCACCATAGAGAGCATCCTGACGGGAAACATCACGACCTGGTTCGGGAACAGCACCATGCAGGACAGACGAGCTCTACAGAGGGTGGTGCGATCAGCTGAGAGCATCATCCGCACTGAGCTCCCTGACCTGCACTCGATCTACAGCAAGCGGTGCTGGACTAAGGCCAGGAAGATCATGAAGGACCTCAGTCACCCCAGTAATGGACTGTTCAATTTGTTGTGGTCTGGGAAGCTATTCCGCTCCCTAAAGGCCAACACAGAGAGGCTGAGGAGGAGCTTCTTCCCGCAGGCGATAAGGTCTCTCAATCACACCTCCACACAGGACTAATAACATCTTTTTAAGCTCACAACACTGACTGGACAATCATGGACACATTCATACACACTTGCACTAAATATTTATACATCTGGACAATCGCACATGTCACTTTCATTAGTCACTTTTCATGCATATTTGCACAACCACTGACACTTTAAATTCTATATACATATACCCTATATTTCTATATTTTGCAATATTTTTATTATGCCCTTATTGTACAGTTAATTTTACTAGTTAAATTTATTTCTTTAGTATTTCCTTTTTATTGATTATTTATTTTACGTACAAGCTTTTATTTTCTTTTTAAGGTCACTGGCGGTCATGCAAGCATTTCACTGCATATTATACTGTGTATGACTGTGTATGTGACAAATAAAATTTGAATTTGAATTTTGAATTTGGTGGTGCCCGAAACACCAGTGGTGGCGGAGCAAGAACACCGACCTCCTGGGGGTGTCAGGAAGACAAAGAATTCAGCGTGCCTCTCCCCATTGGGGGGGCCACCCCCATGGTCCTGGGCACATGAACCTCAGGGCTTCTTTGTGAAGACAATATGCCAGTCTGACCCTTTTTGAGGCTGATAGTGAGTCGCGTCGAACCCCAAAGGGGTGGCAGGCTCAAAAACACACTCCTTGTGTTTCACGCCTCGCAAGAATCAGACCCAGTCGAGACTGGGTGGGCGACAGTCTCGACCCTTGAGCACGGCGGGGAAGGAATTTCCCGAAGGCTTGTTCATATAACTTCGCCTCATGAACCTAGTGGCGACCGAGTTAACGATATCGCCAAACAGGCCGGAAGGCGAGATAGGGGCACCCAGGAGGAATGCACGATTCTTATCCTTGATGCACCTAAGATTCAACCACATTATTCCAAAACAGCCTATCTGAAGAGCCCTGCCAGTGCTCAAGTCTCTCAGCAGGTCAGCAAAGGAGCACCAACCTGACCTGCTGCCTAAAAAGCTTTTCCCTCCAGGGAAGATGAACTCTACACAGCTTGAAAGGAAGTATTAGCTTTTCAGGAAGGATGATGTACCAGGAGAGAGATAGCTTTTGAAGCGTCTCTTCTATCTGGGCGACATCATATAACTCCGCGCTTCCACATTAACTATATTTAAACAAATAAATAAGTCGATGGCAGGAAAACACAGGATTAATACAGCTTACTCCATGAAAGGGTTAACTCATATGCCCCCCTGCCACCTGACAGATGCTGCAGTTTTGTTTTGTTTTTTTCCTAGTGCTCGGAGATTATTTCCATCTCCGCGGTTTAAGCAAGATAGGATGTTTATCCTTACCCATTCACAGGAAGCACATGGCGCGCTTAAGAGCGGACAGAGGGATTTCCCGATCCAACGAGGAAGTGAGTTTTAAGCACCAAAATACCCCGCGGCTCGAAGCTTCTCAAGGAATGCGAGGCGCACGAGCACTTTTTTTAATCGAAGCAGTAAAGATCGCCCTCCGATATGGATTATCATACACGGAGGGACATCTTGTTTGAAATTCTGATATCGGTGAGTTAAACACTTCTTATTCTGCTGGTTTAAACACAGTTTACGATGCGTCATAGCTGGGACACATGGAAGGTGGGGTGGATGCGTCGCATAGACGATGGGAGTAGGAGACGGACAGCGCATGGGTTGATTATCCTGGTTATTGTGAAGGGTCCGATGAAACGGGGAGAGAGCTTGCGTGAAAGTGTCTTTAGGGGAATGTCTCTGGTGGCGAGCATGACTCTGTCTCCTATGTGATACCTGGGAGTCTTGGAGCGATGACGGTCCGCCTGTCTCTTGTATAAGCTGGATGCTTGCAGCAGGGATCGTCTGGCTCGTAACCATGTACGTCTGCAACGGCGGACAAAGTGTTGTGCCGAGGGGACCTCTACCTCCTCCTCTTGAGTGGGGAACAGTGGTGGTTGGTAGCCCAGGCAGCACTGGAACGGAGAGAGACCCGTTGAGGCAGATGGTAGGTAGTTGTGAGCGTACTCGACCCACGGGAGAAACTTACTCTAGGTGGTGGCATCACGAGTAGTCATACACCGGAGGGTGACCTCCATTGCTTGTTTTTTTCGTTCTGTTTGGCCGTTGGATTGGGGATGAAAACCAGAAGATAGGCTAGGAGAGGCTCCGATGAGTTTACAAAAGAAGCGTAAACTCAGAAGCGTGAGGTGAATTGAGGGCCACGGTCTGAAACTATGTCGGTGGGGAGGCCGTGAAGACGAAAAACATGAAGGATCAATTGCTCTGCTGTCTCTTTGGCGGACGGGAGCTTGGGGAGCGGGACTAGGTGGACGGACTTGGAGAAGTGGTCAACGATGGTCAGGATGCAAGTGTTTCCGTCAGATGAGGGTAGCCCTGTTACAAAGTCCAGCGAAATATGCGACCAGGGACGGTGAGGTTTGGGTAAGGGTCTGAGGAGGCCAGCCGGAGGACGGTTGTTGGGTTTGCAGCGGGTGCAGATGTCGCAGGCTGCCACAAAGCTGGAGACATCCTTCCCTATCGTGGACCACCAGAAACGCTGTTGTATGATAAAGAGCGTTCGGGCAGAGCCTGGGTGACAGGACAGCTTGGATCCATGACCCCACTCCAGGACCTGCAGGCGCAGACAGGGGGGAACAAAGAGGCGATCTGGAGGGACATTGCTTGGGCCGGGCTCCTGAGTCAATGCCTGCTTGACTTTGGTCTCGATGTCTAGCTCTAAGGCGGCAACGAGACAACGAGATGGTAGAATGGGTTGGCATGGTGTGGGATCTTGTGGGAGGGAGAACTGACGTGAGAGGGCATCAGGCTTCGTGTTCTTAGAACCTGGGCGGTAGGACAGGGTGAAATTGAATCTTGAGAAGAACAACGACCACCGAGCTTGGCGGGCATTGAGTCTTTTGGCGGTGCGCAGGTACTCTAAGTTCCTGTGATCGGTCCACACTATGAAGGGAAGCTCGGTCCCCTCCAGCCAATGTCTCCACTCCTCTAGTGCTAACTTGATGGCCAGGAGCTCTCGGTCGCCTACATCATAATTTCTCTCAGCTGGAGATAGACGGCGGGAGTAGAATGAGCAGGGGTGCAGCTTGTTGTCTCGCGGGGATCTTTGGGAGAGAATTCCCCCAACACCAGTGTTGGAGGCATCCACTTCTACCACAAACTGGCGAGTTGGATCGGGTATGGTGAGTATGGGGGCTGAGGTGAACCGCTTCTTGAGGTCCGCGAAGGCCTTGTCTGCCTCGTTGTTCCAGTAGAACTGTGTCTTGGAGGAAGTCAGGGAGGTGAGGGGGGCGGCGACAGAACTGTAACCCCGGATGAAGCGGCGATAGAAGTTCGCGAACCCCAGGAACCGTTGGAGGTCACGTCGAGAGGCTGGCGTGGGCCAGTTGGAGACTGCCTGGACCTTGGCGGGCTCCATCTCCAGTCTGGAGGGAGAGATGACAAACCCTAGGAACGTTGTGGAAGTTGTATGGAACTCACATTTCTCGGCTTTAACAAAGAGATTGTTCTCTAGGAGCCTCTGCAGAACTTGGCGAACGTGGTGCCGGTGCTCCTCCAGACCTCGAGAAAAAATCAAAATGTCGTCCAAGTACACAAACACGAAAGAATTCAAGAAGTCACAGAGAACGTCATTAATGAGGGCCTGGAATACGGCAGGGGCGTTGGTCAGTCCGAACGGAACCACCAGATACTCGTAATGCCCAGTGGGTGTGTTGAAGGCAGTTTTCCACTCGTCGGCCTCCCGGATGCGGACGAGGTTATAAGCGTTTCGTAGGTCGAGCTTGGTGAAAATGTCCGCCCCTTGGAGAAGTTCGAAGGCGGTGGCCATGAGAGGTAACGGGTAGCGGTTCCTGACGGTTATCTCGTTAAGCCCTCTGTAATCAATGCATGGACGAAGGGACTTGTCTTTTTTCTTGATGGATGGACGAATAATTCCGGCGGCGAGGGAATCTGTGATATACTTATTCATGGCCTCTCTTTCTTGGTGTGCCAGAGAGTAAAGTCTGCCTTTCGGAGGAGCGGTGCCCGGGAGAAGATCAATGGGACAGTCGTATGGTCGATGCGGCGGAAGTGACATGGCTCGGGTCTTATTGAAGACCTGCCCGAGATCATGGTATTCGGTGGGTACGCTGGAGATGTCCGGGGTTTCATGGGGCGTGACCAGGATAGGAGGGAGTGCTGAGTGCAGGCATGTCGTGGAGCATGAGGGGCTCCAACCCGTGATGACTTGCTTGTTCCAGTCGATCTGGGGTCCATGGAGGGCTAGCCAGGGAAGTCCGAGGACCAAGGCGGCGTGTGATCTCTCCATAATGAAGAAGGAGATCTCCTCAGAGTGGTTCCCTTAACGTTCTTAAGGTTAACGGTGGGGTTCTAAGTATGATGGGTGGAAGCCGGCTCCCATCCAAGGCCTGAACGGCGAGCGGAGTGTCTAGTGGTACACAAGGGATCTTTAATGCTCTCACCGTAGTCGCGCTGATCAAATTTCGATCGGAGCCGAAGTCAATTAGTGCCTGAATTGGGTGAGCCTGACCACCGATGATTAGGTTTACGGGAAGTAGGGGACGTGATTGTGGAAATCTATCAGGAGGGGAGCCCTCTAGTGTTCCCAGTCTGACTAGGGGGGGCCTCCCTTTTAATGGGCAGTCTTTAAGCCTGTGTCCTGAAGCTCCACAGTAAAAACAAGCCCCTTGTAGGCGGCGTCGGCGTCTCTCCTCGTCAGAGATGCGGGTCCTGCCTAGCTGCATGGGCTCCTCTTGATCGGTTTGCTGCAGGGCAGGAGGCGCGTGCCCTATTCTGGGGTGCCGTCTTAACTGGAGACGTGAGTCGACCCGCCCGGCGAGATCCATGAGTTCGTGGAGGTCCGTGGGTGGTTCACGGGAGATGAGCTCATCCTTAAGAGCTTCTGATAGCCCTTCCAGAAAAACATCCGCTAGGGCTCTGTCATTCCATCCACTAGAAGCGGCTAGGATGCGGAACTCGATGGCATAGTCGTAAGCAGAGCGGGATCCCTGACGAAGTCTTAATAACCTTGTTCCAGCCTCCCTGCCGGCGAATGGGCGATCAAAGACCCTCCTCATCTCCTTGGAGAAGTTGTCGAAGTTCTCGCAGCATGGGTCGCGAGCCTCCCAGAGGGCTGTACTCCACTCCCTGGCTCTATCGGTTAGTAGCGTGATGATGTAGGCCACCCGGGAACGTTCTGATGAGAAGGAGGAGGTTTGTAGTTCAAAAATCAGTGAGCATTGTGAGAGGAAGGACCTGCAAGTTCCTGGTTCTCCCCCATAGGTGGGAGGGGCTGGAAGGCGTGGCTCTCATGGTGTTCCGGAGTGTGAGGTCTGAGCTGTAGGTACCTGGAGAAGTTGTACTTGGGAGATGACGTCAGCGAGACAGTTTGTCTCGTGGCGATGAGTTCCTCCTGGTTCTTTCCGAGGAGCACACTTTGGGTCTCCAGTGCCCGTCTCATTCCGTCTAACCCTGCTGGGTCCATAGTGCTGGCTGGATTATTCTGTCGTGAGGATGCAGAACGTGGGCTGTGAAAGTGGACCCAGTTGCAGGTAGAGAGCGAGAGATCAAAGCCGTGTGATCAGTCGGCGAGGGCGTCGAGCCAAAACGTGAAGCTGAACCGTGATCGAGGAGGGGAGAGCGAGAGATCAAAGCCGTGTGATCAGTCAGCGAGGGCGTCGAGCCAAAACGTGAAGCTGAGCCATGGTTGAGAAACGAAAGCGAAAGTTCAAAGCCGTTAAATCCAAGCGTGGCAATAATCCAAATCGGAAGGCGGGGGGAAAAACGAGAGACAAGCGAGAAAAGTCATGAACAGAAACGCGAGAAAACTATGGCCAAAAAACACACAATAATCCAGCGCGAGGCAGCGCGCTGCGCTTCCTTATAAGCTGGGTGAAATCAGCGCCAGATGAGAAACCGGTGTGCTGGCGGGGCGGTCCAGGAGGAGCGATGACAGCATGGGAAAGCATGACCACGTGATGAGGGTCTGACAGCGTCAAAAGGTCCTTGATCAGCGCAAAGGCACTGAGAGCGTGACAGGAACACATTCTTCTAAGGGCCTCCGAGCAGCGCAGTGGTAAAGTGCTCGCCCTATCATCCGGAGATCGCTGGTTCGATTCCCAGGTGATGCTGTAACCTCTCGCAGCCGGAGGTCTAGAGAGAGCTGATTGGCCGAGCTCTCTCACATGGGAAAGATGAGAGGTACTTCATGCTCCCACATTAATTACGGCTCTACAGCCAATCAGAGGCGTCTGTGAGCTTGCGTAAGTGGAGGGAGCAAATAGCTCCCTCTGAGTGTGTTATGCCCCTTTCGAGCAGTTCGAAAAGATGAAGTCAGCTGGCGTCAGGTGGTTTGGAGGAAACACGTGATCGTCTTCGATCCGACCCTCCCGACTGAGTGGTAGTAGTAGCCTTAATGTGGGAGTGACTGGGAGTCATTGGATACCACTGAAAATCGCGGGGAAAATCTAAAAATTTTAAATAAAACACATTCTTCTAAAACTCAGGTTTTTGGTTTGGCAAAAATGAGAGCAAAAATCTGATGAAATGAGGGGTGGCTCAAGACATTTGCACAATACTGTATATATTTTAACTCTTTATTTTATAATCTTTATATTATATACTAAGGTTCCCTTAGGGTTCCTCAATTAGTTAGCTTTGACAAAATTAAATCTGAAATGATATTATTTATGCATGTTTTGGGGAGATTTAAATTTGGATTTCATGTAAGGAGAAAGACATCATGGCAGTAGTAATAGGTTTTTTAATGAAGATACACCAATAATACTGGTGTATCTAGAAGAATGGACTATCATATGTTCATACAAGTTATTAGGGAATGTTTGCTATAGGTCTTAGCTGGGCATACATTTGATTTGTACCACATTACTTGTATATGCTTCTGTTTAATTTTGTTCTAAAAACAACTTTTAGCAGTCTTGTCAATAATGTCAATGTCATGGGTTTTATATTACACATGTACTGTAGGTCACTGGCAAGCTATCAACTTAGAGTAATATGTCATCTGTAGTGTACTGTAGGAATAGAGGACAAGAGAAACGACTCACAAGTACGGCCAACAGAGGACATAGAGAGAACGCTGGCTTCTCCCTCTGGATAAACAGGGTTAACTGTGATCTTGTATTCTGTGTCTGAGAGAAGAGGCTGCAACATCACCGTCTTTCCATTACCTGGGACCAGCACCTGGAGGGTGACAGAAATATGGACAGACATGCAGACAGAAATATGGAAAATTTTACATAAAAGTTTGTAAAGAACAGATGAATCTTGGTTTACTTTTAGGAAGGTTCACTTAAGGTGGGCTGCTTAATGAAATGTGGCAGGTACAATTGAAACAAAGGGGGCTATCCATACTGCGGTAGTCACAACTCACAGACACATCATCAATCACAAACACACACACACACACGCAATCTTAGATCTCTTGGATCGAGCAATACCTGTCTATGTGTCACAACAACGTGGATGTCAGGTAAAATTTGTATCAAGCTAAAAAGGATGGAAAAAAATGCTTCATAGATAACACTGCATCAATTAATCTTTATTCAAAGTTAAAATTTCATTATGTATAATTCTTGTTCTAAATTTAACTTATCTAAAATTAAAATAAATATAATAATAATAATAAACAAATAAATAAAAGGACTGTCAGTATGTAGGAATAAAGTGTAATAGTAATAGTTAAAAAAGAATTTAAACAATATTCTTAAAAAATATATAAAAATAAAATAAAACAAAATATAGCCACATTCTCAATTTACAACATGCTTAGAATTAGGAATGTTACATGAAGCATCTAATTTGTGTGCATATTGTGTGTATATAATTTGTGTGTATAGGAGTTAGAAAGTGACCCCAAACTTTTGAACGGTAGTGTACAGTATATATATTGTACACTTTTCTAATAACAGACATTGACTCACACAACCAAAGCAGCTTTACATCGTAGTAACTCATAGTTTCAGCATTAAATTGGTTGACTTAATCTTTTAAAAAATAATAAAACAACTACAACAACTATAACATAGCTACTTAAAATAAGAAGAGCAAGGACCAGTAAACGTTTTTCATGTTTGTGGTAAATGACTTTACCACTCACAACAGAAATGAACATGCAATTCTTTTAAGTCTTATAAAAGATCATGATTCATTTCAGCTGCTTTGTGTACAGCCTGTCATGTTTAATGAGCCTTATCAAGCGTACACTCCAGGCGTACAGCCACTCTGCTGGAGGTGCCTGGATCCCACAGAACTCCTATTAATGGAGCTGTCCAACAGACATGTGGTGCTGAAACTGGATGACTGGAGCTGCTTTCTTTATCTCACTCTCTCCAAATGTCTTCAAAATGACTATTTCCTCATATGACACTTTTCCAAAAGCAATGAAGAATGTATTGTTCTCCTGTCTTCTTCCTCGTATTCTCCCTCATTTTTTTCATCTATCCCTCTCACCACATCTCTGTGGCAGTGACCTAAATGTCAGGTGAAGAGATAATGGAGTTTCCTTTGTCCTGTCCTGCCTCCTTCATCTTTCTTTCAGCTTGACCTGCAGCGTCTCACTCTGAGAATTAAAACTCGAGTGTTCTTGATGGTAAGACGTCCGCTCCAGCGCCGAGTTGGAAAATAATTTCAAACTGTTTCCTTAAGGATAGCTAAATATTTCATCATCAAGAAACAGGGGGTCAGAGCCCCTCTCTGTTGGCCAGATCTGATTTACAGGTTTAGCTGAACAGCGCCATGACATACTATAATCTTGCCAAGTCAAGGTCGAACCAATGTCGGTCAAATATAGTTTTAAAAGAAAGGCAGTGGCTTTTCAGATGCAGCATCTGCTCACTATCTCAGAAGTATTCTGCAGCTAAGAAATAATTGATTTAAGAGGCAAATGTGTTTATACTACAGGGAAGAGTGTTCAAAATACCCAAAGGGCATTAAGCCAGAGGCATACCTTATAGCAAGTTACAATCGAGAGAGCATAAACATCTCAAGGGCTACGCAAAAAAGCACTGCTACGTGGATATGCATACCAACTGACAGATAGATTGATACATTTTTATTCAGTCAATACGACCAAGCTTAATAGGAACGGTATGTAGTTACAAGTGTGAAAAAGGTAAGTCTGGGGGTTTAAAGGCTTATGATTACTTCTGAGATTTCCTTGCTACACAGTGGTAATAAATTTCTCATGTTATATTTGGGGTGAGTGAGAAGAAAATCCTGACATTACAGGATCTCACTGGAATACTATTGCCACTTTTTCTGTGTTAATGATTTTTTTTATTATAAACAGTAACAGAGTACTCAAGTCATGGTGTCCATGGGATGGGAGCAAAAGAAGCATTACATCAATTACATCAAGACAATTACATCAAGACAATTTTTTGGTTTATATATGTGTGGGCATGGTTTTACATCTTAGTGGGGATCAAATGTCTGTAAAAATCTGATGGTTTGGACCTTGGTTATTTCAAGTCATTTATTCATCTTCATCCTGGTAACTGCTTGGTCATCCTGGTCGTAGTAGAGGTGACTCTGGGGTAACACTGGTCGGTGGAACAATTCACCCCAGATAAGATGCCAGTCCAGCACAGATACACATATTCACATACTCATTTAATTTAAAATAAGCAAGCTACCTACCTGCATGCAATATTTTGCAATTCATCATTTTGTCGAATGTCTGTCATTTTTGGAATAAATGATTTAGGATAAATTGGCGTTATAGATGTGAATTAGGTCTCTATATAAAGAGCATACTTCAATAGTTAATTGAAATATGAAAAATTTTTAATATTACAAAAAAATTATTAAATCATCAATTATTGTTGACACTTTTGGTTTACTGAGATTACGGTTTGGGATAGGTTTATGTCTGGGTATCCAATAGGCACTGCATGTCCGTGTAACCTGTGTGTTCTTACCGACTCTTCAGCACGGTCCCCTTTTTGGCTAACATAGGTTACTCTGTACTGTTCAATATCTGCATCATCCATGTCCCAGCTGACTTGCAGACTGTAAGTGGTCTCATCGTCCACCAGCAGGTTGGTCACTCCCAGCCGCTTCACTGAAGAGAAAACAGCTCAATGAATTATTTCTTCTAATTCCTTAACTCAACTCCACCCCAAAAAGATATCACAAGTGCACAAAAGGCAACAGCAGGTTGTGAGTTGTTGCTAATGAAAACCTGCCCACTTGCCACTAGACTAATGTGATAAACTATTAAAGCACAAACTATTCTGAAGCACAAATGATTAAGCCACTTAGCAGGCTGTGCCACGGTGCTTTCTCCTGGAGCAGTAAACAATGTTTCTGCTGGAGCGGTAAACAAGTACCATCTGGCTCCTCCAGGAAACAAGTCAGAGAAAAAGAAGCAAAGAGACTGGGAACAAAGAGTTCTCTGTCTCTCATTCGTTCTCCCAGTGGACCTGAGCACAAGCCTCCTCCACTGGCCGATTCGTACAGCACAGCAGCATGGCCGAACACACATCAGTCAGCTCTCACCTGGTGGGGTTGTAGTGGGGAAGGCTGTGGTAGTAGGCATGGGTACTGGAAAGAGAGATACAGAGAGATAAATACAATGTTTATATTTCAAATATAATTACATTTTAAAAGATGACTACTAAAACTAGTAAAAACAAAGGCAAAGTATTTGTAGTACAGTGGAGCCTTGGATTGTGAGAAACTTGATCTGCAAGACAAGCTAAATGTTTTAATGAATTTAAACATAATAAACAAGCGAGGGCTTGATGTACGAGTAGTAAGCATGCGCTTACTGCACAGCCAAGTTGATTACAACTGAGCCAATTGTCCTTCTCTCTCGCATCATTAGAGAGGTTTTTTCTTAAAGATCCAGTTTCTAGAGGCTCTCTATCTGTCAGAAAGCACACGCACAAGTGTCATTGGAGAGGTTCTTTGAAGTTTCCAGACAGAGCAGTGTTTCCTTTCCACACACACACACACACACACACAGACACACACACACAAACACTGTTGGAAACACTGCTCTGTTTCAAAGGTAAAGAGCAGGTTAATTTTTTTTATTTTTTATATTTTGTCTTAATTATTTTTATATGAATATTTTTGGGTCGTGTAATGAATCATTTCCATTATTATGTGGGAAGTCCGCTTTGATATACGAGTGTTTTGATATACAAGCACCCTTCCGGTATGAATTATGCTTGCAATCCAAGGTTCCATTGTACTCTGATGCGCAGAATAAATCAACATTTGTTTAGTAAACCAAATATAAAATATAAAAGTTTTTACATAGTAAAACTGTACTTTGGAAAAATCCATCTAGAACAACCAAAAAAGGATCACTAATCACTCTTACATGTGGTCTCTAATGCAGGTACAGCACTGCTCTCAGCCTCATCTCTGTAGACAGCGGACAGGAGCACTTCATACTCAGTAAGAGGAGAAAGATCATTTACCATGTAGGTTTTCATGCTGCCTGGTACAATCATCTTCGCAACACAAACAGAAAAAAGTTGTATAAATCACATATTAATGAAAACTATGACTGACACAGCCTGAATGTAAAGTTTTGAAAATGCACAATTTAATATACGCAAGGGATGTTCAAGTTAAAACCAGGACTTCTACACTACTGCTACACTAACGCATTTATCCCAGCGTTTCACTAGTGCTTGGATACCATAAAGGTGGGAAGTTTCCTCAGTATGCCTGCTTCACGGCTGAAATGCTGGTCTTCCAGGAACTCCGTTAATGGCCCAAACATGTGGAAATGGCTTGAAGCAAGGTCAGAACGGTACTGGATATGTTGTGTTTAGCCTATATTTGTCACATAAACATTACTGCACAGTGAAATTCCTTTCTTTGCATATCGCAGTTGTTAGGAAACAGGGGTCAGAGGGCAGGGTCAGGCATGATACAGGAGAAGACAGGGTTAAGGGTTCAACAGTGGCTGCTGCTTGAACTGCTCACCTCAGTAACTCAGACCCTTAACACATTGAGCTACAGTACCCCTGCCATGCAGTTGTGCGGTAATAAATCCCAGCCGAGTTCTTCTAATGCGCAAGTGGTGTTCGTGAATGATTGCCTGTACAGTTTCCACAGACAGATGCATCTCTATTGAAAGCTGGGGACAAGTTACCCTTCGATTTTCAAGGTTCAGGCGTTCCACTCGCTGAATGTGTACGAGAATGACTGCAGTGTGCTGCAGGCCACCTTGGTCGGGATCATCATTGATGGACATATGGCACATGGTACTGTTTTCACGATTCAGATGTTTTACTAAAGCTAAGAGTCTAATCACCGTACTGTGCTTAAAGTCTTCTTTAAATGTCAATCGTTTTTATGTCTTCACAAGAAATTGTACCGTTTTGACCCTTGTGTTTTAGACAATGCTCATTTCTGTTGAATGGAACTAATGAATGAATGAATGAATGAATGAATTAGAATTTTGCGCCTCATTAGAACTTTAATATTTGTGTACAAACTAGGGCTGCACGATATATTGAAAAAATATCGTTATCGCGATAACGGCATGTGCGATAACCATATCGCAAAGAGTTGCGATAAATACTTTATTTGCCAAGCATTTGTGTGTCCAAATTTAACCAATCAGATGGGCCCTTACTATGTTTATACCCGCTTATATCTTTTATATATATTATTTATATCTTTATACTTCATTCTGTCGCAAACTAAGCCCGGATGATCAGAAGACATAGCGATTAGCCGTTAGCCTTTTGTAGCGTGGACGGTAAACCCAAACGCGGAAGCAAATGAGTAGGCAGGATAACCACGCGAATTAGTCACAGGACTCTCACAGAAGGGGAGCAAGGGAAAAACACACATTTAACCCGCGTCCTATAAACACACACTCGAATCAGAAAGTAAACAATCTGCACCGACATGCGTGAACATAGTGACTAAGCTCTATGCGGTGGTTTGTTTACTCCTCTTATACTTCCTGGTTCGCGCCCGCATTACTTCTGGGTCCTAGTGCCGGTCGCAGAGCGAGTGTGTGCGTGTGCGTGCGTGCGTGCATGTGTGACAAATAGTATTTTTTATTTTTTTTTATAATATTTATTTTTATTTAAAAAAAACAGGCAAGCCAAAGAGAATATTTTGTTTAAAAGATGCTCTTGTTTTAAGACACTATTGATGAGTGTATGGTTACATGTAAATATAAAGTAATGTTTGAAAGTTATTCATATTGTGTTGGCAGGTTTATAGTAACAGCAAACCAGAAGTCAGAATATCTGCTGAGGGTTTTAAGTCATTGAAGTCTAAATATTTGCAACTTCCTTGACATATAGTTTCTTTTTAGCCTGAATTAGATTTAATTACATCAGACGAATATCTATTACCTGTTTATTTTAGTATGATCATTACATATAAATAAATAATAAAAAAATAGGCAATAATAATAATAATAATAATAATAATGCATTTCTCTAGGGAAATGTTATATCGCAAGAAATATCGTTATCGCAGTATTCAACAACAATATCACATATCGCATATTTTCCTAATATTGTGCAGCCCTAGTACAAACATTATATAAAAGCACCATAGCTTAAGTTTAACTTAGTGGCAAATGCAACACCACCACAATACCATAAAAGCAAGTAAAGAAATCACTGAAACAAAATATTGTTTGATATACAGATGATCATTCAAGCAATAGATTCTGGTATTGAGTTTCATCAAAGTAAGTCTAGATATTTTGTGAGAATATGTCAGCAGCTGTGGGTCATGGAGCTGTGGTGCCATTCCAGTCCCATCTCATGGCGTGTCATTATTTTCCGCTCCGACGGCTTTCGGTAAACATATTGACCTGCAGCGCTATCTGTAAAGTACAGCTGCACCGACTCCCGGCCAGTCATAAAAACCTCTGATGCATTTTACTACACACACATACAGTACACACACACAATCCTCTACACCATGTATTGCAACAAAGAATTGAAATACATTTACTTAGATGAACATGTCTGATATGGGTGTGTACTGGTTCGTGATGATATATAGAATAATAAAATGAAAAATTATATCAGAATTGTTGATGAGGTGAAACAGTGTCATGTCAGATATATTTTTAAGCCATACTTAAAAAAACACTTTAAAAAAATCACACTCAGGTACCTAACAAATATCTTGATATCAAATTCCTTTATAAATCTATGTTCACTTCAAAAAGTCCTATCTCTTACTCGGGCGTGATCAATTATTTAATTCCAACTGGCAGGAATTCATGGCAGAATTGTGTGGAGAGAAGCTGCATGCTCCTGGAACTGCTGAGAACTGATGAGAAGTGCCTCACTGGCGATGTGTTTCACAACACTTTTTGTAGCAACTGGGAAAATTTAATTCTAGCTGACAGTATTTTCCGAATATCATGTTCAGGTGAAGGTCAGCGAGATTGGAACTTTCAGCTCTGTGGCATTTATCTTTGCACCAAACAGAACCGCGTGATGATAAAACTGAGGCACTGACATCTCCTCCGAATGCCTCTAGTGTTCTGTTGATAATTTATGATTATTACAACGCTTCTGCAAATAACTAGAGCCTCCATTTCTGCCATGTATATATTTCTAGCGCTTTTCAAATGCTTTTCAATATACACCATGTTATATTTCTCACCTCCTTAGTGTCTCCTCCTCCTCCGTAGGGTCTCCAGGCGAGTTTATAAAGTTCCACGCCGTCGCCTGGTTGTGTCCAGCTAACTCGAAAACTATTCGGTGTCACCTCATCGATCCTAATGGTCCGTGGAGCTGGAACGAGTTCTGTGTGCCATCAAGATAGAGAACTAATCAAGCATTCTAAAACCTAAAACATATATTTTTGCATTTAAAAAATGACTCTATTGCACTATTCTGGCATACAGTCCTGCAGTTTCTAGCCACAAAGTAAGCCTCACTGACATCTGCATTTTTTTTCTTTGCTTGAACATACTGTAATCTGCAAATTAGCATATGTTTGATTGATTTTAGCCATGAGTAAACTTGCTGAAACAGCTGCTACGCTTCCTTCTTAAAGACAGAGGAAAGCTATACAAAAAATTTTTGTGTGCTATTAGATTACTGCGATGACACTGGCAGGCTGCCTGTGAAAATGATGGTACAGATATATCACACTGTGGACTGTGGATAATGAATGCTTGCTGAGTGTAATAGACTACTGTATCAGCAATAGTACTTCATCTGATAAAAGGAAGGCTTTTGGACAAATCTGAGCTCAGGCCAGAAGAAAACGCAACTGCAAATTATACTGCAAAAAATTTTTTTTAATGATTGTGGTCTCTATGGACCTTAAACAAACTATTCTTACTTGTGGTGAAGACTCCCTTTAGGGGTTCTGACTGATCGCCACTGTACACTGCAAACACAGACACTGCATACTCGGTTTGGGAGGTCAGGTTTCTTAGGTACACGTTAGCAACTGGACCCGTTTCAACCTGAATTACAAAATGCAATCGTGTTAACAAACCAGAAACAAACCAAGGTTTCATTACTGACATCATTGTTACGTGATAGTGGCTGATCTACAAGATTGGTAGCTGTCAAGTATAAATAGTTCCTACTGTAGGTGGGAAAAAAATTTCTTTACAAAATAATAAATCCTTGTTAGAAGTTCAGACACAAATAGATTTGTTTCCGTCAGTCAAGTACGATACTATTAGTACTATACAAGACTATTACCACCATCAGCCATAACACAAACTCCACCACCAGGTGTCTGGTCTGAACCCACAGAAAAGGAATGAAGCACGATCGATATCATTGCTGATAAAAATGTTAAAAAAGTCAATGCTGGCCATGACTGACAGGTATCAGAACACCCAGTGCATATCAACTTGCTGTGGGGCTCAGCAGGCAAAGACTTCAAGGTTGTTGATCTGGCTTCCATGAATTATATATAATATTAGGCTTAATATTTAGATTGTTTTGATGTTATGGCTGATCAGTTTATATTATGTTATATGTATATAGTATATGCAGCTAGCACAATCAGAACATGAGCAAGCACACTGAAGGGTCATAGGAAGTACGATATTGACACAATATTTGTAGTTTTTACCTCTATCTATATATTACCTCAATTGATGTGAAATAAAGCAAGTTAAGAACTTAAGTTTAAACTCAAGGGTTTTAACAAAAATATTATAATAAGTGTTCACGAATTACAGCAACTTTTTAACAATGTCCTTCAAATTTACAATTTACAGTATCTTTGTCTAAATACAGTACATATGCACCTGACTGTAACTACTTCAACCAACCTCGTTAGTTTCTGCACCATTACTTTTGACGTACTCCAGTCGATACCCTTTGACTGTGCTCGACGGTGCGTCCCAGTTGAGCCGCACAGAGTTGTGGTCCACCTCAGTCACACGAAGATTACGAGGAGCCGTCAGAGCCACTGAACATACATATGAAATTAGGCAATGCCCAGAGCTCGAAAAATTCCCAGTTATTTTGGTTTTAGTTCACATTACTTGCATTCTACCGAGTGACCACGTGGACGTCTTAAACAACAGTAAATGTTAAGAGAATGCAATCCAGAATGACTTACAGTATTATGTAAAATTACACTGAGCTGTGAGCATTGCTGTGCGCGAGCCGGGAAGAAAATCACTCACAGGTGGTCTCCTGCACAGTAGCAGGATCGCTGGCCTCATCTCCGAACATGGCGTAGACTGTCACTGTGTAGTCTGTATCCGGGCTTAAACCCACCAGCCTAAAGTCTGTCACGGTGTCTGCTACTTTGACCTGCAACACAAAACAAGTCCACCACAGGCATTGTTAAAGGATTTATCGAGGCTTCAAGCCACTTGCTTCCTCAGTGGTTTATTAATGAAAACTCCATTTAGTCAATGAGGACTCAGCACACTTTATGCATCACAATAAGCGTGAAGGCATTGATTGCTTAATTTAAATGTTCTCAAAGTAGAACAGTCAATAAATGTGGCTCATGCTGCATATGACTAAACACAGCAGCTTAGGAGAAAGCAAACATCTAGTAGGAATGCATAAATAAATAAAATAAATAATGATCGCTGATTGAAAGTTTTTCCATCATTTCCATCTTTATGTCACATTGTATGACACAGAATTAGGTGCTTGTACCTGTGAATTGTTTATATGATATACCAAACATAACGTACATACTGTATCATGAAGATAATTTTTTTTTTACCTCAGTTTCATCAGCAGTTTCACTGCTTATAGGTGCATACACAAGTATGTACCCAGAAGCTCCTTCTGTAGATCTCCATCGAGCATGCATGGTGCCATGTGTCACATCATACAGCTCCAGACCTTTGACCACAGACAGACCCACTGAAAAAACACATTCAGAATTCTTATACTGTATATCCTGATATTACAAAAGTGTGGTAAAGCACAAATAAGCATTAATGACCTGCATGATAAAATTACACAGCCCATAAAGCAATAAAGTTTCCATACAAATGCACTGAGTGTTGATTGTGATTTTGAGGTAATTGTGTTCATGCATGTGTTTGTGTGTGAGAGACTCACGTGTGGTCTCCCTGCCCCTGAGAGCCTCACTGGACGAGGCGGTGTACACAGCAAACACAGCGATTTCATACTCAGTCAGGGAGCTCAGGTCTTTCAGCACTACTGAGGTCTCTGTGCCACCCACCACAACCTAGTGTTAAATCAGAGCTTATTTTGCTTTCATTTCTTGGAACACATTTCAAGAGGTTTTAGCTTCATACACATTAGTTCCAAACCTCTAGACATGTTTAGAGCCGACAATTGTAAGCAATCTACTGTACTGATAAATATTTTCTGAGAAGCAGGTGGTTAATGGGGAAAACTCACAGTGATATATCCTGTCTTATCTTACCAAGAGATGCATATCACTACAAATTACTCCAATGCAATATTAAATCCCACAACTCAAAAACAAATCTCAACCTAAATGTTTTCTCACAATCAAAATGTTCCCTCATAATATTGTTTTATATGTGTTTGTCTTATAAACATAACTTGCTAAACTGCAGTACATGGGCCTGAGGGAATAACATGGGAATAAGAGTGTTTCTTTTCTATTATTAATACAGCACATGAATCAACCTGGCATGATTGGAAATCTAGCATTCCAAGGACCGTAGAAGTGGTAACATGATCCTGGGCTTAACTGATATGTTTCTTAAATGGTTAATCACCTGAAATAATGATATACTTTCTTTTTTATACTTTCTCTACTCAAAAGTCATAGAGTAGAGGAAACCTGTCGATATTTGCACTTTAATTGCATTTCACCTGGTAGGCAGTAGTGAGGTCAAAGTATTTACAAACTACACCTTTAAATTTTAGTAGCACTTTAGCTGTTCACATATAATTTATGGCCTAATGGGAAATTGGAGGTCACGTGTTACGCTTTAGCTACATCATAGACCTATTAGACACTTACTTCTACTTGCTGACCTCCTTTGTTAGGATAGTAAATCACACGATACTTCAGAACACTGCCTGGTGCGTGGGTCCAGGACACACGGAAACTCCGTGATGTCACTTCAGATGTCACCAAGTTCTGAGGAGAGTTTGGTGTGTCTTCAGGGATTGAATCTTCTAAATGTAAAGGTAGAAATAGAGGCAACACATTGGCAAAATATGTCAGTGAGGCAGCATCAAAATTAATAACTGATGCACAGATTTTTTTTAAAGTTTGTGTGTGGGGGGGGTTTGTTTGTTCGTTTGTTTTTTTGGCGAGCACTGGTTTAAAATTTTTACATCAATAATTGCCAGAAAAATTATGTTCAAGTCAAACCGGGACTTTCATTTGTGCAGAATAACAGAACACAAGTTATTAATGTAAAAAATTATTTCTGTAATCCCCTGTAAACTAATGCACTTATCCAAGTGTTTCACTAGTGCTTAGATACAATCAAGGCAAAAAGATTTCTTAGTATGCCAGAGCCATGATCGGACTGCCTGCTTCACATCTGGAACTCTGGTCTCCCAAGAACTCCTTTAATGGCCCAAACATTTGGAAATCGATTGGAGTGACGCCGGGACTGTACGGGGAATGTGGCAATAACTCCTGCGTGCAGGTGGTGTTTGTACAGTAAATGATTGTCTGTACAGTTCCCACAGACTAATGCCTCTCTTCCACAACTTGGCGACAAGTTATCTGTCTATTTTCAAGTATCATACTGTACGTTCCGCTTGCTGCAAGTGCACAGGAATAACTGCAGTGGGCTCCAAGCCACCTCGGCTGGGAATGTCATTTGCAGACATACTGTATGGGTTTACACCATTTTCACCATTCAAATGTTTAATACGGCTAAGAGTCTCCTCACTTCACTGTGCTTGAAGTTTTACACCTCAGTTTGACACATTCATTCATGAAAAATGTCATCACAAGTCGCAGTTGGATTTGAGCGCCCTTTGTATTAGTACAAGTGAAGTGAATCACGTTTTGTGAAATAAGCAGCAGAAAAGTAAGCAGTTTAAAAATATGATTCACTTTTAGTACTATTAATAAAAGCATAACAATTATATTTGTAATTGGAGATTTTTGCCCATTCTCTAAAATGGTGTCAATACCACTGGAGTTACACAATGCCGATGGTAAAATTTCATTAAAATATAATTGGAAAGTAAGCAAGTACTTACTTTTGATCTCTTTGTCTTGCAACTTTACACCATTGCACACAGTCTTGGTCAGACCCTCCACGATAGTATTCATTATGCTGAAGTCGGCCACGTTGTAGGTGTGTGTATCATGTGGCTGTGAGGAAATTATCTGCAGCTCATTTTCATCTGCGTTCTTTACCCCTGAGCACATACAGACACGAAAAAACATGCACACATGAACAGGTATAATCACATAGTTCAATTTAACCTGATTCAATTGTATCTGAATAGTGCATTTATCAGTGGACATTGTCACAAAGCAGATTTACAGGAATAAAACAAACATACTAAGTGTGACAGCAAAGCCAAATAGACAGGTTTAGAACCAGCTATGATCAAATCTTAAACATACTTATACTGTATAAGGAATAAAACACAGTGGGACCAATAATTATGTGATGTTCTACTTTGGCATTAATACCATTTTTTATTTATCAATGAACAATGCATGAGAACATAGATGAAATACAATTCAATCACTTAATCCTAATAATAATCATAGATGAAAACGTTTATTCCTTAAAAAAGCACACCTGTCCTCCATCCCTAGACATTCCAGTATCTGAAAATTCCAACATCACCTCCGTCGCGTCCAAAGCAACACTTAATCAACAACACATTGACCAATCAGATTACAACAATACTGTTGTATACTGTAATTAACGTTAAGCATGACCTACAAGTGTTGCTAAGTTTAATGTACACTTTTGTTTTTACACAAATCTTCTCTTACCAATGGCAAAGAGCTCAACCCCAGCATCCTTTAAGCTCTGGGCAGGAACCTCAACAGCATCCTGAGATTTCCCGTCGGTGATCAGGATCCCAATTTTAGGAACGTTGCTTCGAGATCCAGATTCTGGTTTGAAGCTGTTCTTCAGAATGTATTTAAGCGCCAAACCTGGGGACACACCCTACATTTAAAATGAACAACACAAACAAAAGCTGTGTCCTATTTGTCTTTTACATACTGATACTGATAGTACCTGTGAGCGTGTTTCCTCCTTTGTATGGCAGGTTTTTGACAGCATCAATGACAGCATCTTTAGTGGTAAAGGCATTCAGGTGCCACTCAATCCTGGGATCTCCACTGTACTGGGCAAGTCCTGAGCATTAAAAGCAGTATAATCCATGTCAACTTGCTTTTAAAAATTAATCAAAACATGCAGCTAATAACAATCATAACGATTCACGGGAGAAAAAAAGAGAAAAGAAAATAAGCATACCTATACGGGTTTTATTAATTCCGACATCGAAAGCTTTAACCAGGTTTTCCAGGAACGTGCGGACCAAACGAAAATTGAGCCTGCCGATACTCCATGAGCCATCTACCAGGATGACGATATCAGCAATCGCAGATGTGGTGCAGACGAACTGATCGACTACAGAGTGATCAAAAGAGAAACAAAGAGATACGAGATTCACACTGATAATTTGTACAATGGAATTTCTCAACATGCCACAAATGAGGAAATTAATTTCATTGAGTCACAAAGCTTTCACTAATGTGAGATAGAGAATGATATATAACAATATGATTTGTGAGTATAATAATACCCAAGTCACTGTCGTCGGACACGTTCTTACACTGCAGAGGATTTGCTTTGGGCTCCACTCAAGCAACAATACATGAATCTTTAAAAAGTGATAGATTGCTTCTTTCATTCTTTAGCTGTATGTGCATGAGCTGTGCCTCTCGCTAGTAAACCCCACCAGGGTTCAGCACCAGAGGGTTATAAACACACATTTTTAGCATGAGCAGTAATGGAGGAGCTCCCACTGAAGGCAATAAATCTATAAATTGCAGACACACAAGACACTATTTAGGACGAGGTAGTGTGCTGCATTCCTCCTTTAGCCATCTAGGCCTTGTAAAACATGTTCTTCAGCACCCACACCATAATATATAGCTATTTATCTATATTTCAAACATTTTTTGCAGGATGCTTCACTATTTTGAAATCCAGCACCCTAACAGAAAGCAAAAATAGACATATATTACAAATATAAGTAAAAATGAAAATTTTATTATTTCTATTATTAAAATATATTTAAAAATATAGATTGTATTTATTGATCTCCTGATAGATTTGCAGCAGTAGTTCATGATCTATGTTTGATACAGCAGGTGTGTTTACCAAAGAGCTAATATCCAGGCTAGCAACATCTTTGAAATGTAGTAAAAATTGCATCTTAAAAATATAGAATTTTGCTAATCAAAATTGTACCAAGTCTAATTTTTTTATTAATTTTATGCATATTCTTGAAAAAAAATTAGATTTTTGAAACTGTTACATAATAAAACTAAAATCAGGGGGAAAATTGTTATAAAAATCAATTTTCAATTAAAGATAGGTAAAAGATTACTTTTACTTTAAAAAAGTGAAGATGTTCATTAGAGTCAGACATAAACATATTTTGTCGTGAAGGTTTTTAAAAATTATACCATGTAATGAGAAAAGCAAACAGTTTAGCAAGCTGACTTGTAGGTAATTTACATTGTAGGTTCTCTTAAAATTGCCTTTCTTAGAATGTTTTTGCTATAAAAAGGCAAATATTTCACTCAAAAAGTGCCTAAATCCATTACATTAAATTGAAAATGCAGAATAAGTCAGTTCAGCACCTTTGAGATTCTGAGAAAGGGTAAACTACACAGTTGTGTGTGTAAGTGCTCAATAAAAGCACTTCTCTGGCCCTTTTTTAATCAGATTCTGCATCTCCCATTTCTATTAGCAAACAGGTGTTGTATGACCTGTGGTGTTACATGATGCAGCTGCACACCATTACATCTTCAGCTGCTAACTGTGACAATGCTGCAGGAGGAAATCAAGAGAACTTGCAAGAATGAGCATCCTAAGAGAGAAGGTCATTAAATACACTGCGAGAGATCCACTTATTTAGATGGTGAAGAACCACAAGGCTGTTCTGCCTTTTCAGCGAGCATGCGCATGAGCCTGATTATTCTGATGGGAACCAGTGGTGAGAATGCATCAGGATCATCACTGATCCAGCAGAATTGATTCGCTCTAATCCCTAAGAGCTTCCGAGACCCGGCAACAGAGAGCCTTTCTGTCTTAGAAGCCCAAGGTCATGTGATAGCAGAGTTTTGGTAAAAGCGCATCAAGGCTCTCTCTCGTTGTATGTGGCCTAGGGTTTCCTTGATGAGTCTGCGACAAATATGCGAGCTGGAGGGGGAAAAAAACAGACAAGCAGATGAGATTAACATGAAATGAAGGGGGTAGAAAAAAAGCAAGATAAGCAATATGATATTATAGACAGCACATACACAGTTTAATTACTTATGGTCTTTAATTCTCTAATGCCATTTCCACATATGAGATTCTGCATTATCACACCATCATACAAACAGCTCCAGTTAGTCACTGCGACACCAGATGAGGACATTCTGATTATGTCAAAAGGCTTATGTGAATATGTTAGTTTAGCGGAGTCCACTGAGGCCTGTGTGTCTGGACTATTAATCTGATGTGCTGGCGTCCAATTGGAAAGGCCGTAACTCTCAGTTATGTCTCTGCTGGCGATATCAGTTAATGATGTATCCAGGAAAAAAGGAAACATGGCGAAAGACAATAATATCCTCAAAGCTAAAGTAAACTTTTTTTTCTGTTTCATATCCACAGCAGTGCCATTTTACTTCAGCAGCTCACCAACACAAACAAACAAATAAACAAACAAACAAAAATGTTGCACAGAAGATTTACTCCTTTAAGAAAGGTTTGATAACAATTACCTTACAAAAAGTTTACTGAGTAAATACATTTAACCTAGCATATATTTAAGGAAGGGATGGTAGCACCAAGTACTATTCCCATTACATTTTACAATTTCCCTTAAGTATTTCATGCAATAGAGCTTTCATGAAACACATAAACATCAACAAAAGTATACATCACCTACTACTTAGTGGCCACTAACAACTTAAATGTTTCCACCAAAATTGAATCCTGCAAAAGCTAAATGCGCTTGGATCAGCCTTATTATAGACTGAACATAAGTTTGCTACGTACACGCAAACCACACACACACATCTCTATTTTGTGTCTCACATACTTTCTCTATGTGACAGAGAGAGAGAGAGAGAGAGAGAGAGAGAGAGTTTTACTGTTCACAAGTGGGGCAGGGTTTGTTAGTGGCTCATTTACATAGACATTGACGTTGTGCATTTGGAGGAGGAGTGAAATAAAGGGTATTGTTTGAAGGGTATAAAAATGCTTTATATATCTAGAGCATTAACAGAAACACTTTGGGGGAGCTCTGAGACCTATGTTAGGCCTTGTTCACACGGGCGTTAAAATCGAGCGTTTTTCTGCCGTTCGTAGCGTCCGGTGATCGCGGATGAAGCGCAGAGGGTTTTCTAGACATAGGAGTCGATGACGGTGTTCACACGGGCTTTGGTGACGTGCGTTTGTCCGGCTGCGCGTTTATATGGTGTTAAAAAAACGTTGCATGCAGCTTTTTCTTGGCGTTCAAATCCCAACGAACGAAAGGAAACCGCGTCTAGTTCGTTTTCTCCGCGTCCATTTTACGCTTCGGAGGACCGGATATATCCCATGATCCTACATGCTATACAGGGGGAAATGCGGAAAAAAGGCAAAAATAAAATGCTTAAAAAATAAAACTTGCGCGGAAATGTTCGCATTTCTTCATAAACCACAAAAAACTTCCTTTAATCCGACGTTGTGCAGTCAGAGGGTGAACCCAGTAGCGGCGGCGATTTTTTTCTCTCCCTACGTCGCCGTATTATTTTTACAAATATTTTTATATATTATATAAAAATATAATAATTTGATTTGAATTTTTAAAACAATAAGATTAATGTCTAATATAACAAAATGGTCCATATTAAAAGGAGGCACCTCAAATAAAATGACAAAGGCTTTCATATCCAGTTCCCGGCACACTGCCCCCTACAGGTTAAACACACAAACTACAATTTGGGCTTCAGGCTGGCGTTAGACAGAGACAAACGAACGCCAGTGTAGAAATCAATCGAGCGCCGCTACAAAACGCAACATAAACGTACAGGACGTTCAGAGCTCGTTCGTTTATCCAAAAATGTAATGCCCGTGTGAACAAGGCCTTAATCTGTTAAATAAATAATAACATACTGTATGGGACCTTTAAACAGATAGCACTAAACCTATGCATTCATGACTATCCACATGACTGAAAAACACAAAGAGGGTGACCCAAGAAACCTTAACCAAACCAAGAGTCAAAATTACATCGGTTTAATGTCCTGGAAGAACGTACAGTATTCCAAAACCATGGCCAAAGTTAATGTGGAATTACTTCTGACTATTGAGGAATTCTTATAATTAGCATTTTGTGTAAAAATTACAGATTTGGTGTAGTTATATGTACTGTATAAAACCGTTAAATCTTTTGTTTTGTTTTGTTATCAGTGTGCATGCAGTTTGGGATGAATGAGCGTTGATTTGCTTTCTCACCACAATCAAGCTGCACTAGACTGATCTCACAAACCGAAGGCTGCTTGTGTGAAAATCCTGGAAACATAATGTGCAGAATCAGCCAGGAAGAATAAAGAAATGCCTAATTTTAAGGCATTTCAGACAAGACATACACCCCCTTGGTCTTCTTCAACTGTGGTCAATTGAAAGGCATTGTGCTGTCTAAGTTCAAAATGAAAGAGAGACGTACAGCTCCTAATAGATGCCTGACCCCATACGTACATCAGTGATTTGAGGGTGGAAAGAACCCATCAGGAAAAAGGACAGTTCCATTTGGACTGAGAAACCCTGATCAGGTGAAAGATCTTTACATATAGTACATGTACACACAATAGCTTTACAAAATGTTGGCAGTCACTTGAATGATATGGGTGATGAAAAAACTGTAGTTTGACTTATGTTTTAGTTATGCTCAGTCCAGATTGCACAGATTTTTTGAGTTCAGAAATCCATATTAAGACAGCTCGAGAGGATGACACAAGGACATAGCAGAAGCTCTGGTAAATTATGAGCACATTCATCTGTTTAGTAGCACACTGCATTGTTTAAAATGGATAGTGTTATTTAGCTGTAATGGACATGTTACTGAATGCAATGAACTCATTACAGCCTACAGAGTCCACATTTGCAATAATGATTAATATATGATTAACCATGACAGTGATGGACCAGCATGCCCTTTTAGCCTTAATAGGTCCAAGAATAAAGTCCAGAATAATTCCAAGCCTTGCTACTGCCCGTCTCTCCCATGTAAGCAGTCTCAAAAAAAAATGTGTTAATGTTAAAAATATAGATTTGGGAACTGCTTTCTCTAAACAAATTCATTCTTTATATTATTACTAAATGTACAGGGAAATCTAGATGATGAAAAAGATCACTTGAAAATGAAATTGCCTGGACATATATCGATCTATCACCTTCAAGCTTATGCGATTTCAGCAAAACAAAAGTACTAAGATTTGTGCCGCACTGTATAAATATTTACAAGCAAGAATATTGTATTTATAACAAAATCTGTAATAAAATCGGATCTTCTGATTTTGGATATGTGGGGCGTATGCAACTTACTTATCCTACTGTACTTATGCAAGAAGCATGAGTGTCCCTCATCCAGGGATGGTGGTTTTCTGGGTTAAAACAACTACTCAACTATAGCTGAAGAGAGAGGAAGAGAGAGAGAGAGAGAGAGAGAGAGAGAGAGAGAGAGAGAGAAACTAGCTGCCAGCAGGACCAGAAAAAGAGACATTCCAAATGACATATTTAAATACCATGCAGCCATTCAAGCCACTCAGCGCCCACACTGTTCAACTGCTTGAAGCAGAGACCTCAAATCAAAGTCTTTTTTCCCATTTTCCTGACTTCTCTATTATACGAAAGAATGTAGACCACAGCCACTCCTTGTCTACCTCTTTTGCTATGGGCTGTGCTGCTCCACCGCCAACAGCCAGGCAAAGTGGAGAGCAGAGAAAGACTGGCTTTGTTCAAACAGTTGACATTACTTAATCAGTCCATTCAGTCCACACTGCTTGCATTACCAGACAAGAGGGTAACAACTCATGTGTCCAGGAGGACCACTCTGTTCGAAATGGTACCAAGGGTAAAAAATTTTTACAAAACACAGTGAGTAAAAGCACTGCTATTCAAGGAAACATTCATTTGAGCAAAAGTAAATGTAATGGATCAAGATTATCACTTAAGAAAAAGTAAGCAGTGACTGGTAAAAAGCAACAAAGGAAACAAAAGGTAAAGTTACCCAGCTAGCTAAATTTAAGGGGTTTTACAGGTAAGTAGCTTTCTAGGAAAATTAGCTAAATTTCAAGGATAATTAACAATTGAATATACTTATAGTCGCTCGATTTGAGGGCGGGATGCGGGGGGTGGCATCCACCCTGTTGAAAAAAATTACGAAAAACATTAATGGCTGTAAAACCACCATTCCCCTTACCATCCCCTATAGATTAATAATGCTGTGTTGTTGTTGTTGGTCTTTCGGCTGCTCCCGGCAAGGGGTCGCCACAGCGGAATATCCAGTCCGCACTACAACTTGGCACAGGTTTTAAGCCGGATGCCCTTCCTGACGCAACCCTCCCATTTTATCCGGGCTTGGGACCGGCACTGTATCCAGTGGCTGGGGTGTGGGCACTGGCTGGAATCGAACCCGGGCCGTCCGCATGGCAGGCGAATCACCTACCACTGAGCCACCAGTGCCCGATTAATAATGCTGTGTAATATGTAATATTTGTCATGAAAACGGAATATTAAAACTCTCTACGTATGATCATCTACGACCTTTAAATAACGTTGATTAGTCAATCAGAATTCAATATTGCAACACGCTGCTCCCAAGCTCATGCAAGGTTGCATCATTTTTCGCACTGTTCGCATTTTCGCAATGTCAAGATAACAGTTCAAGCACAGCTTTTGACCTACAGTATTTCAAAAAGAAGCGAACTGAAGGCATGATACAGTACATACGCACAAATCCTCTCAGCAGAGATGCGATGAAAAGGAAGGATTCAGTTTAATACAGGAATTTTCTAAATGACTTACTGCTTTAATGAATATAAAAGACGAGTTCTTTACCCAATTTGTGTAATTTCCTTCCCAATTTAAAGAACATTTTCCATTAGATTTTGTGGTTTCACCTACAGTACATAATTGGGTACAAAAGGGTCAAAAATTGATTTTTAAATGCCATAATAGTAATTTGATTATTTGTGTGTGTGCACATGGGTGTGTCAGAGAGAGAGAGTGGTGCATAGTTATACAAAACTACAATGCTATTAAATTATTTCATTACTAATTTTTATTCTACTCTTATAATCCTCCCCAGATGAAAGCCATGGAAAGGATCAAATAAAAGTTTTGACAATTGCATGTTTAAATGCATGTGTTTTGTTTTGATGGCTCCAAGTTGATTTAATAAGCTTATATCTTCTTGATAAAACTGTTCTTAAAAATGTGACATATTTCGCAATCATTTTGTATGGTTAGTTGTATTATGTCAAAAAGTTTTGCCTACAAATGCTATGATTCCATCTCCAACAGTTTTTGTCACCAGCCTGACGTTGGTGAGGTGGTGACAGTGTTAACATGCAAATTTGTGTCAATGATATTTTGGTAGAATTTTGATTAAAGAACATAGCAAACCTGTCAACTAATTGTTTTTGCAATGCGATGGTGGCAGCACAGTAGAAAAAGGAATAAAGTGTTAAGTGCACAGTTCTTTTTAATTACAAAGACATGAAACTATTGAAATGATGCAAAAAGATAAATTTACAATGAATCACTATCTTTCTTCTATGTCAGTTTCAGTTTCACATTAGTAGTTGAAGACCTTATTATAGAAGTCCATGACTGCTGGGGAAACTGAAATGGCAGAATGTCCTTTTTGTTGTCGTACAGTAAGTGTTGTCTAAAAGTTAATTGAACACATTTAGTTCATTTTCAGAAGACTTTGTTTACATAATAAAATCAGCACCAAAAACAGCTGAGTGTATTTTTTTAGTGTCTCATGTAAAAAAAAAAAACACAGTCAAAAATATGAGATTTCCTGAAACCTGCATAGATAAATTCTTTGAGAGTTGGAACAAGGCATAAAAACTCTCCTCTCTTCTTACTGAACAGGACAGAAATGAGAGAAGAAAGACCCTGCATGTCTTCATAAAACTGTCTCACTTCTAATTTTCATGCAGTAAAACCCATGAACTGCTCCGGCTGAGGTTTGTGTACTGTAAGTGCAGAATGCACACAGAGGTGACTGCATGTCCTAAATCAACATCCAGGCCAAGTGCTACCTCCACCTCATCCTGACACCTTCTGTTCGCAGTGAAAAGTCATCAAACGAGACTCCTCTTGACAGAACAGACCAGTTATGCTGCCAATCCCCATGACATATCTATAGCTTCTTTATAATTGCTTCAGAGACTTGTTAATGTCCTGGTCATTTCAAAGCTGCTTTCCTACTTCATTTGCCTTCTGCTTGTATTTCTTTTTTAAACGACTAAATGGATCTGCAAAAAAATAGTATGCTTTGTACGTCAGACTTATATTTATTTGATTTTTTTTGCATTTTATCATGTGGAGTCTGATGGTTTTGATAGAAGAACAGACATTGGATGAGTCTGGTTTGATGGGATTGTCTTACACAAGTCTGGGGTTTGTATGGGAGCACACACAGCCCAAAAGACACAGTGCATGTGTCAAACCCAATTCCCAAAATCCTAAGCTCCTTAGCTACACAATAAAGAGCCAAAATATGAAAGAAGTATTTGCACCCACAATGAGAAACAGGTTTGTGATTACTGGGAAGCAGAAGACTTTTAACCCTCAGCAGCTGGCTTTTTATCAAACAAATTAAATTCTCACTCTGAGAATATGTTTCATGCATTATTCTCTCCAGACAACTAATCCTTCAGACATGCATCCTCCTTTCAAACAGTACAAACTTATTATTGTTATTATTATTATTATTGTTCATGAATTATTCAGTAAATAGTTCATAAACATTTTTAGTCAAGCTGTCTATTACACCGCAGACAGTACAGGACTTCTAACGGCATCTCCTCAAAGTGTAAGATGGAATTTCATTTACAGTGCTTTATACAGAAAGAGAAACAATCAAACTAATTATTCAGTGCTGCCTAGTGTGCATAATCCTTATTGTCAGCACTCTGATGGTATTCATTTCATGAAGGTGAAGCTAAAGAAAAATTCCAGCATGGAACTTAATCACAGTGTGACTCTGAGAAACAAACAAACAAACAAACAAACAAACAAACAAAAACAGAATTAATCTGTTCCGTTCCTTGTAATTGAGGTGGAACCCTCAAAGGTAAACTTTTATTTACTCCATCTCATGAATACAGTATATTGTCCTTTGAGCATATTTTACAATGCATGAGCCATCCTTGTCAGTCATGTGTAAAGGTTAGTGCCTCCTCTTTCTATTATATCTTTGTGTTAACACCTAATAAAAAACATCTAATCGTAACAGGTCTAAGTGTTAGGAAAATGCAACTTTAGATGACTTTTTTTTTTACCATTCCATTATGTATGAAAATAAATTAAACCAAAAAGAAAAAACATGTGGGCAATACTAAGTACACCATTACTGCTTCCACAGGATTTAAGAGGGTTATTTGCAGCGAGATGGTGCTAGTGTTTGACTGATTAGTAACCATATTAATGTTAAATTCCACGATGGCACAATTAGAAGAAGACTGAAGAAGTATGGTTTGCTTGGAAGGGTTGCCATGAGAAACCTCATCTGTCTAAAAAGAACAAGGAAGCACAACTGAGATTTACAAAACTGCAGCTGAACAAACCACAAGGCTTCTCGAACAATGTGCTATGTTTGGTTTTTGCACCATGTTTGGCAAAAACCAAACAGCATTTCAGAATAAAACACCCCATATAGAGAATATGTATGCATACCAGTAAATGTACATCAGAATGTCTGTAAAATAAAAAATAAAAAAAGAATTAAGGTTTAGGAATGGCCTAGTCAAATTCCAGACCTCCTCCCAATTGAAATGCTGTGGCAGGACCTTAACAGAGCTGTGCATATGCAATACCCCAAAACCTCAAGGAACTGAAGCAATATTGTAAAGATAAATAGAAAAATAAAGTGAAAGACATACAGGAAATGACTAACAAAAGTTGTTGTATACAGGCAAAAAAGTTAATTGTTGTTGTTTGTCTAAGGTTGTATTTGCCTAATACTAAGAACACTAACTTTTACATATAACTGTATATACAGTGGTGAAAATAGTACTGATAAAGCATACTTAATTCATTAGTATTTAATTCATTAAGTCTAACTCAAGATAAATTACTAATTTTATTTAATGTCCTCAAGTATTAAAAAAAATGCTACCAGTGCTGACACATGTAAGTAATTGCATGTTTCATTTGACTGCATCTAGCATTGAATATATTAATCGAAACAATAATCGCCCAACTAATCGATTATCAAAATAATCGTTAGTTGCAGCCCTAATATAATACTTAAGGGTATTACTAAAATAATTAGAATTAAATAAAATACTAATTTTGTCATTGCTATTAGTTAGTAATCTTTTCTGTTCCTGCTTAATAAAGCTGTCTACATGTCATTTTGTCTTTTTTTACTGAGATTGTAGAAACTTCAGATGCACTTACAATTACAGTCCTGAACTGTGCCAACACACTCCAGAAGTTACACCAACACCACCATTTATTAAAATCTCCAGAACAATCTGTCACAAATCTGAACAATCTTCAATACATTGTAAATTAGTATTCTTGGTTTTATCATGCTCAGATTCCAGGGCTATAAAAGTGAATATACAAGAGTGAACAAGTGTGCTACACAGACGGAAAGAGGATCCCTGATTAACCACCGTGCACTGTGGGGATGAGTGAACGACTCATCTTATGCTAAGTACTTGCAATTGCAATTAGATACAGTAAAGCTGACTCCCAGGTCCTTCTTGTGAAGGTCAAAGGCAGCAAAGTGTCCCCAAGTGTCTGCAGTGTCACAGCGAGCCAAGAGTCACCACAATTTGTCACCTGAATTTTCTATGCAGTAAGCGCATTTGTGTGTGTGTGTGTGTGTGTGTGTGTGTGTGTGTGTGTGTGTGTGTGTGTGTGTGTGTGTGTGTGTGTGAGAGAGAGAGAGAGAGAGAGAGAGAGAGACATAATTTATATTACGGTTACCCCAGCAGAATAATGAGTAGCATCAATAAGCATTCTGCTGCATTTCATGTCACTCTATATGGGTTAGTGTTAAAACTGCCTGATACAGTAATGAATTATGCAGAAGTATATTTTTCCATAAAGAATAATGTTGTGATGCTATCTGCATTTCTGTCTGTTTAATGCTCTAAATATCTGTATTTCGATTTAAACCCAGAGTGGGCTTCGCCTAAACCAGAAGGGTTTTTTTTTCTTTCTTTTGGAACACACTTAAGCACAGATAAATGTCAGCACTGTCTGAATTATCTCTGTGAATTCTGTCTGTGACAGTTCCTTGACCTTACCTACCGTAGTTCACAACTGGTCTAGACATGATCGCAGGACTGTCGTTTTTTTTTTTTCATCTTTCCTGAACAGCTGTTATTTTATTTTACACCTGATATTTTTTAACAGATTTACTTAATTCTGTTTCTATCAAAAAAAATAAACGCACTAATAGCCTACTACTTTTAAACCACCATTACCCAGATTAGGCAGAAACTAAAAATATGGTATCCACAGGAATCCAGTTCAGTTGAACCCAGAACGCTTTAAGAGCTTTACATTTACAGAATTTTGTAGACACTCTTATCCAGACTATTTTTATCTTATTACACATTTGAGAAGTTGAGAGTGCTGGGTTTTGAACCCAGAACCTCATAATCAATAATGTACTTGTATTTTTCAGAACAGCAGTTACCTGCTCAGGGTCTAGGGTTCGATTCCTGCCACGGCTCTGGTGTCCCAAATTGCTCATTGTGTGTGTATGTGTGTGTGTATGTGTGTCTGTGTGCGTGCGTGTGCGTGTGTGTGTGTGTGTGTGTAAACTCCAGGGATAGGCTCCAAGCCCTGCAACCCTGTACAGCAGCACATGAACATGAATTAATGTATTACTGTACCTGCTCAAACTGAATAATACGAAGCCTTCTTGAAGAACTGAAGAATATCACAATGACACGTGTAGTTCAATCAGCTTTCCCCAATATGCCTAGAAATATACTGTACATGCCATAAGAATTCCCCAGATGGTCTTTTAGCTACCTTATTATGCATTCATCATCACATCATAGCAAATCAGACAACGTCCTTGCACTGCATTTTGTCAGTCTGAGAGGACATGTGCAAGTTTGTATGCATGCGTGCATGCATAAGTGTGATTTTTCCCTTGGTTGACAGCTCTTATACAAAACTCCCCCAAAGATGTCAAGAATCCCTGCAGGGAGAGGCCAGGCATAAATAAATAATAATGCAAGAAATTAATGTGGCAACGAATATCATTTTCACGAGCAGGATTTCCTTCAAGCTCTGAGGGATGGTGTAAAAAACATAATTTCCTCTTCCTCACCAGCACTCCCTCAACCGTACCGGCTGAGTTCATGCGTAAGAAGTGTCACCTCAGAGCCTCTTATTAAGTCATCTATTAGCCGGTGCTGGCCTTCAGCACTGGATAGGAGTCATTTGTTTGTATAGCTATGCTTTTTTTAGATCTACAGCTGTGAAAACAACAGAGAGAGTTTGCAACCTTTGAAAGGATTGGGATGTCAGCTAAAATCAGACCGCAGCAGATGTAACACTCAGGGATTTATTATGTTGTTGCTACTGAAAAGATTTTTTTCCCACAAGCAGTTTGGGGAAAACAAAGGCATTCGCAGTTTATACCAATTATTATTTGTAGAAATTATTGAAGGAGAAATTTCTTGCAGTATGCACATCAAATCTAATTATTTATTTCTTCTTAATACCTTATGAAGCTTTTTTTTTTTTACGTTTGTTCCCTTGTTTCATTACAGTTAAAACAAGAGCACTGTACAGTAGAATTCTCAGATGTGATTAGTCAGAACGTTACGTGATTCATTTTCAAGTAGACACTTGGTAACGGTCAGTAAGTTCTGAACTTTGTAGGAATAGCTGTTTATACTGTATGTTGTTTGTGCTACAAATAAGTGAAAACAGGAACTAGCTTGTCTTGTAACTTTGTTGATATAAACACCCTTTCATTTAAAATGGCACTGGATCTACAAAAGTGTGTAAACTGCAATATACAGTACATTGCTATCATTCAAAAAAGTGAAAATATTATGACGTTATGAACAGTGTAATAAATCTCTTTTATTCAAAAGGGTTCACCTGATGGAAAATTACTGAATGAGCACCTGAATCAGCGTAAGACTGTAAAGCTTTAAACCAGGGCTGGACTGGGACCAAAAAACGGCCCTGGCATTTTTGGCCATAGCGGCCCACCATGATTATTTAAACAATATGCTGAGGCATATGACACATCAAAGGATATACAGTATGCGCTCACTGTTTTGTTTCAAACGTTAAACCACAGTAACCTGCATGGAAGCGAATAACCTTGGTAAAAAAATATTCTTAATTATTATTATTGTTATTATTGTCTTTTATTAGCAATTCTCTCTCTCTCTCCCTCACACACACACACACACACACCGTGAGTCACCTCCAACCTAGCAAGGATGAAGTTCTGCACAAAACTCAGTCTGCTATTAAATGTTTTTAAGTCTGACTGCAATAATTTGAGCATTTGCACAGTGTTAGCCTACAAATCCTCCAGATAGCTCACTATTTAGTGAAGATGTCGGCTACACTTAACATTTTCATTGTTAATTCCATGGCCTATCATCATTCTGCATGTGTGTAGGCTTATGTGTGTCTACCTAGAAATCCGATAGTCAGCCATGTCATTTATATAACTCTGGGGGTTTATTTGTTGTACTGCGTGAAAATTGACAACAATTTCAATCATGAGACCACTCGTTAATTTGATGTGGATGGCAATGTACCTAAAAGCAGTAACTAAATCAGCATACTATCATCTCAAAAACATTGCAAGAATTAGATGTTTTGTTTCCAATCAAGACTTAGAGAAACATGTCCATGCCTTTATCACCAGCAGGGTGGATTATTGTAATGGTCTCCTCACCGGCCTTCCCAAGAAGACCATTAGACAGCTGCAGCTCATCCAGAACGCTGCTGCCAGGATTCTAACTAGAACCAGAAAATCTGAGCACATCACACCAGTCCTCAGGTCCTTACACTGGCTTCCTGTAACATTTAGGATAGATTTTAAAGTACTTTTACTTGTTTATAAATCAGTTAATGGCCTAGGACCTAAATACATTGCAGATATGCTCACTGAATATAAACCTAACAGACGACTCAGATCGGTAGGATCGAGTCAGTTAGAAATACCAAGAGTTCACACAAGACAAGGGGAGTCCGTCTTTAGCCATTATGCTGCCCGCAGTTGGAACCAGCTTCCAGAAGAGATCAGATGTACTAAAACATTAGTCACTTTTAAATCTAGACTTAAAACTCATCTGTTTAGCTGTGCGTTTATTCAATGAGCACTGACCTACGTCCGAACCGACTGCATTATTTTATGTTTATCTAATATCTTAAATTGTTTTATTTTTATTTTTAAATATGTTTTAATTCGTTTTAATTAGTTCTCTATTTTTATTTTAAATTAAATTTAAATTAGTTCATAGTTTTATTGCACACTGTTTTTATTTTTATTTTTAATTAAATTTAAAAGTTTTCGTTAAAAAGCTTTATTGCTATTATCTTTTATTTCATTTTATGATTATTTTCTTTTCTTCTATGTAAAGCACTTTGAATTACCATTGTGTATGACATGTGCTATACAAATAAACTTGCCTTGCCTAATTGGCAGGCGGTTCATTTGGGAGTAGCAGCTACAGTACGTAGGCTAGTGGTGCAGGTTGTCGACAAACACTCAAATGCACGAGTGACACACACACACACACACACACACACACACACACACACACAGACACACACACACCACAAAAAAGCCCTCGGTCCTCCCTACATAAATGTCCCTCCCTTCACTCTGCCAACATTTCGGCTACTTCTTCCCGGACTCGTAGCTATTCTGAAACCTTCCTCAATCTGTCCCTGCTGGGTCACGTCTCTCACCACCTCCTCCTCCTCTTCATCTGTGTAACTAACGTTGACGTTACTCTGTTCTACACTCCCTTGTGCCGCTCCGGCAGCCTGAGCACTCTGGACTGCCTCTGCACTCTTGCTAGATGTTGATGGCCCTAAATGTGATTTTCGCACAGTTTGCTGCTTCCACTTGTCGGTTTTTGCGTCTTTTTTCCCGCAGCTTTTTGATTTTGTCACAGGGAGATGAGGGCTGACCAGGTGGGAGGCAGGGCGTGACCTGAGATTTCATTGGAATAACGCAATGCCTTTTAATGTCTTTCAATGCCAACCAATGTGCCGCGATTCGTGTCTAAGATACTCTACCGTTGCGGTAAGAAATAAATTGGCCTAATAAACTTTTTTTTTAAATATTAAATTATGACTGACACCCCCGGCCCAAAAATGTGGGTCGGCCCACCGGGCCATATGGCCAGTCCAGGCCTGCTTTAAATTCACAAAGGAGGTGTGTGAGAGCAATAGAGAGAGAGAGAGAGAGAGAGAGAGAAAGCAACAGAAGCAGGAAGGAGTGGTGCTGTCTCTGGACACATCTGCTTCGTCTATAGAGGACAGTGCTACCAACAGCTTATTTCTGCATGTCTAAAGAGAAACACATGTCTAAACAGACACTTGGGGAATGGTGGATGAGACAAATATCTATCTATCTGCCCTTTTAAAATAGAGGAATAAAGGACTGAGGGTTTAAATCAGTACCGCATAATAACCCCTCCATGATTAACAAATGACACACATTTGCACTTCCACATTATGCATCCAAGAACACCGTCGGCCGTTTCAGGGCTCTGTGCCTGGCAATTAGACGTGTGAGGAAGGAAAGGCAATGTTCCATGCACAAAAAAAATCCTAAAAAAAGAGGAGCAAGCCTCACATCCAGCTAATAAAATTATCATATTACTGTATGTTTCTGATTCAATACTGCTGACAGAGAAAAAACTGGACATCACAAAAATAATTCTTTGATGAGCTGAGAGTGGCACAAAATCGGTCGCCAGTGAGCAGGTCCCATTATGAATTATAAATCTTAATTCATCAATAGAACTGTGAATCATAGGTACTGTAGACTGTTGATCCAATTCAATTTTTGAGCCTTGTGATTTTCAATTCAATTCAATATAACGGGACTAATGTTTGTCTGATTCGTCTCATGCAGCTATATTTCTTACAGCTTTTGAAGTATTAAAAACTACTAAAAGTAGCTAATATGCTTTGAAATTATGTATAATTTGCACTCTACAATCTTCTGTGCCACGATCCAGTCGAGTCGATGGAGATATTGCAACAATTCCCCTTAATTTCAAAGAAGAAGAAGTGGAACTTTCCCAAGAAGTATTTGTGGAAGATGGAACAGCTTGTATTTTTAAGGAATTCCTCAGTTTTAGAGCAATTAGCATTTGAAAGTGTACCTACTGTAAATCATTTAAGAAGCATGAATCGATTCTGAATGAAAGACTGGCCCATCGATTTAATTACCTGAATTGACTGATAAATAATTGAGTGAATGTCAGAGCTTCACTTAGCACCATTATTTTACATTTTTTTCGAATTGATTTTGTGATTTTTTTTTTACTGTATGTGTATCAATCACTGGAAAAACTGGAAGAAAACCACAAAAACAACAAAACAACCTTTAAATTATACATGATAATAGACAAACACAAATTTTTTTTTTTTTTTAAAGATTAAACTCATGGCCCACTTGCGTAACATACCCACTAAAATAAAACCAATAAAAAAATGTCTTTGTATTTTTATTTCCCTAATGCCATAATATTTATTTTTGTATTTGCTTGTTTCTTTATTTTTTAATTTATTGTCTATTTAGCCTTCTAATGTCACTCTATGCTAAAGGTACCAATAAATATATAATTATCAAAGAATTACATACAGTCTTTGTGTTACAGTACCATACTTTGGGTTTTTACGTACAGTACCAAATTTGGCCCATTAGATACACTTTATTTTTTATGAACTAATTAAAAAGGTATAGTATTTAAATACATCTGGTCATTTTTTTAGCACAGCAAACCTTTTTGCTCTACCAAAAAGTTGAGCAGAATGAAAAAAAAACTTTAATGGGTTAAAGTATCGTTTTGTTTACTCATCACCAGTTTCCGAAACAGCCTTGAGCCAGAGTGGAATGCTGATTGATGACGTAAGCATTAACCGGGTGTTCTCAGGGTGGTGTGGCTGTAAACAAGGACCTTTTCTACTTGCACATGAAGTCTGGTCTAGTCTCCAGAAAGTATGCCAGATGTCTTTGATTGCATAAGTAGCCCTTGAGCTGCCCTCTACCTTAATTATAGTTAGAGATATTACTTTGAAAATGAAACAGTGCCTCTGCTCAAATACACACACACACACACACACACACACACACACACACACAAACATAACCTCACAGATAACAAATGTAATTTGCTCATCATCCAATAAACGCAATGGACGAAGAGGTCAGGAAGAATAATAAACAAACAAGGACCTTAAAGATGGTGTATTAGAAATAAAGACTAATCTAATGCATAAAATAAAGTAATTTAATGTGCACTTCTTGGTTAGACGTGGAATGGTCAACTGGTTTATTGCTTTCTTGATAGATTGCAAACTGAATGAGAATATTTTAAAGGACTGACTGCCAGAGCAGCTCTCCGATCCTACTTTATATAGTGACAAGTTTAGTTGTTGGCCATATGGCTACAGTGGGAGCCACGTCAAACAGCCGCCTGGAGCATGACTGCTCCGTGGCAGTTCCATGAAGGCTTCGTGCATGGAATGTGATCCCCCGCGATGACGCAGTTAACGATGCCCCGCCCCATAAACGCCCCCATGCGCTTTCTAAAAAGATGGTTGCAATGCCGTATAATTCCGCCAGATGGAGCATTGACTGGCACAGTTAACTGCAGTGTCCAGGAAACCCAATACCGTATCTTTAATATACAGACAGTTCTTGTATTGTCAACATAGTTTCATAAATAGATGAAAAAACAACAACAACAAACCGATTAATAAAACAGATTTGTTAAATCACTCAATACACAACCCATGATGATTATGCTATTTATTATTTAATAATGAATTAATAAAATTAGTTAGTGAAATATTTTTAAGACATCCTGAAATGATCCTTAAAGACACGGTAGCGGCTGTAATTTGTCTATACCGATCATTGTAGGTACGGAATAAAAACGCAGGCTACGTACAGTATTTTATATTACTGTGTATTTTACCCCGTTCCATTTAATATACTGATAGATAATATTTTGCTGCAAAGTAAAGCTCAAACGTCTGCTTGGGTTTGTTTTCGTTATATTTTTGATGATGTTTTCGCTGATTTTTTCACTGATAGTCTACAAGTGGCATAAGAGGCAATTAATGGCGCATGCAACCTGGAACAAATATCTGCCCATATGGAATCATGCATAATGCTCCCCCGTCAAAAGATCTGATGGGGCATTAATCACTTATCACAACTGTGAATGGATGCGGCAGCAGACACATTAAATCCCCATAAACACTTGGAGACAATAGTAAAAAAAAGTTCCAGAGGGTCAGCGCCTGTTATACTATTGTATTTTTACTGATTTTTTTTTTTTACTGCTTATATTTCGTTGGGTTTTACGCAATTTCATGTGTGTGTGTGTGTGTGTGTGCGTGCGCGCACGAGAGAGAGGATACTCTGACAAGACCAACTTCCGTGTGGCTCCAGTGGCGCAATCGGTTAGCGCGTGACACTTATAAAGCGGTCCAGGTGAAGCAGTGCCGAGTTCGAGTCTCACCTAAAGCACCCAAAGCATTTTACTGCATATCGCGCTGTGTATGTGACAAATCAAATTTGAATTTGAAAGTAAAGCTTAAAATGTAACTTCTTCTTTGGTTTGTTTTCGTTATATTTTTTATGTTTTCGCTGAAAGTCAAATTGGCATAACAAATTGATTAATGGCGCATAATATCTGGAACAAATATCTGTCCATACGGATCAGTGTGTCTTTAGTCATTTAACCAGCATAATGTCCCACATTCAAGATCTGATGGGGCATCAATCACTTATCACAACGGTGTATAGATGCAGCAGCAGAGACAGATTTAATCCCCATAAACATTCACACTTGAAAACAAAACTAACAGAAGTAAACAGTTCTAGAGTGTTAGTGTCTGTTATCACAGGACAGGAATCACCTACAGGATACTACTGTATTTTACTGCTCATATTTTTTACCCTAGTTTCATTTGGTTTTATGCGATTTCATGTATTATTTGTGTGTGTCTGTGTGTGCACAGTGTGTGTGTGTGTGTGTGTGTGTGTGAGTGCGAGAGATAGCGTGAGAGCGCGTGCGCGAGAGAGGGCTTTCATGCTGATTTATCCAAGGTTACTAAAACCTGGCTTACTACCTATAAAAAATATTTCAATTTAACTCATGGGTCTCAATCACAGATGACACGACAAATTATATACTCTGAAACGTTCATTTGAACATTTAAAAATATATACAAAAACACGAATACTAATGTTATCATGGTGTAAATTATTAACATTAGGTTAGGTCCTGCCCTTAATTAATTCATATTATAATTACTTTTACATAGTATAGTTACTGGACTGACATGACCAAAAACTAGCTATTTCATTTAGCCTTTCTAAAATCAACCCATATATCATTTATAATCAGAAAACATAAAACATATTATGATCTGTTCAATAGCCCATCTGTTTTAATTTAGTTTGTATTTTTTATTATTCATAAGACAACCTTTCAGTTTTGTAAATATTTTAGTTATAGTGTGTTAAGTCTTACTTTAGGTTAAACGTTTTTGAGAATTTTACCATCCAGCTTAGATAAATGTTATGTCATTGATTGATAAAATCTGGATTAAGGATATTTTATTATATAATTATATATATATATATATATTTTTTTTTTTTAGTTTCCCCCTGAGGGATTGCCACCTTATTGTGGTCAGGGGGTTTGCGTGCCTCAACACAATTCAGCAAATACAATACTGTTACTATACAGTAAGGCCAGGTAAAAACAGTGCTCGAACATGATGCCCCCCTCCCCCACCCCGTGTTGTCTGGTCTAGAACGGCGCTGCCTCTGACCGTCTTTTGTCTTGTAAATGAGTATTCTCACTCACCTTCCAATCCCCCCAGCGCACACACTCTGTTTGTACTGTAAACTGTACTGTAACTGTGTTTGCTAGGGCACTTGGTTATACAGTACTTTAATGTATGGAACACTTACTTAACTTACTGGTTTGGTTTAAATATCGCTTATTACCTTATTCAGCAAAATAAATTCATTATTAACGTATTGAAGTATTTTAGTTAAGGACAAAAACTGTGCTTGTGTTTAGAACTGCTGAACAGCCGAAAACACACACACACCCATCCCCCCGCCAAAAACACACACACACACAGAGCAATTAACACCATGTCATACTCAGGAGTGGAAGGTGAGAAACCTCAATGGAGAACACAAAGTTTGTCGTTGCTCTTTTGGAGTTCTTAAAACCCAAAACATTTATTTATACTGAGAAAAAATTATTATGGGTCACAATCACAAACACATATAATCAAGTGTTTAACTGGTTTCATTTGTTTCTATGATCAATAATTATTATTATTATTATTTTCAGCCCAACTCTTTGACTATTTAAAACAAAGTTGTGTCCCATTTTTTGCCCATTGAAGTTGTTGGTTCAACTAAACAATTTTTAAATACCCAAACAATCCCCCAAAATTAAAACACGCAAAACATGACTTTAACAATTCAATTTATTCTTCCAAAACTAGTCAAAGTTAAAACAGTAATTTATATAAAACAGATGAATACATGTTGTCTTTTTGCTTAAAGTTCATTAAACTACCCGGATTCACCAGCTGCTTATAAGTCTCTATCTATAGTCCTTTTACATTAAAATATTAATTTTTCAAATATCAAAACTATTAAACATGGAACAGTTGAAGTCTTTGTTTCCCCCAAAGTACTGTATCAGACATTTTGCAGTTCTATGTTCAGAATATACAGTAGACCTGATCAAACATCATTCTAAAGCTGTCGGACTGTGACGTCATCCCTCCTACAGCTCCCTCAACAGCTTGTTCAGGCTCCTCCAGTCCTGTAGCTCCAAAAGTCCAGCCGTCAGCCGTCTGACCCCCCAATCCTCCACAGCGGAGCTCTGCTTAAAGACAACAGGAGAATTTAGTCAAGACAGATAAACTTCACAGAACATCTAGTTCTAATAAAAATAATATATATTAATAAACCTATTTACCACAGAGTGTGTAAAGTACTGTTTTGGGGATTCTGTAATGTAAATAAACTGCCTGTGCTAATGTTAACCAGTGAACAGTGTTAGTGTTAACCAGTGAACAGTGTTAGTGTTAACCAGTGAACAGTGTTAACCAGTGAACAGTGTTAACCAGTGAACAGTGTTAGTGTTAACCAGTGAACAGTGTTAGTGTTAACCAGTGACTGTCTGTATTATCGTCTGCATTAAATTAACCGGGAATTTACTTAATGCGCTTCTCATACAAATAAGTTAAGCGATATAACACTCGTATATGAGCATTAGTTCATCTCTGAAGCCAAACTATAACTTACTGAAGCCCCTCACACACACACCTCCCCCCTCCTCCTCCTCCTTAACTGATAAACACTTCTGTGTTGTTATTCAGCTCTTTAACTAAGCGCTCGCGCTACTGCGGAAAGTCCCGGACAAAGTGTATAAAATATAAACCGGGTTATGAGCGTTACTAGCTCCTGTACAGCTCCCCTCAGTCTGTGTCCCTCATCAACTGCATCACATTATATTACAGTCACAGAAATAACCTGCAGATTAACTCTTAACCAGAGAATAAATAAGCGCTGAATTTATCCAGACAACACGCGGTGAGATTCTCTCAGTATTTACAGAGAACACAAACACTCTTCATCGGGTAGTGCAGCTCTTGTAATAGGGACATTAATAGTATTGTCGAAGCTTGAGCATGTTTTTGAGTTAAAGTGGAGTGACATTGTGAGTGTGTGACACTGACAGTAAGCTGTAATATTAACTCCAGACTTGGTAAACAGATCATTAAGTTCTCTAAAGTCACATCTGACCGCTGCAGGTGCTGCCAGTGATATTTAAAACAGCCAATAAAAAAACTAAACTGGGAAATAAACTGTAAACTACACAAACACATTTTATAAAATAAAACATCACTTACCACGAATAGTCCGTTAAGCCGCCATCTTCATCTCTGTAGTTTGGCAGCGTCAGTTCGGCGGGGGTGGAGGCGGGTTGTTAAAATCACGTGATTGCAACTCAGCGCAGCTGGCTTGTTTTAACGTGTTCTTGAGAACGAAGCGCCATCTAGTGGTGGCACCAGGTAAATGAATAAATAGGGCTTGAATGGGCGTGTTTACTGTGAAATCTTGACACGCCTTTCGGCCAGAAAAGGGAGGGGGGATTACGGCGTGCAAAGGCCATTCACACGCCATTCACACTTCAGCCACACTGTCGCGGCTATTTGGTGTGGCTCCCACTGTATGTGGGTTTACACCTGAGTACAAGCCCTAAATTAATCAGCAAAACTGATTCCACACCAAATCGCTCAATCAGTATGAGATTAAGAGGAAAGGCTTGTGCTATTAGAGCTGAATTTTAAATGCTCGGCTCAAGTGGATGAAAGCAGCAACTTCGGGGTCTAGCAGTCAAACTGAGTCCTAAATTCAATAACACTAATACCCTTGTAATTGTGATACAGTGTACAGCAGCCTTTTCAATTAATGTGCACACCGGTAGATGATTACAATTTCCTAAATGTAAAACATTACATAATTCAAGTGATGTCAGATGAGATGCCGTAATTACATAATTACTATCAATTTGCACACCAAAACATGTACTGTTCAATTCTTTCATTATAGCCTACAAGCCAAGATGCCTAGATAATATTCTCACCAGAATTGCAGACAAACATGCAGATAAAAGGACCTGCATTACTGAGAGCCTGACACAGATTCCCAGCGTGACTGAGGCCTCGGGCTCGGCCTGTCAGCCTTTTCCTCCAGTAAGCTGAAATGACACTTTTTGAGAAATTTTCCTTTAGAGAAACTATAACTCTGTGGTAAAAATCCTGAAAGCTGCTCAAGTTTGATGTCCTGGCACTGCACTTAGTGCCGTTCTAATGCAGTACACTGGAGAGCCCTAGAGGACAGGTCTCTGTCCAGGGCTTCTGATAGCGGCTCAACATCAGAGAATCCCTCAGGAAAAGTGTTTTCTTTCACACAAAAAATAATAAAATCACTAACAGAAACCACTCTGCACATTCCTGTTAAAAAAAGAGCCTCTGAGGGACAGTCCAACGTTAAGCATGGCTGTCAGTTTGTTTGTACCTCTCATGAGAGTGAGGATGTATCACCATGTCCCTGTTTCTGACTGAATCTGTCTCAAAGGAAGATTACTGCAGGTGCAGGTTCTCTGCATTTCCTACATGCTGCTCACCAATGTCCTGCCCTCTGGCCAAAAAAGTCAGCAGAGCCCATTATCACACCTTTGTCTCTCTCTCCTTCACCATTTCCCACGGGTTATATGTGTGACAGATGAGTCTTCTGACAATCACTATCCTTTATCCAAAGAAAAACCTCCAGGTGGATTTAACTGGTGCTGGAGTCTCAAACCAATTGCTTTCTGAAAGCGACACACACTTACTCGCTCTCTCTCTCTCTCTCTCTCTCTCTCTCTCCTAAAACAACAATCCCTGTCCTTCTTCTCTCTTTCTCTCACTGTAATTTCTGAGCCTATCCAACTCAAAGACCAGACAGCTGTTTGATAACTGTGTGAGGGCAGATACTACTGCCACATCCAGATGTTAAACATGAATGTGCATATCAGGTGCTATCTCTAAGCTTTTAATGCTGTGAGAATTGAAGCTGACAACACTCTGAAAAACTGCCGGATCGTTCATCAGCAGTGGGAAGCTGATTTAAGAAAAAAAAGAAAAGAAAAAAAAAAGCCCTCAAATAGGAGCTTCACATCCCACATAAGGGCTTGTTTACTTTTATTCTGTCTATTTGGGCAGGATCCCAAGAGAGTCACTTCAAAAGGAAGTGTGATCTTGTGATAGCACACAGCACCAGCCAGCACAAACACAAATACACACGCGCACACACAACAAGCTGAACTATCTCTAAGGTGGGTGGCCATGAGGGAAAATCCCTGTCTCTACATTCTATGGATAGCTAAAATTGAAATATGAAGACTTCAGAATCATCCGCACACGCACAGAGACGTGATCTGTGTTTGAAAATAGATTTCTTCCTCTGTTGTACTCCAATCTGTATTTTTACTCACCACAGAGTGATATAAAAATAAAAATATAAAAACAATATACACCGAGTCTCAGATTGAGCAGCCTCAGGTTGTAAAACATATATATATATATATATATATATATATATATATAAATTAAATAAATAAATAAAAAATACAGCCTACTGTAGTGTGACCTAGAGTAACTTCTGTCTTCTTTTTTCAACACCATTTTGCCTTTTTATTTTACACACATAGACCTATATGCCAAATTGTCATTTCAGCATCATAATTACACCAGTTTAAAGAGAGAAAATATCTTGATAAGATTTCCAAGCTTCCAAAGAAGAGGCTCGGTCTAAATCTGTGCTACTCGGCAGCATTCCGTAAAGCTGTCCAAAATTACAGTCTGCGAGCATATAAAAAGCAACTTCTGTTGACTCCATGTGGTTTCCTCCCACATGGTTTTGCCACACTGTGGTCCTGAGGAGGGGCCCAAGCAACCCACAGAGCCCCACAGCATATTTCAAACACCTCACAGCCCAGATTGGATTCTGCACTTTCTGAAACAAATGGCCACAGCTCGACCCATTAGACCCTCTAACAGTCTTCGCTTGTGCCGCACAGTAGCTGCAGCAGCAACCGAGCTGATTGATCAGCCTGGATACCTATTCTGTACCTGCTGTGATAATGACAGTGCCTGTTTTTTCAGATATGATCACACAGATATTGAAAATATAATTTGATCCTCACTTATCCTCACTTATCTTTTTTCAATGCACATCATAACATTATGAGCACAAACACCACAGCCTGTCATCATGTAAACAGCCAGGAATGACCCATTTAGATCAGAAAATAAACACTTTCGCATATAACGGTCAGACGCACAGCCTGGAGAGAGGACTGGATTTCCAAACTAGATCATTATCCTTGACCTTGGCTTCATGAACATGCACATTTTTCTGTCAAGAGACAGAAGAGTTGGAAGCAGAGGTACTTGAGAAAAAAAAAGAGATGACCTCCAGAAAACCGTCTAAATCAAATCTTTATACGTTAATAATATCTAAAGTCAGTCTCAAAGATCCTGACATAGGGTCAATTCCCATTGGCAACGTTAAAATAATAATTTAGAGGAAAAAGAGAGTATGTGGAAAAGGAAATGTGTGTGTGTGTGTGTGTGTGTGTGTGTGTGTGTGTGTGTGTGTGTGTGTGTGTGTGTGTTTGCGTGTTTGTGAGAGGCAGAAACAAAAGAACTAGGTACTGTATGTTGCTCATTGATTTACCTTCCGATAGTTTAATACTGTCCTCTGTGGGAATCTCCTTTATTCTCTCTGGTTGTGTGTTTTCTCTGTCAAATTCCTGAGCCTGAGCTGCAAAAGTAGAAAATAAAAATCTATATTTTCAAAACACATATCTGTAACCATTTTCAAGTGAAGTCATGAATAAGTGTACCAATATGTTCGATCTGCAATTAGCATTTCAGGAACATTAATAGAGCATCAATCATGCCAAAAACTGTAGTAAACATAAACAGTGCAAGATCCAAAGATAATTCATTTTGTCAAACAGGAAAGCCACGAAGACTTTACTCTGAGTGCTGTCCATACAGTACCTGCAAAGCTTCCTTCAAGTGCTCTGCTTTGCTGACTTCCACTCACAGCTATAACCTTGACTGTGTACTTCTTCGCTGGATTGAAGTCATTTATTACTGCCTTTGCTTGACCTTTTTCAATTCGAAGCTCATTCCTCTTTCCATCTACGATCAGACAGAAATCATTGACAGAAGGCTCATTAGCATGCATTACTATGCCTTTTCATTAACGCTAACAAAGCTATCAAAACTCATTCCTCATTCAAGATGTCTTTTCGAGTCTCCATGTCAAGCAGTTGGTGGGGAAGCAATCTGTTTCCAGGACAATTGTGTAATAAGGATTCTGTTGGGAGGTTTGATAACAAGAATTGATATGCAATTATCAGCCTAATGATTCATAAGGACGTAATTACTGTATGTCTGTCCTGATGGAACAAGTCCAACAGGGTTGAGCAAATCTTTTGAAAAATGTCAAGCGTTGGATTCGACTTGTGGCCTAGTTCGAGGGTAGAAGTGGTATTAGTTTATTATTTGTTTAAAAGGCACCCATATAGTCTGTCTGACATTTAAATAATTATCTTAAAACACATTAGTCAAAATGTAAATAAACACATGCACACCCATTAGCCATAACATTAAACTTAAAACAATAAGCCGAGCTCTGACCCCTCGGATGTGGTTCCTCTGACGTTGTCCTGTGGTGTCTGGTACTGGGACACAAGCAGCTAATCCTTTGGCTACCGTGGGTTGCAAAGTGGGGCCTCCGTGGATTCAATTTGTTTGTTCAACTCAGTCTTTGTCCAGCAGACTAATGAAATGAGTGTTCTGGTAACCTTTCTATCATAGCCAACATTTACTTCAGCCCAGACAAGCTAGCATTTGGTGAGCCCTGGAAGCCCATGATCATATTATTGGAAATCAATATTATTTAATTAATCTGGCAGTCTTGTTAGTGTTATGGCTGATCGTTCTAAATAAAAAAGTAAAAAATATGCATTTACAAAAAAGAAACAAAATTATTATTAATTTATGTATAAAGTGCTAAATTAAATTTGTCACTAGGCAATGCATAATTATTAAACTTTCCTTAAAATGTTTTTTTTTTACAATTAAAATTAACAAAGTCGTTTAAAAAAAAATACTTTCAGGTTTATTCTACTTATAAAAACAAAAACCATCTAAGTGAATTAAACTTTTTTGTTAAAAAAAATTTTCTATTTATTTTCCTATATTTATTACCTACACTGTAAGAAACCCACATCATATAAACATTTTACACACATTTGACAATGTTTGATTTTTTTCAAGCTGTTGCTAAATTCCCAAAAGTATCTAAATGACTTAAATGTAAAATATTTTTACGAATATGATAATGATTGCAGGAGTAAACCTGGAAGCTAAATAAATAAAATAATATTAATAAATATAAAATAATATATAAAATACACTTTGGATTTCAGCCATAGATTAATGTGAATTAATTTAGTCCAGAAAAAAGGAAAGATAATACTAGTGATACTAATAACATTTATGTGAATCACTGAAACACTTTATTAATGTACAGTCGTAATTGTATAAACAATATAAAATGCAATCCATCCAAATACCCCAGTTCTGCTTACTTGAATATAAAAAAAATAGACAGCAACCAATTCCACCTGAAATATGACCCTGTACATTTTATACATGCATATATATATATATATATATATATATATATATATATATATATACAGTTCCTTCTCAAAAAATTTGCATACTGTGATGAAGTTCATTATTTTCTGTGATGTACTGATACTGTAAACATTAGACTTTCATATATTTTAGATTCATTACACACAAACTGAAGTAGTTCAAGCCTTTTATTGTTTTAATATTGATGATTGTGGCATACAGCTCATGAAAACCCAAAATCCCTATCTCAAAAAATTAGCATATCATGAAAAGGTTCTCTAAACGAGCTATTAACCTAATCATCTGAATCAACTAATTAACTAAACACCTGCAAAAGATTCCTGAGGCTTTTAAAAACTCCCAGCCTGGTTCATTACTCAAAACCGCAATCATGGGTAAGACTGCCGACCTGACTGCTGTCCAGAAGGCCATCATTGACACCCTCAAGCAAGAGGGTAAGTCACAGAAAGACATTTCTGAACGAATAGGCTGTTCCCAGAGTGCTGTATCAAGGCACCTCAGTGGGAAGTCTGTGGGAAGGAAAAAGTGTGGCAGAAAACGCTGCACAACGAGAAGAGGTGAGCGGGCCCTGAGGAAGATTGTGGAGAAGGACCGATTCCAGACCTTGGGGGACCTGCGGAAGCAGTGGACTGAGTCTGGAGTAGAAACATCCAGAGCCACCGTGTACAGGCGTGTGCAGGAAATGGGCTACAGGTTGCAAATTTTGCATGTCATTCGGAAATCAAGGAGCCAGAGTCTGGAGGAAGATTGGGGAGAGGGAAATGCCAAAATGCCTGAAGTCCAGTGTCAATTACCCACAGTCAATGATGGTCTGGGGTGCCATGTCAGCTGCTGGTGTTGGTCCACTGTGTTTTATCAAGGGCAGGGTCAATGCAGCTAGCTATCAGGAGATTTTGGAGCACTTCATGCTTCCATCTGCTGAAAAGCTTTATGGAGATGAAGATTTCATTTTTCAGCACGACCTGGCACCTGCTCACAGTGCCAAAACCACTGGTAAATGGTTTACTGACCATGGTATTACTGTGCTCAATTGGCCTGCCAACTCTCCTGACCTGAACCCCATAGAGAATCTGTGGGATATTGTGAAGAGAAAGTTGAGAGACACAAGAATCTGCAAAAGGATTCCCGACCAAGTATTGAGTGCATAACTGAACACAATTATTTGAAGGTTGACTTTTTTTGTATTCAAAACACTTTTCTTTTATTGGACGGATGAAATATGCTAATGTTTTGAGATTTTGGGTTTTCATGAGCTGTATGCCACAATCATCAATATTAAAACAATAAAAGGCTTGAACTACTTCAGTTGTGTGTAATGAATCTAAAATATCTGAAAGTCTAATGTTTATCAGTACATTACAGAAAATAATGAACTTTATCACAATATGCTAATTTATTGAGAAGGACCTGTATATATATATATATATATATATATATATATATATATATATATATATATATATATATATATGTGTATGTACTGTATACAGTATATAGTACAATCATATACAGTTACACACCTAGCCGCACACTGCACCAGTGCACGAGATTCGATCCCCCCAACACTGGAGGTGTGAGGAGTTACTACAAACCACTATGCTGCTGTGCCAAATATTTTTTTAATAAGCATTTCTCTTTAATCCATAAAGCTTGAGTGTATAGCAAACTCTGTGGATTTCTCATGGAGAGCAGTGGAGCGAAGCTTCAAGCTATTCTACTTACGTGATGTCAAACTGCAAAAAATCAATGTGTGACAGCTTTATGAACAGCATGCAGATTCCAATTCTGTAATGCATGTCTTCAATTTGAATTGCTCATGAAGACATCTCAAGCTAATTTTCCCTGTAGATAGCACTGAATACATTAAATGCATTGCTTCACATCATCTACAGTAGGGATACCAATATACTGCAAACATGCAACTAATCAAACTCTTCACAGTCTCTAAGGAACATGTGATTGAAAAAGACAAATGCGTTTATTACACGTGCAGCTTCGAACAAATCTTTCTCTCAGAACCTGTCAACTTTGCTTAACCTTACACACCTATCTATTGGCTTCACGCATAGAATTCTCCCATAACTCCACTCAGTTCCAATCCTCAGGAGGAAATCCAGGCATTGCCTCTCCAAATCAGACCCCTGACCGATGATACTGATTTAAATCCTCATGGCCCACCTAGAGATCAATTCGATTGAGGAGTGGGTTAAATTGCGCTTGCTCAGCGGCCGCTTAGAGCTTGATTGGGGTTGGAGAAGACCGAAGAGGTTCAAGGGCTCAAGACTTTCGTTTGCTGATGTGTCAGCACTTCTTAACAACAATTTAAAAAAAAAAAATGCTGCAGGCAGCAAAGTGTTACCGAGGTGTAATAACTGGTGAGAGGGCATCAAAGTATTCAAAAGTTTTTTTTTTTCCCTTTGTTTGTTGTTTTTTTGCTTCAGTGAGGAGTGGATATGTCCTGTAGACAATATAGATTTTTTTATATAAAAAATATATCTGACTTTCAGTTTAAATTTCAAGGAGGCTTTTTGAGGGAATTGAGCAATCTTCAAACACTGAAAATAGACATGCAATAATACTGATGCTTCCAGCTGTAATGTGCAGTAGAGAATTAATCTTCTATGTTTTCATTTTGAAAGATAACACTGTGAAGAGTCCAATATCATGAGCCAAAATCAAAAGTTTATCTTTGTTTGTTTAGTTTTTGCGCTCAGCCAAGATCCGAGCCAAATCTGACAAGTACAGTAAAGAGCATCAGGCTATGTGAGCGTCCTTTAGCTCTTGAATCAAGGAAGCCATAACTCTTAGACCTGACTCTGGCTTTTTACAAAAGGTAAACAAAATGTGACCTCTTTGCCTCTTTCCCTCTTTCTGTCTTCTCTAACTCAGGGATGGCAGTATATTTATGGGATTTCAAGCACACTGGTTGACATCTAATTCTATAAACCTGGGCTATGACAGTGACCTCACTCTGACCTGTTCTGCTTCCGGCACATCACTCCAGGCCAACACAACAACCCTCTGGTTAAGAACACACTGCAGTCGGCACTTACTGACTGGCTTGCACTATCACATGTCCTCATTCAACCCTATTCCAACTCATCAACACCCCATTTCTTCCAATGGAACTAATTCCAGCAATTAAAAGTACTCTGGTTACAGAGAAAAAGCTGCTATAATGGAAATGATGGCTCTTCCCATCTGTTCATTCTGCTGAACTGGATAATGAGGAATGGTCGTTCAGTCCTGCCAGGTTCAATATACCAAGAGGAATGCTAAAGAATGCTCTCAGCATGTTCGGACATGGCCTGGTATTGTCCCTAGGAAAAGGATTTGTGGCCTTTAACAAAAGGGTGAGCTTAGAGGTGGCTAATAGAGCCCTGATCCTCACAAAGCTTTGCTACCAGCCAAGGTTTCTGCCTTTGTCTGTGTTATCCAAAGCTGAACACAAGCCCAGTGTTAAGTGTTTAAAAACAGAAAATCTGCAGTCATACAGGCTACACAATATGGACAAAATGAATACAATTCTGCATCTCAGTTGTAGTATGATGTGTATTTTGTGTTGTATACAACATTGTACATATTACAGTTGCGGTATAATGAGCTGAAATGACACACGGCATACGGCAGATATCTCTGTTAGATATGCTTTGTTAGAGACTCTTTTTTGTTGTTGTTGCGAAGCCCTTCACTGTGATAACCAGCTGTGATAATGTGCAGCTCTATATGAGCCATCAGGTTAAATGGGAAACCGTCAGGATTTTATGTGAATGTGTGCAAATTGCCGGCGTGTAAGTGTTATAGGATCTTTTCTACTTGATACCTGGTTTGTACAAACATGACAAATAGGCATTTAGAGGTAATGAATGAAGCGCGCGTCATCATTATGCTTAGACACGTTCAGGATTCTTACCTGGCAAACTTGTGTAAATAAATCTATAGCCATCGTATTCTCCTTTTGGCTCTTTCCACAGGACGTGCAACTTGTCAGGACCTATGACTTTAAATCTCAGTTTTCGTGGGCCTGCAACTGGATGAGAAACAAAATATGTCAAAAACAATATTGTGTTTTGGAATAAAAACATTATTTTTGTGATGTAAAGAAAAACTAAAAAAAAATTTGCCATGCAATTTCAGTATTTTTTTAATATTTCAAAAATAAAGGGGCAATGACTATGGAATAAACATTTCCATGTTCTCAGTCTATTTAGACTACCATTCAAAAGTTTGGGGTCACTTTCTAACTCCATGATCGTTCCTGAGTTTTATTTCTTTCTACATTGTAAAGGAATGCTGAAGGCGTCCAAAAAATGCATTAATCTCCTTTGAACAGTTGTTATTGAGATGTTTCTGCTACTTCTGCTCTGTAAAGACTTCATAACGCCTCTAATCTGAGCTGCTGTTAATTGGTCATTTTTCAGGCTGATAACGCTAAATGAACTTCTCGTCTGCAGCAGAGGTAGGTTTTGGTCTCGTCCTCCTAGGACGGCCTTCATGAGAGCCAGTTTCATTATGGTGCTTGACGGATTTTGCAAATGCACTTGACAATACTGTTCTTGCAAGAACTATTACAGAAAGGCCGACCTCTGTGTCTTAAAATAATAATAAACTGTTGTTTTTGTTGTTGTTACGTGATTACCTAATTCCATATGTGTTATTTTATAGTTTTGAAATCCCCAGTATTGTTGTAGAATGTAGAAAATAAATCACTAAACAAAAGTGACCCCAAACTTTTGAATGGTAGTGTACATTTGCATGTAGGTATACGTGTACACCTTTATCACTTCAGGCCCTGAGAAACATGGTATGATGATTTGAGAAGTCGGTGTTAGAAAAGAGAATGCTGCTTCTCAACTCCAGATTAGACACTAATACACTACGTTAATAGCCAGGGATAGGTACTGAATTATTCAAATCTAGATGTTCATTTCATTCCGGCAGTCAAATCTCTACCATTTTTTATACACACACAGAACATTTTAATGACCATTTTTCTAGGAATAGCAAAAAAGCCGAAAGGTCTGCATTCTGGATGAGCTTTTTTCCCACCTCCCGTTCAAAGATTCATCATAATGTACTTTCTCTTAAAATAAATAGAGCCGACCCACTTCTGGGGGAAAAATATAGCGTGTAGCTTGTCATTAAGTCAATACCTATCCCTAGCTAATTATTTCACAGAGGAGGAAAAGCCAGAACAGAAAGCACAGTTTTACCCCTTGTTAACCCTTCTCTTATATGTTTTGATTTTTAAAAGCTGATAAAAGGTCAAGTCTCCCAAAATGATTAACCACTAGAGGAGAACTAATCCTTCTGACCATGAATCAGGTTTAAAAAGCTGCCAAGTGTTATCCATGTGCTTAGTCACCACACCCAGTGCACACACACTGCTGCTTTATCACAATGGAACCCCAAAGCACTGTTTTTGTTCACTGTTTCTACACATAGATAAAGAGGAACCCCGATCATTTCTTTACATGTTGCCACACATGAAACATGTGTAATATATATTACACAAAATGCGGGCATGTAAAGATGAACAAAGGTGACCCAAGCACTAATCAGAGGTACGTTATGTTGAAGCATAGAAACTAGAAGAACAAATAAGAAAACTACAAAAAACTTCTCCAAATCCACCAACCTGAATTTGAGGATTGGATTTCTGCTGCGATTTGTTCACTGAGAGGGCAGAGATCTCTCTTCTCAAGTCCACTCTCATTTCTGAAGAGACCATCAAATCCACACTCATTTCTGCATTCTCAAAAATAACTCGTGCCTTTAAGGGATGCTGAATGGTATCCGGCGTGTTTTAGTGAACATTGCGAACATTTTTATGTAAGACAAAGTACACAAAAGAAAAATAGCTTCCCGGAGTTCAAGTAGTTCTGGACTACTGCTGCTTATTCAGGAGGAACAGACATGATTGATACAAACATACATCACTGACATGACCATTTCTTTCGTCCCGAAACTGTTGGAGTAGGGAACTTGGCAAAAGTGGTCATACAAGAGACTTACTCCCTGACAAAGTGACTGTGTTTGGAGAACTCACCGCTGGTGTCATGGATTAACGATAAAAAGTGATGACTTGTTATTGGAACGATAACAAAAAGGGTACGAACAGGAGGTTCCGTATCTTTGGATATTAAAGACGCGCAGCTGCAAATCCATCAGCCTTTGATGAGATTATTTTTCATCCATTTGAAGACTTTGGCAGAGAGCACTTACTCCAAATCCACAGACTCCTTTTATCACTACTCTTCCGCTCACTTCAATGACAAGGGCTGCATTTGAACTTTAATCTTTTACCAACATGGAAATCCCTGCTGGGGGAATTAAAATATTAACACCTTACAGAAGACAGGCGGGTCATGACTGTTTCACTACATATTCAGAGATATTAATGAGATGCAAAAGAGTGTAAATCTGCGCCAAGGCACCAGGCGGGTTGACAGGTTCTCACTTTGCCTAAAACCGACCCGGCTGTGAGAAGATTAGCTTAGCTCCAAAGAAAAATGCGTACGATGTGTAACTTCTTCAAAAGTAGTGTTGGTTTAAACGTTTTTTGACTTTTAGTTAAGATTCTATATGATCCGCTTTGAGACGATTTTGAATTTTGTCATACTACAGTATTTCATCACAACTCGAAGACAGATACTGTCGGGTATAATATCCTTCCCTGCACAGTCTCATCACACTGCGCTCACAATGGCTTTCATCAACATCTGATACTCCCTATTCATATTCAGCAAGTTTCGCACGATGTACTTTTACACATTTTCCATTCTGCAGATTTGCTCTCTGACTTCAATCAGGTGCTGCTGTTCAGAATGCCAATGCGACACACTTCCAGACATTCCGCTTGTAAGATACAGGCTATGCTTTTCTCCTTTTTCTTCTGCTTGATCTGATTTCTCTCCGTTATCTCACGGGGTACTTTACACCCGTAAACGTGGAAGATTTTCACAAGGCCATTGCAAAACTCAGTCATAGACAGACAGGATTCACGCTAAAAAAAAGCTCGCTTTTTCCCCCCTCTCTTTTAAAGAGGGAAATCCTGCCAGCAGTGCAGCCGTGCTAAGTGAGACAGTGACTAAACAATGTTCTCCATGCTAACAGACAAAAAACTGTACACCTGTTCGTCAATCAAAAAGCATAACGAGTGGGATTGAGAGAGAGAGAGAGAGAGAGAGAGAGAGGTTGAAAAGCGAAAATGACTAAAAATAATCCATGTGCTTATACTGTACCTTGCAATAGTCTGGCCTCTGGCAAGAATTACAAGGCTCCTTGCAAGCAGACCAACCAATTATACACTTAAGTCATCCTGAGGGATTTCTCTCTCTTTTCCCCCACCGCAACCCACCGCATCCTATGCTCTTTCTTTATCCTGATCAACAGTCTGGGATTTAAACAGTTGAAATATAAACTATATAATAAAAATAACTTATAAACATTCATATAAATACTGCTTTGTAGAGACTGTGATCAATCGAATTTGTCAGAACACTCCATGCTACAGGAAAAAAAAAAAAACAATAGAAATGCCAGAAAAATAAAGCTCCAGTCCCCATGTTGGAGTAAAATGTCTCAAGTGCCCAACACTACACATGGAGGCAAGCAGGGTGACTATGAGATGCACTTACTTTGCCCCTTTGTGTGTTCTGGAAACTGCATCAGTGCCAGGAAGATTAGCGGCCACCACGCGGTCATTCTCAGCCTGACTACCTGCATTCCTCCGGATGAGCAAGCCAGTGAGCCTCTTCCGTACCTATAGTGAGGGAGAAAGGAAGAAGGAGTGCAGAACGCTAAAGCTGCTGGACATTGCCTTGAGGAGTGACAGGGAGGGGGGCTGGGACGTGCCATTCTGTGGGGCAGAAACACTGAGGACTTTGTTGTGACGTGATGAACGGGCAATAGGAATCCACTTCTTGAGGGCTATTGTTGGACATGAGGACAGGCAGATCCGTACAGGCGCTTGTCTCTCTGCCTGAAGGCTGGACGGGGCTTTGTTGGCCTGGATCCCCTGGTTAGCTCAAGAGCACCCTCTTTTCTTTAAAGTTTCAACACTGGACTAAGGGTCAGGTGATAATGATGATAGTAATGATAATGATGCTGCTGATGGTGATGATGATTAGAAAGCATGTACATATATATATGCTCGTGGGTGTAAAATGACAGTAAAAACTCATTTCAAAGTATCTGCACTTAATCAGCTACAAGGAAAAAAGCTGGGTGGTTGGCTTAAATTTATCTCAATGGCAACCAAAAAAACGAAATGTATTTAGTTTAGCAGTAAGACTTTAAAAATATAAAGAACATGAATTAAATGCAGAGTTATACAGTACAGAGTTCACCTGCTACACTGGCTACTCATATAATAATAATAATAATAATAATAATATTTCACACATTTTAAACCATTTAGAGGCACAGGAACTAGAAGGGTTAATTTTAATCTTTAACTTGAACAATAAAAGCTAATAAAAGCCTGTTGCTTGAATTGCAACTTTACCACTTTTTTCAATATGGATATATTTCTCCCATGTTGGTGTTGTTTATTTATTATTTTTAAGAAGCTGCCTTTTGTTCCAGGGTTTTCTCTCTCTGACTGTACTCAGAGAGTCTAATAGATTTAAAGAAGTCGATGGAATAAGCTCTTACCTGTCACAGCATTCAGATCAAAGGGAAACAAATCCGCTTTAATCCAAACGCGGGTCAATAAATAACCCGAAGGTATAAAAACGCTCTGTTTGTTTATTCCGTCCTCCGCTTCTGTACCCAGAGTTGTCCCCGAAAGCCAGCTTCGTGGTGTGACTGTGTGTGTGTGTGTGTGTGTGTATGTGGTCGCTCCTCACTTGTCCATGCCTCCTCCTCCTCCTCCTCTTCAGCTCTTCTTCACCTCTGTTCATCCTCGAGCTGTGCCGAGTTAAAACAGACAGCGCGCGACCAATTAGAGCACGTGAGCTTAAAAGGTGGCGGGAGCCTCAAACCCTGAGAGCTACAGTGGCTATAGAGAACCTGAGCACGTGCTTAACCAGGCTCATTACCGCCATAGTTTATAGGTTTTGTCATTTCAGTTTCTGAGAATGAGTTCTTCTTAATATGTATTCAGCTAGAGTCAGTCCCTTCCGAAAATAAGGATGAGGCGTGTCTTGCCTCATTCATCTTTCTGGCAGACTTAAAATGATGGTGCTCAGGTGCAATATTTTTTCTTCCTGAGGACAAAAAAAAGATGGTTAGCATGTCGCCTTGCACCTCCAGGGTCCGGGTTCTTAGGTCTACAGTATGTGACATGCAGATTAGTGTGTGTGTGTGTGTGTGGATTGGCACCTCATCTAGGGTATACCCCCACCACACACACACACACACCCATGCCCCCATGATACTGTATACAGTATAAAGCTGTATAGACAGTGAGTGAGTGATAAAAAAAAAAAAATGCTTAAGCTATTATTTCAGAAGAAGTGTATTACTTAACCTAAAAAAGAAAAACTTCTCCTCAAGTCGTCTACTAATATTCAGTCTACTCTAATATGTTGTTCGACCGCCTTTAGCTTTGATTGCAGCCATGCATTCCCCATGACATTATTTTGACAACTGTATGCAATGTCACAAGGTTTATTGTCAAGGCAGTATGACAACAATGTCACAACAAAGTTTATTGTCAACAACAATATGACAAATATATGGCAACAGTTTCACAATTTTATTTCTGCCCAGAGTGACATTACTTTTCTTGTACTGATGAAGGGAGAGTTGAAACACTAGGTAAAGTTTTCACCAGCACATACAGTAACACTGCCTCCAGATGTAGATGTACATTGTATACGGGCGTCATGCATGGTGGGAGCATCATTCCATGCATTTCCCTTCTTACCTGTAAATCACTTCTAGCTGTAATTTCTTTTACAGTGAAACTTCACCAATTATGTTTTAATTGTTTGAATTATTTGTCACATGTACTTTACAGCAAAGTGAAATATTTTTTCCTCATATACTCGTTAGGAAGTAGAGGCAAAGTGTAGAGTCACCCCTGGGGCATATAGTGTTAAGGGCTCAAGAGCTCAACAGTGTCAGTTTGGTAGTGCTGAGGCTTGAACCCACGACCTTCCGATCAGTAACCCAGAGCCTTAATTTTAGAGTCACCCCTGCATTTAAGCGATCTCCAGTCACAGTCATCCATGATTTTTGTCCAGACACATGTCATACTCAAGCTTGATGGTTTACCACTATCCTTTTTTAATAATGTGTGTTTTAATAATGTGTTAGACTGTTCTTAACACATGTCCAGCCATTTCAGCAATCCCCTTAGTTGTTGCCAACACATCAACCCTTCTGAAATACAAAAACATCTTTTCCATAACCCTGGGATACCTCTTTCAACATGCTTTTCTTTTTAAAGAAATGAGAAGCTACAGTACTTGCTGAGTCAGTTGGCATTAAAAAAACCTATGCCAGCTGAAACATACAAACTGCAATAATAATTCAATCAAAAATCTTAAGTATTTGCTTATTTAAAAATCAAACGGTGACATTTTTTTTGTCCAGGCAGTGTATTTGGATTGTCTGTCATTGTATACACATTCCCCTTCCAGACCTTGTAAATAATTATGAGTGAAGTTATATGCTTACAGAATTGTAACCTGACTTTCAAACAAGTGAAAATCTGAATGCATTTAAAATTGACAGGCTAGCATACAGTACCAACAGTAGCTGAAACACCCTAAAATTTGGGGTGGAACCCATATTAACCTGGTCCAAGCAGTTCTAAATGAACTTTGTGATTCAACCTTTCTTATGTTTAACAGATCTTCTGTTTGATGTAATCACCCTTCATCCAAACAGCTACATTTTAACAGTAAGGTAAAAATTTCCTTCACCTATTGATGTCAATTCATTGTACAGTAGGTCCAGCAATTTCCTCATCCCATACTGAATGGTCATTTCTCAACCAAAGTATATGTTCAGTATTTGAAAAGATAATCAAAGACTTAATGAGAAATACAATGTATAAACTACAAATTGTAGTGGATAATCAAATTGTTCCAGTAGACGTTTTGGATCAACTAATTAGTTATCTATTAAATTATCAATTATCAATGCAAAGGCTTACGGTATATGTTGTCATTTTCACGAAGCGTTGAGAACCTGGTCTGTTTGAGCATAGTGGGCAGATGAAGAATACCACTATCAGTAGGAACTATAACTATTATAAATTCAAATAATCTTGAATACCATCGTAAGTTCACATTGTAAACATCTTATAAAAATTATTATGTTTAGTTTAATACACCCATAGAGAGACTAGGGATGTATATGAACTGGTCTATGCAAATCACTATTTACCAAATATCTTAGATATACTGTACAGTACTGTGATGAAGCTTTATTTAAGTACGTAAGTAACTTAACTAAGTAAAATCAAGTAAATTAAGTAAGTAAAATAATTTGTGATTTCTAAACATTAGAATTTTAGCAGAAAAAACATTTTCCAGAAAAGAAAACAGCATATCATATACAGTAAGTGACCATCTTTCAGACAAAAAAATAAAAAATAAACTAAATAAAATCTGGTGAGTTTTGCATGCAAAATAAGCAGGTGCATCATGTCCTTCAATGTCTTCAGAAGAATGGCTGATTCTGCAGGATGCTCAGTATAAATTAGTAGCTACAGTACTCTGCAAACGTCTTAGGCATATGTGAGTAAATGCTGTAGATCAAGGATGACTTCAATCTACCATTTATTCTCAGGTACAATTTTTAAGTTTTATAAAGAAATTAGCTGGAAAGTAGTTTTCGTAAACATCGTGCCGAACCACCACCACAGTTCTTCTGAGGACATTGACTGCTGCACCTGCTTTTTTTTTTTGCATGCAAAACCCATCAGCTTCTGTTTTGTTTTTCACCTGAAAAGTGGTTGTTTATATATGCTGCTTATAAAATGTCATATTTTTACTGACTCAAAAATGAAGCAATAATATATATACACGGTATAAACTGTATTGTACCATATATTATCTTGTTAAAAACAGGATTAGGGAGTAGAAGATTAAATCAAGTGAGCTTGAGTTTTAAAAATGAGCCAGAGCTACATACCCATATTCCCGTCTATTATTATTATTATTATTATTATTATTATTATTGTTGTTATTGTTTATTTGTTTATTATTCAACCTGTTTTACTTTAAAAATAATTTTTACTACCTGTGAAATGACGTCTCCTGAGACTAGAGCCTTGCACGGATCCACTTCCTCATGGTCTTGATAAATGAGGAAGAGTAACAGGGCTGAACATAAGTGGTTGAAGCTATGCCATATGGTCTTCAGTGATTCTTAAGATATAAAATGTAATCAGGTTGCAAAAATCTGGCTAATTCAGAATAAATATTTTTTGATCCAGAAGGACTACAGGCATAATATTAGGAGGTACTGACGAGGTATCTGAAAAGAATATCTTATCTTTTTGAAAAGAGAATAGAATAAACCATGTACTTATTCAGGTTAAAATTTTACATACATTCATAATAATTGCTTCATCTTGGTCATAGGATAACCACGCTGGCAAAGGATTTGCTATTCAACCAGGTTTAAAAAAAAACAAAAAAACATTTATGACACCTGAAATTAGTTATAAGTTACATAATTAATAATTACTATTAGGGCATTATTAAAGCAACATAAATGTGTTTTATAAGTTTAATTTATATCATGTAAGCCAGCTGCACAGTGGAGCAGTGGACAACATTGCCACCTTCACAGCTCCAGGGTTCTTACAGTAGTTTGGTCCTGACCTTGGGATACTGGCTGTGTGAATTTTCACATGCTCTTCTCATGAATGTGTGGTTTCCCACCTTTCAAAAACATGCTGGTAGGTGGAGTGACCACAAAAATTGCCTGTAGGTATGAATGAGTGTGTGAACACCTGGTTGTGAAAGACTGGAGTTTGTTCTAGGTTGTAATACCTGCCTTGTGCTTATTGTCACCTGGACAAATCCCACTTCCACTACGCCCCTGACCAAGATAAAGCGCTTACTGAAGACAAATAAAAGAAAAAAAATTTTTTTTCAAACTACACTCAAATATGATAAATCATGTGGGTCAAAACCAAGACCCTGTCATATTTCCTTCCTTCAAGTCGTCTGAACCAGGAACACACTGTTCCTGAAATTATAATTGTTTTATACTGGATTTAATTCCACGTGCTCGCTCTGTTGCAGCTTACTTTATGTCAAGTGCTTCCCACACATCAGCAAAGTTCATGTTTGGTGACACCTGGTTCCTGAAGCTGCAAGCTCAACCACTCCTGAGTGGTCTGTTCCTAAATGACAAGCCAGGCCATAATGAAGGATTGAGGGCTAATCAGTGGCTGCATTCATCAGGCTTAAAAAGAACCCTGCACTGCTCTATGTCTTATAATTAAGCGTGGGACACAGCATGGACGACAGTCAATAGCACTCAGCATGACTCTAGAGATGCTGCAGAGCACAAAATGTACAGCACAGACACACACACACACACACACCAGACAGATCAGCAGAAGGCCAGGCAAAAGTTCATGATTAAATATAGCTCTGTGAGTGGGAATAATAATAAAGTTACATAAGTTGACTAAGTTGTAACATTCATGTATAATTTTTTTTTACAGATTTACTGGTTTTATTTCTTGATGGTAATAATGATCCAGTTCATCTGGTACGATTTCTTCAGACATTTTAAATCAGTTTTCCAGATGGAGATCCATCTCAGTCTAGTATTAAATTACAGTTTTAAACAAGGATCCTCCACTGTAAAATTCATTTTATGGCCAGGTTAAATAATTGTCAAGAAAACTATCCTCATAAGCAACATTTCACATATACGTGTAATAAAGATAATTCATGTTCAACACTCATGGTGACTTGAGGTATCTAAGAGGAAAGCGAGCTAAGAGACTCGAGGCATATCTTCTCATACGTAGCTATCCTCTCCGGCAACATTTTCTATAATCATCGCTCAAATTTTATGAGCCCAAAGCGTTTCAACCCGAATGCAACAATCCCAAATGTAACATTTTGCAAACTAGCACAATAACGATTAACTATTTTCCACATGGAATTTTGGGCTATGATAACTTCTTTATAAAGCTATCTTTTAGCCATGTCCTCACCTTATAAAGAGCTAGGAGATATGAAGCAATCGTTCTCTAGCTTCCTTTCATCTAAGTTTCCTTCAGTCATCAGTCAAAAGTTGTGAGCCAGCAGTAAAGGATATTGAATTCAGAACCATCCACTAAGGCTTGTGCAATATTTTATTCTTTGCCCACCCTGGCAGGAGAACAGGGAAGCTGACAGGACAATACTCCAAGAGATAATTTGCTGGCTTAAAGTGTTTTCAGAAAGGTGCCAAATGTATCTAAGAACTACAAGAGAGAGAAAGGCCTATCAGTATGGGGAACGGTTGACATCTGATAAGAATCATCCATCAGCTGTAACTGTGACTCTGAGGCCTACGAACAGGGAGCACTTGAGTCCACCCCTTTACTGTACCTTTACTGTGGAACAGCGTTGAATAGTCTGTTATTACATGCTTGAAGTCAGTTCAGGTTTTTATTTATTTATTTATTTATTTATTTTTGCTATATACATACACTCATGAATCACTGGGGAACATATTATTCCTCTAGGACCATTGTTTAACATTCAATACTGTACTAGATATATCCACTCTCTATATTATATCTGTTTAATTACAAGGTGAACAGAAGTGCAGAAGAAGTATAGTGTAAATCCTGTATTAAACATGTGCTTTTTCCTTCACTGAAAAATGCGTTTAATTTAGCTATTTTTTTAAACAACCGAGATTTACATGAGAAATATACAAGTCAAGCTTTTATCTTAGAAACTGTTCGTTTCCCTACTGTTGTGATGGCATAAGAGGTCTCTAATTTGTTTCACTTTGCTAAGATCTTCTTCTGTATGCAAAATCCTTCTGTTTTGGTGTGTTATGCTTTGAACTGTTGTATTTACCATGCTGTACAGTATGTGTACAGCTTTGCAGTTTTCTCAATTACACATGAATACATTTTACTGATCACAGTCTAAATTTCTTTTATCTTTCTTATAATCTATTATTAACATGATCTCTTTGATCTAATTGTTCTACTGTCACTTTGTGTACAATTTTTTTCAAGCATTTATATTTTCAAGTAACTGTATTCCAGATTTGACAATTTGTAGATAATGTTCCAACTTTCCTGTTTGCAATTACACTTCTTAACACATACTTGTGGACGATTTCCATAAGTCACTAATTTTGTATGTTTATCTTGAGATAGGATAAATTGATATCAAACTAGATGAACAAAACAGAAAGGTTGGTTCTACTGTTTCTCCTGTATTCACTGTCTTTATTGTTTCTGAACTTAACACTTTTTGGAAAATGGTAGAAGGTAAAGTTATCCAGGAAGAACTTAAAGTCAGGCATTTAAAGTCTACCAGCTCTTAAAACCTTCAAAGTTCTGAGACCTCCATTCAGAAATTTGGGATTTACAATTCTTTGCTTCATTCCCTTTTGTCAGCACTTTTCAGCCAGAATCCTCAATCCAGTGGAATTCAAGACTAGTGCACACGCAGGCATTGGTGGCTCAATGGTAGGCTTCTCACCTGCCATGCTGAAGGCCTGGATTTGATCCCCAGTCAATGAGGGGTACCCCGTGCCAAGATAAAAATGTGAGGGTTGTGTTAGGAAAGCCATCCAGCATAAAACCTGTGTCAAACTTAAATGTGTGGACCTTATGCTTGTATAAAAGTAATTAAGGAAGCCCTGATTCTGTGTTACATGCAACTGGAACGTGCAAAGCATTATATATATATATATATATATATATATATATATATATTATTGCTACGAGCATCAATGATTGGGCCCAAGCAACTGTGTCATTGCCGGCTGGGCACACTAGAAACATAGCATTGCTACGAGTGGGCACATGCATTTAAGGGGACATACCAGTACCATGATGTGATTTTAGAATGTCACATATGTGACAATATAATGTCACTTAAGAAGTTATTAGCCACTTTTCGGTGTAAGTTTACTTCTTCTTCTTTGTCTTTCGGCTGTTCCCTTTCAGGGGTCGCCACAGCGAATCATCTGCATCCATCTAACCTTATCCTCTGCATCCTCTTCTCTCACACCAACTAACTTCATGTCCTCTCTCACTGCATCCATAAATCTCCTCTTTGGTCTTCCTCTAGACCTCCTGCCTGGCAGTTCCAACCTCAGCATCCTTCTCCTGATATATTCACCATCTCTCCTCTGAACATGTCCAAACCACCTCAATCTGGCCTCTCTGACTTTATCTCCAAAACATCGAACATGGCTTGTCCCTCTGATGAACTGATTCTTGATCCTATCCATCCTTGTCATTCCCAAAGAGAACCTCAACAGCTTCAGCTCTGCTACCTCTAGCTCTGCCTCCTGTCTTTTCTTCAGTGCCACTGTCTCTAAGCCGTAGAGCATCGCTGGTCTCACCACTGTCCTGTACACCTTTCCTTTCATTCTCGCTGATTCTCTTTTATTGCACAACACACCTGACACTTTTCTCCACCCATTCCAACCTGCCTGTACTCGTCTCTTCACCTCCTTTGAACACTCTCCGTTGCTCTCGACCGTTGACCCTAAGTACTTAAAATCTTGCACCTTCTTTACCTCTGCTCCCTGTAGCCTCACTGTTCCTCTTGGGTCCCTCTCATTCACACACATGTATTCCGTCTTGCTGCGGCTAACCTTCATTCCTCTGCTTTCCAGAACGTACCTCCACCTCTCCAAATTTTCCTCCACCTGTTCCCTGCTCTCGCTACAAAGCACAATGTCATCTGCAAACATCATAGACCATGGAGACTCCTGTCTAACTTCATCTGTCACCCTGTCCATCACTAGAGCAAACAAAAAGGGGCTTAGAGCCGATCCTTGATGCAGACCCACCTCCACCTTGAACTCTTCTGTCACACCTGCAGCACATCTCACCACTGTCTTACAACTCTCATACATGTCCTGCACCACTCTAACATACTTCTGTGCCACTCCAGACTTCCTCATACAACACCACAGCTCCTCTCTCGGCACCCTGTCGTACGCTTTCTCTAAATCTACAAAGACACAATGCAACTCTTTATTACCTTCTCTGTACTTCTCCACCAGCATCCTCAAAGCAAATACTGCATCTGATGTACTCTTTCTAGGCATTAAACCATATTGCTGCTCACAAATTCTCACCTCTGCCCTTAACCTAGCTTCCACTACTCTTTCCCACAGCTTCATTGTATGGCTCATTAGCTTTATACCTCTGTAATAGCCACAGCTCTGCACATCTCCCTTGTTCTTAAAAATCGGCACCAATACACTTCTCCTCCATTCCTCTGGAATCCTCTCACTCCCCAAGATCTCGTTAAACAAACCAGTCAGAAACTCTACTGCCACCTCTCCTAAGCACTTCCATACCTCCACAGGTATGTCATCAGGACCAACAGCCTTTCCACTCTTCATCCTCTTCTCACCTCACTTTTACTTCCTGCTCCACAACAGTCACCTCTTCTACTCTTTGTTCTCTTTCGTTTTCCTCATTCATCAACTCCTCAAAGTACTCCTTCCATCTTCCCATCACCCTCCTGGCATCTGTCAGTACATTTCCATCTCTATTTTTAATCACTCTAACCTGCTGCACATCCTTCCCATCTCTATCTCTTTGCCTCGCCAACCTGTACAGATCCACCTCCCCCTCCTTGCTGTCCAGCCTAGCATACAAGTCCTCATATGCTCTTTGTTTGTGTCAGGACGCGCAGAATAAAGAGGAGAGCAAGAGAGGCTGGATCCAAGTGCAGTTTATAGCGCCAAAGGGGGCGTGGCTCAGACGCGAACTTGAACGGGGAGTGTGTGGCACGCCGGCAGTCGAGTACTTCCGTGTTTCGGGGTAATCCCAATGACGTAATACGGAGCTGACAAAAACAGGTCGAAAAGCCAGTAGAATCAGTCCGCGGTGCATGAATCAAAAAGGAGCGAGCAGAGACGGTGTCGTGAGCCAGTGCGAGAGTTCAAAACCAATGAGTCAGTCAGCGGGGCGAAAAAATCCGAAGGGGGAGCGAGCAGAGACGTAATCGTGAGCCGAAGCGAAAGGTCAAAACCAACAGGAAACAAACAGCGAACGAGATCCAAAACGATAGACTAGAATCAAAAAACCGAGAACAGGCGAGGTCGAAAGCGGAAACAACTTGCACGAAAAAGAAACGCGAGAAAACTGGGCTCTGAAGGCACGCAATAATCTGGCAACGAGATCGCGCTCTGTGCTTCCTTAAATGCCGGGAGAAATTAGTTTGTGAATGAAATGCCGGTGTGTAAAGTGGGCGGGCGTGTGTAAGAGCATGACAGATGGGCGGAAAACACGAGCACGTGAGGGAGAAGACATGACAGCGTGGGAAAAAAGGAGAAAAGACAGCGATTAGTGATAGAAACGTGACAGTACCCCTCCCGTTACGAACGCCTCTGGGCGTTTGGGCGGGGCGCCTCAGGGAAATGTTTATGAAATTCTAATATTAATTTGGGGTCTAGAATAAATCTGGCAGGAACCCAGCTCCTCTCCTCAGGGCCGTAGCCCTCCCAGTCTACCAGATACTGGACGCCCCTCCCTCTGCGGCGGGACTTAAGAAGTCGACGGACCGTGAATGCTTTGCCACCATCGATGAAACGGGGAGGAGGAGGTGGGTGGGTGGGTGGACATAGAGGGTTGGTAACCAAGCGCTTGATTTGCGAGACGTGGAAGGCGGGGTTTATTCTGTGCATAGTGGAAGGCAGGCGTAACCTGACAGAGCAAGGGTTGATAACTTTAGTGACGGTAAACGGGCCAATGAACCTAGGGGATAGTTTTCGTGAGATAGTTTTGAGGGGAATGTCCCGTGTGGCAAGCATTACTCTATCGCCGACCTTGTATCTTGGAGCAATCGAGCGCCGTCGATCGGCTTGTAGTTTGAAGGCTTGTACTGACTTTAAGAGTTGGAACCGAGCTCTCTGCCAAGTCCTCTTGCAACGTCGCACGAAACTCTGTGCAGATGGGACCGCTACTTCTTCCTCCTGAGAAGGAAACAGGGGTGGTTGATAGCCCAAGCAACACTGAAAGGGGGACATCCCGGTAGATGACGTGGGGAGAGAGTTGTGGGCATATTCCACCCATGGGAGCATCCTGCTCCATGAAGAGGGGTTCTGTGACGTCATGCATCTCAGAGAGGTCTCCAGCTTTTGGTTTGTTCTCTCCGTCTGTCCATTGGATTGTGGATGATAACCAGAAGACAGACTTGGCATGGCACCAATGAGTCTACAGAAGGCCTTCCAGAAGTGTGCAGAGAACTGGGGTCCCCTGTCAGAGACAATGTCGACAGGAAGTCCATGTAGTCGAAAAACATGAAGGATGAGCAGCTCGGCAGTCTCCTTGGCTGAGGGGAGTTTGGTCAGAGGGACAAAATGGGCGGCTCTGGAGAAACGATCCACAATGGTCATAATGCAAGAGTTCCCCTCTGAAGTTGGGAGTCCTGTAACAAAATCCAGTGCAATGTGAGACCAAGGGCGGTGAGGGATGGGGAGTGGTTTAAGGAGGCCTGCTGGAGGTTGGTTGGATGACTTGTTTCTTGAACATGTCTGACATGCTGCCACAAATCCGAAGATATCCTCCCTCATGGTTGCCCACCAGAAGCGTTGCTGGATCAGGTACAGGGTTCGTGCCCCTCCCGGGTGACAGGCCAATCTGGAGCAGTGTCCCCATTCAAGGACCTGTGGGCGAACTGATTGAGGGACGAATAGGCGGTTGGCGGGGGCGTTACTTGGGCCTGGCTCTTGTTCTAGGGTCTGTCTGACCAGAGCTTCGATGTCCTGCTGGGTAGCAGCCACCATACAGTGTGGTGGGAGGATGTTTTCCCTAAGAGCGATATCCTGGGGCGGAGAGAACTGTCGGGAAAGAGCATCGGGTTTGGTGTTCTTAGAGCCTGGGCGGTAGGATATGGTGAAGTTGAACCTTGAGAAAAACAGGGACCAGCGGGCTTGGCGAGCATTTAATCTTTTGGCTGATTTTAAGTACTCCAAGTTTCTGTGGTCAGTCCAGACCAGAAAGGGGTGCTGGGCCCCCTCCAACCAATGTCTCCACTCCTCGAGGGCTAGTTTGATAGCCAGTAGCTCTCTGTCGCCGATGTCATAATTTTGTTCTGTTGGAGTTAATCGGTGAGAGAGAAAGGAACAGGGATGCAGCTTGTTGTCCTTGGGGCTTCTCTGAGAGAGGATGGCTCCAGCCCCTGTTTCAGAAGCATCCACCTCGACGGTGAATTGGAGGGAGGGGTCTGGGATGGTGAGAATGGGTGCTGAAGTGAATCTCTGTTTGAGGTCCATAAAGGACTCTTCTGCCCTTGTGTTCCACAGAAAGGGTAGTTTTGAGGAAGTGAGAGCTGTGAGGGGAGCAGCCACTGTGCTATAATTCCTTATGAACCTGCGGTAAAAATTGGCAAACCCCAAGAAGCGTTGGAGTTCTCGTCTAGAAGAGGGCGTGGGCCAATCCGTAACAGCCTTGACTTTGGAGGGTTCCATCTGGATCTTGGAGGGAGAAATGACAAACCCCAGAAATGAGGTGGACTTCTGGTGAAACTCACATTTTTCAGCCTTGACGAACAGTTTGTTCTCCAGCAGCCTCTGTAGTACCTGACGGACATGGGTGATGTGTTCATCCAGGGAGTGAGAAAAGATTAAAATGTCATCAAGGTAGACAAACACAAACACGTTCAGAAAGTCCCTTAAGACGTCGTTTATCAGAGCTTGAAAAACTGCGGGCGCATTGGTTAGTCCAAAAGGTACCACCAGATACTCATAGTGGCCAGTAGGAGTGTTAAATGCAGTTTTCCACTCGTCCCCTTCTCTTATCCTGACGAGGTGGTAGGCATTTCGGAGATCGAGTTTTGTAAAGACATGTGCTCCCTGCAATAGTTCAAAAGCCGTGGCCATGAGAGGAAGGGGGTAACGATTTTTAACTGTCATCTCATTGAGTCCCCGATAATCGATGCAGGGCCGTAAGGACTTGTCTTTTTTCTCAACGAAGAAAAATCCCGCGCCTGCCGGTGACGAAGATGGTCGAATAATTCCAGCTGCTAGTGATTCTGTGATATATTGATTCATGGCACCTCTCTCGGGGGAAGAGAGGGAGTAGAGACGCCCCCTTGGGGGGGCTGCGCCTGGAAGAAGATCGATGGCACAATCATAGGGTCGATGTGGAGGCAGGGAGGTGGCACGAGACTTACTGAAGACCTCACGGAGGTCAGCATATTCCAGGGGCACGTTGGCGGGAAGGGGGAATTGCGCCTTATCAGTAGCAGAGGGAGGCTGGACGGAAGCAGAAACAAGGCATGAGGACAGGCAAGATGGGTTCCAGCCAATGATCGTGTTACGAACCCAGTCTATATGAGGGTTATGTTGTACTAGCCAGGGGCGCCCAAGAACAATTGGGGTGTGGGATCTGCGCATGATGAGAAATGAGATGGACTCTGTGTGGTTGCCGGAAATTCTTAGACTGACGGGAAGAGTGCGATGAGTGATGGGGTTGAGGCTGCTACCATCCAGAGCCTGGACAGGAAGAGGGCGCTCAAGAGGGGCGGATGAGATCTTGAGGTTTCCTACTGTGCGGGGGCAGATCAGGTTCTGGTCAGCTCCAGAGTCAATGAGGGCCCATACCGTGTGGGTCCTGTTGTTAACGGTCACAAGGACCGGAAGACAGGAGCGAGGGGTTGAGTCGATGTCCCGTTTCTGGCCCCCTAGGACCCTCAATCTCACTAGGGGGCCTTGCCTTTTAACGGACAGTTCTCCCGAAAGTGTCCGGCTTGACCGCAATAGAAGCAGGCTCTCTCCCTGCGTCGACGTAGGCGCTCTTCCGGAGAGATACGGGTGCGGTCTACCTGCATGGGCTCTGGAGCAGGTGCAGGAGGAGAGGGTGAGCTGCACTCACTGAATGTGCGGCCCCTTCTCTGTTGCCTAAGACAAAGACGACTGTCGACGCGACCGGCCAAATCCGTTAATCCTTGGAAGTCCGAAGGTAGTTCCTTGGAAGCTAATTCGTCCTTCACGGAGTCCGCCAGGCCATTGACGAAGGCGTCACACAGCGCACGCTCATCCCAGCCACTGGAGGCCGCCAAAGTGCGAAACTCAATAGCGTAGTCGTATGCGGAGCGAGATCCTTGTCGCAGATTGAGGATTTTAACAGCTGCCTCTCGCCCGGTGGAGGAACGGTCGAACACCCTCAGCATTTCTGAGGTGAAAGATCTAAAGTCCCCACAGCATGGGGCTTGAGTGTCCCAGAGGGCTGTGCCCCATTCCCGGGCCCTTCCTGAGAGTAAGGTGATAATGTACGCCACCTTGGAGCGTTCAGTGGGAAAGGATGAAGCTTGTAACTCTAAAACCAGGGAACATTGGGACAAGAAGGATCGGCAGGTACCGGGATTGCCATCATAGGAGGGTGGGGCAGGTAGACGGGGTTCATGGTGCTGCACGGGGAATGAAGCTGCAGCTGGGGTAGCGGTGGGGGCTGGGGGTAGTGCTGGAGGAGCTGCCTGAAGGTGCTGAATTTGTGATGAAAGAGCAGCGAGAGAATCCGTGATGGTCGTGAGCGTTTGGTTGATGTTCTGAAGGTCTTGCTGGTGTGAGCCCAGCAGAGCACCCTGGTTCTGCAATGCTGTTCTGAGTCCGTTTAAATCTGCTGGATCCATCGTGGCCAGATTATTCTGTCAGGACGCGCAGAATAAAGAGGAGAGCAAGAGAGGCTGGATCCAAGTGCAGTTTATAGCGCCAAAGGGGGCGTGGCTCAGACGCGAACTTGAACGGGGAGTGTGTGGCACGCCGGCAGTCGAGTACTTCCGTGTTTCGGGGTAATCCCAATGACGTAATACGGAGCTGACAAAAACAGGTCGAAAAGCCAGTAGAATCAGTCCGCGGTGCATGAATCAAAAAGGAGCGAGCAGAGACGGTGTCGTGAGCCAGTGCGAGAGTTCAAAACCAATGAGTCAGTCAGCGGGGCGAAAAAATCCGAAGGGGGAGCGAGCAGAGACGTAATCGTGAGCCGAAGCGAAAGGTCAAAACCAACAGGAAACAAACAGCGAACGAGATCCAAAACGATAGACTAGAATCAAAAAACCGAGAACAGGCGAGGTCGAAAGCGGAAACAACTTGCACGAAAAAGAAACGCGAGAAAACTGGGCTCTGAAGGCACGCAATAATCTGGCAACGAGATCGCGCTCTGTGCTTCCTTAAATGCCGGGAGAAATTAGTTTGTGAATGAAATGCCGGTGTGTAAAGTGGGCGGGCGTGTGTAAGAGCATGACAGATGGGCGGAAAACACGAGCACGTGAGGGAGAAGACATGACAGCGTGGGAAAAAAGGAGAAAAGACAGCGATTAGTGATAGAAACGTGACAGTTTGGCCTTTGCCACTTCTACCTTCACCTTACGGTGCATCTCCCTGTACTCCTGTCTACTCTCTTCAGTCCTCTCAGTGTCCCACTTCTTCTTGGCTAGCCTCTTTCCCTGTATACACTCCTGGACTTCCTCATTCCACCACCAAGTCTCCTTGTCCCCTTTTCCCTTACCTGATGATACACCAAGTACCCTCTTACCTGTCTCCCTGATCACATTGGCTGTAGTTGTCCAGTCAACTGAAATCACCTGCTGACCACCGATAGCTTGTCTCAACTCCTCCCTAAAGACTACACAACATTCTTCCTTTCTCAGCTTCCACCACTTTGTCCTCTGCTCTGCCTTTGTCCTCTTCACCTTCCTCACCACCAGGGTTATTTTACACACCACTATTCTGTGTTGTCTGGCTACACTCTCCCCTACCAACACCTTGCAGTCACTAATCTCTTTCAGATTACAACGTCGACACAAGATGTAGTCCACCTGAGTGCTTCTGCCTCCGCTCTTATATGTCACCCTATGTTCCTGCCTCTTCTGGAAGAAAGTATTTACTACTGCCATTTCCATCCTCTTTGCAAAGTCCACCACCATCTGTCCTTCTACATTCCTGTCCTGAAGACCAAACCTGCACATCACATTTTCATCCCCTCTGTTCCCTTCCCCAACATGTCCATTGAAGTCTGCACCAATCACAACTCTCTCACCTCTGGGGATGCTCTGCATCACTTCATCTACTGTAACTCACTCCAGAATTTCTCCTTCTCTTCTAACACACATCCTACCTGTGGAGCATAACCACTAACAACATTGCACATCACACCATCAATTTCCAGCTTCAGACGCATCACCCTATCTGATACTCTATTCGCCTCTAAGACATTCCTTACAAACTCCTCTTTCAGAATAACTCCTACTCCATTTCTTTTCCTATCCACACCATGGTAAAACAATTTGAACCCTGATCCTAAGCTTCTAGCTTCTAGCTTCTTTGCTACCTTTCCACCTGGTCTCCTGGACACACAGTATATCCACCTTCCTTCTCTGCATCATATCAACCAACTCTCTTCCCTTCCCTGTCATGGTCCCAACATTCAAGGTCCCTACTTTCACTACTAAACTCTTGACTTTCCTCTTCTCTCTCTGCTTTCGAACACGCCTTCCTCCTCTCCTTCTTCGACCAACAGTAGCCCAATTTCCACCGGCACCCTGTAGGTCAACAGCACCAGTGGACGTTGTTGTTAACCCGGGCCACGACCGATCCGATATGGAAATTATATTTCTGATTCGCATCATTGATTTGGCAAATGTTTTACGTCGGATGCCCTTCCTGACACAACCCTCTGCATTTATCCAGACTTGGGACTGGCACAAGAAGACACTGGATTGCGCCCCCCATGGTTACATTTTTTGGTGTAAGTTTACAATAAGGCATATTCATTAATTTATTCATTGTCATTAGCCAGTTTATCCTGATTAGTGTATGGTTGATCGAGGTCATGTCATCATATGTATGTGTCCTGGAATACATAAAATATATTGGGGGAAAAAAAAAACTCTTTGTGACATCACAGATACTATGTACTTGAATACGCAGAACATTATTATCATTGTGGATCCTGTCCTGGCAGAAATGTTTGCAAAGTGGAAGAGTTCAAACTGAATGGAATGCCAGTCCATCACAGAAAACATGCAAACACACTTTCAACTCTTTTGCATTGCTTTGAACGCTTCTTTGTGAGATCACAGCTGTATTCCGGAATCTTCTTGAAGGGCATTCATCTCTGGGTACAGTATTCTGCTGACCTCTTGTGGTGAAATTGCTATAAGACAAACACCCTAAAACATACTGTTACATAACCTTTATCAAACAGGGCTGTTCAAATCTTAAATGGCCAGTGTCTAGCACACGTTAGTGATTTTTCTGCTTACAAGTGTTGACGTGTGTGTAATGCTGGCTCTTCAGCACTGAATCTAAATAATCTTGGTCTGTATAAAGATGGCGTAAATGCCAGGGGTCGTAACACAGTATATAGATATAAAAGGATTATTTCAGTAAAAAGTGAAATGGAACCACCTTTCAACCCCAACTGCCCTAAAAGTACAAAATCTACAGTAGTCAATTGGAAAAAGACAGATTTCCAGCGAGAGCACAGAGGATTGGGCCAAACAACTTTCTGACCATAAAAAAACACTTTTTTTTTTTGTAAAAGATTAAAGGTTGGTACTTTGAACAAAGGGAAATGTCACATGGTCTGATGAAGTACGATTGACCTATTCCAGAGTAATACACATGTCAGGGTAAGAAGGGATGCACATGAAGCAATGCATAGTGGCCACTGTAGAAGCCTCTGGAGGTAGTGTTATAAGATGGGGTTGCTTCAGTTGGTCAGGTCTAGGCTCAGCAATGTTATGCGGCAATAAAATGAAGTCAGCTGATGACCTGAATGTACATGACCTGTATTGAATGACCAGGTTATCACACCAATGCATTATTTTCCCTGATGGCGCAAGCGTATTCCATGACTCAAATTGTGACAGAGTGATTCTGGGCATGACAAATTATTTTCAGACTTGAATTGGCCACCACATTGCGCCCCTTAAACCAAAGCTTTTGGCTTTGTCAAAGGCAGTTGAATTAAATGGTCTTGTTGTCCATACAAAGTTAGACGAAAGGTTAAAAGCAATCATGTAAGATTAACAACACACAAACCACTTTTGGAGAAACTACACTCATACAGTATATGGGTGTACCAAATATCACCAAAATTTCACCCAATGTTTACAACAAACATGGAATCACAGATTTATATAATTATAATAGATTTGTAGTTTTACTTCAGTAGAACTACAGAAGTCAAACCGGTACCATGACAATGCCCCTGTGCACAAAACAAGTTCCATAAAGACATTTTCCAATGTTGGAATGAAAGTCTTCAAATGACCTGCACAGAGTCATGACCTCAACCCGACTGAACACCTTTGGGATGCTGACTGCACCCCAGGCCAGGCAACCAATGCTCCTGGGGTTGCATGAACACAGACATCTCCACATTCACACCATGAAATGTACTGGAAAGCTCTCCCAGAATAGTGGAGGTCAAAAATACACAAAAGAGGAAATTTGGAATTTGATTTCAACAAAATATATGAGTGTAATGGGTAGGTGTACACATTTCTTTAGCCATAATTTTTTACTTATTTTTAAAAAATAATTTATGCAGCAAACTTCTTGACATTCCTAAAATATCTTAATAATATTAACAAAAATGTCTTATTCATTCCGCTTTATACTGGACCCCTAGCATATCCTGGAAACATCGGATGTGTGAAAGCAATACAGTCTGGATGGGATGCCATGCATAAACACATTTATGTCAGCCTCTTTGTTTAAGAGCATGTTTTCAGGAACTTGAGAAGATCTAAATGGACACAGGGGGAACATGCACAAAAACACCCTACAGAGAGTAACCTGAGCTCAGAACTTAATCAGTGACCCTGGAGGCAACACAACTCTATGGGCCACCAAAACAAGTATAAATAAGATATTTTCAAGTGAAAAATCTCTTTATTCTCCACTCCCACTGCTTTGCACAAACAGAAAAGAAGTTTTCTTCATCTGTGTAAGTCAAGTAATGGATTAAAAAAATACAAAGGCACTTAACATACTAAGTGCATTACATTATTAAAATTTAAGGATTGGTATAATTCAATTCAATTCAATTCAATTCAATTTTACTTATATAGCGCTTATAACAATGGTCATTGACTCAAAGCAACTTCACAAAAATGAAAAGAAATTTTTTGAAGAAAATTTATGGAAGTGTGTATGTGTGAGAAAAATGTGTCTAAATAATAATGAGATTGTCCCTGATGAGCAAGCCAAGGGTGAAGGCAACAGTGGCAAAACTGCCTGAGATGGCAATAGGAAGAAGCCTTGAGAGGAACCAGACTCAACAGGGAACCCATCCTCATCTGGGTGATAATGGACAGAAATTATATTAAATTACAAATTATATTAAATTAACATGAAGTTCAGCACAGGGACGAGTCAGCAGGTGCAGAGGGCAGATGAGGTCTGGAGCACTGGGAGCACAGGAGCAGCATGTGTAGCTCCAACCATCATGAAGCAGAATCTAGCTGGAGCTGGTCCTTCTCTGGATGCCTCAGGATCCTCACAGGGTTGGCCTTTGTCCACTGAAGCTGGCACAATCTCCAGATGCCTCGGGATGGGTAGGAAAATAATAAAATGGCTTCAGAGCTCTGAAAGGTTTTGTTGATTGGTGGGTATGTAAAGTATCAGATGCACAGTATGTAAATATTAATATTAATGCAAACAGATTATTGATTAATACAACCTAAAGTGTCAAAGCATTGATCATTTTGGGCTGTTTTGTGTTTGGTGTTGCCAGGACATTAAAATGCACATAATCTCAACAAAAGAATGCCATTCATATATATTAATCATGATGTCAATATTATCTAATAAAGTATAGTAATTATGTTTTCCCATCTTTCACAGCCTCTAAAGAAAATTTGCATTTAAAGAGATTGATTCTGTTTGATATTGTAGAAAGAATTTTTGTCTGTTCTTGTTTTAATAAAAAAAGTTGAAATGTTCCTGAAATGCTTCAGAAATACCTTTACACTTAAATTCTGTAAGCTCTTTCTAAGTAAAGTTTACAATACCTTTCAATCATAATCACAATATAATAATAGATAAAATAAATAAAAATCAACAAAATTCTACAAAGTTATGTACAGTAGCTTTTGTTGCTGTAGTGCTATCACAAAGTAAGCACATTCAGTACTTGTTTTAAACCAAATGGTGACGCTAGTGCAGCACGAAGCATCATCAGTTAATCTCTGCTCATGTTGAAACATTCATTCACTTGGCCTGAAAAAAAAAAACTAAGAAAGAACACACTGTCTCTAGAGAGCACTTAGTGCATTAAAGCATAAAAATATGATTTCATCTGGAGATTTAAAAAGATTTTTGAGTTAAAAATAAATAAATCAAACTGAACTTAACAGGATAAGGTTAAGAGGAGCACACTTCTTGACTTTAAGCAGCAGAAACTACTTGGTTGCATTAATACCACTTGAAAAAAAGTCAATTCTCTGATTCATTCAAATCAACATGTTTAATTAAACATTTCAACAGACATGGTATGATTTTTCAAAATACATAGGTGGGACCTTCAGCTTATTTCCCTTATACAGATGCATTTCTAGTGTGTAAAAAATGTTCTTTACTGTACAGTATGCGTACATTTTCTGCACTTGAGAGTGTTACATTTATCTGAGTTGCCTCTATGTTTATACCCTTATGTGCCGGAGGAAATGTGTTATTCCCAGAAAAGGAAAGCTAATGGACAGTTTAGTTCAGTAAAACAAGTCTATCACAGAGAGCGTTTAGGATTAAAAATGTCCACATTTATTGAAGAGTGTTAGATTTTCACCAGCAGCAAAATAAATGGCATTAAGGCAGAAGCACTGCAAGTTCAGTGCCATCTGTGAAACCGTACTTCTATGGTGTGGCACAGATACAGCTAGGAAAGTCAGCACAAATCCACTGTAAGATGTGGAATATGAACTCGAAAAGGACTGGCAGTGAGAATTCACAGTCCTTGTTTAATGAAAGTACAAAACATACTTCCAAGGCTTTTTATTTATCCTTAATAGTCCCCCAGTAAATTTTAGCAAACACTACTAACACTTAATCTCGTACATTTGATCAACTCAGGTTTCATTCTTCATTTCCTTAACATTAAAATTGTTCTTAAAAATGTGCGTTTCGTAGAAGATTACTCTTCTTCACTTCTTCAAGTGACATCAAATACTATATTATTAATCTTTAAAAAATCGGTCATGTTAAAACATGAAACAATATGGCTATTATATGTTGTCGTGAACATTTAGTACAATATGATTACTGAGGTAATCCTTTACATTAAGGTTTCCTGAACTAATAACATTTACAAAAAAGCAAACACTTGTATCAGTTGAGCTAGCTGATAATAAATCAAAATATTCCAAAATCAAATAAGCCAAATAATCAAATGCGACCCACCATATCAAGTCAGGTACTAAGTCACACAGGATAGTTTTGCACTGTGGTCGATAGTGTGCAGTACTGTAGATGAAATGTATAAAGGTTTTCATTTTGGAAAAATCAATTTGATCAATTCCGTATCTTCCTGATCCATCTACAGAACGGGGAAAGATTTAATCCTAAACATTGTTTTAAAGCACTTTAATGAACAATATCCAAGCTGGTTACTCCAGTTGAAATAGAAAAACTTGTTTGGTTACTTTTTTTCTATAAAAACGCCCAGCTGGCGAAGTTAATTAAAGGTGTAGCAGGTGTAGAAATCCTGGTGTCCAAATGAGGCAGAAGGTTCCCTGCTGAAAATATTCATAAATCATCCAAAATGTAACTTAATACCTGATTTGATACGTGTTAAATATGCATTAACCAATGTTTATTCCATCAGGAAGTAAAAATAAACCAACAATAAGCAATTTGAACCAACCATATTGATTGTTAACTAGTAAAATTCAGGATCGAGGCTGAAAAGCACTCAAAACCACCTGGGAAATTTAAAATGTTTGGTAACGTGGTATCATTTTGTTTTTGCTCATTTCTGTGGTCTAATTTTTAGTCATAGATTGAGTAAACATTAATCAAAGCTTGAATATTTAATTAACATGTAAGTCAGTAAAAGTTCTTTGTTAAAATCACTCGGGTTGTTAATACTGTTGAATGTGTTAAAGTTGAATGTGTTACTTTTAATCTATTCAGTAAATAAGGGAACCTTAATATAAAAAAGTTAGAACTATTGCTACTGTATGTACTCTATAACATAAAGAGACCTAAAATGTGCCTTCCAGTAATAGACACTTTCACTGTAAATACACTGTCAAAATTGTTCATTTTAGCAAGTGTAAATATATTGAAAATATTTTTTATATAGATAAATATAGTAAAATGCTTTCTTTCTTGAACGATTCTAGAAAGAAAACACATTCCACAAATGTTATTTGCTAATAACGTAGGAAAATTCACAGCTTAAAATAAGTTCAGATAGGTTTATTAAGTTTATATCTGTTTTAATATAATCTTATAATAGAAAAAAAACAATATCTCTGACTATAGTTAAGATATTTGCACTTGCTTAAATGACATTTATTGCAGTGTAAATATTGGTTACAGCTGTTTAATAACTGATGTTGTTTTCGATGGGTCTGATATTTATCTGCACAAATTGCAGATATACTGTATAGAAATCACATATTACCTAAGTGCTCTTTGTTTTTTGAATATCAACATTTTTCTTCATTAATATTTACAAATGCAAAAAAGTGACATGTTTCTGACACTGCCGAGGTAAAGCTTATCCCTTTTAAATCCTAATTAAAGAATGTTCGGTTGTCTCAAAATATGACCTATTGACACTTAGCCCTGAAAATGTGTGGAATTGACACTTTGTTAGCCATGCATGACTGCACCGCGACACTGCAACACAACAATGTGTTATCGTTAGCTTCACTCAGCTTACTCATAAACCTTGCCTTCACCTGAATGAAGCTCTTGGTCATCACTCGAATGCTACACACCAAAGTTTAGGAATGGATTCCCGTACTCAAGATGCATATCATGAGTCTGTATAAAACATTTTCTTCAATCTAAACACAGTTGGTTTCAATACCATGACACAAATTTATTTTCCCACTCTGCCGTCATAACATCCTCATAATGAATCTCTTCGAGAATGATGTGATGCACAAATAGGAAGTAGTGTAACGGAGCCAATAGTGATAAGACCAACGGTGATGTTGTGACTGGATCTCTGCTTTACTCCAAATCATTCTGCTGAAGATTTCACCAAAGGTGTTGACTGACACTGTGCAAGAGGAAAAAACAAAACAAGTGACTGATTAAAAGAGAAAGAATGAAAATAACAAGAAAAGGCTAAATAACTCATGGTTAATATCCCACCTCTTCCATGACCTCCATGACCACAGTTCTGGGTCCTGTGAGGATGAGGTTACTGACGGTCCTATAATCCAGATTCAGCACACTCAGCCCATTGACTGAGACCACAAACTGACACACCTGGATAACACAAGGACAAACCAATGAGTCAACCAGTAGAAACTGGCACTTATAGTTAATTTGTTAATGTAAATAATTGGCAAAATATTTGACTAATGATTAGGCTTTTATATCTAACAATATACCATCCGATCCGCACACAAGCTGCTCACAAGCTTGGCAAAGGTTGTATGCCAGATATATATACACTACCATTCAAAAGTTTGGGGTTTCTTTCTAACTCCATGATCGTTCCTGATTTTTATTTCTTTCTACATTGTAAAGGAATGCTGAAGGCGTCCAAAAATGCATTAATCTCCTTTGAACAGTTGATATTGAGATGTTTCTGCTACTTCTGCTCTGTAAAGACTTCATAACGCCTCTAATCTGAGCTGCTGTTAATTGGTCATTTTTCAGGCTGATAACTCTAAATGAACTTCTCGTCTGCAGCAGAGGTAGGTTTTGGTCTCGTCCTCCTGGGACGGCCTTCATGAGAGCCAGTTTCATTATGGTGCTTGACGGATTTTGCAAATGCACTTGACAATACTGTTCTTGCAAGAACTATTACAGAAAGGCTGACCTCTGTGTCTCAAAATAACAACAAACTAAATTCCATATGTGTTATTTTATAGTTTTGAAATCCCCAGTATTGTTGTAGAATGTAGAAAATAAATCACTAAACAAAAACAAAGAAATTTGCAAGTGACCCCAAACTTGTGTTTACAAGTGTATATGTAAGTATGAAGGTCAGATGTCCTTAGACTTTTGGCTATGTAGTGTATGTTTAATTTGTCTCTTTGTATGCTAGCTCAGCAACGGAATGAGGAAGAGAAAGAAAACAAACAGAATACCATTTTGCTTAAAGCTTGAACTTTAGGGCTGTAAATTTAAATGCATTCTTTTCCTTATGACATAAATAGCAAGACGCAACATCAGACAATACTTTTTTGAAAGCTCATGGACAGCATGGAGAGTTTAGCTCCACATTTAAATAAACGTAATCTGATGAACAGTCTAACCCGAACAACAATATGCTGAGAGCAGGAAAGTGAGTGTGATACTGCGGCTCTAATTTGTGTGTGAGCAGGAATGTACAGTAAGACCCTCACAGTAATTACATCAAAATGCTAGATTGCTTTACTTGGCACAGCTCCAGCTGGAATCCCACGACTGTCACACAGAGCATTAATGTTAAGAACCTCAGCTGGAGCACAAGGAAAACAGTGTCTTCAGTGTCAGTTCTGTTAAGCCAGTTCTTTTCCATTTTTAAAAGAAATACGTCAAGTCATCTTTGAATTCTTCTTAGTTATACAATGTATAATGTTGTATTAATTACATAATAAATACAGTTCCACAGAAATAACTGTCCGGTTCCTCAAAGGAAAAACAGACGTGGGTGGTCGACACTAAACAAAATGCAGCAAGCAAATCTGTTTTTAGATGTCCCAAATTTTTCTTCAAAAAAGAATGCTATATCAACACACAAAACAGAATTTGTGCAATCAACAGGTTAAGTTAAAGTTAAGTGGAACAAAAATAAATAATGATAAAAACTGGTATGTTTAGGATAACTCATTAAACAGAATAGAAAATGGGGGCTGTACTGAAAGTTATGCAAAAGTTGGGATAACTGTTTTATTAACAAGAATTTAGTACAAATTTAGTCTCTACTTTCAGCTGAACTAGCTGTATGTGTAACTAGAATTATGTGTATGGCTAACCAAAACTATTGGCTATTGGTCTAAACATATCATAACATTAAAAGACAGCAACTCAATTTAGCCCGGTGAGAATTTAGCTGCAGGAGAGTCATACTGTATGAGTAATAGAATTATATATTTTTATATGAGGGTTGTGGAACATATATACTGTAATAATAAAAAATATAATGACCAAGAACAATGGTACTATACTTACATGGCCCTCAATTCTGATTTAAGACAGACTTAAAAAATTCCAAACTATAGAAAGGGATAAAATTCCCTCTTTATGATTTGATGTCAAACAAAGAGGATTTTTATGCTAAAACTTTCATTAGCTCAGTAACCCAAAGTCAAGTCGAACCCAATGACCTGATAAACAAGACAATTTTGAAGTTCCTGTGCAAACCTATACTGTAAGAGATAATTCTATAGGACCTTTACCTGTACGTACGTAAGCATCACAATTAAAAGCATTTTTCTTTAAAATTACAATAATTGTTGTAAAATGTAGAAATGCAGTTCACCAAAAAGGTCAATTGGAAACTCAAATACTGTACAGCTGGACAGCTACGGTTTACTGAGTGCGTGTGTAAATAAAACAGTGCTTTTCCCTCAGAGAATGTGTACTCTTGCAGTCTGCAAATATGCTCTTATGTAATAAATATTCAAAATAAAAGGCTAAAGGGGAAGTTATGCAGTTGCAGAAGCACAAATTTCCATTAGACCTACGTATGTGCGTGCGCACACACACACACACACACACACACACAGAGTGACTGGGGTATTTAAGGAAATTTGACTAAATCCAGCAAGCTGAGAAAGCCACAGGGTTGTGTGGGTGTTCGAGGTTAAAATAATACAACAATGTGAGTTTAGTTTCTAATAAAATTTTGCGCACTTTTTCTTTAGGTCTCAAATACGTGGTTGTAAGACTAGTACATTAGTATTTCATTTCACTTGCAAGTGATTTTTAACCTTGTATCCATTAAGTTAGTGCGTTATTAAAAATCTATATCCTCTTAAGTTTACATCACCTTCATCCCTGCTGCAGCAGCTGGTCCACTGGGGTCAACAGCCTGGACGTGGCAGGGTTTATTTCCTCTGACAACGAAACCCCAGCCCACTGCATCACCGACAATCTGAAGACACATTAATAACTGTCTTACTGCATGTACATCACTTTCACCCAAGTTGATATAAACATGCACAGAAGGTTGAAAGATAGATGAATGGACGGGTAGACAGACAGACAGAAACCGGGCAGAGACCAATTCCTGTATTTCTCGGATTCACAGTCCATGCAAACAGAGCTGGCATTCCTGCATTTGTGTTTTTCAGTTTTTGCATGGCCTTAACGGTAGGGTTCATTGAAAAATATTGTTTTAAATGATTCTATTTCCTTTTTTTAAAAAAAGGCCACGATAGATAGATAGATAGATAGATAGATAGATAGACCACATTTATTCATTCATTCATTTTCTATACCGCTTAATCCTGTGTTCAGGGTCGCGGGGGACCTGGAGCCTATCCCAGGAGACTTCGGGCACTAGGCGGGGTACACCCTGGACAGGGTGCCAATCCATCGCAGGGCACACACACATACACACACACCCAATCACACACTACGGGCAATTTAGAAATGCCAATTAGCCTAACCTGCATATCTTTGGACTGTGGGAGGAAACCGGAGTACCCGGAGGAAACCCACCAAGCACGGGGAGAACATGCAAACTCCACGGGACGGGAATCGAGCCTGGCCGGGGAATTGAACCCAGACCCTGGAGGTGCAAGGCGACAGTGCTAACCACTACACCACCGCCCCGCCCAACCACATTTATATAAAACAAAAAAAAACATCTGTTTATTATACATGATCATGATCAGACACAATCACATTTTGCTCTGGTTCCTTGTCATCCTATAAAAAAATATTATTTTTTTAAAAAGGCGTTAAAATCTGGACTGTTTGTGCCTACAGTAGTTATTTTATTTTAATATATGTGACTTACAGTGAACGTCTTCTTTACAAACGGACCTCCTGGAGTCTGTAGCTCCTCTGGGCTTACTTGTCTTTTCAGCACTGGATAAAACACAAAGAGTAAGTGAGTAAGTGAGTGTGTGTGTGTGTGTGTGTGTGTGTGTGTGTGTGTGTGTGTGTGTGTGTGTGTGTGTGTGTGTGTGAGTGAGAGAGAGAGAGAAAGAGAGAGAGATAAACAGGCTGTAATAGGGTGTGGTGGATCTGTTCATGGTGATATTAGTTATACATAGCTAGTGTACTGTACATAGCCATTAATTTCTCAAGTAAAAGTATAATTACTCATGGAGACATCCTCTGATAAATGTTAAAGTATACAGGTCCTTCTCTAAAAATTTGCATATTGTGATACAGCACTCTGGGAACAGCCTATTCGTTCAGAAATGTCTTTCTGTGTCTTACCATCTTGCTTGAGGGTGTCAATGATGGCCTTCTGGACAGCAGTCAGGTCGACAGTCTTACCCATGATTGCGGTTTTGAGTAATGAACCAGGCTGGGAGTTTTTAAAAGCCTCAGGAATCTTTTGCAGGTGTTTAGAGTTAATTAGTTGATTCAGTGGATTAGGTTATTAGCTCGTTTAGAGAACCTTTTCATGATATGCTAATTTTTTGAGATAGGGATTTTGGGTTTTCATGAGCTGTATGCCACAATCATCAATATTAAAACAATAAAAGGCTTGAACTACTTCAGTTTGTGTGTAATGAATCTAAAATATATGAAAGTCTAATGTTTATCAGTACATTACAGAAAATAATGAACTTTATCACAATATGCTAATTTTTTGAGAAGGACCTGTACAGTAGCCTCATAATTTCCATTCAAGTAGAAAAGAATAAAGACTCCAATGTAATGAAAGTATCTACTGTGTGTAAGTTCACAAAAAAAAAGATTCACAAAAAAGACAAGTAGAACTCGTGAGTTATTTACTGTATGAGAGTAAATTAATCACACTTTCACTAAAAAGCATGAGTAGCTACAGCTAACAGTTTTCTTCCGGTTCTCTCCGCGTTAGCTAGAATTATAATACCACTGCAAAGGTCTCGCTGTTACAACACAACCCCACCTTACACAAAGAAAACTGCACACTCTAATATTTCGTTGGACCGGATTTAGCTCTGATTAGCATGTGCATTCACCGTGGCAATGGTGTAAATACCTTATGTAGTAAAGTTATTTTTACGTTTACTTTTATTTCCATACAGTTGCATTCTTTTTTTCGCAGAGATCTTATTTTTTTTGGCCAGGCATTGTACTTGAAGCTGCCGGATCCTAAGACCATACCTTTACAAATATACAGGAATTGCTTTTTAAAGTGCTGTATTCTGGAAAAAAACAAAAATTGAAAGAAGATTTCTTAGAATAAAGTAATCCGATCTTTCAGCTCAAGTCTTACTTGCTAGTAAGACAGTTGAACAGCTTGAACTGTTGAATTTACTGCAACTTTCATGGGTGAAAGTACGATTTTTCATGATTTTAAAATAATTGACAATCCAAGCTCATACTTGCTCTAAAGATATATGTTAAAAATATCTATTTTAAGGGTTTGGATATTTATGGGTTCTTAGGCTCATGAAAAAGTGCGTTATATGAAACCCTTTCTAATATAGAACCATTCTGTTGTAGGGTCCTGAGTAAAGCACACAAAGAAGGGTTTGTACAGTATAATCGTTTTCTTTTTTTTTTTGTCTCTCAAATTGTGGCTTTTGGCTAGTACTGCATATTGATGAAGGAAGCGCTCTTTAAAAAGATGTAATTGATACCATGCTGTTATACCAAAGTCCTCATATCAGTTTGTACAGGTATCAGTTTTAGCAGGTCTGACTTGGTGCACAACATACAGGTCTGGAAAATATATATATAAGAGACCACTGCAAAGTAATCAGTTTGTTGCTTGTCCTTGTACTGGCATCTTTGGCAGGATGAAAGCAACCCGCCAGGACTGAACCCTTCTTTTGGCAAAGACAATGATTACTGGTGATTAGCAATATTTTCACCATTAAGACAAGAGTGCCCCTCCTTGAACCACCACCTTATCGTGGTGGAGGGGTTTGCGTGTCCCAATGATCCTGGGAGCTATGTTGTTGGGGGCTTCATGCCCCTGGCAGGGTCACCCATGGCAATCTGGTCCTAGGTGAGGGAACAGACAAAGAGTGGTTCAGAAGACCTCTTATGATGGGTCACCGGGGCCTCCCTCTGGAGCCAGGCCTAGAGGTGGGGCCCGATGGCGAGCGCCTGGTGGTCGGGCCTGCAGAGGCAACGTGGGTCCCCCTTCCCATGGGCTCACCACTTGTAGGAGGGGCCAAAGAGGATGGGTGCAGTGTGAGCTGGGCGGTGGCCGAAGACAGGAACCTTGGCGGTCTGATCCTCGGGTGCAGAAGCTGGCTCTAGGGACGTGGAATGTTACCTCTCTGGCGGGGAAGGAGCCTGAGCTAGTGCATGAGGTTGAGAAGTTGCGGCTAGATATAGTTGGACTCACCTCGACGCACAGCTTGGACTCTGGAACCAGTCTCCTTGAGAGGGGCTGGACTCTCTTCTACTCTGGAGTTGCCACCAGTGAGAGGCGACGAGCAGGTGTGGGCATACTTATTGCCCCCCGGCTCGGGGCCTGTACAATGGGGTTCACCGCAGTGGATGAGAGGGTGGCCTCCCTCCGCCTTCGGGTGGGGGAACGGATCCTTACTGTTGTTTGCGCTTATGCGCCGAACAGCAGTTTGGAGTACCCGCCCTTTTTGGGGTCTCTGGAGGGGGCGCTAGAGAACGTCCCTCCTGGGGACTCCATCGTTTTGTTGGGGGACTTCAATGCTCACGTGGGCAATGACAGGGAGACCTGGCGTGATTGGGATGAACGGCCCCCCCGATCTGAACCAGAGCGGTGTTTTGTTATTGGACTTCTGTGCTCGTCACGGATTGTCCATAACGAACACCATGTTCAGGCATAAGGGTGTCCATATGTGCACCTGGCACCAGGACACCCTAGGCCGCAGTTCGATGATCGACTTTGTGGTCGTGTCGTCGGACTTGCGGCCACATGTCTTGGACACTCGGGTGAAGAGAGGGGCGGAGTTTTTATTCTTTTTCCTCATTCCCCCTTAAAACAAAACCAGCACGAATCAATGCTGGAAACAAAACATTGGTCAATAGACGGTTTAAAAAACAACTCCTTATATGGAGGTCCTGCATGTCTGTGGCGCCATGGGAGACATCAAACTGTGCATTTTGGGTTTTTGGAAATATCATGTAGAAATAAAGTTAAATTAAATGGCATACATTTAGAAGGTATACTTTTTATCCGAATCTGAATATGGAAATAACATCACGCATTTTTATTATTAATATTATTTATTAATTAATGTTCATGTTAATTATTATTATTATTATTATGTTTAATTACAACTGTACACAACCATTCTTTGACAATTATTTATTTGCTTACGTGATTTTTTATTTTTTGCCCAGTCATGTTTATATCATGTCAAAAACAAAGTCATGTTTTACTGCACAAACCTGAACCCTATACTGTATATATATATATATATATATTTATTAAAACATGGTAATACAAAATTAGCTAAAAATGCTTTGTGGTTAAAATGGTAAATAAGATTTAATTCAGGTGATCACCCAATATATTAGGTACTGATTAAAGAAAAAATTCAGTAGTCTCTTATTTTCTCCAGAGCTGTATGTAGAGATATAAAGTCAGCATCCAAACCGGACGGTGCTGTGTTGAAAATGTAGGAAATGAGTGTTCATAAGTAAATCCCTAGAATAAGACTGATTCTGTTTTCTTACACTCCTCATAATGTTGGACTTGAGCTTGAGTTCTGTAACTGTATACAGTAAGTGTATAGCTGTTCTAAAATTGCTCATGTGGTATAAGATCATACGTTTGCAATTCTAGCATCGAAGCATGCTTTTCAAGCAAGTGTTTATTTAGCTCTTATTAATCATGGGTGGAGAGCTGAGGCATGCTGCGATTGGAGGAATAGCAGGGCCAATGATGGATCAGAAAAAATGCGTACGGCTGCCAAACCCGAGGCACACATTCACTCAGATGCTCTCTCTATTACACACACCACTATTTCATGTCAAAGGGTTATAAGAAGTCTAGTCTGGTGTCTGAGCAATCAGCAATCAAGAGCTGCTTTTTTTCCTAAACCAAACACCACAAAACACTCGAAATGCTGAGGACAGTGAAGCGATTTTGTCCCATGGGAACATTGCCTTTCTTCGCTCTTCCTTTTGGGTGACCTAACATGAGGGCAGGAAACAGTATGTAGTGAAAAGATTTTTAGATAAAAGCATGGTCACATTTGCAGTAACCCCTATGCTATGCTTTAATCTTGCTTGGAAAGCCATGGAGGCTCATGGTTGAATTTGGTGTGTGTGTGTGTGTGTGTGTGTGTGTGTGTGTGTGTGTGTGTGTGTGTGTGTGTGTGTGTGTGTGTGTGTGTGTGTGTGGGTGTGTGTGTGTGTGTGTGTGGGTGTGTGTGTGTGGGTGTGTGTGTGTGGGTGTGTGTGTGGGTGTGTGTGTGTGGGTGTGTGTGTGGGTGTGTGTTTGTGTGTGTGTGTGTGGGTGTGTGTGTGTGTGAGGAAAGTGTCCTGAGTCTTTGCCTGCTGGCTGTGCTCTTTGGGACAGAATGTGCTTGCCAGACAGACAGACAGACACACGCACACACACAGAGTGAGAGATAGAGAGAGAGAGACCGAAAGAGATAGGAAGATCCAGATTTAACACACTCCCTATGTAGAGTTCTGGGAGCTGCAACACACACACACACACACACACACACACACACACACACACACATATAAATATAGAGATAAAGAATGGACAGTGTGCACCTATTAAAAGAGCAGACCCATAGCACACTGTAGATTTCTTCACCAGGAGTCAACTTTGCCTTTTAAAAAATAATGCAGTATCTTTCCAGCTCCAGAACATATTTCCTAACCTACGCAAATGCCACGGCAAACCGTGCAATAATTCAGCACAAAATCAGCACCAGTGTTTAACAAGAGGCCCAGGCTCCAAAGTTTGGCTGCATCTCAGGCAGGAAAGGAAGTCGTTTATGGGGAAAAGAGGCCGATTCCACTTGGGATTTCTGTCAACATTTTCATCACGCAGTTACAATGCAGCAGAACAGAAGGGCAAGTGCTAATACTGTATGATTTTTATGTCCTGAAAGCAAACATACTCACAACCTCCTGACCCACCCAGGAAGCTCTGGAGAACCCTGTCTAAGCGAAACAGTCTTGGCTTGAACACATTTAGGTTGTAAGATTTCAATTCCTAGACAGACTGATATTAGTTGTATGGTGAGTCAGAGCTGTGAATTTCAGTAATAATCATGCCACTTTTCCTAACAATTGATTGAAATTCTTGATTGTTGATGGTCACTTGACTCTGTGACGTCACCTGCCTTAAATCAAGTACAGTACACATTGACTACTACTATACAAGGAATTCTGCTTACAGTATTTGTGAACTCTATTATCAAGAGGAACCTAAAAGGTCCATGAATCACATGAATTGACATTTCAGATTTCCTTCATGGTCCACATTTTTTTTTATGGCTACAATTTCTCCTGGACTGTAATGCACCATGCCAATTTTTGGCAAACTTCCTGATGAAAGTCCTTTGATTTTCCTTAATAATAAGATTGCACCAGTTCAGGGTCAATACTGGTGTTTCCTTTAAAAAAATGCAGGTAAGTGGATTGGATACACTAATTTTCCCTTATGCATGTGCACATGGAGCACTGATATGATATGACATCCAGCGTGCATTCCTGCTTCCCACTTACTGTTACACTATGACTGAGACCAGGATAAAAGCTGAAGATTAAGAAAGGTTTAAAGATCATACTGTAGATGTGCAAAGTCAAACTATCTGGAACTAACAGTGCTCAGATGAAGGCATGACTACCCTTATTACTTGGCAGCTAGTTTGTATATCATCACCCTGAGTACTGAGACACAGTGGAAACGCAATAATAGCACAGCAATCCAGAGGCAACTGTGAGTTACCTAGCCGGTAATTCCGGTGTAACTTTCACCTTGATGGGTGAGAGCTTGCTAAATAGTTTGAATGGCAGTGATCACACTATGACACACACTATCTTCTGATCTCTTTCTGTGTCTGTTTTTATTACTCATTTATCCGTGGCTTGCTTGATGTCACTAGCTTAGCATGAAGTCAAACTTCTTTGGAACTTGATGATGCATGACATCAGGGTTTGACATTAACTTTTTTTGCTCACTGGCCAATGTGGCTAGTGGATTTCCGGAGTCACTCGCCATTCAGCCTTTTTACTCGCCACAATTTTGTTACCAGAAAATCGCAGTTTTTTCTTCACCATGATACGTTAATGTTTGTTAGATCTAGATTTACTTATAAATGACAGCATACACTGTATCACTATAGTAGTAGTCAAGTATTCAGTACTGTTAAGATCCCAATATAAAAGCATGCAAAAATTAACAGTATATTCTGTTTATTGAACTTAAATTCAAGCCTCTTATCACATGACATTGAAAAATAACAGATTCAGTACAACTGAACTCATTCTGATATTAAAACTACAGCAACTCAGAACATTTATCAGCCTATCCCAGGAGACTTATAGCACAAGGTGGGGTGCACCGTACATGCGGTCCCAATCCATTGCAGGGTACACATACTCACACATTTCGGTTAAGATAATCTGCATGTCTTCGGACTGTACGACCAAGATGTATTGTAATGTACTATGCACCTCAATTTTGATTTAAGACAGACTTGAAAAAATCCGACCATCCATTCAACCTCTTATCATGATTAATCGACTGTTTAATGAGTGTGAGTATAGTAAGACCTTAATAAGGATTTTCTCCTACCAGATTTCGGGTTGCAGAGCACAGGAGGACTGCTGCTCAGAGTGGGACTGGAGCTGTAATAGCCACTGCTGCCACAGCTACTGCTCATGCTGCTTCGCCTCACTGCCGACACCACCTTAATCTCTTTAGTTGGGCTCACTAGAGTCATAGAGGGAGTGAGAGAATGAGGGAGACTGATCAAGAAAGAGGGATACACTTAACCTCATAGACACCAAAATCACACGCACAGAAACAACATGATTACACAGTACATCCTGGAAATATCCGTTTAAGTTTCCAAACAGGAAGTATTAGCACACATACATGCATACAAACATATACATGTATATATGTAAGTATGTACTGCTGTGTGTATGAGAGAGACAGAGAGAGAGAGAGAGAGAGAGAGGAAAAGAGAAAACATGAACAAGCTTGGGAACCAGCACAAGTATCCCAAAACATCTGTTTCACTTCTTCTCCTTCTGGCATACACTATTACATGTGTAATGCACCAAAACACCCACACATCCACATATTATCATATATGTTCAGTGCTCTCCTACAGTGTAACAGAAAGTCTTTATCTAATCATTTAATGACAAGGAGTGTTTTAGTAGCTCTATTAAGTTTTTTTCTAGGCTTCACTTTACAGCTTGAAGCAGCAAAGCAGCACTTGAAAAGGACACACACACACACACACACACACAGACACACACACACAAAATGAAGCCAAAGGTCATAATCCAGCAGCTAAAAAAAGAGGAAGAGCAGGGGCTCCCTCTCACCACACACTGATCTCATTTCCTCTGCCATAAAATACATGTCGCAGAACCCCTTCCTTGGCCTCTACAGCACCCTTCGCACAACAGTCACTTGCAAGGAATGGCTTTTATCACAATTATACATTATTGCTGTCTGGGCTTTTAGACCTCAGTGTGACTCTGAGTCAGTAGCTATCAGTAGGAGTTATTGCAGACTGTAAAATGTCCTTCCTGGCTGAAACTATAACATAAGACAGTGTTAAACAGTAGGTGGTGGGTTTTCATGCGCATAAGAGATGAAGTGCTAAGTTAGAAACATAACTTTTCAGTCACACGTACTGGAAAGCCAAATTCATAATTGTTTATCAAGGTGGATTTTAAGTCACCTCAATTAAATTCTAACTCAGGGCCATAAAAATGAGAGCTGGTACTAATGGACTAATGGTATAGTAAAAAAGTCTATAAGTTTCTTTCACGTACTGTGTATGTGTCTATACTGTAGGTGTATGTGTGCAAGGTTTTTCTTTATGATGAGAGAAACTTGTCGCCCCATTGAGTTAAAATAGAACATGCTGCCTTATTTTGTTTGTTTGTTAACATTAGATTCAGTTTGCAGAAAGCAATTACGGTAAACAGATTGAACAGTGTCAAATAGCGCGCTTGTGAATTCAGTGTGTCTGTACATGCCTGTGCTTGTCTGAATCAGCATGATACGCTTGAAATAAAGAGAGACAGACAAAGATCCACAACGTTTTTTTGGAATGCAGGAACGTTCAGTTAAGCTGATTGAATGGTTACCAGTCTCACTGTTTCAAGTTTATTTTTCTTGAACATGGACAGTGTACTGTAAATGTGAAGTATGTGGAAGGCTGAAATTCTTATTGTAGTCTCTTGATTGGCTATTGAACAGCATCGTGTTGCGTATTACACTACAATGTAACTAACTACGGTTCAAATCGTAGGTTTAGCCATTACTCTGCCTTCTGGTAATACAGTGTCTCACCACTACTACTGTATGTTACTACGAGGGGTATTCAAGTCAAGCCGGGACTTTAGATTGTGCAGAATAACCAAACACAGTTAAGAGAGAAAAAGCCCCTGCTAAACTAATGCACTTATCACAGTGTTTCACTACTGCTTGGTTACCATCAAGGTAGAAAGTTCTCTCCATTTTTCTACTCCATGCTAAACTATAAGGGGTGTTCAACTGTTCAACTTTTGATTGCATAGAATATATGTACACTGTAAAAAAAAATTCGTAATTCTAACAGTAAAATACCGTATAAATGCTACAGAATAAAACCGTATTTCACAAAACTTGGGATAACCGTAGAATTTACAGTGAAAAACTGTCATTAGTTTTACAGAGTAAGACCTTAAGTTTAACATTTAAAAACATATGAAAATATGGTTTCTTGCAGTAAAATTTATGATATACTGTATTTATAAAAAGGAAACTCTCAGAGAAGGTATTTGTTACTAATATTAGGGCCAGGGGTAGCTCAGTGGTTAAGGCATTGGACTACGGTTCGGAAGATCCCAGGTTCAAACCCCTCAGCCACCAAGTTTCCACTGTTGGGCCCTTGAGCAAAGCCCTTAACCCTCAACTGCTCAGATGTATAATGAGATAAAAATGTAAGTCGCTCTGGATAAGAGCGTACATCTGCCAAATGCCTAAATGTAAATGTAAATGTAATATCATGGAGCATCAGTTTATATTTTACTAAACCTTTATTGATATTTGGAGTTTAAAAATCAGAAAAATACCTGCTCTGTAAAAAATAAACTTTAAAATTTTATGGTAAAAACCTGGCAGCTGTGGTTGCCAGAAATTTACCATGAAAAATACGGTAGTAACACTATTGTTTGTACGGGATTGCACTCATTATACTGTATATTTTACAGATATTAATAGTTTTTTCTACCGTTTATAGCCGTCTAATTTACATCGGATTTGAAGGACTTCAAATTTGTGAATGGTATTCCACCCTTTGATCACTGTGGCAAGGACAGCCGCTAGCACGCGCCACTTTGCCCGCCGCCACTGCCATACTTAGATTGTCTGCCCAAAAAAATGTCCACCCTGACATTTGTATATTTGATTTTGAGAATTTAAATATTGTTTTGCTGTCTTTATTAAAAAATACATGGGGCCATGCTGATGTCCGAGTCTTGAATAAATTTTTATGGGTTTTGATGATTTGATTTAGGTTTGTATTCATCAATAGTACTCTTAATAGTTTCTTAACAGTAAAATCCGAATGCTTAGCAATGCAACTTCTATCTCTTTTAGCTCCCAGCTAGTGTGATAAAATGATGCTTTCACAGAATTGCTGAATGAATTCACTGTGGTTATTCATAATAAAACAAATAGTCAACGACAGCAATTGTGTAGCAAGCATGGTAGGGTAGTATAGTGGTTAGCACTGTCGCCTTCCACCACCAGGGTCTGGGTTTGATTCCCATCCCTGTGTGCATGGGGTTTGTATGTTCTCCCCATGCTTGGTGGGTTTCCTCCAGGTACTAGTCACCCCATCCGCCCACAGCTGCCATTTTTTACCGTAAAATCTACGGTTTATTATTTATTTCGCAGTGCAATAACGGTGCTAACGTTTTTTTACGGTAGAATTCTGGCAACCACAGCTGCTGTTTTTTTTACTGTTAAATGTACTATTTATTTTTTACAGTGTAGAACACAGTTATGCGAATTTATTTCTCTATATCAAGGGATCTCAAAGTTAATATTCAAAGGACTGCATGTGATTTCTATTCAAGGTCAAAGGTCCAGACGATTGGTTATAAGCAAATTAATAGCTTATAACTTATTACCAGAATCATTTAAGGATGTCTGAAACAAAATACATTAAATCCATGTGAAAAGAATGACACTGCAATCAGATGCTTAAAAAAAAGGCAACTCTAACTCTAAGCAGCATACACTCAAGTGTCAAAGTTTCGCAACATACAGGGGCCCCCAAAAATTTATATACCTTCAACATGAAAAATATATGCACAAAAAATAAAACTGACATGATAGCATCAAGGATTGCATTGCTACCATAATTCACTCACTCACTCTTATATGCCGTTCTATCCTGTATTCAGGGTAACGGGGACCTGGAGCCTATCCCAGGAGGCTTAGGGCACGAGGCAGGGTACACCCTGGACAACGTGCCAATCCATCGCAAGGCACACATGCATACACATACTCACACACCCATTCACACACTACGGGCAATTTGGGAACGCCAATTAGACTAACCTGCATATCTTTGGACTGTGGGAGGAAACCGGAGTACCCGGAGGAACTCTGCCATAATTCAATTTATTATAAAAAGATTGTACTAGACAACAACTGTTGAATTGTGTATAATTTTTTGAGCCCCACTGTATGTCTAAATTAGTGCAAAAGAAATGTCACTGTTTGCATGTAAATCGTTGCCTGTAAACCTGAGCAGCTCCAGCTTTTAATCTTTAAAAAAAGTTTACAGGTGAAAAAGTTTAGTAGAGGAATCTTGTATAAGTGATTTTAATGCCTAAATAAACTAAACAAGCAAAGTGGGACACAGAGAATTATATACTGATAAAATACATAAAGAGTGATTGGTTGGGTCTTTTCAAGCGCGATGTGTTTAATTATAGCAAAACTGAGTATGCAAAAGACGCGACATGTAAACGGTTATTCGGAAAGTCTACATACAGTACAGCATCATCCTGGTCTAAGTAAGTGCCCTAAAGGTGTAGTGCCCTCACAGGGGACGCGATGTACACTGTACACTCACTCACTGTCGCCTTTTCCATGTCCGCACCTGAAATCCTGAAGTAACACCTTACTGTAGATCATTCAGTTACTGTAGACGCGGCACCTGTTGATGAACCCGTCACCGCACTGACGCACTGATCTCTGTGACGTCACACAGCGTACTGTCGCGCGCCGCTGGAATCGTTGCCGTGACAACGAAGCCAAAGACGTTCCTGTAGAAGTGGAGTTTTCATGTCTGAATATAAACTAAATACACAGTTTATATAAAGACACTGAAATATCGAAACGATTTAAAAAGTAAAAGTTATATGTCCGCGTCTAAAAACGCGTGCGGACAAGTGAGAAAGAACAACAACAATAAACAACAACAACAACAAAGCCATCCTTCAGTCAGAAAGGAAACGCAGAACGTTTTTTCTTATTTAACTGAGAAATGTCACTGTCTGCATTCAGTTAGTACAAAATAATGTGATCTTAATCTTTCCTCAGACCGCCCAGGGGACGTGATGTACACTTGCACACTGACTGTTCCTGTTAGCTCTTAGCTAACTCTCTTTTTTAAATTATTTTTTGTAACAATAATAACAACAACAACAACAACAACAACAACAAGAGAGGTATACTTATAATAATGATAGAAAGGAGGAATTTAGTTCTTCAAATGTATTCATAGTTCTAGCTGCTTTCCGGCTTAAAAGTTTAGTAATGTTTCAAAATACATTTTCAAATCCACCTTGTAATGGCAGACATTAGGCATTCTTGATGACTATTTACATTTGTTTATATATAATTTACCTAGTAATATTAAAATGTGACTCTTCTCGATATCTTTTTTATCATAATGAAATATAACATCTCTTTTACTTACCCTACCGTTCAAAAGTTTTAGAACACTTGTAAATTTCTTTGTTTTTGTTTACTGATTTATTTTCTACATTCTACAACAATACTCAGGATTTCAAAACTACAACAATACTGTGTAATTTCAAATAACACATATAGAATTAGGTTATTACGTAACAACAAGAAAAACACCAGTTAGTTGTTATTTTAAGACACAGAGGTCGGCCTTTCTGTAATAGTTCTTGAAAGAACAGTATTGTCAAGTGCATTTGTAAAATCCGTCAAGCACCATAATGAAACTGGCTCTCATGAAGGCCGTCCCAGGAGGACGAGACCAAAACCTACCTCTGCTGCAGACGAGAAGTTCATTTAGAGTTATCAGCCTGAAAAATGACCAATTACCAGCACCTCAGATTAGAGGCGTTATGAAGTCTTTACAGAGCAGAAGTAGCAGAAACATCTCAATATTAACTGTTCAAAGGAGATTAATGCATTTTTTGGACGACTTCAGCATTCAAGTTCAAGTTCAAGTAGGCTTTATTGTCATTTCAACCATATACAGTTAGTACAGAGTGAAACGAAACAACGTTCCTCCAGGACCAAGGTGCTACATGAAACATAAATTTACAACATAAACTAACAGAACAACTAAACGAGCTAACTAAGAGGCCTAGTTAGCTGGCTAGCAAAGACAAGACAGACTGACCTAACATAAATTACAACATAAATTAACTAAAAGAAACTAACTATCTAAGGAAGACTAGCTACAGGGTTTTTACAGACAACAGACAACATAAAGTGCACGTGCAAACAAAAGCAACAACAATGTAGAAAGAAATAAAAATCAGGAACCATCATGGAGTTAGAAAGTGTTCTAAAACTTTTGAACGGTAGTGTATATTAATTTTTGATCCACTCAGTGTAGTAAATAAAGATTCAACATCAATCCAAAAAAGAATCAACATATATACATTCAAAAAAGAGATGTAAAACATTCCACACGATTCCACACACGTTCCACAAAAAGAACAAAATACAGCAAGATCAGTTTTATATCTCTTGAGAAATTGATTAGTTGGATAAATGATGTATATAATTTTAAAGTATACTTGACTAACTTTGTTATTAACACAGTATTTGTTGTTATGCGTCCAAATGTCACGAGTCACGGTCTGTCGGCCGTCTTTTTCCCACGCTGTCACTTCCCCACGCGCTCATGTTGTTGTCTAGCCGTCACGTGCGCTCTCACGCCCCCGTTTCCGCCCCTTCTGCTCACCTGTTTCCCATTCCCTACGCTGATTTCTCCAGTGATTTAAGCACGCACACTGCGCTGCTCAAATCGCTGGATTATCTTGTGTTTTCATGCCCCGATCTTCTCGCGTTTATTTTCCCTTGATCTCACGTTGCCAAGTTCGCTTTGTTTCTCGTTTTTCGCTTTCGGTTTCTCGTCTCTGATTTGTTTGCCTCGCCCTTTGATCTCCCGGTTTTGAATTAACGCTTCCTCTTTTGACCACGGCTCCCGCTTTACGATTTGGCTTAGACGCTCCGCTGACTGATCGCCCGGCATTGACTTCCGCATTCCGACCACGCTCTCGCCTGACGTTGTGGCACGTCATCTGCACTTGGATTCACCTCGTTCCGTTCCGCTCCGTGACAGAATAATCCAGCCATCGAAATGAATCCAGCAGATATTGACCACATGAAATCGGCGCTGGAGAGTCAAGGTGCACTTCTCGGAGCTCACCAGCAGGAGCTGCTCAACACCAAGCAAACCCTTGCTGATGTTATTACCCAACTCCAACGGCTCCATCTCTCTCCGGCACAAAGTGGGGGTCCCTGCACGCAACGGGAACCACGACTGCCTGCCCCCCCCACCTATGAAGGAGATCCAGGCACCTGTCGCTCCTTTCTCTCTCAGTGCACGCTGATATTTGAGCTCCAGCCATCCACATTTCCCACTGAACGCTCCAAGGTCGCATACGTGATAACTCTCCTCTCAGGACGGGCTCGGGAATGGAGCACTGCACTCTGGGATGCTCATGACTCCTGCTGCACCAGCTACGAGCACTTCGCTAAAGAGATGAGGAGGGTGTTTGATCGCTCATGTCATGGCAGGGAGGCAGGTCACAAGCTGTTAAAACTCCACCAAGGTTCACGTTCAGCCTATGACTATGCCATCGATTTCCAGACCCTAGCTCTCTCCAGCGGGTGGAATGGTCGGGCCCTAAGTGACACCTTCTTCGAAGGCCTGACTGCGACGCTCCAGGATACGTTAATCTCCCAAGAACTTCCTTCGTCGCTCCAAGATCTCATGGATTTGGCCGGCCGAGTAGATTCGCGCCTCCGCCTTGGAAAGGCAACCACACTCTCACCACCCAGAGACCGCCCACAACCTCGCTCCCCTCAAACTAATCCTCAAGAGAGACCCACGCGGCTGGACAGGACCCGCATTTCCCCTGAAGAACGTCGACGACGCAGAGTGGATGGTGCGTGTTTCTACTGTGGGAAATCATGTCATCAGCTCAAAGACTGTCCTGTAAAAAGGGAGCGTCTTCTAGTCCAGCTGGGAGGATTGGAGGGTGCGTCACCAGGAAGATCCCCAGATCAACGCCGCCTGTTTCCAGTTTTTCTCATCCATGAGCAACGGACCCATCTGGTGCAGGCACTGATTGATTCAGGTTCAGACCGCAACCTGATCAATGCGACTTCTGCCAAGACCCTAGGAATCCCCGCTCTACCCTTGGAGACCCACCTCAAGGTTCAGGCACTCGACGGCAGCCCACTCCCATCTATCACACACAGAACTCCCCTCATCGGGCTAAGGGTCTCGGGCAACCATTTAGAACAAATTTCTCTGTTTATCATGGAGGGATCACATGCTACTGTTGTCCTGGGCCTGCCCTGGTTAACCCATCACAATCCTCAACTCGATTGGGTCAGGAACACAATCGTAGCCTGGAACCCGTCATGCGCCACTTCCTGCCTACGAGCTGCAGCCACGTCCTGCCTCAGCCCTGCATCTGTGGATGAACCACCGGACCTCACCGCCGTCCCTTCAGAGTACCATGATCTCAAGGAGGTCTTCAGTAAATCTCGTGCTGTCTCTCTGCCCCCCCACCGTCCATATGACTGCGCTATCGACCTGCTCCCAGGTACCACGCCCCCCAAGGGCCGCCTATATTCTTTGTCGCCCAGGGAGCGTGAAGCTATGAATCATTATATCTCGGAGTCCCTCGCGGCGGGGATCATTCGCCCCTCCTCCTCCCCGGCGGGAGCCGGCTTCTTCTTCGTGGGTAAAAAAGATGGGTCCCTTCGTCCATGCATCGATTATAGGGGCCTAAACCAGATCACAGTGAAGAACCGCTATCCCCTTCCGTTAATGGCGACCGCCTTTGAACTCCTCCAGGAAGCAAAGGTTTTTACCAAACTGGACCTACGCAACGCATATCACCTCGTCCGAGTCCGAGAGGGTGACGAATGGAAAACTGCTTTTAACACCCCAACAGGACACTATGAGTACCTGGTGGTTCCGTTTGGCCTGACCAACGCCCCAGCCGTCTTTCAGGCCCTCATCAATGATGTCTTCAGAGACTTTCTGAATTTATTTGTGTTTGTTTATCTGGACGATATTTTAATCTTCTCCCGAGACCTAGAAGAGCACCAACATCATGTTCGACAGGTGCTACAAAGACTGTTAGAGAACAATCTTTTCGTCAAAGCAGAGAAGTGCGAATTTCACACAACAACCACCACTTTCCTGGGGTTCGTCATTGGCCCCTCAGGCATTGAAATGGAGCCTGCTAAACTACATGCAGTCACGAACTGGCCCACGCCCACCACAAGACCGGAACTTCAGAGATTCTTGGGTTTTGCCAACTTTTACCGTCGCTTCATCCGAGGCTACAGCTCCATTGCTGCCCCCTTAACAGCCCTGACTTCCCCCAAGACACGTTTCTGTTGGGACATGAACTCTGAAAAAGCCTTCTCGGAACTCAAGAAACGGTTCACGTCTGCCCCAATCCTGACTATTCCAGATCCGTCACGCCAGTTTGTTGTGGAAGTCGATGCCTCCAGCACAGGGGTAGGAGGTGTCCTCTCCCAGAGAGCTGCACACGACAACAAGCTACACCCCTGCTCTTTCTTCTCTCACCGCTTAACGCCTGCTGAGGTGAATTATGGCATCGGTGATCGAGAACTGCTGGCCATCAAGCTGGCCCTAGAAGAATGGAGACACTGGTTAGAGGGGACGGAGACCCCATTTTTGGTCTGGACTGATCACAAGAACCTCGAATACGTGCAGAACGCCAAGAGGCTAAACTCTCGCCAGGCTCGGTGGTCACTGTTCTTCGCCAGATTCAACTTTGTCCTCTCATATCGTCCTGGGTCCAAGAATTCCAAGCCAGATGCACTCTCCAGACAATTTTCACCTACTCACGACTCCACTGCCAACGAAACCATCATTCCCCCGTCATGCTTGCTCGCAGCAGCTGAGCTTGATATCGAGACTAAGGTCCAGCAAGCCCTGTCTCAGGAACCCGGGCCAAGTAACGTGCCCCCTAATTGCCTGTTTGTTCCACTTCCTCTACGTTCTCAAGTTCTGGAATGGGCACACAGCTCCAAGCTCTCCTGTCATCCTGGCTCAGCTCGAACCCTGTCTCAAGTCCGACAACGTTTCTGGTGGCCCACGGTCAAGGAAGACACCTTCAGCTTCGTGGCAGCCTGTGACACCTGTGCTAGATGCAAACACACCAACACCGCGCCGGCAGGCCTCCTCAGACCATTACCTATCCCATCTCGTCCATGGTCCAACATTGCCCTGGACTTTGTCACAGGGTTACCTTCCTCCAACGGCCACTCATGCATCATGACTGTGGTGGATCGGTTCTCTAAGGCCGCCCATTTCATTCCGCTACCCAAGCTTCCATCCGCCAAGGAAACCACTGATCTCATGATAACGCACGTTTTCAGGCTGCATGGTCTTCCCAATGACATCGTATCCGACCGTGGGCCCCAATTCACATCACAATTTTGGAAGGCATTTTGCAGACTCATTGGAGCCACCCCCAGTCTGTCCTCAGGCTTTCACCCTCAGTCCAACGGGCAGACCGAAAGAAAGAACCAGTCCCTCGAAGTAGCCTTAAGGTGCATGGCCTCCCGAGATGTCGCCTCCTGGAGCAAGTTTCTGCCATGGGTGGAATACGCCCACAACTCCCAAGTATCGTCATCTACTGGTTTGTCTCCATTCCAGTGCTGCCTGGGCTATCAACCACCCTTATTCCCATCTCAGGAGGAGGAGGTCAGTGTCCCATCCGTCCAAGCTTTTGTCAGGCGATGCAGAAAGACCTGGCTGCAAGCGAGGCGAACGCTGTTACGGGCCGGCAGAAGATATAAGACACAGGCCGACCGCAGACGCTCTCAGGCTCCCAAGTACAGGGTGGGGCAGAGAGTCATGCTTGCCGCCAGAGATATCCCCCTAAAGACCACCTGCCGCAAGCTTTCCCCTCGTTACCTCGGCCCCTTCACGATTACCAAGATCATCAATCCATGCGCTGTCAAACTCTTACTCCCCTCAACCATGCGAAGAATAAACCCCATGTTCCACGTATCCCAGCTACGCTGTCTTGCCTCAAGCCCATTAAGTCCCCCCACCCACCCTCTGCCTCCTCCCCGTATCATTGATGGCGGTGAAGCCTACACCGTCCGCCGCCTCCTGAAAGCTCGCCGCCGAGGTAGAGGCATTCAGTACCTGGTGGACTGGGAAGGCTATGGCCCTGAGGAGAGAAGCTGGATCCCCGCCAAGTTCATCCTAGACCCCAAGCTAATCTCTGACTTTCAGAAACGCTTCCCTGAGGCTCCCCGTCCTAACGCCCAGAGGCGTTCGTAAGGGGGGGGGTACTGTCACGAGTCACGGTCTGTCGGCCGTCTTTTTCCCACGCTGTCACTTCCCCACGCGCTCATGTTGTTGTCTAGCCGTCACGTGCGCTCTCACGCCCCCGTTTCCGCCCCTTCTGCTCACCTGTTTCCCATTCCCTACGCTGATTTCTCCAGTGATTTAAGCACGCACACTGCGCTGCTCAAATCGCTGGATTATCTTGTGTTTTCATGCCCCGATCTTCTCGCGTTTATTTTCCCTTGATCTCACGTTGCCAAGTTCGCTTTGTTTCTCGTTTTTCGCTTTCGGTTTCTCGTCTCTGATTTGTTTGCCTCGCCCTTTGATCTCCCGGTTTTGAATTAACGCTTCCTCTTTTGACCACGGCTCCCGCTTTACGATTTGGCTTAGACGCTCCGCTGACTGATCGCCCGGCATTGACTTCCGCATTCCGACCACGCTCTCGCCTGACGTTGTGGCACGTCATCTGCACTTGGATTCACCTCGTTCCGTTCCGCTCCGTGACACCAAATCAATTTCCAGTCATATTCTCAAATTGCCTATTCCAAAAGTATTTATGTTGAAATGTTGCAAGGCAATGAATCAAACATCTTAAAAAATTGTTATTACATTTTCTGCCTTTAATATCAACACCATTTAAACAAGTTTCTTTAATCATTGAATAATTTAAAGGAATCACTAAAGCCCTGCAGAAGTCTCACAAATCCTGCTGGTATTGCGTGAACGACAATATTAAATTCACGTGGAGGTATTGGAATACCAAATTCCTCTAAGAATTCAGAGTATGTAAGCAAATATCCTTCATTATTTATCAAATGAGAGATCATCAGAATATCGTTTTTAACCCAATTATCATAGAAAATTAATTTGTTCTTATATTTAACATTTTTGTTATTCCATATTAGCTGTTTTTAGGGGGGAAAGTATGCTTATAGAGTCCAAAATAATAGAGCCTGTCTATGAAAATTAGATAACTGAATGGGAAGTTTGTTAACCTCAAAGTCACATTTCAAAAGAATAATTTTGAAATTATACTTTCAAAAATCAGATTTGGAATTATATACCATATTTTATCTTTATGTTTAATATAATGTTTAATCCAGTTCAACTTGTCAAAAGTGTCTAAATCAATCACATTTAAACCTCATTGATCATATGAATTACATCAATAATTTTTATTTAAATAGTGAGGTTTGTTTTTCCAAATTAAATTACTGTAAATAAATTTGAATATATTTTTTAGAAAAGATTTTGGTACATCTAAAACCTTAGCAGGATAAACTAAACAAGATAGTTTTGAATAACAAAACTCTACCTTTCAGTGATAAATCTCTCAATTTTTAATTGTGGACGGGCAGCTGTTGATGAACCCTTGACCTCTGTGACGAGCTGAACTCCGATGCTTGATCTCTGTGGCACCATACGTTCACTGGCTGGCATCGTTGCCATGACAACGAAGCCAAAGATGAAAACTATTATCTCAGAGCATGGTTGCACTGTAACGATCTACAAAGAGTTCTCTCAAAGTACAGTGTGGCCAAAAGTTTTAAGACAACATATCCCATAAGTTATAGTCTCCCTGATATTCTGTCATGTATTATAGTTCTACCTGATTTCACTATTTAGTTTAAGCCTTTCTGGCTGAATTAGCTGAAAACTATGATACACAATCTGTACTGTACACGATCTTCTGTAACAATCAAGCCAGCATGGATCGAGAGAGTGACACCAGAATACTGAGATCATTTTGACTCTATGCCCAGTCAGATCCAGCAGGTCCGGATCCAGAATAAAAGACTTCATATTTAATCTTGGTTGTTTAATAGCAATTAAAAAAATTGTAGGATCGTCATTAAAATAATGAATTTCACTATTGTCTCAATACTTTTGGCCACCACTGATGGAAACACACATTATTACATTGCATTCCTAATATGAGGTGTGTGTTGGGACTTGTTATAGACCAATTCATTGTATTGATTTTGAAGTATCTTTATGCCATATTTGTTTGCTAATGTGTGAACTGCACTCAAGGCATTACTGTAGATTCGGTTTGCAGAAAGCTTGTACAGTAAACAGACACCCACTGTGTAACGTACAGGTTTGGAAATCCAAGTCAAGTAGAGAGCTTTTATGGATCCAGTGTACTGTAATGTGTGTGTACATGTCTGTGCTTGTCAGAAAATAAGCTTGTTAAAATAAACCAGAATGTTTTTTTGAATACAGGAACTTTCAGTTAAGCTCACTGAATGGTTACGAGTCTCAATGTTTTAGTAGTATCCTGTAACTGTGTAGTATGGGAAAGGCTAAAACTCTTTGATTCTGGTTGTGGTCTACTGAGTGGCTACTGAACTGCATCATTTAAAGTGAAGTTCCACTATAATATAACTCGCTATACTGTAGCTCAAATCATAGGTTTAGGCATTACTCTGCGTTCTGGTAATAAGTCAAGTTAACGACATCATCAGTAATGTTCGGGGTAAGGATCGACCATCCTTCCATTACTATACTCCATGTGAGGGGTGTTCAAGTTACTGTAAACCAAGACTTTTGATTATGCAGAATAACAGAGCACAGTAATGAGAGTAAAGACTACCTTTATAATCCCCTGGTACACTAGTGCACTTATCCCAGCATGTAGCTAGTGCTTGGCTACCTACAAGGTAGAAAGTTTTCTCAGTATGCCAGAGCCCTGACTGGACTGCATGCTTCACCTCTGAAATGCTGGGATCCCAGGAACTCCTTTAATGGCTCAAGCACTTGGAAATGGCTTGGAGTGAGGGCAGGACTATATAGAGCATGTGGCAATAACTAACAGACGAGTTCCTGTATTGTGCAAGTGATGTTTGTGAATGATTGTGTGCACAGTTCCCGCAGACACATGCATCTTTTCTGTCAGTTGCCAACAAATTATCTGTCAATTTTCATGGATCAGGCGTTCCACTCGCTGAAATAACTAACACAGAAATGACTGGAGTGGGCTCCGAGTCACTTTGGCCACTATTAATGGCTATAAAGCCTGCATGTTTAAGCCATACAGTATGTGTATGCCGTTCAAATGTTACACTGTGGCTAAGAGTCTGATCACTGCACTGTATGTGAAGTCTTCTGTAAATCTGCAAAAATATATATATATATCTGGACAAAGAGATATGTTACTGTTTACAGATTACTGAACTAACCATTAGAAGGACTGTGATATTATTCCAGCTGTGCTACTACCACACTTATTGTGAAGCTGTCCATTATTCTCCCATCAACCCACATTATCACACTAACCAGAGAGAAAGCTGTTGCTGCTGCTGTCCATGTTCTGTTTGCGCAAGCAGAAAGGGCTGTCGTGGCTCTCTGGAATCATGCGAGTTCGCTCGCTCAGTAGCTCCATCAGTCGCCGCCGCCGTCGGAAATTCATCCGGAATTGAAAGAGGAGGTCACCATCCCCAAAGTGGTGCTGGTTGGTTACTAGGATGAGATCAGCATGAGTGTAAGGTCAGTAAAACAAAAGGACAGCCAAATACCAATACAGTAATCATTGCCATTAACCTTAAAATGGCTCTGTTCCATTATTCACATAACCAAAGCTTTTAGTGCTTCACATTCTTGGGGCTACAAACCACTGCATTCCTTTTGCCATATCTTTTTGTATAGATCTGAATGTGGGTATTTTAAAAATAGAATTAGGTTGATAGATGAATCATGAAGATCAGGGCAGCACTAAGAGGAAGTGTGTGTGTGTGTGTGTGTGTGTGTGTGTGTGTGTGTGTGTGTGTGTGTGTGTGTGCGCGCGTGTATGCTGAGGGTTGCAGGCATTAGAAAAATGCAGCGAAGATAGTATGTGCCCCCTTTTACAATTTCATTAGGACAAAGGCTGCTTTTCTCGCTCAGGCCAGTTGTCCTCTACCCACTCGCCTCACACCACATCAAAACAGCAGCAGATAGCTGCAAGAATCACATGGTTCTTTTGCCCGTCTCTCAACTTGCTAGAAAAGCTTTAAATCGTATGAACCGTTTTCATGTGACTGTGGCCTCTCATTGTCACGCTTATTAGTGGCTCAACAACTGCACAGCAGCACAACTGGGCTGCGGCTAGTACGACTACATTTACAGCCAACAGATTTACAGTTGGATTGCTGTGCTGTCTATATTCAGAGATGTTGCGCAACCACAGGAACAGATTTTGGAATGAGGTTACAAACACCAGAGTTAAAGCTACAGTCCCTAAGATTTTGAAACTTCGCCAAGGTAGTTCAGGAGACTCAAATCTCACTAAGAACAAATCATAACAGGTTGCAGCGGGGGAAATGATGTCACAGTGGTGTGCAAGTGTGATTTGAGAACAGCATACTTTTTATAAGATCTTATCTTGAGCTGAAGGGTTTTTTAATAATCGTAGTGTTAATAAGAGATACAGTCACCTGACCAAGTTAATACCGGCAGAGATGAAAATTGTGACATGTAATTCAGTTACAAAATATGGTGCAGATTAATAAGAAAACCTCAGCCAAAGGTGTTTCTTTCCTCAAACAAAGCAGATCTGGACGCCAACAGGGTCAAATGGGATTCCTCTGCCGCCCAAAGGTCGGCACAATGTAATGGTACCACAGAGGAAATACTTGTCATTAAGCTCATAATTGGCTATTGTCGCAAGGACTGTTTAAAAAATAAATAAACTAATAAATATTGCATCATAGGGCAGTGGAATAATCAGGACTTGAAATGGTAAGGTGATTGTTCTATTATTAGTGTAACATCTGTATAAAAAAACAGGAAAGAAGTGATTAAAGGAAAAGCACACTACACATATGTCTAAAAGTATGTGAACAGCTAAAAATCACTTTCAGAATTTCAGCTTTTCCTAAGCTGTTGCCACAGTCTTGGAATCATATACTGTAGATCAGGAAGCCTCTACAATTAATCTTTTTAAGCATTCCCTTAATTAGAAGGGGCCAAAACGTGTTCCAGCACTACAATGCCCCTATGCACAAAGTGAGCTCCATGAAGACATAATTTACTGAGGTTGGAGTGGAAACACTCATGTGGCCTGTGCAGAGCCCTGACCTGAACCGCAATGAACATCTCTGAGATGGATTGAGATACAGAGTGGGAGCTATTATACAGTACAGTAGCAACAAAAGGTGTGTTGACCAATGTTTTTGGATGTTTAAACAAGCATGTGTATGTGGGATGGTTAAGTGTCATACAGCATAATAATTGCTAATTGCAATAAAACCTGTTGTATGCACCTACAGTATTCCATGACTAATGGCAAAAATATTGCACAGAAATAACCTGCTGTATATTTACTGTGCAACAATATTTTTGTCATTAGTCGTGCAATAAATTTACTTATGAATCATTCCGCAATATATTCTCATCAGTTACACAATATATTTTTATTAATCATCCTGTAATTTATTTACGGTGCAATATATTTCTTCGGTTGTGTAACATATTATTAATCATTCCATAACTTATTTACTGCATTATAATTTTCTATCAATTCTGGAATTTATTACTGTAGAATATACGTTTAACCAATTGTGCTGTATATTGTTTTTTATCTGGTGTCAACATCAGGTCTAACCAGCGAGTCAACTGCAACATAAATTTGTTCTGAATCTGCAAGATCACTGTAAATTGTATGACATTTGTTAACTGTATATATCTGATCCATTTTGTCTACAACAGCTTTTTCTGTTAGTACATTGATTTTTAAATTAAATATTTTAAATCTTACAAGTTTAAGATCAGTAAATATAGAAAATGTTACATTTGAAGTGTGTTCTATGAAAATAAACTAGTTTAACCAAAAAAATAAATCCCATTAAAAAAAATTTTCTCTAATTGAAATGTACCCGCAATTCTGGAATTAGTCATACTGTATATCCACACTTGCATCCGCCCTCAACTTCAAATCCTGACACTATACACAACCTTATCTATAGTAAACATATGTACGGTAAACAGGTAACAGGTATGGCTCGGAAAACATAAACATCTTATGGAAAATAAAATTGACATCAAAACACGGGTCAGTTTGAACTAATCCAAAACAAGCATGAAATCAGAACATCCTTCCCTCTAAAATCCTCAAGCTACAGTATGAAGGTCTGTCCAACTCTTCTATTAAAGCTGGTCCTCCTTCATCTGAGCAAGCAAGATGTTTTCTTGTCTGCATTTATATGTGCTACAATTTATACCTTATGCAAGTGATATGTTAAAGGAATTACAATAGAAGGAATATACTGTAAAAAAAAAAAAAAGGGTGAAAACTGCATCAAGCAGAAACCATTAAAATTACTGCATTTGTGTTAAAGACAGCCAAATTTAATATTATAGCCTGAAAGGATAGTGCTGAACTGTCAACTTCGCAGAAGACAAAAAGATTGGTCGTTGGGGCAATGGATAAAGGTAATTTGGCCTGACAAGCCCAGATTCCCTTTATTCCAGAGTGAGGGTCCATCATGCATATTGTCCACTGTGTAAGTCTCTGAAGACAGTGTTTTGGGCAATGATCTGGAGTTGCTTTTGTTGGTCAGATCTAAGCTCAGCAACATTATGTGGCAATAAAATGAAGTCAGTTGACTACTTAAATGTGCCAAATGACCACATTATCACATTTTTTCTTTCCTGATGGCCAAATTGTGAAAAAGTCATTTCCATACATGAACTGGAATTACAACCACCAAGTTTTATTGGTTTGGAAATCATGTGACACCATGCAACCTTTTATATATATACTAGAATCACTCACTCACTCACTCTCACTCACTCATCATCTATATCACTTTATCCTGTATTTAGGAGCGCGGGTTCTGGAGCCTATCCACGAGGCGGGGTACACCCTAGGCAGGGCAATTTGGGAACGCCCTACGGGCAATTTGGGAACGCCAATCAGCCTAATCTGCAGGTCTTTGGACTGTGGGAGGAAACCGGAGTACCCGGAGAAAACCCACCAAGCACGGGGAGAACATGCAAACTCCATGCACACAGATACAGTATGGGAATCTACTACACCACTGTGCCCTCCTCCTAGAATGGTATATGGAAAATTATTGACATTTATATAGGAGTAGCGTGGATTTAATTTCATTATACACTTACCATTTTTAGAAATACCTATGCTCGTGAGCCTCATAGTCCTGTTTCTGGCTGACAGGAGTAAAATATGCATAGACCAAGCTCCCTAAGGTTCAATGTTTTGTGCATGCTGAAATGTTTTTCTGTTCACCACGGATGTAAAGAGTGATTGATCTGGTCCCAATCTGGCCCAAATCACAAGTTTATACACTATGAGCACTTTGGGAACGCCAATTAGCCTAACCTGCATATCTTTGGAAAATGAAGTACCCGTAAGAAACCCACCAAACACGGGAAGAACTTGCAAACTCCATACATACAGAGGTGGAAATTGAATCGGACCCAGACCCTGGAGGTACAAGGCGTCAGTGCTAACCATTATGCCTGCCTACCTGCTATACAATATCTTCTAATGATGCTTTACTACGTTCAAGAGTGAAACATAAAATCAAAAGGTTATCCGATATATAAGCTCCGGTATCCAAGTCATGAGGGGAATTATCCAGTTACACATACAGTAATATCCTGGTCTCCATGCTATGTATTACAATATAATTAACAGCAGCATCATTCACAAGAAAAAAGCAACTTTGTTGTTTGTTTGCTTGTTTATTTGCTTAATTAATTATTTTTTTGGGGTAATTATTTAATTCATATTTGTTACAATTCCAATGAATTTCCTGCAGCTGTAGTAGAATATGTGTGGCTTAATATCATATAATTTAAAGAAAAACTAGACTGTCATTCATATAGAGTTTGGGGGAAATCAAAATGTGACCATCTACAAACCGGATTCCAAAAAAGTTGGGACACTAAACAAATTGTGAATAAAAACTGAATGCAATGATGTGGAGATGGCAAATGTCAATATTTTATTCAGAATAGAACATAGATGACAGATCAAAAGTTTAATCTGAGAAAATGTATCATTTTAAAGGAAAAATATGTTGATTACAAATTTCACGGTGTCAACAAATCCCAAAAAAGTTGAGACAAGTAGCAATATGAGGCTGGAAAAAGTAAATTTGAGCATAACGAAGAGCTGGAAGACCAATTAACAGTAATTAGGTTAATTGGCAACATGATTGGGTATGAAAAGAGCTTCTCAGAGTGGCAGTGTCTCTCAGAAGCCAAGATGGGTAGAGGATCACCAATTCCCACAATGTTGCGCAGAAAGATAGTGGAGCAATATCAGAAAGGTGTTACCCAGCGAAAAATTGCAAAGACTTTGCAGTTATCATCATCAACTGTGCATAATATCATCCGAAGATTCAGAGAATCTGGAACAGTCTCTGTGCGTAAGGGTCAAGGGCGTAAAACCATACTGGATGCCCGTGATCTCCAGGCCCTTAAACGACACTGCACCACAAACAGGAATGCTACTGTAAAGGAAATCACAGAATGGGCTCAGGAATACTTCCAGAAACCATTGTCAGTGAACACAATCCACCGTGCCATCCGCCGTTGCCAGCTGAAACTCTACAGTGCAAAGAAGAAGCCATTTCTAAGCAAGATCCACAAGCACAGGCGTTTTCATTGGGCCAGGGATCATTTAAAATGGAGTGTGGCAAAATGGAAGACTGTTCTGTGGTCAGACGAGTCACGATTCGACGTTCTTGTTGGAAATGTGGGACGCCATGTCATCCGGACCAAAGAGGACAAGGACAACCCAAGTAGTTATCAACGCTCAGTTCAGAAGCCTGCATCTCTGATGGTATGGGGTTGCATGAGTGTGTGTGGCATGGGCAGCTTGCATGTCTGGAAAGGCACCATCAATGCAGAAAAATATATTCAGGTTCTAGAACAACATCTAGTCATCTCTTTCAGGGAAGACCCTGCATTTTCCAACAAGATAATGCCAGAGCACATTCTGCATCAATCACAGCATCATGGCTGCGTAGGAGAAGGATCCGGGTACTGAAATGGCCAGTCTGCAGTCCAGATCTTTCCCCTATAGAGAACATTTGGCGCATCATAAAGAGGAAGGTGCGACAAAGAAGGCCCAAGACGATTGAACAGTTAGAGGCCTGTATTAGACAAGAATGGGAGAGCATTCCTATTTCTAAACTTGAGAAACTGATCTCCTCGGTCCCCAGACGTCTGCTGAGTGTTGTAAGAAGGAGGGGAGATGCCATACAGTGGTGAAAATGGCCTTGTCCCAACTTTTTTGGGATTTGTTGACAACATGACATTTTGATTCACCATATTTTTCCCTTAAAATGATAGATTTTCTCAGTTTAAACTTTTGTTCTGTGATTTATGTTCTATTCTGAATAAAATATTGACATTTGCCATCTCCACATCATTGCATTCAGTTTTTATTCACAATTTGTTTAGTGTCCCAACTTTTTTGGAATCCGGTTTGTATAAATATACATGTGTTGGTTTCTGGATTGAAGACATACATCTATGTGGACGATTCATTATTTTATAGGTTTGCCAGACAGTATCTACCCTGTTACAAAAGCTGAAATATTATACTTATATCATGATTTGATAGACTGTCCTGAAGAAGAAAATAAACAATGAAAAAATATTCCAGTTGTCTTAGAGAAACAGAATACCCCCAGTATGTATTAGATATAGACTGTATTTTTAACTGCAGAGCATATTATTAGGATCATACTACTGTATGATCTTATACAAAGCACAGAGTGAAAGAGTGCAGCTTACATAGTCAAATTAAAATGATTGATATGGACATTCCACTAGTCCCCCAACCCATTTTCTTAATATATATATGAGTAACATTTATGTATGAGATTAGACTTAATGAAGTCTGTTCTGTAATCATTAATAGAACAGAGAGGGGCTGATAAAAAGATGAATTTTCTGTAAACAGCTAAACCGAGGGTACAAGCACAGTCTGTTACACATGATATATTTGTTATATATTTGATATAATATTTGGTACAATCATTGTTTATACAGACATCTACTACCACAGATATTCTATTTATAATGCCTACTGCACCTTCTATACATAAGTCACCCACACCCCTGGAACTATAACTGCATTTCTGGAAACTGAATTTATACATATACTTTTCCCAATGACAATAAAATTGAATGTAATCTAATCTAATCCAATCCAATCCAATCTAATAATACAGTATGATAATGAATCATTTTAGGTTTTTGATTGATCACCTAATTGCTAATAGGGTTTGAGCCAAATAAGACTTTTGTGGCCTGCAGATTGCAGAGAAATAAAAGTAAAAAAATCAGTACACTGTAAAAACTGGGACTGGGGTGAAGTAATATTTAATAGAAAATTTGATTAACCTTTACACTATTAAAAAGAGTACAGCTAGTTTTAAACAACATTAAGCTTAATTCAGCAAATTTTGATAAACATTTAATTTATTTTACTCAATTTTTGTTGAAAATACTTAGACTAAATAAACTGAGTAGAAATTAAGTGAGGAAAATTAAAGTCTCAAAAAAAAAAAGGTGGATTTAACTCAAAACACACTCTAATTTTAATCAACACCCACTTCCGCCTGAATCGCGCCACATGGACATGAACCAAGCAGAAGCTTGTTGGATCGCTTTGTCACATATCAAATAAAGACCTCAAGGTAAGATGTTTTCTCTCATTTTTAATGAATAAATGTCTAGTAGCAATGTTGGTGTTAATGCAATTTGACAGACTAACATTAGTTCATTTCATTGCACATGAGCTGCCGAAGCTAATATGGTTAACAAGTGCTCAAAGTATATTTAATTAACTGAAGTCATGTTAATGCTAAAGTTTGGTTAAATTACTGCTGCTGAATCTGTGAAAAACAAAGTCTTTGCATTTAGTTTGTGGTGTAACAGGTGACGGGCATCTTAATTTGCTTCAGGTCAAGGATAGGACTGAGGAAGGCCGTCTAACTTTATAAAACTGTTAATAACATACCCTTCTAATTTAAAATTATCTGCATAAAACATGACACTAATGCCCCCTTCTATATTTTACCGATAGTAGTGGCAGCATTGCCTCTTTTCCTACCCCAAGTCAAAGTATTAGCAAAGTTACCACATGAGAGCACAAAATGCACATTACAGGGCAAATAAACGTAAATAACTCAGTGTTCATTTGTTCACAATAAGTATTCAGCGACGACGTTTTAATTAATGACGAAATTTTAACGATTTTTATAATAATATAACATTAATATTCCCATCTCAACGCGCCGAAGTTTTCCCTTTTTTTAAACCAATCGTTTGCATGTATCCGTTTGAACGTGCAAATCCTCTCTCTCATTGGACGAGAATCTATCCAGCAAGTCAGGTCTCGTAAAGCCGGGCACCTGTTAGCATGCTGCTAACCAACTCAACGGTGCTGTTAGCTTAAAGTCCGACACGATAATGAACGACATGGCAGCCGCAAGTTCACCAGCGGCCTGTCAGGTGGGAAGAAAGAGGAGACATGATGCGGTTTGGCGGTGTTTTTTTCCCCACCCGCAAGACACGCCACCCTACAGTGTATGGCAAGGTAGATAAAATATAATCTAACGTTGTGTATATAATGTTAGGTAAATGTTATCGTGTTTTAGTGAAACCAGCGATAATCACCTCATAGCGGGTCTATCACTCTGTGTATCCGGGTGTCGTAAGTTAATGTAAATCCTCTCGGTAGTAATTTGCGTAGGCGCTGTTGTTGTGTTGTGTGTTGGATGCCACAAGTGGGAACTTATCTGACTGACATTTGCCAACATGACAAATTTTCTAAAATGTCTACAGGACGTACAGTAACAGTCAAAAGTTTGGACACCATTTAACTGAATGTGAAAGTGACTTTTGACTGGTACTGTACTCTATCTGAATCTCACATGTTCTAAATATCTTTTGTCATAAAGTCTTTAACATTTGACTGAGTTACTTCTGATAAGTTCCCTGTTTTAGATCTTTTTATACTGTCAGTGACTGTAATTTGAATGTATGAACAGAAATGTATATTTCTTTTACAGGTGCATATGCAGTGTCTGACTGTCTCTTATCTACAGGTATTTATATACACCATACATACAATGTGATAAAGACTATAAATTTTTTGTGAAAAGGCACAGAATGTCTATCATGTAATACAGGAAAAGGTTCATGAACATTATTGTATAGATTTCAAAGTAAAGCTAGGGGTATTGATGTTAATGCAGATCACAACTTGGATGGCAGATTTGCCAAAACCCAATAAACAGCTGTTTTGTGCTTTTTCCTTGAAGTTCCAAGTGGGTTACACACCTCGAAGCCATGAACATAAACAATTATAGATAGTCATGTTTTTTTTTCCTGCAAGTCATTTTGCTTGAAAAATAAACCATGGATTACAGACAGTCCTACTCTGTATCATTCAACAAGGGTTCTGTTTGCCTATATGCAGTGTAAGGGATTTCATAATCAAACTGGACTGTATGATGATATTCACAGTGAGGACCAGAAGTATTTGGACAGATCATTTTGGCTCTGGACACCACCGCAATGGATTTGGAATGAAAGGTCCTGCTTATCGTGTAATAGCTTTAAGCACGATCAATAGCTTTAATTTAAGGGCTTGGCCTTCCTAGTTTTTATGTTTACAAAACCTCTGTATTTGCTCTTTTGTTAAGTCTTTTGTTGATTGTTGTCACTGTCACAGATGTCCCTACCTCTGGGAAGGTGTTTTTGTTCTTGACAGCTGTTCTAAAGGGGTTTTTCTTTAGCAGAGAAGAATTCTTCTGTAATCCATCACAGTTGTTTTCCATGGTCTTCCAGACTTTTGATGTTCCTGACCTCACCAGTCTCTTCTGTCTTTTTTAAGAATGCACCAAATAGTTCATTTGCGCACACCTAATGTTTTTATTTCTCTGATTCAAGATTCAAGATTCAAGATTCTTTATTTGTCACATGCATAGTTATACAAGTACAACACGCAGTGAAATGTATCCTGAACCGCTCCTACTTTGTGCAAATAACAAGAAACAAAAGAAATAATCTATAAATAGAAATAGAGAAAAAAAAAAAAAAAAAAAAGGTGCAAATGTAAACATAATAATAAAGTGTGTATCTGAGCAGGATAAAGGTGTTAGTGCAAGTGATGCTTACAGTCCAGACTAAAGTGCAGTGTGCAGTGTGGAATGTCAGCACAGCAGTGTGTGGGTGAACTGTTACCAGTCCTATGAATGGGAGAGTGGCCCATCATGGTTGAGGAGTCTAATCGCCTGTGGATAAAAACTCCTCCTGAGTCTCTCCGTTTTGGCCATAATGACCCGGAACCTTCTGCCTGAATGCAGAAGTTTGAACAGTCCGTTATTGGGGTGCGACAAGTCCTTAATGATACGAGCTGCCCTGGTTTTACATCTCCTGGTGTAGATGTCCTGCATGGAGGGGAGAGTTAACCTGCAGCAGCGTTCAGCTGCCCGGATCACTCTCTGGAGGGCTTTCCTGTCCTGTACACAGCTATTCCCAAACCAGGATGAAATGTTCTGTGTTAGGATGCTCTCAACAGCACCCGAGTAGAAAGCCTTAAGGACAGCAGGGGAAACCCCAAACTTCCTCAACTGCCTCAGGTGGTACAGACGCTGCTTTGCCCTTTTCGTCTGAGCACAGATATGCTCAGTCCATGTCAGATCCTCGGAGATGTGGACGCCCAAGTACTTAAAGCTGCTCACCCTCTCCACTGGAGCTCCATTGATGATGAGGGGTTTGTGGTCCAGTTGTCCCCTTCTGAAGTCCACCACCAGCTCCTTCGTCTTACTGACGTTCAGTCGGAGGCAGTTTTCTTCACACCATAGTGCCAGGTTCTCCACTTCATCTATGTAGGCCGACTCATCGTTGTTGGAGATGAAGCCCAGCACCACCGTATCGTCAGCAAACTTAACGATGGTGTTGGAGTCGAACATGGCCACACAGTCTGAAGTGTAGAGAGAGTATAGCAGTGGAGAGAGAACACATCCCTGTGGAGCACCTGTGTTGATGGTGATGCTGCTGGAGAAGCACTTGCCCACTCTCACCGCTTGAGATCTGTCCGAGAGGAAGTCCAACACCCAGGCACACAAGCGTTTGTTAAGTCCTAGATCTCTCAGCTTTGTGAACAGTCTGTTAGGCACTATTGTGTTGAAGGCAGAGCTGTAATCTATAAAAAGCAATCTCACATAGTTACCTTGCATCTTGTCCACGTGGCTGAGAGTGGTGTGCAGAACATGGGAGATGGCATCCTGATGGATTCATTTTAATTTTTTAGCCTAATGATGCTTGTTCCCTGGCAGTAACAGGTCTTTAGACTTCACATTGTTAACAGCAACAGGTTCCTAATGCAACACTTAGAATATACTCTAGACCTTTTATCTGCTGACTTGTAAATGAACTCAAGAGAAAATACACCCCTGGCCATGGAACTGCTGAGGAGCAAGCTATCCCAATATTTTTGTGCCACCAAAAATAGGTGTCTTTGTATGAAAATGTCTGTAATGCCTACACAGTTCAACCTTTTTTTTTTTTCTCTCTCTCTCTCTCGACCAAAAAAAAAAAAAAAATTAATGCCGACAGTCTCCACTTTAAGCACATCTCTTCATTTCATTCCAAATCCATGGTGGTGTACACAGCACAAACGATATTGTTACTGTCCAGATACTTCTGGTCCTATCTTTACTTACTGCTTCAGTGCAAAGCTCATTCTGCAATCTATTTTCTTGGAGAGTTACAGTAACTACAGTATTAATTACAGTAACATGATATTGGTTTATAATGTTTTTTTTTGTTTTGTTTTGCCATTTCAGGTCCCAAACAATGCTGCTTGATGGAGTACGTAGGGGAACTAGATCAACTTACAGTATGAAAGACGTAAGTGAATACAAATGTAAAATCAGTAAAAAAAAAAAATTGTCTATTGCCTCAAAAGTTTGGCGTTTTCACGGGATGCTAAGGATGACTGCAGTAATATGTTACCTACAAAATGTTTAAGCTCCGAAACTTATATTTCTCTTTTACTCTCTCTCTCTTACTTTGTAAAAAAAAATGGCTTTATTTTTATATGCATATTTCATTAGTTGCCAAGTTGACAAATATTTGTACGTGAGATTTTACACTGAACATTTCTAACACTTAATTAGGACAAGATGCATACTTAATTATGATAAAGATCATGTTTCATGGATAATTTACGTAGGAGGTCTAAATGATGTGATATAAGTTAAGATATAGTAAACTATTCACCAGGACATAAGAACACCAGGGGAATGTGGGTTATGTCTACATGAATGGATCTTTTTGAATAGAGGTTTCCAATCTCAAATATGTTTTTTGTTTTTGTTTCACCAGAATGCTGATGGAGACAGAGTGTTGTCTCCTCACAACACAAATGATGAAAATCTATGATCAAGAACATTGTGTCAGAAGAACCAGAGGACAATGGGATCATAATTGAGGGGGGTAAAAGTTCTGAAAGTCTTGCTGCGTGCTGGTATGCACTGGATCATGCACTGACGTATACACTGGCTCTTGCCCTTTTAAGAATCTGTTCTTATAGCTGGACTGTGGGAGGATGTCTCCAAAAGTTCTCAAAAGCTTAAGTGCTTTAAAATAAGCTTCTTGCTTAAGTCAAGGGACTCTTTAACTTTTCTTTAAGAAATGTCATATTTTTGTAAAAAAAAAAAATTGCAAACATGTATATATGTATATAATTTTGTTTTAAGCCTCACCAAACCTGTTTACAATAAAAAAATGTTGTAAAGCAACATGTGCCTACATACAGTAAGCACTTGTTGTAAGTATTAATCTTGTGTCTACTTCCTGTACTGTACAGTATGTATCTGAGCGATGCTAACCAAGTGGTCTCAGAATGTGTTTTGGCATTTTGCAGGTAAACATTTTTGTTTCCAAGTTGCAAAAATAAATTGTTACATATCTTGCAATACCATCTTGTGACTTTACTTATATTTATAATGTCAGTTTCTTGGTACCGTAATTTCAGTAAATTGTACTTAATGCAGTAAAAAGTAAGCAGGAAAAATGAGTTCCATTTATTTATATTTAATTTATTTAGTCAACTTAAATCATTTACACTTGGATATTTTATAAATATTTATTAATTTTACATATATTTTTAGTAAATATAAATTTGTTTAAGATAGATATTTAGTAAATATCAATTAAATATGAACAAAATTATTAGTAGATTGAAATCAATTTTAGGCCGGATAATGAGTTAGTGTAAAGCTTGTTTTTGTTTAAATTGCTTTATATTTACTTAATGCATTTGATTACATCAACTCATAATTTACTATAATATTACTTAATGCAACACAATTTAGGTATTGCTTTTATTACAAATCACTGAATATTTTTGATTAAATTTAAACAATTTATTTAATGCATTTTACTCAAATTTTCGGCACTTAAAATCTACTAATTATTTTAAGTGTCACTTTGTTGCCACAATTTTTTTTGAGTAACCAATGGTCAAATTTTTTAGAGTGTAATTATCTTTACTTCTTACAAAACATTTTGATGAATATAAAAGCATGAGCTTGATTGACACACAGGATTTCACCAGGAAGAGCTCCAGGGTTATATCCATCTGCAAGAGATCATCACTGAGTATCTTAATCTGATATGTTATAGCAAGTCTAATTTTTTAAACATTCAAAAATACCCATCTTAGATCCATGTACAGTAAGTAATAACTGCTTATTACATATAAGTATAGGGAAGTATGGCTTCTACTGTATATATCTAGGCCAAAATGGAGAAGTCAGAAAAAGAAGTCATGTTAAAATGGTTCAAAAAATCATGTTTCCCTTTCTGATAGAGACATGAACAGTATAGATTCCATCTTCCAATCATTTCTGAAAGTTCTGAAATATTATTTGCTACATAAAATATACATATATTATGTTCTACTTCTGCCAGATATTATTCACCATCTTCAGAGTGTTTGAAATAAATACATTCTCAATGGAGTTGTACGCCAGCTGTGAGACTATGAGGGCAAAACGCATGCAATGTCAGCTTTAGTTAAAAGCCCTTTTTTCATTTATGGTTCTGAATGAACCATGTAGGACTCCCAGTCTTTTTTTCATACTTATGAATGCCTTGGTTTGTCTTCACACTCACAAGTGAACAAAATAAGCTAAATGAATAAAGCTGGGTTGTTTTTTTTCTTTCTGAAAAAAAAAAAAAAACACTATGTGCCTTATAAATGTAATTTTAGGGTCATGAGACAGCGCTCATGCCCAGAGACAACTTCCATGTAAACTATAAGTATACTGTATAAACCATGGAAAACATATTTAGTATATATCAGTTTAGAAATCACGATTTCTGTCTGCAGTTTTTTCCCTTTTTTCCATCAGACCACAGATGTTGGTGAAGCATGGTGATATTAAGGATGACATAACCTTAGACTAAATTAAGTCAAGAAGATATCACATTCCATACTTTATGACTATATCTGACCTTTAGTTAAAAGTCAAAAGCTACGGCCATCAGTTTTGATTCACCCAGCATTCAGTTTAGTAGTTTCAGAGATGTGTTATTGTTTGTTAAGCCACATAGCGACTAATTCAAGTATCATCTAACTTAAGACATGAACCAGTAGGAAACAGTTACATATGATGACAGATGATCAGGATTAGTATACTGGTGATGCTGAATGCTGAGTAGTTGGAACAGACGAGTGGGAAAAATTGTGCCCACATCATTTAATTTAGGCTGAATCCCATTTCTACCCCTTACCCCTTCACATAGCCCTACCCCTCCGTTTGGCGCGTTCACGTGAAGGGGTAGGGGTGTCTCATTTCTCTTTTGGTTGGAGGGGGAGGGGGAAGGGGAAGGGCCAGATAGCCCTCCAAACGAAGATTTTTCAGGACCTCACTTCAAACGAAGGGCTAAGCGAAGTTTTCAACATGGCTGCTCACTCGAGCAAACAGACCCATAAATGTAAATTTTTGCCATAAATAAAGATTTTTATGACAAGTTTTCATTATATGTATATATATTATAGTATAGTATATATACTATAATAAAGAATTAAAGAATTGTAAGAACTGTAAAGAATTAAGGAGTGGTGCATGACTTTTGAACAATACTGTACTGTACTGTACATTCATCCAGCATACAGCCTAACACAGGGCTTCTTAAAGATCGGACTCCAGTCTGAATCTGAACCGCACGAAAAGTCAATTCGGACCCATCCCAAAACTCAAATTAGCAATGCAATTATACAATGTAATAAAGTGTAACAATGTTTCCTACCTTGAAATAAAAACATGCTGTTCATCAAGAAACTGTGTAATCTAAGTTCAGATTAAAATCAGACTGAAACCTTTACATAGTTAGGGATCCTCAGATCTAGCAGCCTGTTTTGAATGGGTTTTGATGTACTTGTGTTCAAAATGATACCATTATCAAGGATTTTTCAGGATTCAGATAAATTTCCAGTTTAACCACATCACAAAAATGGGTTTGCATGAGAAAACACAGGAACAATTTGACTATAAAATACTTTTTTTTTCAGATTAGATTAGTTTAGTTTAAAACAGTTGGCAATTTTTTGTTATATCAGTGTGAATTTTGTACGATCCACTACAATAAACACTATAAATTCACCTCCCACAGTTTAGTCCCAATGGATAAATCACCCTGCAGTGTAAATGTACAATTTACTGTAGTATCAATAATTATGTCGGTTGACTTTGACTGTGTTTTTACAGCAAACTGGAACAAGGAAAGAAGTGTACACAAACCCTTTTTAATTACAAAGATTATTGAAGTTCATAAGGAACCATTTTTTTATGTTTTAAAATGACAGCATCAGTCTCCTTCTCTAACAGTTTCAATTTCACTTTCAAAGTAGCTACAGTATCAACTACTCATCATACAGTTCTGGCATTGTACAACCACATGCGCCTCCCTGATACTATAATAGAGTTTATACAATTTATACAAAGTGGAGGTCAGGACTTAACGAATGTGACCACAATAGCTTCCTGAAGCAACATGTATATCTCATGTCTCTTGTACAAAAGCCAATTGAATGTGAGAGCATGTAGTCTGTCTGTTTAATATTCTTTCAAAAAGATTGTCACGAAAAGTGCATCATGGATCCTAAATGCAATCAAAGCAGTGCTACTCGCAGATGCATGATTTTATCGTGTTTTGCATTCAAACTGTTCAAATATTTATAACCATAGAAATGGTTCTGTACCTCATGGTTACACTGTCTGTCCTTAGACTTTCCTTTTTTTTTTTTTTATAGTATTGAATCTTTTTTTTTACTAAAGCTACTAAGCATATTAATCACAGAGACTGTACATTGTTGCTCCTCTGAGAATGTGGAAGAGAAAATGTCACAATGGACCTCTATTACTAACTGCTGCAGTTCCCAGTTTTAACCAGTAGGTGCAAAGCTAACTGTAATGAAGCTAAATAAGTCAGTGAGTGCGCTGGTCTATTATTTCTTCATTACTTCATCAGATTAAATGTAGTCGTGTATGACGACCTTACAAGGGTTAATTTTTTAAATAAATGCTCCTATGGATGACCACTACAGATTCTAAGGCGCACTCACCATGCTGAATGATTCCATGCTCCAGCAGTCTCCGCCCAAGTTGCTCCGCCTCTTCTCTGGTGGCCATTTCCCCCTCCTGCAATAGCCAGTCAATAAACTCAGACGCCACCAGTGTCCGCTCGTAGGGAACGTTCTCCTCCTCCCGTGTCTTAACCAAGCTGTTCTCTGTGTTCATCAATCTGGAAAAGAAAAAAAAAAAAAGTGCTGCTAGATTATAAAGTAGCAATCAGGTCTGACATTTGTGCACCTTTTTGTTCTGTGTAATACAGGGGTGGATATTTCACACTCTTTTACAAACATATGATGCAATACAAATTGCAGTTTATTAAGCAATTGCAGTTATTGAGTGAAATTAACAGAAACATTCCGCACAAAAGCCTATAATTTGTCAGGCTATAGGACACTCGTGGTTTGGAGTAGTGTTCAAATAAACAGCACCAATTCATACCAGCTTGAGAGTAATACTGTTTTTATCTAGAACTAACTGCCTGCCTGCTTCGGGCAGGAGTAATAGTAAAAACTGTGCACTTAATTTAGAGATTAGGTAGTATCAGAGGGCATAACTGTAGTCTTCCGTTTGTAATTACAGCTAAAAAAAAAAAAAAGGATTGTTTGTAACTCCTGAAATGAGGAAGTCAAGTCATTTTCTGGGAAATGCTTCTTGGGGAAAACAAAACAGCCTTGATACTCATGTGCCTGTCAGAAAGTAACTTCCATCTTAAACCCATGGTTTATTATTGTTTATTATTTATGAACTATCACTGTTACAGCTATCCACCTATGAAGAGATATCATATGTCTAAATGTCTAAATTATAGGAGCGTTTTCGACCAAATAGCGGTACGACAAAATTCCCAATTAGTGTCAATTTAATTCCCAAAAAAGTACTGTATACACTGTCAGATTTCAAGTCAGCAACTGAAGCAGCGTCTGTACTCTGGAATCAACCACACATTAAACAGCCAGGTGCATGCATACAAGCTGTAGAGACGTAAATTAAAATGAGCATGACATCTTTAATGCACTTGAAATCATTTCAACAGGTCAAACTGCTAGAAATCCCAACTTTGATTTTTTATTTGCTGCCTTTAAATATGTATTATCTTGACCCTATCGTTATAATTTTTGTATTGTAAGTTGTAAGAGAGCATGAGGTATGGGTTTTTGTCATTTTATTAACATTACAGATTTTTCTTTTGTGGAACAAAATTAAATGATATTATTGCAGTTATGCCATTATTATGCATCTGCAACTGTATGAATAAAAGAAATTTGCGTACAATATAAATATCTGTTACCGACACAAAATCCAATGATTTCTAATTCAGACCAAAAGCCATATACAGTATGTAAAACAAATATTTAATATGATCTCCTGGATCATGATTCAATACCACCTTAATTTGTATCATTATTGATTCATTCAACCCCTTAATATTAACCTGTCCTCAGTCCCCTAATTATAGTAAACCTATTAGTTTAATCGAGATTTAAAAAATTATTAATGGTGAGAGTGAAATTTAGAATGATCTATATAAAGGATCAACCAAAAGCGCCAACAACAGATAAAGAAATAAATAAAACAAGTAACTCTATCTCCATATTAGTCACCTCGCAGAGCTATGAATATGAACTCACTTATCACCTGTGTGATAGTCAACCAGCAGAGCAATCATGACTTAATGACTGACTCTAAGCAAAGGAGATATGCTACCCTGCCTTACTTTGCATGCCAGCAGTTAACAAGCCATTTATCAGGGAACCAGAGGTGCGGATGATAATAACTTTAAACACATTAAGTACCATGAACAGATGCACTGGCACTCTGGATCGATCAACAATTCAGTTGATGGGATTATAAGGACAGCCTTAATTATCAAGGGGAAAAGCTATAGCTCTGCCATCTAATTAACCTCTTAACTAATCCCCACTATATCACATTTTAACAAAACAAAATGAGCTTTTACAAGCAAAGATCAATTTCCAGATCATTCAAAATAAAAGTATTAATTAAAAATTTAAGAAAGAAAGAACGAAAGAAAGAAAGATATAGATAACAATTGTTATACTGTTAATATTGTCTTAGTCAAACTGGGACTTGATGAAATTTTTCATGAATAAAGGTACAGTATACAGTGGCTTGCAAAAGTATTCGGCCCCCATGAACTTTTCCACATTTTGTCACATTACAGCCACAAACATGATCAATTTTCCAATCAATTTTATTGGAATTCCACGTGAAAGACCAATACAAAGTGGTGTACACGTGAGAAGTGGAACGAAAATCATAAATGATTCCAAACATTTTTTTAAAATAAATAACTGAAAAGTGGGGTGTGTGTAATTATTCACCCCCTGAATCAATAATTTGTAGAACCACCTTTTGCTGCAATTACAGCTGCCAGTCTTTTAGGGTATGTCTCTACCAGCTTTGCACATCTAGAGACTGAAATCGTTGCCCATTCTTCTTTGCAAAACAGCTCCAGCTCAGTCAGATTAGATGGACAGCGTATGTGAACAGCAGTTTTCAGATCTTGCCACAGATTCTCGATTGGATTTAGATCTGGACTTTGACTGGGCCATTCTAACACATGGATATGTTTTGTTTTAAACCATTCCATTGTTGCCCTGGCTTTATGTTTAGGGTCGTTGTCCTGCTGGAAGGTGAACCTCCGCCCCAGTCTCAAGTCTTTTGCAGACTCCAAGAGGTTTTCTTCCAAGATTGCCCTGTATTTGGCTCCATCCATCTTCCCATCAACTCTGACCAGCTTCCCTGTCTCTGCTGAAGAGAAGCACCCCCAGAGCATGATGCTGCCACCACCATATTTGACAGTGGGGATGGTGTGTTCAGCCACAAACTGAACAGTGTGCAGTGTTAGTTTTCCGCCACACATAGCGTTTTGCATTTTGGCCAAAAAGTTCCATTTTGGTCTCATCTGACCAGAGAACCTTCTTCCACATGTTTGCTGTGCAAACGGGACTTCTTATGGTTTTCTGTTAACAATGGCTTTCTTCTTGCCACTCTTCCATAAAGGCCAACTTTGTGCAGTGCACAACTAATAGTTGTCATATGGACAGATTCGCCCACCTGAGCTGTAGATCTCTGCAGCTCGTCCAGAGTCACCATGGGCCTCTTGGCTGCATTTCTGATCAGCGCTCTCCTTGTTCGGCCTGTGAGTTTAGGTGGACAGCCTTGTCTTGGTAGGTTTACAGTTGTACCATACTCCTTCCATTTCTGAATGATCGCTTGAACAGTGCTCCGTGGGATGTTCAAGGGTTTGGAAATCTTTTTGTAGCCTAAGCCTGCTTTAAATTTCTCAATAACTTTATCCCTGACCTGTCTGGTGTGTTCTTTGGACTTCATGGTGTTGTTGCTCCCAATATCCTCTTAGACAACCTCTGAGGCCGTCACAGAGCAGCTGTATTTGTACTGACATTAGATTACACACAGGTGCACTCTATTTAGTCACTAGCACTCATCAGGCAATGTCTATGGGCAACTGACTGCACTCAGACCAAAGGGGGCTGAATAATTACACACACTCCACTTTTCAGTTATTTATTTGTAAAAAATGTTTGGAATCATGTATGATTTTCGTTCCACTTCTCACGTGTACACCACTTTGTATTGGTCATTCACGTGGAATTCCAATGAAATTGATTCATGTTTGTGGCTGTAATGTGACAAAATGTGGAAAAGTTCAAGGGGGCCGAATACTTTTGCAAGCTACTGTATAACCAATAAACATTTACAGAAGACTTTGAGCAGAGTACGGTGATGAGACTCTCAACCACAGTGAAACATTTGAAGGGTGCTTAAATGACAATCCTCTGCGAAGTGGCTCGAAGCCCACTGCAGTGGAACGCCTAATACTTGAAAGTCAACAGATAACTTGTGGCCAACTTGCAGAAGAGACACATCTGTCTGTGGGAACTGTACATGCAATCATTCTCAAACATCACTTGCATATTACAGGAACTGGGAATTATCGCCACATCCTCTGTACAGTCCTGACCTCGTTCCGAGCCTCTTCCGCATGTTTGGTCTGTTAATGGGGTTCCTGGGAGGCCAGTATTTTGGACGTGAAGTAGGCAGTCTGATCATGGAGTATGAAGAATACTTTCTAAGTCGAGAGTATCCAAACACTATTGCATTAGTGTAGCAGGGGATTATATAGACAAATACAGGCAGATTTTCTGCTGTCAGTTATTCTGCACAATCAAAAGTCCCGGTTTGACCATAATGTCGTCGTAAATCATCCTTCTGTTGAACATGGATGGTATTTTATTTTATTTCAAATGAAAGCCACACGAAGTCGAAAATTAATAAAAGATCCAGTCATAGGGAGTGTTCTCCATGGTAGGATACATGATAGACATTCTCTACAAATAGACCAATGAAAATTATGTCCTGCTTTCACAATCATAAAGTGGTTTACATGACTGTACAACGGGTCAGACATGCAGGCTGGTAGTGTTTTTAATGAATTAATCAGTACTTTTAAAGGTTTACATGCTCAAATGTCCACATGCATAGCTGTTCTGTAAGATGTATGTTGAGTGTTCTAAATGAAATTTAATTAATGATCAAAGAACTTTTTTTGTGCCTGCAATAGCAAAGTGAGGCCACAAAATTGAACCTGTACATGCTATTCACAAACAACAATGTCACTAATGTGATTATGCAAAAGAAGTCTGAAACATTTTGAGCAGCAGATGTCTCCTATAGGACTTAATTTGGATCATGTTACACATGAGAGGAGCTGAGCAAAGACGAACGGCTGGATGTCGGCAGGAGTGTGAGACAACGTGCTGCTCCTTCTGGCTCTGCCTGTTTTCCTGTACCATCCTGTCTTAAGCAGTCTGTACAATTCAGCCCGTTTAGTGCAATGGTTGGCAAATCCAAAAATATCTACCAACCAATTTCATAAAGCTGCAAATGTACAGTATCATAGGTCATGTTTAAAAGGAATGTGAAAAAGTACTGTGCTTTGTATGCATATGAGCTGATGCACTTGATTTCAGTTCTTCATTAAAAACATTGGCATTACACTCAAAAAACTTACAGTGCCGGTCCAAAGTTTGGATTTCTTTTTCACATTCCAGAACAATACTGGATGTTTTTTTAAGCTATAAAATAACACGTATGGAATTAGATAATTAATTAATAACAACAACAGTCAGTTGTTATTTAAAGATTTAAAGGTCAGATGTTATCAAGTGCATTTGCAAAACCAATCAAGCACCATGATGAAACTGGCTCTCATGAAGACCAACCCAGGAAAGTAGAAAGACCAAAACTTACTTCTACTGCAGAGGAGAAGTTCATTTAGAGTTATCCAGCCTAAAAAGTCAGTATCAAAAAAAAAATCTAAAAAAAAAAAAATCAAACAGGATGTTGCATTAGATAAGTGTCTGTGGTTTTGTGGAGAAGAAACCCTAACATGCAACAACTTGTAGCTAAAGCAGCCACTGATTAATGAATCAAGTTGGCGCAGACCCCATATCTCAACCTGCTGGAAGCCTGCGTTTCTATGGATACTGTTAATGTACCGGCAAGGGCCAAAATGCACAAAAACAATATGTTCTGATACACCTCAACACACGGAAGACAAAAGCAAAGTGTAGATTTAAAACCTGAACAAAGCATGGTTGATGTAATTAATAATTTAGTTTTTAGGAAGAAAAAAAAATAGTTTACTTTTCATATATTCTCTGGCCTCTCATGAAAACCTTAGCCTCGCTGTCCAAGGGAAACGTTCCGTCATCTTTCCTGAAGCGGTAAAACAGCTTCAGGTCTTTGAACTCCTTGTGCTCATCACAAACTGCAACAGAGAAAAATAAACACTGGCGTAACATCTGGATAATGAATAGTGAATTAACGTCCACTCTGAGAACACACATGTTCCTTTAGCCCACTTCCATATCTGCTGGTGATCTGCTTTTACATCCCCTCACTAAAGTGAATACACTCCTCTAATATCAGCAAACATTTCAGTATATCTTAGCAAAGGACAATACTATAGAAATGAAACTTTGATATATTCTATGTGCAGCTTGTATAACAGTATAGATTTACAGTCCTACATTATTGACAAAATCGCCTGCAACAAAAGTAAGTACACCCTAAGTGAAAACAGCTGTACATCTTAAACCATGCAAAGTCACATGTCCGATTCATCATATTCATGTGTTTGTCATTGTCCAAGTATCTCTCCGGACCTGAACCCTACTGAGCACCTGTGAGGCATCCTCAAGCGAAATGTGGTGAAGTGCCATGTGTCTAACATCCAGCAGCTCGGTGATATCATTATAGAGGAGTGGAAGAGGATCCCAACAACAACAACATAAACAGCTCTGGTCAACTCCAGTCCCATGAGGATTAAGGCCATGCTAGATAACAATGGTGCTCATACAAAATATTGACACTTTGGACACAGTTTTGACATGTTCTCTTAGGGTGTACTAATTTTTGTTGCCAGGTATTTAGACAATATAGTCTGCAAGTTGAGATATTGTTGGAGGACAGCACTGTAAATCTGTACTGCTATACAAGCTGCATATTGACTACTCTAAAGTATATCCAATTTTCATTTCTATAGTCTTGTCTCTTGAGAACATATAATAAAGTGGTGTCTGAAATGTGAGGGGTGTACTCACTTTTGTGAGGATGTACTCACTTTTGTGAGATACTGTAAAGTACAATCCAGAAGCACTCATTCATGACTGTTGGGTTTTTAAAGCGTTTTGTTTGATGATACAAAGAATGAAACCATAAATGTTATAAGCGTTGTGGTCGAAAATGACTGTTTGATTTATTGCAATAAACAACAGAAATGTGTGCTGACTAGGGATGTAACGAAATATCGCAGTACGATATTTCGCGATGCAAAAATGTTACGAAATGTATCGTAGAGTGTTGGCGATACATTTACGATATGACGGCAGTTTAATCCTATTGGTTGAGCTGCCGACGTGACCTACTCTGCTACCGCGTCACGTGTGCTTTCATCGCAGTAGCAGAAATCGCTTGAACATTAGTAGGACAAAATGAGTTCGGCTGAAAGTGAAATTGATGCCCCGTCTTCTTATAAGTCCATTGTTTGGCAGCATTTTGGTTTTCCAGTCACGCGACAGGACGATAGTAAAAAAACATTACTGAAAAAAGGAGAGAATGTGGCAATTACAACAGACGGGTTGACTTCGCGGGCTTGTCAGAGCCATAATCACGTCGCATGTTATTACGGGTGGGACAATTAAAAGTTTCGTGCTTCAGACTCGCCTGCTTTTTGAGTCGCACACTGGGTTTAACATAGCCGGAGTTTTTATATTGGCTGTACAGTACAAGAGTGGGAGCTTGATAGGGCTCCTCATAGCACTGCAGTTGTTACGGACAACGCACGCAACATGGAGGTGGCAGTGAGACAAGCTGGGTCGCAAGCAGGTTTAAATGTGCCTCGCGTCAGTCGATTGCTTGGTCGTGTAAGAAAAGTCGTGGCTTTCTTTCACCGCAGTGCCACTGCTGTGCTCACGGAAAAGCAAAAGATGCATGAGATCGCATCACATAAGCTTATCATCAGTGTGGCAACGAGATGGAACAGCTCCATGGATATGCTGGAGCGCTATCTCCGAGCAACAAGCGGCTATAACGGCTTCTCTTTTGAGCACTCATAGTGCCCTAAGTCATGTAAGTAACCTAAACAAACACTAGTGTTTATGTTCAACAAAACACCATTTAATTTATTTTACATTTTTTTTTACTGCTTTAAGAAGTTCTGTCTGAAGTATCTTTTGAATTTTAAGTTCATGTTAAATTTAAAAAAGAATTTCAGTTGACGTTAACAGACATATTCGGTTGATATTTTGAATACAGAAGTTTTTTTTTTATTAAACATTTAAATGTGTATTGTATGTACAACAAAAAGTTTTTGAAATTTGTTAATGTTTTAATGAATGTTATTTGAATTTCAGTTTCATTTTTAAATTCTGTTCAAAATATCGTGATACATATCGTATCGTGGACCCAGTATCGAGATACGTACCGTATCGTGACCTGGCCATATCGTTACACCCCTAGTGCTGACTCATGGGTCTCAATGTGTGTATGTATGAGTGTTTGAAAAGAACCTACCATGATGGATGATGCTCTGGTCCAGCAACTTCTGCATGATCTTTATGGCCATGTCTCTGTCTGAGGCTTCCTTATGTTCCATCAACCAATCAATAAGCTCTTTAGCCACAAAACAGTTGGGGTAGGTGCGGAGATGATGCCTCCGGTCTTTAATAACTTTGCCCTCATGGAGACGCAATCTGGAAAACAAATTTTGGCGTGTAGATTAGGTAAGTGGGATAAAAAAAAGGGATGATGGCTAGATTTTAATGTTAACATCATGAATTAAGAATGATTAACATGTCGAGCATGATTTATATTTAAGGGATGAAGTGCTACTAAAGCAGTTGGTGTTTACGCTTATTAATTATACTGAAATGTAATAAACTGTACAGTTAAGAGTAATCTCCAGGAACTAAAACAATACATTAAGAGGTTCTAAAGTCTTTTCCAACCCTGGCTTTGTACTTGCCTAATTCATTCTTCACCCGGCTCTGATTTCACTCATTGAGACATTTAGTCACCATATCTTGATGTGATTATTAGATTAAAGATGGTTCCCTAAAGATCTGCATGTGTAAAAACACTACTGATTCACATCTACGATAACTTGCATCTTCTAAATTAAAAAAAAGAGTGACACAACTGTTTTGTGTGGTTGCCTTAATATACACTATAGTGTACAGGTATGTCTACCTATAGTATATATTATGTCAAATGTCAAATACATAGCCCTAACAATGTACAAAGACTAATTAAGTTCCCATTGTCTGATTTCATTTATTATGTAAATGGTTAATCTGTGGAACATTCAATTTCCAATCTTAATAATAAGACAGTGGGAACTTCAGTGCCAACAGCATTTAAAAAGAGTATTAATCTTACCCAGTGTTGTGCTGGCTTCTAATAAAATTAAAAGTTACCATTACTACTTACTTTTCAGTGAATAAAGTATAGTACTATATTATGATATTTATAAAGTAATGTGACATTCCTGTATAATTCTTTATGTGCTTATCTCCACTTTCGGCCCTGTTAATGCTGAAAAAAGCCACGCCCATCAAAGCCCCATGCAGGTGATTATAATGAAAAATGAATGAATGAATGCTAGACAGTTTGTAAAGTATAGTATCTATGAAAGAGTGAATATACAGTATGTAAAATAAAAGACTAGGCTTTCAACAATGTATAAGCGGAGCAAAAGTAACGCGAAAGTCAGGTACGTTTACATTTACATTAATACATTACTATTACGATTACATTCAAAAGTCATGTGGTATATTATTGGCTACCAACAAAAGTAATAAAATATAACAGTAATGCATTATTTATGTAACACATTTATCCCTTCACTGACCTTATAATTAATAAAAACAATTCTACAATTTGATATTCATGCATTTTAAGAAATCTCAGTGGTAGGCCCAAGTTTGATTCCTAGCCACTGGATGCAGGGCACCCTTTGTGCTGGTCTCAAGCCCAGACAGAATGGGAAGGTTGTGTTAGGAAGGGCATCTGGTATAAAAACCTGTGCCAAGTTTAAGCAGATCAAGATGGTTTGCTGTACCTCATTCTGTCCTTGGATTTGGAAATGACTAAATTGCTGTCAATTGGGTTATATCATGGTTACATATACTCTATACCAGTTTGGATATGATACATTTAAAAAGTACCACAAGGTCAAAAAAATTCTCATCAAAGGTTATCATAAACAGAGCAGGAACTAAAGTAGAAAGTACTGTACACTCTTCACTCAGACCTTCCGGATACTAAATGTTATCGCTGATAGCAAAATAGTTGCAAAATACATCAGATGTCCAAGGACACAGCTGTTTCAAAAGTAAATAGATAATATAATGATCACTCCTCATCACTGGAACATTTCCTGTATTTGGTATATTACTTCTGTTCCTTTACCTAAGCCCCACTCAGATATGATTCATTGCATTCACAAAAGAAAATGAAAACACGGCATAGATTTGATTTTTTTTCCCCCTTGAACAAATCCTTGCTGTTTTCCTAATGAATTCCCAGGCAAATATTTGACACTGATAGCAATGCTTACAATAGATTTATTCGAATTTGGATTCCAAAATATAACTGCATGAGTCAATGTGTTCCTTTCAATTACTGTACATACGGTGCATGTTTTGATAAACTAAAATACTGAAATAGTAATGAACACTCTAAAACCAAGCTTTTGTTTACTGATATAATGTTCATGTTGATTCAGTGCATTACGTTTCTAAGTATATGTGAACTAATTGATAGCAAAAAGAAGACAACTTCCTTTTTTTGCCGTTTTGAAGATTTTTTTTTCTTTTTAAATAAAGCAAGAAGTACTGCAAACTGATATACTGTATAATATTTTGTGCATGTTTTTTCCGACTCACAAGGGTGTTAAAAAGTGTTAAAATATTAAAACTTTCTTTCGGCTGCTCCTGTCAAAGGGGTCACCACTGCGGACCATTTGGACCATCCAACAAACTTTGTGTGGTTTTGAAAAATTGTGGTTTTGTAGTGAGTCACAGCAAATAGTGGCAGTGAATTAGATCGTGTCTGTCAGACGTCCCCTAACACTTTAACATTTTAGCAATAGCAAATAGAGGCAAGGCAAACACAGCAGCTTCACACACTCAAACACACACACACACACACATACATACATATATCGTGTGCATCTCATGACTCTTTAACAGAATAAATCACGAGTCCTCATAGCAATGTAACTTCAACCAAGCTTCACCACATTTCTTATGCACAACATCCATGTCACATGATGTCCCCTTCATAGAACATATTGCAGATGCTAAGAAACACATCCATATAATTAATTACTGCTGGAGTGACTGCAATTGTAGTAACAAAGCGAAAATTTGTTTTTTCATAGCGTCAATATTCCCCAAAAAATCCACTGAACACATTTAAACAATCACATCAGCCTGATGTTTTGAACATGGAGTATCTTTGTTTTCGCCGATCAGATGAATGAAGAAATGTGATTGGCTTATCTCGACTTGTCGTGTTTTGCTCAACAAGCTGGCACCTACGTGTCACGCTTTGCCACAAATTTTAAGTCTAAAACAAAAATATATAGCGGTTTTCAAGTTTAACATTTTGTTATAGACAAATTTGTGTCAGACAATAATAATTAGCAAAAATGAGTAAATATAAAATCTGTTCATCACATCTTGCCTTCAATGTGTACATGAAATGTGACCATTTTACCTCAAACTGAAGAAGAAATGTATTCTAAAAAGTAACACTAATACATCATAGATAGATTACGGCCAGGTGATCGTTTCAATAAACTTATGCAATGTCGCCTTATTTATTTCCATCCAGAGTCACATTCGTTTCTCTCCAAGCTCTTGAATTGATGAAGGGTGACTCAGCACATCTTCTCCAGCACATCCCACAAAGTCTCAATGGGGTTAAGCTCTGGACTGTGTGCTCACCAATCCACGTGTCAAAATAAGGCACATAACATTGCTGAACCTGACCGACAGAAGCAACCCCAGACCATCACACTGCCCCCATAGACTTTTATGGTAGGCACTAAGCTGAAACTGAAGCTTTTTTCTCCAATTAGCCTTACTGATAAGTGGTTTCTTAAAACCACACAGCTGTTTATTTCCAATCCCTTGAGGGCACAAGGCAGGGTACATCCTGGAAGGGGTACTGACCAGGTTAGGGGGACAAGCACACACATATACTCACACACCTAATTATAGCCTATGGATAATTTGTAAATATCAATCAACCTACAAAGCATGTCTTTGAACTGTGGGAGAAAACTGGAGTACCCAGAGGAAACCCTCCAAGGAAGAACATGCATTCTGCAAATTTTGACTTCTTTGCTTTATGATTGCATCAAAAATAGATTAAGTGTTGATCTTGAAATATTCAGATAAAACATATGTTGATAATGCTGATTATTTTAAAACTTTTTTCTCCTTGCTTCATGACTAAGTTTGACTGGAAAAAGCATTTGACCCATATGCCATGATGTCTGCCGGCAATGTCAGTATAAGGGTAGGCGTGTTCTTCAAAATTTCTCTATCTGAAATCTCACCCTCATATCACAGTTTCCCTGCTGTGTTCATGAAGTAACCCTTATCTCTGTTTACCAAGGACCAAAAAAAGAAACGCGTCTAATTAGGAAACGTTTTTGACCCACTGGGGAAAAGTGCTTAACTTAAAAGAAACACATATTTAACATTTAAAAATACACCATCAGATAAAAAATATTATTACGACGCGGCAAAAAAATACATTCGCCATTAAAAGTAACATTAACCATTAATTATGGGTGTAACAAAAAATTTAGGTGTCTGAAACAGTTAGACGTTTGCCAGGAATTTGTCTGTGAAACCATTGAATAAAGAAATCAAAATATTAAGTTTCCTCAACTTGATTGTTTATATTTGTTGGACAAAATAGTAGTAAAATCCAGTTAAATAGATTTTATAAGTAAATTCAACACTGTGCTCAAAAATATATCCACCTAACTTGGAATTTTAAATTGAGTTAACAATTTGCAAGTTGGATTTTTACAGTGCATGAACACACTGTCTCCCACACATTATGGAGGCTGATAAAGCAGAGAACAAAAGATCAGTTTGGGAATTGCTCAGCTGATTCTAGTGCTTCTTGTAGTTTCGAAATTAACTGTTAAATAGCACTTTCATGACAAACAGCTGTTTGAGAGTGCTTTATGAGAGAAGAACAAAGCATCACGATTTGTCATTGTAGGTACAGTACATTGTATTCTTGTTAGATTAAACTACAATAATTCATTTTAGGTAATGCACAAAATCAACAAAACAAAAGCAACCAATATATAAGGAAAAGCACCAAATTCCCACTAATGGCATCATGAATTCCATCAGGTACCAGAATATTTCAACCTGAAACATGCCTGTCTCTGAACATTGTAGTGAGTCAAACATACTTCCAAATCCACACAGAAATTATTAAAGAAGCACAAAAATTAGTGTTTCCGAGTCCTACTGAAAAACCGGCGTCCATAAATAAGGAAGTACGGTACATATGAAGGGAAGTCCAGTTGTGCAAACATAACACTACATAGGAGCATAAAATATTTTATGCATGGGGGGGAAGACTAAAGCTCCCCAACCTTGTTAGACGATACAGAGCTGCTTTTATTCTCTACTGGCTAGGTGTGACAAAATATTAACTGTAAATTGCTTATCATTTTCAAACCAGGGTTTTGTAGAAAGATTGTGCTACTTAATAAAACTTTTGAACCTTGGACCTTGGAGCTGTGAGGTGGCAAGATTACCCACTGCCACACTGTGCTGCCCTGCTGACTTTAAATAACAGAGGGAAATGCGGTAAAGAATCTACTGGAAGTTCATACGAGTTCATATGTTAATTCCATAATTAAATAATAAAACTTGTGAAAAAAAAAATTAAAAGGAGAAAATCCAATAAATAGACTTGTTTTCAAATGTAAAAAAAAACTTTTTTTTTTTTTTACAATTAAATTAATTATATTCTGTAATGATTTAATCAGGGTGGTAAAATGATACAGCTTTTGTCTGTGTAAAGCTTTATATGTACCTTCTGTGTTTTTCCTACTTTCCAAAAACATGCCTTGACTATGCTAAATTGTTCCTGAGTGTGAATAAGTGTATGCATGGTCCTGTGAACTGGCGTCCTATTCAGGGTGTATTCCGAGAATCTTGAGCAAGAGATTTTCTCTTTCAAGGGTCTGGGATATTGTTTAGTTTCAATAACAGATTGAATCTGGCCATCTATGCATAAGATAAACATAGGTATGTTGCCAGTACACACAAATGAAGTCTGTGGTTCATGAGAGTACATCAAATTAAGGCATTTTTAAATTATTATTTTGCAATGTTTGTTGCAAATACGTGTCATAAAAGTTTGCATTTTTATAAATCATCTCAAGCAAGTGCGCGAGTGTTAAACCAGTAAAAAAAAAAAAAAAAAAACTACTCATCACAGCTTTAAGATTTTCATTTGACTCACCTCCGTATTTTATTTAAAAAGTTCACATTCTACTGTTAAATGTTCAGTGTGCTTTTGTAACAATTTAACACCCCAACAAAACTTTGAGCCTGTGCTTGCCATGTAATGCAAAGTAACAGCCTATAAACAGTGCAGTAAAGCATGATGAGACACCCATAGCACCTTCTATCTGTCTATGTATACTGTATTTAGGCGTGTTCTCTTCTGTTTTTACCGCCTGAGCTGATTTCTGACCCTTTTCCTTGTGAAAACAGGTACCACTATGGCAGTGGTGGGCAAAGTACACAAAACCTGTACTTGAGTAATAGTAAAGACACCCTAGGTCAAATATTACTCAAGTAAAAGTAGAAGTCCTCCATTTACATATTTACCTAAATAAAAATGTTACAAAGGAAACACAATTATACATTAATGGTCATCAGGAGGCAAAATTCTTGCTTCAAATCCAACACACAATTGTGGTTATGTAACGTAATGCCACGCAGAAATGTAATGAAGTAAAATTACAGGTGTTTCCTGTATGACGTAGTGGAGTGAAAAGGAAAAAAAAGTATCTTCGCAAAAGAAACTGCTCAAGTAAAGCAAAAGCAAAGGTTAGTGGAATATATTTACCTAAGTACTGTAACAAAGTAAATTTACCTAGGTACCTTCCATCTCTGCACTATGCAAATAGCTGCATTTTATTTGTCACATTGTATCATATTTAGTTTGACTGACTGCTTCATGAATAGCAGTGTTAAAAATCATGAATACATAAACTTTTCAGTCGTCGAATTTAGTTGCTGTTGTATTACACTTTGTGTGTGTGTGTGTGTGTGTGTGTGTGTGTGTGTGTGTGTGTGTGTGTGTGTGTGTGTGTGTGAGAGAGAGAGAGAGTCTGTTTAGTGTCAGCTCTTTTGTTTATTCCTTCTGCTATCTAATGTATTTCACCAGTGAGTCTTTTTAGAAGACACTTTTACTCAATGTTTATAGGACATACAGTATGGATTTTGGCCTAAGTAAAAGTTTTTAAAGGACTTTTTCAGGACATATAGGCACAAATAAAAGACAACTGTTCTGTGACAATTGTGTACAAAGCATAAAACTTAATAGAGGTTGAAAACAACGTATATTGAGCAGCAAGTTATTCTGAGAGCAGCGTCTTTTTATGTTCTCGGTTGGTGAATTAGTGGAAAACCACTTTAATGGCATGTTGATCACTATTTAAGAGGTCTATGCTTGGACTGTATTCTACCTCATTTATATGTCACTTTGGTTAAAAGCTTCTGCCAATTGAATCAATGTAAATGCAAATGAATCCAACATGCAGGCAATACCTCCCACTGAGTGCACTCCATTGAGTGTCTATTCAGTCCTGACACATCAGCTGACAGCTGCATGGCTTTCACTGGTACAACACATTCATATTATTTAACTACTGAGATGCCAATCACTGCTCAGAGATAGCTGTAGACTTTTATGGGTTCATTGGTCAAGGCTGTGTTCTCTCTTCCACACCAGCAGCAATCTGGCCAAATGCAGTCATTCCCAGAAATCATTCTAACCTACATATTGTAGCTGTCAAATGTCTAATATATGTCAAATGCATGGAAAGTCCAACTGAGCTCGCTCGCCTTTGTTTAGATAGCAGCACTGCAGCACAGTGGCCACATCCCAAACCACACACACTACTACTGTACTAGGCACATCTGGAACTGATGAAAATGTGAAGATAATTTTTTCTTGGTGAGTGCTGGGGTGGAGATCATTCTTTTGGAACAGACCGGAACAATTAGATTAGCAGATAATCTTTAGGGAGAGCAGGTAAAGCTGAATAGTACTTGATGACACACATCAAGAATGCATGCACACACTGTACTGTATTTAAGGGTGTTTAATGTTAGTGAAGCTGAAGGCAGGGCACTGTCAATTGGAATGCGTGTGATGGGTTTGGCATTGGTTATAGATGAGAGTCCTTTGTTTATGAGGTACAGGAGCATGCTGAGGTTACAATGAGGCTCTGTCTCAAACCATCCTACTAATTATACTAATACAGTACGTCATAGCATGTTTATTGTTCTTATTTAGTACGACCTCGCGCACTATGTAGGGGGATATAGAGTGGAGTGAGGTTTGGGACACAGCCCTGTGGAAGCACGCCTACCTCAACTGCTCGCCTGTGACAAGGACTTCAGCCATGCGCTCCAGCTCGGCAGCCTTGTTCTGCATGGTGCTCCCCATCGAGTCCATCTCTGAGTCAAAAATAAAGCGCACTAATGGTAAACATCATACAAGACAACGAGAATTCACTTAGGACAGGCTTGTCATACAGTATGTGGGTTAAATTGTTGTTAGATTTTTTTTTTTGTAAAACTACAGAATGTTTTTCAATCAACCACATCTAGTCAGAATGAGGACACTAAATGATTATAATTTATTCATTTTCTAATGTCAGGTGGTAACACAGGAATAACACATGCCTGCCTGCTTTAACTAATAACTGATCAACTGCAAATGATTGAAAAAGATCACCTTGTTGATTTGGACGATGAAAGTATTCCCAACAAATGCCGAATGATGTGATCAAAGTCACCGCAGAGTTTTTCCGTCCATAATTGGAGGCTGAGTCATTCCGACCCTGTTTAAATCCAACTGACAGGCGTAAACTTGCGCCTTTTGTATCCCATCAAGGCAAAGCGCTGCTGCTCGCACAAAGACACTTCTGTACAAGAGGCAAAATGCATACGGGTTTGGCTTCGGAATTTTATCCAAAGGCTGTAAATGAATTAAAGATCACGTGTCAAGCGAGATCGTGGAGTGGTCCAGGGTGTCAGTGAGCAGCCACTCGGACCAGATGACTGCTGAATGAGTGTTTACTATCCCGACCCGCACTAACAGTAACAGTAACAGCGAGCAGCAGGGCGAGTCACAGGGGGAGTGCACCGACAGGGCGGGGCTTACAACACACACACACACACACACACTATTCTCAGCGTCTTTAATACAAAATCTGGGGAGGGGGGGGCAATCATTTAGACGAGAAAAAATAAGTTACAATAGTGCCGATGTTTCGAAAAACAAACATCTATTTTTATTGCACTATTTGACAAACAAATGTTTTCACTCTATTTAATCAATTCAAATAAATTATATTCTATATATAATAAATTATATTTATATAATAAAAAGCTTGCTTTTCAAGCTGAAAAACTCTCTGGCTCTGGCTAAATCTCAAACACCTTCCTGCTTCCTACATAAGTGCACTCACTCCCGGTTTGAAACCACCCTCGTGCGCTATATTTCGCGCACTTCTAGTGTAACATATAAGCATTTGGGATCCAGCTTTCTCTGTGCAAGCGAGCCTGATTCTCTAGCGACATCTACTGGAAAACCTCGGCGTGGCACGCTTACAACATCTAATAGGCGTGGAAAAATGTCACGGCCAATACAGCGGTGCCAGATCTGTGTTTATCCCTCAGAAATGGTCTAGATTTGTTTGAGGGTCTACTATATTAACAATACTGGTGGACAGTGGCTTAGTGGTAAGCACTGACACCCTGCACCTCAAGGGTCTCTGTGCCTGTAGTTTGCATGCTAGGTGTGTTTCCTCCAGGTTCTCCGGTTTCCTCCCACAGTCCAAAGACATTTAGGCTAACTGGTGTTCCCAAATTGCCTGTAGTGTGTGTGTGTGTGTGTGTGTGTGTGTCCTGCAATGAACAGGCACCGTCTCCAAGGTGTACCCCTCCTCACCCCGGTGAACTTGCCTATTAATTATTTATACTTCTCATCTTTCTTTCTATATTATACATCAGTGCTGTTTAGTGCCAACAGTGCAAGCTGTAATTGAATTTGTGTTTTTGTTTTCTTCCCAGTTACACCTGATTAAAAAGGACTTGTGTTAAGCACTGCACATATCTTAACCTAGTAATAAATAAGTACTCAACAAACAGCAATTTGTGTATTTAATACCTTTGAAGGAGCATAAAACATGACAAGTTGCATTTTTATTTGTTATTAACTTTAAAAAAAAAAAAACATATACTGATGGTGTGGATAAGAGGATCACAGGATGTGATACATGTGGGATACATGATACATAGTTATACATGCCAATCACGTGTATCCTACATTTCACAACATTAAAGATGTGTTCAGCTTTAATGTTCATATTTTTACTTTTCTTTTCCCCCTTTAAGATTTTTATGTATTTATGATAAGTCTTTAAGGTTGTGGTCTACTACAGACTGCAGACAATACATGTTCAGCTGTTGTTTTGAAATGTGCATTACATGCCATTAAAATGATTGTACATATATATTTTAAAATACATTTTAAGATAACATTTTACCTTTATATGCTTTTGCTTTTGATGTGGGGAAAATGGTGTCGTTCCTCTATTTATCCTCCTATTATCTATAATCCTAGAGGCAGTGTGTTTTAAACTGGTCACTCATCAGCAGGCAGCATCAGAAGTTTGCTTATAATTTGTAACAGAATCTAAAAATAGATATACTATTGAATCAGGATATTCATAGAATTGTGATGCTTATTGAAGCACAATGCAAATAAAATTGGCACCTAGGTATCCTATCCTAATAATATCGTATGGGGTCATGAGAATCATATCTTCACCTCAGCGCTCTCTAAAGAGAAATTAATATTCAAACATTTTCATCAGATCCATATGTGCCTAGTACAGTAGTGTGTGTGTGGTTTGGGATGTGGCCATTGTTCTGCTATCTAAATAAAGGCGAGCAAGCTCAGTTGGACATTCAATGCATTTGAACATGGACTATGTTTGACAGCTGTGTGGACTATATTAGAAATTGAACAGCTACAGTAAGTAGGTTAGAATGATTTCTGGGAATGACTGCACAGACTACAGCTATCTCTGAGCAGTGATTGGCATCTCAGTAGTTAAATAATATGAATGTGTTGTACCAGTGAAAGCTATGCAGCTGTCAGCTGATGTGTCAGGATTGAATAGACACTCAATGGAGTGCATTTGGGAGGTATTGCCTGCATGGTGGATTAATTTGCATTTACATTTATTCAATTGGCAGAAGCTTTTAACCAAAGTGACATATAAATGAGATAGAATACAGACCAAGCATAGACCTTTTAAATAGTGATTAACATGCCATTAGAGTGTTTTTTCCAGCAATTCACCAACCGAGAACATGAAACGACGCTGTTCTCAGAATAATTGCTCAGGGTCTACTTTGCTCTTGCAAAGCTTTATTAAGCTTTATGTTTTGTACACAATTATAACAGTTGTCTTTTATTTTAGCCTATATGTCCTGAAAAGCCCTTTTAAAGCTTTTGGTTAGGCCAATACAGTATATAATTCAATTCAGTTTTATTTGTATAGCGCTTTTAACAATTGACATTGTCTCAAAACAGATTTACACAATCAAAAGAATTATTTAAGTTTGTATGGAATGTGAATGTGTATGAATCAAAATGTTCAGATAGTCCCTGGTGAGCAAGCCCGAGGGTGACAGTGGCAAGGAAAAACTCCCTGAGATGGTAATAGGAAGAAACCTTGAGAGGAACCAGACTCAACAGGGAACCCTTCCTCATCTGGGTGAAACAGACAGCAGGAAATTATCTGCATTTATACAGTGTTAAGTGTTAGGTTCAGCTATAATAGTTGATGTTAATTGATGTTATAATAGTTGATGTAAAATGGAGTCCAGTAGTTATTGGAGACTCAGATAGACTTGTAGAAAGTTCCAGTCCTGAACTATCGAATTGTCAAGTCCTCAGAGAAACAGCTGACAACACCAGTCGAGGCCAGAACCATCTTCTAAGTAGATAGAATCATCCCCAGACACCAGACGCATCCCAAAGAGACACACGGGGCATCCATGCGACGAGACCTCCAACCAGAAACGGGGCACCAGGATGGATCAGACAGGTCCGGAGGGCAGAGGGAGTCTGGATCACTGGCAGCTCAGGAACGACATGTGTAGCTCGACAGAGAGAGAGAGAAAGAGTGAAAGGGGGAGACAGGGGGAGAGAGGAAAGAGAAAGAGGGGGAGAAAGAGAAGAGGAGGAGAGATTGCAATTAGGTATGGTCACAGTCACAATGTATAATGTGAATGTATATTTACTGTAGAGTGCAAGCAGGTACATAAGGTATTATTATGAATATATAAGGTATTCACTCGCCTATCCCCGCATACATATGAACTTGAGAAATGATGTTGGTCCACAATTTGCAGCTATTACTGGTTCAACTCTTCTGGGAAGACTTTCCACAAGGTTCAGGAGTTTGTTTATGGGAATTTTTGATCATTCTTCCAAAAGCGCATTTGTGAGGTCAGGCACTGATGTTGGACGAGATGGTCTGGCTTACATTCTCCCTTTCTAATTCATCCCAAAAGTGTTCTATTGGGTTGAGGTCAGGACTCAAGTTGAGGCCAGTCAAGGTCTTCCACACCATTCATGTCTTTATGGACCTTGCTTTGTGCAATGGTGCACAGTCACGTTGGAACATTAAAGGGGCCATCCGCAAACTGTTTGCACAAAGCTTGGAGCATGAAATTGTCCAAAATGTCTTGGTATGCTGAAGCATTAAGAGTTTCCTTCACTGGAAGTAAGGGGCCGAGCCCAACACCAGTTCCAACATGACTGTGCAAATGAGAAAAAATACATCTTAAACATAAAACAACATAACTCTTTCTTGTGTGTGTGGTACAGGAATGGTTCAGGGAAAGATTTCAAATATTGCTTTGAGGTTTTACTATTTTAAATATATATTTGACTTATATTTTACTTCAAGGAATCACATGACCAGTTCCATTTATAAATAGGATAAATACGTGAAAGAAAAAAACGCTGAGTGGCAAATTTTTTTTTTACTCCAAATACAATTCACACAGCACGGCGGTTGCCGTTACAAGATGCCAATCACGTAATTTTGACGCACTTCGCGCATGTTGCCATCAATGAATCCCCGGTAACACTTCCGGTTCTGTTTTTCACAAATGGTGAACGTTTACATGTCTGCAGTATGTTTGTTTTGTACCTTTACAGTCGCAAAAAGCTTCTTATTTCTTGTGTATACATTGACAGCGTGAGTGCAGCACATCTTTAAGTTTTGGGGTTGCATGAAATTCTTTAGAATAGATCTGGCAACCCTGGAGAAACGTGTCTTCCGCCGGAATATTGCGGGAAAATTGAGCTGAAGAACGTTAGCGTTAGCTTTAGCCTTAATCGCGATTGTTGTTGCAGTTCCTGGATTGACCCAGTCAGTAATAAAGCGTTAGGAGAGGAGGAGACGCTATGCGGACATTAGAGGAGGTTCAGGCGACGCTACAGATCGCGAAGCTGAAGGAAGAGGATCTGCTCTCTGTAACACACTGTCTGTCATTCAGCGACAATGTGTCCTCTGGAGACTACTGCCTCATGGAGCTGGACGATACACTTTGTAAACACATTGAAGCAGGAAAAAGGTGAATCCGGTTTTCTTGGTATAAAACGTCAACAGTTACTCCACTGTAGTTACACTTTACAAAACTAGCAGGAGGAAGCACTGAAACACCATAGCATATTATTATTATTATTATTATTATTATTCCACACTACAGCATGTTATGCGACGAAGCATAACTCTACAAACATATTTAACACTATATCTCATGCATTGGTACTTTTATACTGTGAAAAAGCTTAATGTGCTCGATTTAAGTCACAAATGGCAGCAAAAATGAGCGTATCACGTGACCAAAACATCTCAGGTTTATGATGAAAACCTGACTTCCTTTACAAGAAAAAAAATGTATGTTCTATGTCATAAAATTGACATCCACAGTCACTGCTGTACAGGCATGAACATGTTACAGTACTTCAGTTCATTTGTAACTCGAGCAAAAATGGATGCTCTGCTTGTGATTTGCACGATAGAAGAGCAGTGTACAGTGATTCTGGGGTGTTTTTTGTGGTCTGAGGGTGTACCTGATGATGAAGCAACTCACAGAAGAGCATAAACAGAAGCATTTGTATGTCTGTGAACAAAATTTGCACCGATAGAGAGAATCAATACTGGTGACGTGACATGGATTCATTTCTACCAGCCTGAGAGTAAACAGCATGGAGTAGGCAAAAAAAAAAGTTTAAGAGTAAAAAAAAAAAACAGCTGGAAATTTGATGCGTACAGATTTCTGCGATTCTCAAGGACCAGTATTGGAACATTATCAGGAAAAGATTAAACATCCAACCTTACACTCCTTACACTGAGATGCTTATTGAAGAGCTGAAGCCTAAACTTCAGGTTTAGGACACACTACAAAATTTTAGCTTTCAGGTGATAACGCACCCCCCCCCCCCCCTCAAAAAGCAAGGAGAATATTTTAGGGGGAAATTACATTAAAAGTTAATTAAAATAAAATCTACAGCCAAAGGGCAGATAATTTTTCACTCACCCTCATAATATTCTGGCTATTTATTCGAGTCAGGAAACTTATTACATGTGTACACAGTGAAGTATTTCAATGCCATCTGCATCCGCTGAACAGAGAAGCACAAGTTGCTGTATAATATGATTTACTAGGGCGGGTGCAGAAGTAGTTGTTTTCAAAACTTCTTACAGTCATGCACAAAAAATATGAAGGACACTTTGGATGAAAATAGATAAGTAGAAGTTAATTAGGGATGGGAATTACCAGGGATCAAGGGATTCAAGTCTGTATTAAAAAAAAAAAAACACAGCAATAAGCAACAAGGTACTCATTGGATCATGTTATAACCGTATTGAATGCATTCAGTTTGAGTGACTACACTAAGAAAGAAAAAAAAAGTTCACCGACCCAACTTCACTGATTAAAGTCGTGCTAAAGCCCATCTTCTATTGCAAACCAATAATATATGGTACTGACTGCTGATTTATTTTTCATCTTCATCGTCAGTCTCACAATCAGAGGTGACAAAGATGAGCATGCAGTTCTGTGCAGTGAAGAAAAGACCTATGACTTGAAAATGGCGGACACGTCCAATTTGCTGCTGTTTGTACCAGAATGTAGGACACCAGAGCAGCTCTCTGACACCACATCAGAGTCTAAACTAATCCATGCCCAGGTAAGCCCTTATAGCCCCGTCTCCACATACAGACAGTAAACTCAGTATGAGACCTGAAACCATTGAGCAGTGATGTGACATGGTGGCACTGGGTAGTGTTGCCGTCCAATGCTCGTATTCTGCCTCAGAAGAAAAAGGTTTAAGAAATGAGCATACATGCAAAATGTACATTTTTCTTCCCTTCTGTTGCCAGATCTGGGGTTACGCTAACAGTTACTGGGAGCTGAGACGCCAACGACCAAAGTTAAAGAAACTTAAGAAGCTGCTTATGGAGAACCCATATGACGGCCCACCGATCGGTGCGCAGGAAGAGTCTCCAGAGCTCATCAAGGTACTGGACCTGAGCCCATGACCGCTTCAGGCACAGATCTGAATAACTTCAGTGTTTCCATTTAGATGTAGTAAAGTAGACAGCCTTGAATGGTATATTTATTTTCTCTAGTACACTATGGAGGACCTTTTGGAGAGAATCCAAGGAAGCCAAGAGGAAATCGAAGATTACCTTCAAGGAATTCACGCTTGTAAAATTGAGGGTAAGTATTGCTTGATCAGTATGGCAGAGGATGCAGAAGCTACAAAGAGTGTTTAGGAAACCACTGTGATGCGTGTTATAGGCTAAAACATTTTTTGAGTTTTCCCATTGGTTCCAGTGTTTCTTTTTATACTCAGCAAACTCAAACTTAAATCAACAGTTCTCAATTCTACAGTTTTACTGCAACACATGTTTTGCCAGGTGATTCAGACATCATTAACCATTAAAACTCAAGATGAACAGATCTGTACCAGAAACACAGAATTAGTCAATGACTAATAATAATAATAATAATAAAATGAAATACGAAAGTCCTGCTGGTGTGTGTCAATTGGAGAGGCTTTAGACATCAAGCTGTGCATTTGGGTGTTTAGATATGTCAGAAAGAGTTATCATTATTTTCAAAACATCCGTTTTACCACTGCCAGAATATGGAAAAGGTAAAAATGTCATCTGTATCTGTGATTTTTATTTGCCTGTTTGACACATTCCTTAATTTTTTTTGCTCAATCATGTTTGCATAGTTGGTTAAAATGAAATAAAATTCAGTTCATCATATTGCCAAGGTTGTGCTGAAAAAAAGGATTTGTATATAAAATAATAGTAAAGCAAAATATGGCTAAAATGCTCTTTGTTTTAAGTGCTACACATATTGTGTATTATTTTCAGTATCGTGATTACAATATTGCCCCGCCCTAAGTTAAGTGTTACAGGAATCTCACTTTGCACTAGAGTTACTTGTTATAGATTTGTCCCCTGCTCCAGTGCATTTACCCCTGTTAATTATTTTTTTCCCAAGGATTTTGGCGGATCTTGGATTTTGATTACGAGCTGAAGCTCCTGGGTCATGTGACTCAGCTGGTGGATTCAGAGTCCTGGTCTTTCAGTAAAGTGCCTCTCAGCGTTTGTCTGGAGGAGTTGGCGCCTTTAGAGCCTAAGTGAGTGCACCCGAGGTTCACGGGGGGTTCCGTTTAATCATACGGATGTACAAATTACTCATTAATAGTACAAATTACTCATTAGTAATACGTAATTAAACATTTTTGTTCTAAGTTTGCATTTAAAATAAGTTTAATTAAGACTGATAATTTCTTAGTAGTTTGCGGGTATGTTCACTGACTCTACTCCACTGTTTCCAGGGCAATGATCGAGCACTGTCTCAACTGTTATGGAAGACGGTATAACACGGAAGGTCAGTAAATTTTGTCCATGCCTTACTGTATGATGTTGAACCTACTGTAGGTTGTCCAGAATTCAAGCAATTTAAATGTAAAAGTGATGATCTTGTGAACATACCCATCTGTCCTTCTTGATCTTGATATGCTCTGTTCTTCGCTCAGATGGAGAGGTGATGTATGCGCTGGATGAGGATAAAGTCTGCAGGACCATGGCTCAAATGTTGCTGCAGAACGCTGTTAAGTTCAACCTGTCCGAGTTTCGGGAAGTGTGGCAGCAGAGCATTCCGGAGGGCATGAACACAAGACTGGACCAGCTCAGCGTAAGAGGATGCACATGCACACAACAAGCAGTGATTTGTGTAACATCCACTGTAAGAGGTCTCATTATAGTGTGGTTATTATGTATGTGTTGCACAGGGCTTAGCTCTGGTGGACTCCAGCTCAAGGCCGGAGACCATCTCGCTGTTGCTAGTAGAGGACTTACCTGAGGACACAATGGAACGCTTTAACGCTCTCTTTGCCATAAGGGAGAAGTGGAAACAGCAGGACATAGAGCCCTACATACGGTGAATAGCCTTATATGTACACATCTGGTGCATAATAAGAATACTAACATTTTATATAATATAACTAAAATATAAATATATAAGTAAAATATATTTCTAATAATACGAATACGTTTTAAAAAGTTGATATTTGGTGTTACAACCCTGTTGCTTTATAAAGTTCATCTGTAGTTTTGGGTGTAAATTTCATGCAGTTTTATAAGGAAATTGTTTCTAAAGAAAAAAACGTCATTTATAGAGAATCTTAAAGAATCTGCCACAGGTCTTCTGGGGACTGTGACTGTCACACTTACTTCTGTTTGTTGTTGGTATGTGTCTTTACAGATACATGAACATTTTATTTAATTAGATTTATTTTTATAAATCATAACAAAATAAAATCTGCCTTAAATAAATTCGCCACACAATGTATAGTTGCCGGCCATGACTACATGAGGAAGTTTGCAGAAAGAGGAACTGGGAACATACTATTGTATATGTTATATATATAAAGTACAAACAACATTATAGATCAGTAAAAGATTAGAAGTTGTATAAGACGCATATGTTGTCCATGGACCATTGTTTTTGAAGGACACTAAGTACTGTAGTGCCTGACGATATGATGATGATGATGTGACCTCAAAGTACGTGTTCTATAACAAAATCTAATATCTTTGGATATACACGACGGACTCCTGATGGACCAGGGACACTTTGACAACAATGATACGAGCAATATTAAATATTAGGAATGTTATATGTATTCAGCATTTCTGGTGCAAATAGCCAACAAATAGACCTTAAGAAAAAGTTGAATATTGTAGCTTTATGTGTTTGGTTTTGCTAACTGATATTTTTATCTTTATGATTATAATATTGCTTCTGTAGTTGTGTCTGTATAATTAGAATAATTTCAATTAAAGTTCAGTCCAGTTACTTTAAGAAAAGAAGTTCTTGTTTAATTCTTGAATGTTTGTTCAAACAGGGATCTGTGTGGAGAGAAGCAAACAACCGGAGCTCTTCTGACCAAACACGCCCGCTCCTCCATGCAGAACGGAGTAAAGGTCTATAACTCAAGAAGACCAGTTGCAACATAACATGTTATTTTACTTCTCTTGGTGTAAAACTCAAAGTACATTTTTGTTCCCTCTGTTTGTCTTTTTACATTTAATGTCTCACCAACAGTTAATAAAAATGTATTATAAAACAGTATTAGTCATTTTCTTGTTACATTTGTTCAGAATTGTATAGGCTTGCTTGCCCACACAAGACAATTGAATCATTAGACAAAAAAACCCTGACAGTTTTTCTTAATGACACAAAAATTGCAAGAATTCCCCATACATAGGAAACATACATGCAGTACTGTGAATATAGTTAATGTACATTAGGCAACTTAATTAGGCTTACCTTTTAATATGCCAATTTGTTGATTTGTTCATACCTAGCATGTCATTATGATGGGTTTAGTCAAAAATTTCAGCCTAATTTGGACTTCATATTTAGGGTTAACACCAACAGGTTACATATGCAAATGGCACTCTTGAGAAAATCTCTTGTATTTTATTTTCATCTTGGTGAGATAACAAGGGAATACAACTTGATGTGAGCATCCAATTGTACATTCAGTTATTAAAATTTTTATATTCAATTATTGTCACATGTACTTTACAGCACAGTGAAATTATTTTTCACATATCCCAATTAGGAATCTGGGGTCAGAGCGCAGGGTCAGCCAACTTACAGCGCCCCTGGAGCAGATAGGTTTAAGGGCCTTGTTCAAGGGCTCAACAGTGGCAACTTGGTGATGCTGGGGCTCGAAGCATCGAGACTAATTTTACAATTCTATCATGTCTAGTATGCATAGATAGTAATCTATTATTATCCACCTGTGACTTTGTCAAGTGTTAATAAAAGTAATATAACAAATGTGTCCTAATTGCATCCAGTCACTTCACACAAGCTCATATTCGATTACACTGAAGGGTGTCACAGGAAGCATTACTGTTTTTGTGTACATTTTTGATAATCCTTTGATAATTCTGATTATCATAATTATCCCTGAAGGTGAAGGTGACAAATAATACTAAACAGCAGCAGTACTAGGCCGTCTCTGGTTGTGTGCAGCACATATGTAGCAAGGCAAGGCTCATTAAAGAAAGGGTAGCTCAGTAGTTAAGGTGATGGACTACTGATCAAAAGGTCACTGCACTACACTGCATCCCAGCACCACTGAGTAAGGCCCTTAACTGCTTAGATGTATTATGAGATAAAATATAAGTTGCAGTTTAACATATTGTTCAGAGTTACACCCTGAAAAATATTATGAAATATATTGTAAAATGTGTGATTGGGTGTGTGAGTGTGTGTATGTGTGTGTGCCCTGTGATGGATTGGCACCCTGTCCAGGGTGTACCCCGCGCCTAGTGCCCGAAGTCTCCTGGGATAGGCTCCAGGTCCCCCGCGACCCTGAACACAGGATTAAGCGGTTTAGAAAATGAATGAATGAATGAATATATTGTAAAATATAATGCAATATATTAAATAATACATTTCCAAATATATCAAACTAGTGCTCATATTTATTAATATATTGCAATATATGAATGGACCATACTGTATATATATGGTCCATATAGACAGTATATTTAATATATATTGCAATAAAAATTAAAACCTTTTGCTTGGTTAGTAATTTTAGCAAGATGGTAGAAGGAGAAGACTGTACCTAATCAACATATGTAATCAATATATACATACACACACTTCAGGAAATGAAAAATACTATGATGCAATTTATTGTTTTTATTATTATTATTATTATTATTATTATTATTATTATTATTAATAATAATAATAATAATAATAATAATAATAATACACACACACACACACACATCTTTTTAACTCCTCATTATAATGGTCCATTTTTGGAACATCTTTGTATGGATATGCTCTTATGATACCATTTCCCTTTTGAACTGGTTCACCAGGATATAGCCAGAAGCTGCAACCGTACTGACAATTAAACTGGGTCATATTTTGTATTATGGGATTGGCAACTAAATCACACACCATGAGAGCTGCTACAACTCTACATTGTTCCAAAATGCCTTTTCGTTTTAACTTGAACCCCATAGTTGACAACCTCTGACACTCTAGTATGAACAGCTTTAAAAATTTATTTACATTTGGCTTTTTTGTGTCAAACCACAAGCCAAAAAGTAAAATATTCTTCTTATGTACAGGGTAAGGAAGCTCGTTTACAATGCCTTGTAATGGCCAAATATTAATGAATATTAATTAATTAGTGCTAGTGTACAATCAAGTGGACCTCCATTTTTGTTCAGATTGTGGTACATTTTACCACTACAAACATCATTATCATTTTTAGAATTACACATTCCATTTTCTGACTTGAGACAACCTGCAATATCCTCTCTTTGAAGAAGATGTTCCGAACTGCATTTGTATTGGTAAGTGTATGAAGAAGTATCCATTCTTCAGTGAACTGTCTTCATCCCACTTTAGTACACCGTCCTTCACTAACTTTTTCACCAATGTAGTACTCACAATTTGGACAATATATGTAACATTGCAGTTGACCTTGTATTAGTTTAAGCTCTTTTAAGAATACAATCCCTGGCAAAAATTATGGAATCACCCCTCTCAGAAGATGTTCATTCAAATGTTTAATTGTGTAGAAAAAAAAACAAGCACATACATGCCACCAAACTATTTTCACTCAACAATCCAAACTTCTGGCTGTATAAAACACTTTAAAAAAAAACAAAGAAAGATAACTATAGTCAATGACAACTATTTTGACAACTCAATCAGAGGAAAAAAATATGGAATCACACAAATCTGAGGGAAAAAATATGGAATCACCATGCACTTTGCATTTCTAAAACAAATACCTGTATCTGATTACAACTGCTAATTAGTCTACAGGTAAAAAAGAGTGCTTGCACACATTAGGGATGTGTTGAACCAAGATGATTGACATAACTCATAGCTCCAACACGAGAGATGTCAGTTGAAACAAAGGAGAGGATTATCAACCTTCTTGAAGAAGGTAAATCTTCATGGAACATTGTAAAAGACGTTGGTTGTTCCCAGTCAGCTGTGTCTAAAATCTGGACCAAGTACAAATCAAATGGAAAAGTTGTAAAAGGGAAGCGTACTGGTAGACCAAGAAAGACATCAAAGACAAGACAGAAAACTTAAAGCAGTATGCCTTGAAAACAGAAAATGCACAACAAAACAAATGAGGAACAAATGGGCAGAAAGTGGAGTCAATGTCAATGACATTAAGAAATCGCCTAAAAGAAATGGGATTTACATACAGAAAAGCCAAAAGAAAACCATCATTAACATCTAAACAGAAAAAAACAAGGTTTCAGTGGGCTAAAGAAAAGCAATCTTGGACTGCAGATGACTGGATGAGAGTTAGATTCAGTGATGAATCACGAATCTGCATTGCGCAGGGTGATGATGCTGGAACTTTTGTTTGGTGCCGTTCCAATGAAATTTATAAAGACAACTGCCTGAAGAAAACCTGCAAATTTCAGTCATTACATCTTCTATAAATGCACAAGTTTATGTTGAGATTTTGGACACTTTTCTTATTCCATCAATTGAAAGGATGTTTGGTGATGGTAGCATCATTTTTCAGGATGATAATGCATCGTGCCATAGGGCAAAATCTGTGAAAACATTCCTACAGGAAATACATATAATGTCAATGGCATGGCCTGCAAATAGTCCGGACCTTAATCCAATTTAAAATCTGTGGTGGAAATTAAAGAAAATGGTCCACGACAAGGCTCCAACCTGCAAAGCTGATCTGGCAACTGCAATAAGACAAAGCTGGAGACAGACTGATGAAGTATACTGTTTGACATTAGTTAAATCCAGGCCTCAGAGAATTCAAGCTGTTATAAAAGCCAGAGGTGGTGCAACAAAGTACAAGTAGTGTTTTTATTTGGTGATTCCATATTTTTTTCCTCTGTTTGAGTTGTCAAAACAGTTGTCATTGACTATAGTTATCTTTCTTTGTTTTTTTTAAAGTGTTTTATACAGCCAGAAGTTTGGATTGTTGAGTGAAAATAGTTTTGTGGCATGTATGTGCTTGTTTTTTTTTTCTACACAATTAAACATTTGAATGAACATCTTCTGAGAGGGGTGATTCCATAATTTTTGCCAGGGGTTGTAGATGCTTTGAGCATGACAGTGTGCTTTCTTTACTTACCTGAGGTAACTTTTCATTACTGACTTCTTCCAAACACGATTTCTCATTTACTGACTCATCGGCACTGTCTTCATATACTGTGCTATATGGACAAAGAGAATAGATTTTGCGTAAATTGTTCCTCTAAAGTGCAAAGATTCAGCCGAATCTAAATCTAAACTTGCCTAATAGCATCTATTTGATCCAAGATGTACTGTGACAAAACAGAATGTCTTATATGCACTGTGATATTCCAAACAAGGTAATTGAACGGCTATACAATATAGAAGGTGGGCAAACTGGATTATTGTGGGATGCAACTGAAGTTACTGTAACACTACTCTTTTTACAAACTACTGCTTTCTTCACATTCTCATATTTATACTTAGCATGGAAATAACGTAGTTCTGCTTTAAGTAGTTTTAAAGTTCTGTTTCTCTTGCGTTTTGCAACATCTTCTTCTTCTTCTCTGTCTTCTTCTCTGTCTGTTCCCCAGCGAAATCAACCAGCTTACCCCAAGATTCCAAAGTCCAGGCGAATGAAAATGCTGGCCAGATCCGAGACCTCCAGAATCAGATCAGGGTTTTGCAGTAGGAAAATACTAGACTGCGGTACAAAATTCTTCATTTTTTTTTCACATTCTGCTGGCCACAGTGCACAATATAGCAGATGTATAAAATCATAGTAAAGTACTGTTTTTCCCATTTCAATAGGATTTTTTTGGCCACTAATGTGTTGGCAGATAAGGCTGTAACACCAGCCAAAACCTCGCCAAATTTGGCTAGTTTGACAATTTGATGTGTTAAGCTTACCTTCAAATGTTCTGAATAAGGCATGGTGAGACAGTATCTTATAATGTGAAAACTCGTGAGCCTAAGAGATATTACACAATGCAACACAAAAGCATACATTTTCTTAAGTAATTTTAACCCAATAATTTTTACATTAAAACTATTTCCCAGAGATTCCAGCTTCGTTGGTGGACATAAGAAAGGTTATCCCAAGAAAGGCCTCAACATTAAAAATGTGGGTGAAAGTGTGACATCTTACAAACCCTCAGAAGTAAGTATTTGTTTAGTCCTTTTAAGTAGAAATGACAAGAGAAACTAGAGTATTGTAGCATTCTGTTGCTTGTTGTTATTAGGGCTCAAGCACCATGATATCGGCCCTACTGTATGTCGTCATAGTGTGTGAATGGCCCTACTGTTTTCCTATAAGGGCCCAATTACTTTGACAAGGGCCCTATTGTTGTTTTTTTTTTTGGCTTTTGGGAGTCTTAACATGCTCAAAAACTCATGAAAATTGGCAGACAGGTTGGAATCTGCTGACGAACCAAAATAACTGACTTCCTGTTGAGTTGAGCCCATGACATGTGAAAGTTGTTTGGCTCAATGAGCTCTAATGCCTCTTTTCCACTGCATAGAACGGCACGACACGGTTCAGTTCAACTCACTTCGGTTCAGCACAGTTTGGCTCGGTTTGCGCTTCCACTGCAGTGTAGTAACGCTTTAGCGTGGGCGGGATTACTCATGCACGCGGCGCCGCTACTGCCGTGACGTCATCGTAAACGCGCCACAAACAAACACACAACAATGGAGCAAATCAACGGCATGGTGTTCTTCATTCTCGGCTTGTGGATGTTTTTAACAGCGAGATGAAGGAGTTTGTTTCAAAAGAGGCCGACGGTTAATACAAAAAGGTGCGTGCGATCCTTCTCTGGCTGTTTCTAAATATAGCGCTTCTGTTTTGTAGCATTCTGTTGCTTGTTGTTATTAGGGCTCAAGCACCATGATATCGGCCCTACTGTATGTCGTCATAGTGTGTGAATGGCCCTACTGTTTTCCTATAAGGGCCCAATTACTTTGACAAGGGCCCTATTGTTTTTTTTTTTTAGCTTTTGGGAGTCTTAACATGCTCAAAAACAGGGGGCGCTGTGGTGTAGTGGTTAGCACTGTCGCCTTGCACCTCCAGGGTCTGGGTTCGATTCCCCGGCCAGGCTCGATTCCCGTCTCTGTGTGCATGGAGTTTGCATGTTCTCCCCGTGCTTGGTGGGTTTCCTCCGGGTACTCCGGTTTCCTCCCACAGTCCAAAGATATGCAGGTTAGGTTAATTGGCGTTCCTAAATTGCCCGTAGTGTGTGATTGGGTGTGTGAGTGTGTGTGTATGCCTAGTGCCCGAAGTCTCCTGGGATAGGCTCCAGGTCCCCCGCGACCCTGAACACAGGATAAAGCGGTACAGAAAATGAATGAATGAATGAATAAAATGTCAGGACTTTTTAATATTGTTTCCGCCTTGCCATGCCTGGTTTCTACGTGAGCATCACAGCGGGGTAAAATGTATTTTGATGGTCGGCGCGGTTTATTTCTGTCAGAGTCGCGCAGTGCTGCCCAGTGGCTCGCGCAGGTTTGTGATTCGAGCAGCGCTGATCAAGTTTGTCCGACGTTAAACCGTTATTGTTGCACTATGGTTCCACTTTTTCTCCCGGCCCACAACTGATGTTATTTTAAATTTACTTGTATTAATGATCAATTTATTTGTGTGTGATTGTTTAGTTTTTTCCTATTATTTTCCACTAATTTCCTCTCATTCATTGCGCCCCACCTGTCATGTCTGTATTCCCCACTATTGGGGCGCGCCCCACACTTTGAGAACCACTGGTCCAGACCAACCTTATGAACGTGTGACTTAGCTAAGAGATACTTAGCGTAAGAACGTTTCGGGAAATGCGCCATAAAGGTAAGAGAGAGGTTAAGGTACAACTTAAGAACTACTTAGCGATAAGAAGCTTTCGAGAAACCGGGCCCAGAGCAGTTTCATGCTACTGCAGGAACATGGTTTAACCCTGGTCATCAAGGATACCTGGCCTAATTGTTCCAATTATCCCTGTTCTACCCACTGCTGGTTACCTGGATCAGGTGTGTTCAGTCAATCAGAAGATGAAAGATATAATTTCAGATGAGATTGGAGTGGAATTGGACCCTAAGAAGTCTAAATGTTTGTTACATCCACAAAGTAGTTCAAATAATACAACGTGGGTTGCTGTGTGTGGTGAAACATTTATAACAGCATGTCCTAATGTTGTCTGGCTTCTTAACTTCTGGCATCCTGAAGAGAGAGCACAGAAGTGAGGGTACGTATGTATGTTAATGGTCTGTTCCAGCCATGAGCTTGTCCTATCAAAATTTGCTTTTACAATTTTTACATTTTGTAATAGGTGGCACCAGACCCTCAAGAAGCGCTTACCCCATGTCAACTGCAAGTAAGATATTATATATATTATATGTGGTGTGTTTAAAAGCCTAGCCAGTAAAATAAAATACATAATAAAGGTGTCAGGATGCATTCAGTTTGCTGTCTGTTTGTTAGAACTACAAGTATTTGTTGCTAATGACGTATCGAATGACTAATGATACCAGGGTTTTTGCTGGCTGTCAATTCAGTGTTGCACTTAAGTTTTTAGGACCTTATTCTCCCCTGTTAGTCAGCAGGCAAACAAGACTCGCAATGGTTAATAATTAAACTGCCAAGCCTAATGTCCAGCATAACCACAAATTGTCACATTCAGAAATTTAAGCAGTAATGTATAGAGGTTTGTGAACATATTAATGTACTAATTTTTTCCCCCGAGGATTCTAAAGTAAGGTGTTTGCAATGTTATTTGACATAAAAGAGGAACTTCAGCGAGTAGCTGCTATTGTGGACCCTGGAAATACATCATCTATAAAGAGACTGCATTCGGAGAGTGACCTGAAATCCTTTGAAGAGTCCATCAAGCATGAGAAGAAGTCGTCAATCTGCGTAAGTTTTAAACGTGACAAAAGGAATGTTCTCTTTTTAAAATATATTACAGATTGTGGTGCCACATTTAGGTTCAGCAACTGTCCAGAGTTGGGAGATCTTCTGTCAGGGACTGTCCTAATAAAGTCATGAACAGGTATGTGTTTTACCTTGCATTGTTTGTATTGCTGCATAATTCAGAAATAAGATTTATATGTAAATGTATATTATGGCCAAATTAATAAACCCAGCATTGGGGTTTTTTTTTAGGATTTAATCTTTCACAGATCATTATATCTCCTCACATACATGCCTATTTTCTAGTTCAGAGGGTTTTAGATGTCTGTACAGCCGATTGAAAACCAAAAAATCAATACATAATTTCAGTGTAAGCCATTAATGACTAATTAGTTGTCTCAAAAAATGTGGATATGGATAAGAACATAGTTCAGGGAACTTGTTACCTGACAGATGAGTAGTTGTAAGTGTATGATTTAACATTGCATGCAAGTGACACACTGATAATATTACAACCACAATAATTGTAATATTGACCTTACATGTAAATTTTCCTGAAGGTGAAGTAATCCTGAGTAATTTCATTCACAGAATCATGTTGGCCAATTTCAATGAGGGGTGTTGGCCAACTTCAAAAGAAGCCATTTAGAGCTACAACCGTATTCAATATAATTCAAGGTAATTTTGGCTTCATGACGTGAAATTTTGTACTATTTATTAAATTTTTTGTTATTGGTACCTTTGATCAATCCATGGAATATTGTCTAAAAGGCCACAGAAATGTCCTGTTCGCACAATTACACACCTACTTATGGAACTTTCTCAAGCAGTGTTTTGAAGGTGACATTTGAGTGTTCATGTTTTTGTTCTTGTTTAACTTCTGTATAATTGTTACTATTTACTGTTACACTATATATTTAGCATTTATTTAAAAATGTTATATAATTTGTGTATGTATGAGATATACACACACACGTGTAATGTAATATATATATATATATATATATATATATATATATATATATATATATATATATATATATAAAATAAATTCTTATTTGTTTAATACAAAATGTTTTGTAATGTAAACGTTGATTAAACGTTGTATAGACGTTGAGGTCCGACTGGACTGATTTTGGACGGTTTTTGAACCATTTGTATTCCGATGTGCATTCCACAATAAGGACGTTTATATTCAGGCTAATAAGTACACTGACATTAGCAGAAGCACATCTTAAAAACATCCAGACGACGTCACATTAGACGTCCAGAAAAGACGGCGAATATACGGTAAGTTGACGTCAAAGACGTCCGTTCAACTTTCATTTTTGAACTATTTTTCAACCATGACGGAGCGACGTCATTTCAACGGTCATCAAACGTCCGAATGTTTGCTGGGTATGGTCATCATACTTTTCTTTAATAAATAAGAAAAAAAACATTGTAACGGACTACATTTTACATCCCAGTAGCACACCCGTTGCGCTCTACCACCATCGGCAAAACCTTCTGAAGATTATCAATATATTTATCGCACGAAATTTTGGTCAAGCGATCTCTCCAGAAAGTCACAATGGCTTGAACAAGCTCATCTTTGTTCCGTGGCTTGGCCTCACGTCTGATGAACTCCTTCAGCGCATGCCAAACCATCTTGATCGGGTTGAGATCAGGAGACCTACATGTAAGGAATACAGGTTAGAGAAAATTGTCATGTGCACATTTCATAATCCAGTTCATCTAAAATAATGGAACAGAATGGAATGTAAGAAACATACTCGGCTGGTGTTTTCACCCAGTTGATCCCCGCCTCAGCAATACACTGTCTTGCCGCTGTATGTGTTGGGTCATTGTCTATTAAAAGAAACGTTTTTAAACACATAGAATATTTATAACACTAAAGCACATATGATTTCACTAGCATAAATTACAAAATATCACATGCTTGTTATTTTTTTTTACCTTGGAAGAAGCGATGAGGTCCGTTAAAGTCTTGTTGAATGTATGGCGCCAACGAAGATTTTATTATGCTTTCTTCGTAATAAAGCCGGTCCATAATTCCTGTAAATTTTAAAGTCGAAATTCAGTCATATTAATCAACTTTTCCGCTACTGTATTTTGTTAAGTAGAAACGTGCTGTACAATATATAGAACTAACCTTCAAAGACAACCATTGGTCCTGGTCCCTGACGGGATATGGTCCCCCAAACATGAACTTTTATGGGATGTTTGACCTTAAGTTTCTCTACGTGCCGTTCCAAAGCCACAGTTGTTTCGTCAGCAAAGATTACATTGTCAAAGGTCTCTTTGACAGCCATCCACTGTTGTGCTTGGCTAAGACGCAGGGCCTTGTTGGCGTCCCGAATCATAGGGTCGGTTCTAAAAGATAGAAAACAAGTCTATATAAGGTATGTGTGTGTTAAAGCTAAATATAAATGAATAGTCGCTAAAATTATCATAGTCGCTTACCGGGCTTTGCAATAGTTCCATCCAAGTTTCTTTATGGACCTTCTAATGGTGTTAATTGATATTTTAAACTGCAGTCGAGTCTGAAGCTCGTCTTGAATCTGTTTAGCAGACAGTTTATCATTCTCTTGCAGCATTTCTTCAATGCACTGAAGTACAGCACTATATAAATAAAAAGTACATTTTATTCGATGTTAGATTAATGTAAAATATAGATTTTATACAAAACAATTAGTAACATACCACAATTAGTAACATACCTGGTCACTTTCATTGCATTTGGTGGTTTTGTTGCCGGAATCAGGCCACGAGAACGACAATGCCGTCTGATTGTGTTGTCAGAGACACGAACACCTGACAGTTTCAAGAATGTCCTGATGCTAGATAAAAGGTGTCCTTCTATCCATAGAGACCTGATTTTGATGCTCATCTCAGGGGAAATCTTCGTCATGGTCGATAGTGAGGCAGAAAGCATGAATTAAAAAAATTATGGACTAGTATTTAAAAAGAGACCACGCAGCAGTTAAACCAATGCATGTGGGTGGGACGGGGAACAGGACCCACCCACTTTTTAAGATCAGTGATACAGTATTGGATCCAGTCACTTTTACATCTAAAATTCTAATTCAGCACAAAAGTTCACATTTTAATTTTCTTTTTCTTTTTAAAACGCCATGGAAGCTGTGGCTATATTCATGAATCAAGAATGATATCATTTGAACTTAAAAAAAAAACAAAAACAGGATTCACCGTTCATTTCAATGAACTTGTTTCTGGTGGAGAGTGTCACAAAAAGAGTAAAAAAAAATTCAGACTACTACTTGTCCACAGTATTAATTAATCTGTCACTTATTTGAGTTACCTATTTGGTGCATTTAATATTTTTAGACACTATAGGTTGTGTTATTATTTCTTAAGACATCCCACGGTACACAAAAAAAAGGAAGTTGGCTACCTGTTACATGTACTAAAATGTAATATGTATTTTGTACATAATAATTTCATGGTTCCAAGATGAACATGAATAAATTGTTGTATTTGCATGAAATTCAACAACTTAACATGCATTAGATAATATCAAATATCAAAAGCAAACATCGGGAGAAGAGAACACAGTTTGTTGAGAAGAACGTTTGGCGGGTCGTGTGGAAAAGGTGAGCAGGAATTAATTCCCATCTTTCTAAATAGAAACGAAATACTGAACATACATGTCACCTGCTGTTTAGCGATGTTTATTTTGGTTTAAGCTATTTCTTGTATTTTTAAATACCGACGGTTATATGCGTGTGCTTAATCTGCGGTTCGGTTCTGGTTTCGGTCTGTTCTCATGAGTTGTGAAGCGATAGGAACGTATAAATATTTTTCATTTGCTAATTTAAGTATCATGAATTTTAATTGAATATCTATCTCTGTATTTTTTTCACAGCAGTTTGTGACTGAAAGTGTCCTGTCTGCACCTGACTTCAAGAGTTTCCTGACCAACCGTATCTGTCATATTTAAAAGTCATAACGTACAGTTTCTGTTGGTGCTTAATTTTTTTCTATATGATTAATACTTATTTGTGGTGTTTTATGTTTTGTACATCTTTTCAAATTGAGACCTCATTTGTAAGTTGCTGCTGGTGTAAAACATGTTTTTTTTAATTAAATATAAAATAAAAATCCCCGTTTTATCCTGTTTGTCTTATGCTTCCTTTTTTCACGGAATTCTGTTGACCTTGAAATTAAAATTTAATTGAGTTGGATCAACTTAATTCACAACTGAAAAATTTGTTGCACCAACCCTATTAACTTATGTTAGCAGTATTAAATTAGGTTGGACGCAGCTGTAGTAAATAAGTTAAATGAACCTAATAAAATGTATTTGACTGAACCTAAGAACATTAGGTTGGGCCAACAAAATTGCTTAATGCTGAAAGAAAGACATTAATTCAGGTGTAATTTCTTTCCATGATTTAATTATGTTCATTCAACAAGTTCTTTTTTTGAGTGTATATGCAATCTCTTTCTTATTGCTTATTTTATTTCATATATTACCTTACCTATCTGCTTCTCTGCTTTTCTTCTTCCTCCTCCTCCTCCTTTTTTTTCTTAGTGTCCTGAATGTAGTGTGATCTAGTGAGGATAGGTGTTAACAATAGGGCGATTAAGCCCTGGCAGAATGCATGGGGATTAAAACGAACTATAAATGGGTGTTAATATTAGGGCGATTAAGCCCTGGCAGAATGCATGGGGATTAAAACGAACTATAAATGGGTGTTAATATTAGGGCGATTAAACCCTGGCAGAATGTATGGGGATTAAAACACACTACAAATTGTGTGATTATTAGGGCGATTACAACGAAGAATAGATTATCAAGTATGGATTAATGCTTAACAGTCGCGCAATTACGTAGTTAATGTTTAAAAAACACCATTTTAATAATTTAAATAACAATCAACAATTTGTGATTAACGATCATATATATAATTTTTATTTTATGAAACCCCTAACTGCACAAAGTACGCCACACTTTCTGCAGTCCATATAGTAAACTAGCCTGTAAAATCTACAGTGAACGCAAAATCACATTGCAATTAACAATAGCGAAAGCGCTTTACCGGAAATCTGAAAATTATAGTTTGAAAATGGCCCGCGCTTACATGCTCACATTTCGCGGTTCTTTATACATGTGATTGGCCATGCAAGGTGTTTCCGCCTAGCAACAAGAGAAATAATGCGCTGATTGGTCCTTTTGCTTCTGTCTGTTCTGTTGTTGACACCAAGTTTGAAGACGGACGTTTTTCTTCTATGTTCGGTAAGTAAATTGTGTAGATATGAAGTGAAATATGCTTATTTAAATCTTTGTGGTACTTTTCTATAATAAAAAGACAACTCAGTCATGGTTTTTATTTCTGTGGGAAAGAACATGGCTGCCACTTCCGGGATTAATTAACGTTTCCCCCACCCCTTATCTTGCCATTAAGTAACGACATTTTCTTAATGATTTTGTGATGGTATGGTTATTGAAACGACAACTTATTTCTCATTTTACCAGTTTGGTGTACATATTTGATGATGTCTCCTAATCGTTTCTCTGTGAGAGAAAGAACATGGCGTTAGACCACGCGGGTTATTTTATCAGCCAATTTTGTCAGTGTCGCCATTAATTAACAATATATTGAGCATAATGTTATCAAGTTATGACTGAGATGTCGAAAATTTTGACTTGTACAGAGCATATGTGGAGTATGCAAATTCTAGGTTAATTGTGTTATAAGAACATTGCTAGTTTTTGATACTATAGCTGAGACTAATTAGGCTAGTGATTTTTTTTTTTAAATAGATGGTGAAATTACAGACCATCTTCACACTGGTCACCAGTAATTAGTTATACAGTTAACAGCCTATCAGTTGTACCTTCCATCATATGATTGTCACTTTCAGAGCCTTTATTTGCACAATTAGGTAAGACAATACAATACTATAATACAATCTGAATTATAGTGTAATTTATATATTTTTTTACTGACTTTGTTAAACTTACTATTTTCAACTTTTCTGTTACAGGTGACATTAAACAAGGACATGTGGAAGTGTAAGTACTGCATTTTTGGCTCTGCAAAAAGAGGGGAACTTCTCAAACATTATAGTTTGAAAAATGGTTTTGCTTAAGAAACATCACTGTGATACTTTAACACCATTCTTTGTTTTTTTTCCCACCTTGATTTCTTGATTTCCATTACACATTTTATGAAGAATAAAAAGCATGTTTAAATTGTAAAATGCAGAGTTCTACAACTGATGTTCAGTTGTTTGTTTGGGATATTGTACACCTCTGTAGTGTGGTTGTGACTCGATAATATTTCCACAACAGTATAGTTTGTACTGTAATACTGTGAAATTTTGGTAACACTATATGTTGACTGTTTTATTTTAGTTTGCAATGTTTGCAAAAAGCTTAAATGGTCAAATTTAATAGTTATGTTTACATTAACATAATACTTATATGGAGTATATATGTGCATAGAGTTGTACAATTGACATACTGCACTAGTTAATTTTTTTATACCACATTTAAAGTGAGGCTATAACCTTATTTACAGTACAGTATAGTGTTCACTGTTTTCAATAATATCGTGCCATTTTGTCAATAAAAATATCTAAGATTAAATATGCTGTTCCTTGTTTTATTTCAGTTCGGTGTGCACAAAGCTTGCAGTCAAATATAAGAACATTGTTTAACAGTTTTAAGTTACATTTTCATGTTGAGTTAACTTAAACATATAAGTACACTTAAAAAAATTAATACCAAGTGAACACGATCGTACGGAAGTACATTTAAATAAGTGCTAAGTTTGTTGAATTAAAATTTTATTTGTCACATACAGAGTCATACACAGTATAATATGCAGTGAAATGCTTAATGATTGATTGAACTGAATGATTTAAGTACAGTCTACAAAACCGACAAGTTAAATAAACTTAAATATGCAAGTTTTGGAAGATTCCATTACCCAATTAAATTGAGGCAACAAGTTTACTCAATTTATTCCAATTAACGGGTTTTCAGTGAATACATAAACATTTTTGTATTGTGAAATATTTTTATACTCCTAAGTGGTTTTAAAACTTAATTTCCACTTTATACATTACATCCGCATGCGTGGTAATATAAACACACACTCTTTACTGACCTGTAACTTTCCATGTAAAATAGGTACAGTACATCATTATGAATAAATTGTTTAAATATATGTTTCTGGAGTTAATGATCATTGGGACAATTGTTGTCAAGGGTGGCCAGATCGGCTTGGTTGCTTGTTGTTCCGCATTGTGGTACCGCGGGATGTCTTTGAAAACTGGGCATCCACAACAAACTGGGATGGTTCCAGAGGCAAACGTGGACTGCCAGTAAACGTGATAAATTTTCCGATGATTACGGTGGCCCAGAAGTTTCCCTTCCTGACTAGCGGTGACAAGTGGATCAAGGACAGAATTAACACATTTTTACACTCACCGCACATAGATGTTTACACTACTAAACGTTTACACTACACTACTACATTTTGTTTTAGCTCTATTTTATTTCATTTGTTCATTTCTAACACTTTATTTTAACATGATTGGTACTGTACAGTATGTGTGTAAAACATTTGATTCATACTAATTTTTTATTCTGATTTGCTCTTTGTTTTTAGTTATTTCTATATTTAAATTGGGATGCCTTTTACTGTTACAAATTTAGCTCTTGTCAAAATAATAAAAATGTTTCTTACAACCCCTGTGGTGTTGTTTGTGCTGTTGTTCTTTAATAATACCAATAATCAGATACAAACGGAGTCTGTCTAAACGAAAATTAACCAATGCTTTTTTAACTCATTATGTGTATATTTTTCATGTTTATTTGGATAAAGTATGTAATGATTTGGTCTACTCTAAGTGTGTGTGTGTGTGTGACAGAGAGGGGTGTCGCGGTCGTGAAACAAAGGCTCAGCTAAAAAACGTTAGGCACATCAGGGGTGCATTTCAGTTTCTCTGAATGTATAGGTGAGAACAGCTGATTCACACCTGGGGAGGGTGAATAATTTGCATTTGAGTGTTGTCTGGCATTGATCTACCAGAGCCAAGTGAAAAGAAGCACAATCAACCTGAACAGGTAAGCTGGAATAAAATCAGTAGCAGCATTAACTAAAGTAATTAGCATAAGAATAAGTTACTAGTTTACTAGCGTGAGCTAATGCTGCTACTGATTGATTTAATTTCAGCTTACATGTTCAGTTTTATTGCCATTCTTTTTAAAATATTGTCTTTCAGTTTTATATGTTTGTCTTGATGTCCTTTCATTTGTTTCTTGTATTGTGTTATATTTTTATACTAGTAACTGGTGTGCAGAAATTTATCTCTGCATTAACGAGCCAATGTATTATGATGTGGGCTTCTGTGGGCCAGGAAGTCCAGGGCCTTTTTGGTCCCAGTCCGCCCCTGGCCCACATGACATGACTGAATTAGGCACGGCTGGTGAGCTATCCTTGCTAATGATCCCAGGCTTGCACCACGCGCTATAAAATACTTGGGGTTTGTTGGGTTACAGCAGTGGTTCTCAAAGTGTGGGGCGCGCCCTACTAGTGGGGAATACAGACATGACAGGTGGGGTGCAATGAACGAGAGGAAATTAGTGGAAAATAATAGGAAAAAACTAAATCACACACAAATAAATGGATAATTAATACAAGTACATTTAAAATAACATCAGTTGTGGGCCGGGAGAAAAAGTGGAACCATAGTGCAACAATAATGGTCTAACGTCGGACACACTTGAGCTGCCCTGCTCGAATCACAAACCTGCGCGAGCCACTGGGCAGCGCTGCGCGACACTGACAGAAATAAACCGCGCCGACCATCAAAGTAGATTTTACCCCGCTGGGATGCGCATGTACAATCCAGGCATGGCAAGACGGAAACAATATTAAACAGTCCTGACATTTTAAATTGTTTTTAAATAAAACACAGTGGGTCGCGCAGGTTTGTGATTCGTGCGGCGCTGCACGATCCACCGGGCTGCGCAAATAAACCAGATCATCACTGCGCTATTCAGATAGTCGCGCTGCACTGTATTTGCGCAGATATTCGGTTCAGTCGGGTGCCGCGGTTTCGTCCCACTTTTGCTGTGTTTGGCTTCACATACACTTCGACAATGGAAGAAGACGGTGCAGCAGCAGTGAGTTTGCTTACATGTGACAAAACCAACAGCGAGGAGATTGTAAAGAAAAAAGCTGCATCGTCTGTGGTGTGGAATTGGTTTGGCTATAAGAAAAGTGATACGAATGAGATGAACGTGATTTGGAAGGTACGCAAGTGCACTGTTTTAACAAGTGGTGGAAACACGTCAAACCTTTTCTATCATCTGAAATCCAAGCATCCAAACGAATATGGCCAAAGTAAAAAAAAATTCGGCAAACCTCAGCAATTCACAGTTTAAATAAAATTACATTATGTAAAACAGTTTTTGTGTTTGAATTTTTATTTATGTATTTTCTGATACAAATTGCTATATTGTGATATATATCGTTATTGAGTTAGAAAATCGCTTCTCCTGTGTTAGAAGATTTTGGTTATATCGCCCACCCCTAATGAAGCCTAACTTGAGCTTGGATTCATGGTGGGGATGGTGGGGGCAGAGGAGAGACTCGTGTGTGCTTTGTGTATTAAACCACTGGCAGCAGACTGCATGAGACCCAACAAATTAGGAAGACACTTAGAGACAACACACTCCAGTCACGTTAATAATCCACTCGACTTCTTTCAAAGAAAGCTGGCAGAATACAGACAGCAGGAGAATCGCATGGTAACATCTGAATCAGTGGACAGCAAAGCACAAATGGCTTCATTCAAAGTTGGCCAGTGCAAAAAAACTACAAACGATTGTTGAGCAGCTAATAAACATGGGGTCAATTATGCAATGATAAGTGACAACGTAAGCCTTTTATAACAATTGCACGTGTATTTTATCTGTTTTTAACTTGGTGGTGTTTGATCGTATTGGTTTAGAAATTGATATTTCAATAAACAGTAAACTTGTCAACAAAATAGTAACAATATCAGCCAAGTGGGGCTTGAAAATTCGCTCACCCCCTTAAGTGGGGAATGACAGAAAAAGTTTGAGAACCACTGGGTTACAGTGAATTTTACTACGCGGTGTGAGTGCGACGGCCCTCACAGCAGCTCCTGCCTCCTTCCACTCACGCTGGCTCTGCTCTCCGCTATGACCGGACCGCCCCCCCCCCCCCACTCACGCTTCTTTTTTTCCCTGGGGCGCGTTCCATTTGCCCCGCTTGCATGCCGCACTTCCGTGTTGTTGTCACACCGCATAGTAAAAATCCCTTGTAACCCAACAAACCCCGAGTATTTTATAACGCGGGGTGCAAGCCCGGATAACTTGCCAGCCAAGGATTAAAAAAAGCAAAGGATAGCTCACCAGCCATGCCTATTTTGGCGGCTCCGGTCCTTCGCATATCTGAAGGGGAGGACGCCTAACTAGTGAGCGAGGAGCAATATTGATTTGGGCGCACACCGTGACAGGCTGAAAAAACTATTGTCCTCAAAAATGTAACAGATGAGGACTCAGATTAATGTGCAAAGAATATATAATAAAACTATATAAGACTACATAGCCTTTATAAGACTCTACCTTAAGCGCACTCACAATTTTAAAAAAGTTATGATTTTGTAAATGTTTGAAAGCAAATAAGGTGCGCTGTTCTGTATTGTTTTTGGTGAACTTGAGCTCGAGTCAGAAAATGAACGCAAATGTTTTTTAAAATGGTCAGAGTCAGTCTGCTTGCTGTTTTTCCCGACGCATTCATAATCATTAGATTACTTACATTTATCCAGAGCGACTTACATTTTTATCTCATTACACATCTGAGCAGTTGAGGGTTAAGTGTTTTGTCAAGAGCCCAACAGTGACAACTTGGTGGTTGTGGGGTTTGGACCTGGGATCTTCCGAACTGTAGTCCAATGCCTTAACCACTGAGCTACCCTTACCCTACTTCTGCCACTCTGGAAAACTTCATGCATGCGGTTTAGCGCTGATTTAGACTATGTAGGAAATTAAAGAGGGGGATCACGATGCTGCGCTCCGGACATCCTATTACGAAGGGCTGGCATCAAGTATAAAGGATGAATTCAAAGCCAGAAGCCAGCCCCGAGATCCCTGCCGCTTGCTCCCACCTATCACTGTGCTGCACCTCCACCACCGACCACCTTCACCACTGCTACCACTGGATCTGTCAGATCTCCACCTCCTGCCGTGGTTGACACCGGAGCCGGGGAACCCATGCAATTAGGATGCACCTCCTTGGCTGCTGCAGAACGGGAGTGGTGATATCGAGAAGGACTCTGTGCCTACTGCGGGTCGGCAATGCATCACCGGGCGATTTGCCCATTCCGGCCCATTGATTTGCAGGCCCGGTGAGAAATGAGAGTCACTCACCGGGTCACCTTCTCCAACTCCTCCCGTCTCACGGTTCAAGTGCACCTCCAATTTGACCACAAACGAGGCAGACGTGCTGCATTCATCGACTCCGGGGCAGTAGGTAACTTCATTGACTCTTCTTATGCCAAAAAATTGGGGCATTATCCCAGCCCGTTTGGATTACATCTGACGACGGTCGGCCCCTATCCACCAGCCCCCAATTACCACCCAAACTCAACCAATCACCCTCTTCATCGACAAACACCAAGAACAGCTTCGTTTTCACGTCACCTCTATCTCTTCACCTTCCATCATCCTTGGACATCCCTGGCTACTACAACACGACCCCCTCATCTCCTGGACACAAAACCGAATTTTACAGTGGGGTACGACCTGCACCGAACTATACTTCTAAACTAAACTTCTGGTGGCCATCTCTCGCTAAGGACGTCAAAGAGTTCGTTCAAGCGTGCCCTGTGTGCGCCAGGGCCAAAGACACTAACCAACCCAAACCTGGAGACCTTCAACCCATTGCGGTTCCCCGTCGGCCCTAGACGCACATTGCCATCGACTTTGTCGTGGGCCTGTCGGTCTCTGATGGAAAATATACCATCATGACCATTGTCGATCGGTTCTCTAAAGCCGTGCACCTGGTGGCTCTCGCCAGACTCCCGTCAGCCAAAAGTACAGCTGAGCTGATATTAGAGCACGTAGTCCGTCTGCATGGGTTCCCCAAGGACATCGTCTCGGACAGAAGGCCCCAGTTTACTGACAATTAATAAGAAATACCTTCTCTGAGAGTTTATATGTTACATCCATAACGCGTAATGTCGTATCCATGATGCTTGAATTGACGAAGACAAAATAATGTTTTCCTTTTTATTGTATATTGTAAATTTTACTGCAATTAACCATATTTTCATATGTTTTTAACTGTTAAATTTAAGGTCTTACTCTGTAAAACTAATTACTAGTTTTTCACGGTAAAATACTGTGAAATACGTTTTTTACCCCGTAGCATTTATACAGTATTTTACTGTTAAATGTACGGACATTTTTACAGTGTGCATTCTATCTGCATACATAAGTGTGTGTTTGCTTACAAATAATAAACTTGCATCATGTTGTCTGACTCACTATGATGTAGCCTGGTGTTTTTTATGATTGTATAACGTAATGTGTCCTGATAAATGTAAAGGCATTTGCTAAACACCCTTGTTTAATTCTTGACTGCTCAAACAGTGGAAAGAAGGAAACACCCATGCAGAACAAAGATTTACAAGAACACTAATTGCAACATGACTTGCAATTTCACTTTTCTTTATTTTAGGCTAAAAGTACATACATCTGAAACAATTACAAAACCGCGTTAACGTGTTTTGTAGTAAATTGTACATGCTTGTTTGATCATACTACTGAAGATAAACAGATCACAACCTATGAAAAGCCTATGAAATGAACATAATCTACTACTACATTAAAATCATGATAAATAAAATTTAGTCATGTGTTAGCCACATAAGCATAAAAAGTTCACTGCATATAGTAGCCTAGACATTGCTACACAGCTTTGATTATTAGACCAGAATTAATACAGTGATATTGCATCTAAGGTCAGTAAATGGTCAGTATTTACATTAGTTACAGGTAATAATGTAAGAAAATAAGAAAAAGAAAATATTTTCACACCTACTGAAGTACTACTATTTCATTAGCATGAAGCTCATTATATACTGTTTATAATATTTTTTTCATAGAAATCCTTCTAGACTATGTCACCTTATAAATCCTGATGATCACATGAAGTTGACTAAGGCTGTTGACAGCAATGTGAATATTAGAAGAACAATATTAAGATTTACAAATTGTGCCTGGTTTGGATTTTTGCAGGCTGGTTTGTTGTCTGGTCCAACATTGTTTGGATTGGGTTGAAAATGCACAGGGAGGCAGGAATCCCCAAGCTGATCACAAGCCAATAAAAGATATTTAGTCTCTTGGGTGACATTGTGTACAATACAGTTCTTGTTCACACGTACGGTAGTGAAGGTGAATTGCTGTCTGCTGACACATATGTTACCACTGTATATTGCACCTCCAGAAGTAGAGCAGACGTTATCCACTTGTTGCTTCTGGTCAAACGGAATAAAAGACTGAACTGGTCGATCGCATGTTCCTATATGTTTAATACAAGCTTGCCACAGGTTTTGGTCAAGATTTTCTGAGGCATTTAAACATACATGCTTCTCCAGAAACATATTGAAAGCATTCTGATTGGGCGAATCCATGCAGGGGTATGGGTTAAACTCTAAAGATTCAGGAGCCAGTTCTTGAGCAAGAAGTGTCCCGAAGAATAGCACAGACACGATGTAGGAGGACATAGTGTATCTTGTCTCTGAAAAAGAAATAAATGAATGAGTTGAACATCCATTATTTTCTTTCTCCTTATTATATGTTAAGGACTTTTATTAATATTTGACCACAGTATACTCATCTGTTAAATTATGTATTTTTAAAAATGTGCATTTTACAAATAGCAGCATTAGGTTTTGTTTAAGAAAAGGAGACATACATTACCAGTGTATGGTCATATGTTGACAAAGCAGCTCTATCTTGCTGTGCTGACTGACCACTAATGTCCTGACTTCTCTTGAACACCTGGCACCTTTTACTTTCAATTCCAGTATGCTTTGCAAACTTCTGGTGTTATCAATATAACTACTTCCTCTTATCAGAGTGCAATGTTTTCCACTAGGCATTTATCCAATAGCTTTCTTAAAAGCCTGTGTCAGATCTTACTTTACTTACGATTTAGTTTAAAACAATAGAGCACTAATGTAATACCAAATTTTTAAAGGGCTAGTTGGTTCTTTTTTTTCCACTCTACACAAATACATGTATCTATTCTTTCTACAAAAATTTGCAGACCTGCATATTTATACTGTATATTTATGCTGCCACTTATCTAAAGGTGAAGAAACTGATTTACACTAGTTAAAACAATAGAGCCATAATATCATGCAAAAAAATAATAATATTTAACTTGAAATCAGAGTGTGACCTGCCTATTTATACTGTATATTCATGCTGTCGACTTATCTAAATGTTAATAAACTGAAGCTTTCCATGTGCTGTAAGACAGAAGCTATGAAGTTTAGGTTTATTCACTAAAATGAAATAAATTCACTTTTTATTTTACAAATACCTTTTATAGAATGCAAAGTAACTAATGTTTTGTGTGAAAACAGACTTTTCAGGCTAATGAAGCAGCACCTCTAGTCATCACTGATCATTGAAATACATACTGTACATTAGTAAGACACAACCCTTTAAGTTTCACAACCCTTTCTGAAACTAAACAGTAACAGAGTTCCTCAAACAGAGTTCCAGCTTCTGTTTCCACCATGCTGAATAGACAGGTATGTAAAATATCAAAAGTTTTTTTTTGTTTGTTTGTTTTTCTAACAGTATAAACTGATCAGTCATGGTAAAGTTAGTCAAGCTACAAATATTATCATTAAAACCATCAAGGTGACATAGTGGTTGGCATTTAAAACAATAAATAAAGAAAAAATAAATAAAAGTAAATGAAAAAAAAGGTATAATATATACTGTACTGGAATTGCTAATAAATGTTATTGTTAATGTTATGTGGTGTTAATATTATGGCTGATCAGTGATTTATGTGTTTATATCCTTTTGGCTATAAGGTTTACCAGACGGCCAAGTAAAAAAAAAAAAAAATGACAAAGAGAACATTATAACAGAGCAATCCACGTTTCTATAAATTTAACAAAAAGGATTTTAAAATGCATAGAAAACACATGTTTTATGTAGAAACACTTTACTTTTTAAGTTAATTAAACAACAGCTCTAGTCATAATTATAACCTAAACAATGAAATACATACATTAGTAAGACACAACCCATTAAGTTTCACAATCCTTTCTAAAATTAAAGAGCAAAAAACTTCTTCAAACAAAGTTCCCAGCTTGTTTCCACCATTCTGAAGAAACAATGACCATGTATGTAAATTATCAAAATTATTATTTATTATTATTATTTTTTTTAACAATATGAACCAATCAGTCATAATATTACAAAAATTATCATTAGATCCATCTAGGCGGCACGGTGTCATAGTCATTAGCACTGTAGCCTCGCAACTTCAGGTTCAGGTGTTCAACTTTCACCTTGGGTCTGTGTGTGTGGAGTTTTCATGTCCTCCTTGTGCTAGGTGGGTTTCCTCCAGCTACTCCAGTTTCCTCCCCAGTCCAAAAATAAATAAATAATATACACAGATCAGTCATAAATTAAAAAATATTAACAAAATCATCTCAGCAGCATGGTGATGTAGTGGTTAGCACTGTGGTCTTGCAAGTCTAGGGTCAAGGTTTCAAGGTAAGTCCAACCCTGTACACAGGATAAATCAGTATAAAATATGAATGAATGATTAAAACCATAAAGTAGGGATGTAACGGTATTGTAAATACCGTCGTACCGCAACAACACTTTATTTCGATAATACCGTGGTCGCATGACGGTAAAATTATAGGTCTTCTGAGAAACGTTTGCTCAGGCGAATGGAGCGAACGGGAGGTAGATCCAGGAATGCGTACATCCGATTTAAAACCGGAAAAAATAAATAATAAATAAAAGTAAATGTTCTCCCCGTGCTTGGTGGGTTTCCTCCGGGTACTCCGGTTTCCTCCCACAGTCCAAAGATATGCAGGTTAGGCTAATTGGCGTTCCCAAATTGCCCGTAGTGTGTGATTGGGTGTGTGAGTGTGTGTATGTGTGTGTGCCCTGCGATGGATTGGCACCCTGTCCAGGGTGTACCCCGCCTAGTGCCCGAAGTCTCCTGGGATAGGCTCCAGGTCCCCCGCGACCCTGAACAGAGGATTAAGCGGTATAGAAAATGAATGAATGAATGAATAAAAGTAAATGGAAAAAAAAAGGTATAATATATATACTGTACTGGAATTGCTAATAAATGTTATTGTTAATGTTATGTGGTGTTAATATTATGGCTGATCAGTGATTTATGTGTTTATATCCATTTGACTATAAGGTTTATCAGACGGCCAAGTTAAAAGAAAAAAATTGGAGTGGAATTGTATTTTATGAATGAACTGGATTTATTTCCTAGGGGGAAAAAATACAAACATTATTTTTTCATTTCGTCCTAGTATTATGGACCTGAATTTTGGTTCTTCTAACTGGAACAATCAGCTTGTTCCAAGAATAAACATAAGTGCATACATATAAATCATACCACACCTTTAAGTAACCAAAAATGCTTTTTAATAATTCACATACACTCGAATAATGATGTTATCATGCCCTACCCTTAGAGTAGCACAGTGCCACGCCTAAAACTGTGCACCATTATGAAAGTTCACACATTAAAATTATAACAACATTGTCGAGCCCTCACTGGCTGCCTACAGAAGAATAAAGATGACAGTGAAAAAATGGGCGTGTGAGGGGGCGTGAATGGAAATATGGACCGCTGACTGTGTGGATACAGTTTGTCGTCTCTTCTGTAATGAATAAAAAGGGACGTGGAATGTGTTAGAGCTTATACCAATACTTATCATTCTTTTAGTTTTCTTAATCTTATGTAGACTGAATTGGTTGATTGGATGCCCTTATCTGAATAATATAAGCTTGCCACTGGTTTGGGTCAAGAGTTGCTGGGGCATTTGCATGTACATGCCTGTCCAGGACCTTGTCGTAAGCCTAAATCTTGTGAGAAATCATGAAGGGATAAGGATAACTCTTCAAGTTTGGTAAGCATTGCCCTCATGAAAAAGACAAATTATTATTATTGGATCCTCAATCTCTAGGCAGTTATTTGGATACAATCTCTGGTTGTGTGCATCACACGTGTAGCAGGCTCAATAAAGACCTGGTTGTTTGAACAAGTACAGCATTTTCTTTACTCAAGAAATACAAATTCTATAAAGGTTCATGTTTTAGGTGTTTTAGATCTGAAACCTGGGTGCAGAGAAGAGTGTTACAGGGCAGTTTAGTCCAGCTTTTGCCATGCAAAATCACAGGAAATGCAATTTTGCGCCTGTTCATAGCACCTAGTCTTTTATAATAAGATATTTTAGCCAGGCGTATTCAACAACATGAAAATCGAGAATAGTGACAATAAACCTGTAAGTTGATGACGATGTACTGTGATGCATTTACTGTGTCAGTATTGGCCATTCTATTTTAACATTTTAAAACGGTCAACTCTATTTTACCTTGATTTGTGGATATAATGTTAAATGACAAATGTTAATATTTGATTTGTTGCAAGAACTTCAGTAGATTTTCGTTGACAGCAAGAACATTCAGTTGTTAAATTCAGATGCCCCACTAATAATAATAAAAATCAAATCAAATAATAATAATGAGATACATTACCAGTGTAGAGTGATATGTAGATGAAGCATCTCTGTCTGTGCTGACTGACCACTGAATCACATGTCCCCTGAGTTTTCTTTTACTCCGCATTTTAATATACTTCCTACTCTGACCAAGTCAAGTTCACACAGTTAAACTTAGTTTTCCAATTAAACTTTTGCACTATAGCTTTTATAATCTTTGTGTTCTGTTAACACTGTCCTTACAGCCTTGTTGTTTGGTGTCCCAGAGACCCAAACAAGAAAACAAAAATCCAGTCTTTCTACAAATCTGCAGAGCTGTATCTGTGCTGTGTTCCAGTATCCTCTTGTAATATTGGCTTTATCTTATATTTGAATTAACTGACGCTTTGTCTCTTGTTAATTTCAAGTGAATGAGAAGATATGTGAAGTATAGGACTGTTACAGAAACCATTAAACAGAAAAATGTTATAAATGAAATACTGTGTGAATATCCCACATCTGGGCAGCCGTGGTGCCAATTGTAGCATCTTTTTTGAGGAAAAATATAAAACCTACTGTCATTGCCATTTCTGAAAGCAAAAAGGATTATTAAATACCAGTAACCAATAACGATTTATGGGAGTGTTTTATTTGAAATAAGATCCATATATTTTTGCACATTTTGGTATACATATCACTGTATATTCGGCATTCCATCTGCATACATGAGTGTGTGTTGGTTAACAAATAATAAAGTTGCATCATGTTGTCTGACTGACTATGTGATGTAGCCTGGTGTTTTATATGATTGTATAACGTAATGTGTCCTGATCAATATAAAGGCATTTGCTTAAAGAAAAAGACCCTTGTTTAATTCTTGACTGCTCAAACAGTGGAAATAAGCCAACAATTCATAAAATGTACTACAAAACAGTGTTAATGACTTTTTTAGTATATTGTACATGTACATAAGATAAACGAATCACAACCTATAAAAAATAACTATAAAATGAACATAATCTACTACTATATTAAAATCATGATAAATAAAATATTTTGCTACAATTTGGTCATGTGTTAGCCACATAAGCATAGAAGGTTCACTGCATATAGTACATTACTACACATTACTACATATAGTAACCTAGACATTACTACACATTACTACATATAACCTAGACATTACTACACACAGCTGTGATTATTAGACCAGAGTAAATACAGTGATTTTGCTGCTAAGGTCAGTATTGCTGTTAGTATCAGTCATTTACAGTAATTTACATTAATTATGTTACCCACACTGATGTGATTATACTGACGGGTTTCACACCTTCTGAAGTACTACTATTTCTTTTTTTTTTACTTTTTTTTTTTTCATAGAAATCCTTCCAGACTATGTCACCTTAATAATCCTGATGATCACATAAAGTTGACTAAGTCTGTTGACAGCAATGTGAATATTAGAAGGACAAGATTAAGATGTACAAATTGTGCCTGGTTCTGTATATTTGGATTTTTGCAGGGTGGTTTGTTGTCTGGTCCAACATTGTCTCGATTGGGTTGAAAATGCACAGGGAGGCAGAAATCCCCGAGCTGATCACAAGCCAATAAAAGATATTTAGTCTCTTGGATGACATTGTATACAATACAGTTGTTGTCCACAAAAACGGTAGTGAAGGTGAATTGCTGTCTGCTGACACACATGTCATCACTGTATATTGCACCTCCATACGGAGAGCAGACGTTATCCACCTGTTGCTTCTGGTCAAAAGGAATAAAAGACTGAACTGGTCGATCGCATGTTCCTATTTGTTTAATAAAAGCTTGCCACCGGTTTTGGTCAAGGTTATCTGGGGAGTCTGAACGTACATGCTTTGCCAGAAACCTATTGTAAGCGTTCCAATCAAATGAAACCATGCAGGGGTATGGGTTAAACTCTAACAATTCAGGAGCCAGTCTCAAGAAGAAAAGGACAGACACAATGTAGGAGGTCATAATGCCTTGTCTCTGAAAAAGAAATAGATGAATGCATTGAATGATAAGCTTATTATGCAATTGTATTTATATTTTACCACAGTAGATTCAACTGTTAAGTTGTGTCTATTTAAAAATTTGCATTTTACAAATAACAGCATTTAGGTTTTTTAAAGCAAAGGAGACGTGCATTACCTGTGTATGGTCATATGTTGATAAAGCAGCTCTGTCTTGCTGTGCTGACTGACCACTAATGTCCTCTGAGTTCTCTTGAACACTTGACCCCTTTTACTTTCAATTCCAGTATGCTTTGCAATACTTCTGGTATACAATAGAACTACTTCCTCTTCCATCAGAGTGAAATGTTTTCCAGTAGGCTTTTATGCAATAGCTTTCTTAAAAGCCTGTGTCTGATCTTACTTTAGTTATGATTTACACTAGTTAAAACAATAGAGCCATAATATCATGCAAAAAATAATAACATTTAACTTGAAATCAGAGTGTGACCTGCCTATTATCTAAATGTTAATAAACTGAAGCTTGATATGTTCTGTAAGACAGGGGCTATAAAGTATAGGTTCATGAAATAAAAATGAAATAAATGCACTTGTATATAAATTTTACAAATACATTTTTTTAAATGCAAAGTAACTAATGTTTTGTATAGAAACAGATTAGAATGGTTTTCACTCTACCTTTCAGGCATCTTAAGTCATTATTATAAAAAAAACAAACAAACATTGAAGTACATACATTAGTAAGACACAACCCTTTAAGTTTCACAACCGTTTTTTAAACTAAAGAGTAACAGAGTTCACAGCTTCTGTTTCCACCATGCTGAATAGGCAATGACCATGTATGTAAAATATCAAAATGGTAAACATAAAATGTTAGCACTGTGGCCTTGCTCCTCCATGGTCAAGGGTTCAACTTATGCCTAAGTGCATGGACAGTTCAAAGACATGACGATTGGGTTAACTGGTTGCTAGCAGCACATCTATATATGCATCCTGGGATCGGACTTGTTTGTCCAGTGCATCCTACCGATTATTTATGGATTGGCTTCTTGGAAGTTTGGAAGTCGGATGATAGTCCTGGGCTCTTTGTATGCTGGGCCCTGTACGTGGCAGGCTGGGGTATACTGGGTGTTCTTGTGCCTTTGTATCATGACCTGCATTGGCTTTTCTGTGAGATCAGACTAGACCGGCTGTCCTTTGGACCCGTAGGCAAGGGTGAACTTTGGGTGCCCATGATCCTTTAATGTGTACTTGTCAAGTTATTTTTAAAGCACATTTAACACAACTTAGTTGACCAATATGCTGTACATTCCTAAAATAGCTGCAGCCATAGAAACAAACAATAAAAACAGACAATAATTAGAAAAAATTATAACAAAATCCCAATAAAAAAATATACAACAATAAAAAAAATAAAAATAAAAAAAATATATATAAACCGTTTATAATATTGTGGCGTGGGCGGGCCGGCGGCTGACGACCGTCATGCTTTGCGGGGGTTTTCTCTTTCTCTACCATGAGAGAGAAGGGTGTTTGGGTTAGTGGCTTCGGCCAAGTTGGGTGCGTGTATGTGTGTGTGCTTGACCTGTGTATGTATGCTTGTGCTGAGAGTAATAAACTACTCCCCAGCCATTTGCATTGGGGAGTAAATAAGCTCACTTGTACTCTAAGATCCCTGCTAGCGTTGAAAAATGCTATAATATATAATTGCTAATTAATGTTATTGTTAATGTTATGTGGTGTTAATTTTACTGTATGCCTGATCAGTGTGGGTTTATGTGGCCACAACCACAAACGTTTTGGAGTGTTTTATTTTTTTTTTATATATTTATATTTTATGTACACTGGGATTTAATATATAGTAATTAGTAATAATTTAATATATAGTAAATTATATATTAGTATATATATATTTTTTTTTCAGTTCTCTTCTAGTATTTTGAACCTGCATTTAGTTTCTTGTTTTTTGTTCATCTTGTTCCAAGAATAAACATAAGCAGATACACAGAAATCATACCACATCTTTGATTAACAAAAAAAATGCTTTTCAAGTATTTGCATAGATCCAAATAATGATGTTATCATGCCCTGACTTGTAGAGTAGCACTGAGCCACGCCTAAAACTGTGCACCATTATGAATGTTCTCAGTGAAACGATAGAACAATGTCGAGCTCTCATTGGTTGCCTACTGAAGAGTAACGATGACAGACAGTGAATATGGCCAATCAGTGTGAAGGGGGCGTGAATGGAAAAAATGGACCGTTGACTGTATGGATACAGCTTGTCTTCTGTTCTGTACCGGATAGAAAAGGACATGGAATGTGTTTCACTTACTGCACGGCCTCGGGAAGTAGGTTGAGCTTATATCAGTACTTTATATACGTTCTTTCCTTAACATGTTTGATAAAATCATGCATGTTTTAGTGGAATGTTTGTCGTTTTCGGGGAACGAGGATAAACAGTGCCATACAAATCCCAGGCTATATTTAGCTGCTCCTGGGCTGGGACTGTGCTTCCGAACGTTTTTATCATAATAATTCTAAATAACTTTATCAAATCCAAAATGCTACAGGTATATTTAGTATTTTTAAACAATAGATATCACAGGCAATTAAAAAAAAACTTTTCAGGTTTGAGTTGTGAAAATTCTCCCAAGATAGACTTTTACTATTAAACTATTAATACTTTTACCCTTTACAATCTTTACAACCCAAGCACCAATATATAAAAACAATATATATATATTGTTTATATATATATATATATATATATATATATATATATATATATATATAGAGAGAGAGAGAGAGAGAGTTTCAAATGCATTTAAACTCAGTTTTTCACAATTCCTGTTATTTACTCCTGGCATTGGTGAGTTAAGATAATTACTGTATTGTAAGAAAGTGAAATGACAATAATACAAAAGTTACACTTAGTATTTAGTTTTATCGCCTTTACATTGTTTAACTTGGGTCAAATGTTTTGCATAGCCTTCCACAAGCTTCTTACAAGAAATTGCTGGAGGTTTAGCCCATTCCTCCTGAGAGAACTGACAGAATTGAGTTGTGCTTATACACTCACCTAAAGGATTATTAGGAACACCTGTTCAATTTCTCATTAATGCAATTATCTAATCTACCAATCACATGGCAGTTGCTTCAATGCATTTACGGGTGTGGTCCTGGTCAAGACAATCTCCTGAACTCCAAACTGAATGTCAGAATGGGAAAGAAAGGTGATTTAAGCTATTTTTCAGCGTGGCATGGTTGTTGGTGCCAGACGGGCCGGTCTGAGTATTTCACAATCTGCTCAGTTACTGGGATTTTCACACACAACCGTTTCTAGGGTTTACAAAGAATGGTGTGAAAAGGGGAAAACATCCAGTATGCGGCAGTCCTGTGGGCGAAAAAGCCTTGTTGATGCTAGAGGGCAGAGGAGAATGGGCCGACTGATTCAAGCTGATAGAAGAGCAACTTTGACTGAAATAACCACTCGTTACAACCAAGGTATGCAGCAAAGCATTTGTGAAGCCACAACCAGGGGCGGACTGGGACCAAAAAGAGGCCCTGGACTTCCTGGCCCACAGCAGCCCACATCATAATACATTGACTCATTAATGTAGAGATAAAAATTTAACACCAGTTACTAGTATAAAAATATAACACAATACAGAAATCAATGCTATTTAAACATATTATTTGAAGTATCACTGAACATATATTGGGTCATATTAGTAAAACAAAGGAAAGAACATCAAGACAGACAACGTATAAAACTATAAAGACAATATTTTAAAAAGAATGACAATAAAACTGAACAGGTAAGCTGAAATAAAATCAGTAGCAGCATTAGATCACACTAGTAAACTAGTTACTTATTTTAATTATTATGGTAGCCAATATTAATTCGAAATAATGCTGAGAAACATTTATTTTTAATTAATATTGACTACCATAATAATTACTAACACAAGGCAATACTCCTACATATTTTATTCCAGCTTACCTGTTCAGTTTGATTGTGATTCTTTTCTCTTGGCTCTGGTAGATCAGGGGAGACGTGTTGGTCATCATCAGCAGGCACTGGTTCATCATCACTGACCTGCTGCACTTGCAACTTACACTGATGAGTGGTAGATCTTACACTGCATCACGATGATACCCCCTTCGAAATGTTCATGATATCTCACAAACAAAAAGTAAAAATTTGTCTTTTCCTCATAAAGTGTTTAGGTGAAATTCCACCCATACAAGTGTGACAAATATGCAAAGAAAAAAAATCAGAAAGGGGCAAATACTTTTCCATGGCACTGCACATGTAGTCAGATTGTTCCACTGGGATGAAACTGTACCAGGTGGAGTTATAGCACTTTCAAAATAATACTAACTTTGAATGATGAATGCTTTTTAACATGCTTGTGACTCAATAAGAGACAATGCACAAATTTTGGCAGTATTGTCTTGTATCGTTTGAAATAAAAAAAAATAAAAAATATCACAATACTGCCAAAATGTCTCATTTTGCTGTCAAACTGTTTATAAGCCTCCTGGGTCTCTGTGAGACAGGTGCTACTGGACACTGAAAATATTGTCTTTACAAGTAGTTTTATGTTGTTTTATATAAGATTCTGGGGATCTTATTGTCTTATTGTTCTTTCCTTTGTTTCTTTGTTTTACAAATATGACCCAATATGTACTTTTTTAAGTTTCTGTATTGTGCTATATTTTTATAGTATATCGTTTTAAAAATTAATCTCCACTTTAATGAGCCAGTGTATTATGATGTGGGATGTGGTGCGCTGCCCTGTCCAGCCTCGCTGTCCCTGACCAGTTACAGTTATAGGCAGAATTTGTTCATCTGAAGCATTTCACAGCATTTCATTTTACCTCTAAAGCTTTTTCTTATTTTCACGAAACTGTCAGCTCCACCTTTTCACTCATGGAAATTGTTGTTAATTTGCTCAAAGTAATTCGCTGTGTCGAGAAAGGATCAATACCTCTCCCTCCGTAAATCAAAAGTGAAGTGGCCAGTCCGCCACTGGCCACAACACGCACAACCTTGAGGCGGATGGGCTACAACAGCAGAAGACCCCACCGGGTACCACTCATCTCCACTACAAATAGGAAACAGAGGCTACAATTTGCATGAGCTCACCAAAATTGTACAGTTGAAGACTGGAAAAATGTTACCTGGTCTGATGAGTCTCGATTTCTATTGAGACATTCAAATGGTAGAGTCAGAATTTGGCGTAAACAGAATGAGAACATGGATCCATCATGCCTTGTCACCACTGTGCAGGCTGGTGGTGGTGGTGTAATGGTGTGGGGGATGTTTTCTTGGCACACTTTAGACCCCTTAGTGTCAATTGGGCATCGTTTAAATGCCACGGCCTACCTGAGCATTGTTTCTGACCATGTCCATCCATTTATGACCACCATGTAACCATCCTCTGATGGCTACTTCCAGCAGGATAATGCACCATGTCACAAAGCTTGAATCATTTCAAATTGGTTTCTTGAACATGAGAATGAGTTCACTGTACTAAAATGGCCTCCACAGTCACCAGATCTCAACCCAATAGAGCATCTTTGGGATGTGGTGGAACAGGTGCTTCATGCCCTGAATGTGCATCCCACAAATCTCCATCAACTGTACAGTAAGATGCTATCTGATCAATATGGACCAACATTTCTAAAGAATGCTTTCAGCACCTTGTTGAATCAATGCCATGTAGAATTAAGGCAGTTCTGAAGGCGAAAGGGGGTCAAACAACGTATTAGTGTGGTGTTCCTAATAGGGATGTAACAGTATTGTAAATACCGTCGTACCGCAATAACAATTTATTTCAATAATACCGTGGTCGCATGACTCGATAAAATTATAGATCTTCTGAGAAAAGTTTGCTCAGGCGAATGGAGCGAACGGGAGGTAGCTCAGCCCATATGGTTGATCTGAGATCAGCCCAGGCATGACCATCATCCTTTGTGGTCTGTTGTCGCTACAGATCCAGTAATGCACACATCTGATTTAAAACCCGCTTACTCCGTAATGATTAATTTCCATCTCTTTTCCTTCATCGCTAATAGAAGCACCCGCCATTTCTGCATTACTGGATCTGTAGCGACAACAGACCGCAAAGGATAATGGTCACGCCTGGGCTTTTTCAGTTCTGCGCACTACATTTCTATCGGATTAAGGTCAAGACAACCTCATTGCCTCGACTTTGCTTTTCTTAAGACATCATGGTCAAACAGTTACATTTTTGTTTTAGCAGAAAGTAAGATTTTTGTCCCCCCAACCATAGTGTGGGTTTTTCTGACAATTTGGGAGCAGAGGCTCCTTCCTTCTTGAGCAGCCTTTTAGGGTAAGCCGATATAGGACTCATTTTAGTGTAGATTTAGAGACTTTGCTGTTGTTTTGGGTACTGTATGTTAAAAGTCTCTAGGAGACAGTACACATCTCGTTCCTGAGCAGCATGATGGCTGTTTGGTCCCTTGGTGTTTACCTTTGTGTAGTATTGTTTGTATAGATGAATGTGGTGCCTTCAAACATTTGGAAATTTCTCTCTGGGATGAATCAGGCTCGAGGATGTGCTCAGTTTTTATTTCTGAGGTCTTGGCTGATTTATTTTTATTTTCACATTATGTCAAATAAAGTCACTGAGCTTGACATTAAAATACATTAACTTAAAATACATGCACAGGTAATCCTGATAGGTACTCCTGTGAAAAAGACTAATATAAAAATTTACAGTATTTTGTCAATGTTTACTATGTTACTGTTGTTTGTAATCTTTTTTACTAAACTTGGCTACATCCTGGGTACATATCATGTAGATATCATATAATTTATTTTCATGTTCATACATGGCCACTCAAACATGCAATAGCAGTCTAAATAGCACTAGTTATAGAAACATGTAATTCTTCATGTCATGTCACAGTAGAACATTTTACAAATGGCAACAGAATACTATTGAGTCCGCATAATGATATCAATATCCTTTATTTTGAATATAATATATCATATGTCTGATTATTATCACTCACCTATAAGTGGTCTTCCATTCTTTGCAGGTGTCCATTAGAATGATGCTTCTCACCCTGATCCTTTTGTCATCAGTTTTTTCTCTCTGCTCATGTTTGGATGTCAACCCAAAGCCATGCATGCAAGCAAAGCACAACAACGCTCACAGCATCTTTCTCAAGCGCCATCTACCTGATGGTGTGCCGAAAACTTGGGACCAGAATGTGTGGAACGCGCTTCTCAGGCAGATTAAGACGTGCGACCGACCCACACAGTCATTTTTCTACGAGAATGACAGACAGCGTGTGAATGCAGTATGCACCAAGGCTGGTGGAAAACAGCACTCTGGCAACATGTGCATCAGTAAGGAGAAGTTCTCCTTTGTGACAGTGCGTGTGAATGTGGCTGAGGGATTGTGTGGCATTAAGAGCATTCGCAATGAGACCAAACACATCATCCTGGCGTGTGACGAGTTTGCAGATGCATGTCGTCCTGTTCATTTTGAGGGGAACCCGGAAAGTCTGACGCCTAATAATAACAAGCCTAACTGCGGCGAACGCTCAGGGGCAAGCTCGGTACTCAAAGCGACAATGTCCAAAAGCCTTCTAGTCTTCATTTTTGTAGCTTTTTCTTATATTTTGTGATTTATGAAACATCATAATGAGACATGTATTAGTTATACACCAGTGTTAAATAAAACATACAGTATTGAACTGTATTCAACTGTGTTGAACTGTATCTTCTTTCGGTCAAGCAATGAGTGTGCAACAATGTAGGAACTGATTCCAGACTGGTCTCAGTTTATTATTGAGGATTTGTCTGTGCAGCATTGTACAGTATATACAGTATGTGTACAAATATTCAAGTTGAGCTATGTGATGAAATGAACAAATTAACCAAAAAATGAACAAATAACGGGAATGAAATTGGAAATATCTTGAAAAGTTATGGCCATATTAAGCACCAAGCAGCATCAGTATTTAAAGTCAGTGTAATCTTAGAGAGTATCAACACACTTATTTAAGATTTGTTTGGTGGCAGGGTATGTGGTTAGATTTTGTTGTGTTGTTTGTACTTAATTGTTGTTAAAATGGTACTGTATGTTGTACACTTCATTCTTCTTACTTAAACCTGAAGCATTTATTACATGAATAAACCCATTTCTATTGAAGATATCACCTTTAGGGCACTGGTGGCTCAGTGGTAGGTGTTTCGCCTGCCATGCAGAAGGCCTGGGTTCGATTCCAGCCAGTGCCCAAACCCCCCAGCCACTGGATGCAGTGCCGGTCCCAAGCCCGGATAAAATGGGAGGGTTGCGTCAGGAAGGGCATCCGGCGTAAAACCTGTGCCAAGTTGTAGTGCGGACTGGATATTCCGCTGTGGCGACCCCTCGTCAGGAGCAGCCGAAAGACCAACAACAACAACTATTGAAGATATCACCTTTATTTTTTTTCCCTCTTGTTCTGATGTTCAGACATATGTTGATGCTACTTGTGAAAAATTTACTGTCATGTCAAACTAGCTTTGCTTATTTCTTTAATTTGTCACTGCAGAGACAAAACTAAAGTTGCATACACGGAAATGAAGTCTGGCTAACTTATTTTTTATACAATGAGTGGTTGGTTTTTATACAATGTTTCACAGAAATACAGACAATCAAAAAGTAAGCAAAAGTTTAGAAAGTACCTGACATACTGTAGGTCTTTCAAATTGCACACAGTGGTAGAGTAAACTCTTCCTCTATTTAAAGGTACTTCTCAATGTGGTCTCCACGACAAGGGATACATTTGCACCATAGTCGAATCTCTCAAATACTCTTTAAAAATCGCCTTTGTCACAGGTGGTTTCCCACTGTACTGCAGAATGTGTATGGCAATGACACCGTTTTTTTTGGACCAGGCAGTGCATTTTATTATATACTGTACATGGTCTGTGCCAAAAATAATGCCAAAGTAGGTATAGCAAATTCAAATTGCACAAGTTGATAGAGTAACTCTTCCTCTCTGTTGAACTTTCACATCCTCTTTGAAAATCTTGCTGCATTTAACGGTCTCCCACTATGTGGTTTGTCTTCAGCTTTAGAGTCACTCTACTACTTTCTGATTCTGATTGTACCTTTGACAATCAGCCTTTAGAAGTTAAACATAAACAAAGGTAAAAAAAAAAAAGTTAAACATAAACGTCTTTAATAATTTCCTTTTATTTCACAGAATATTTAAATATTTATGGAATAATTGCTATTTAGCAGAATAGTTTATTTTAACTTAGTTTAAGTTGATGTCACATGAAGCAATTATTTAAAGATTTGAGGCATTTTTTTAAAATATAAAAAGCTTTTATGGTGATTAGAAATTATTTATCTACATTAACTTTTAACTCTACTCCAAATATATTGAAGCAAAAAAGGCTAAAACTTGGGGGGGAAAATGCCAGTAAGTGAAACAGTGACTAAATTGTGTAATTGTGTAAGTGAAAGTGTACATGTATGCTACAAACAACTGGCATCTTACAACTACTTTCACACCCATGCTCCCTAAATATGCCTAACCAAGTCCAAGGAAAATCTATTAAATCTGCTGCGCACTCTGTAAAATACACACATAATCAAACAGATGTTTCCTCGTCCACATTCATAGATTTTTTAAAAATGATTTATTGAAAACTAAAGGTTTGTATATTGAGGAATTGCTTTCCTAGAAAGCACTCCTACAGGAGGAAAACAAAACATATACAGTATGTTAAACATTTAAACCATGTAGCAACACTAGATGGCATCACTATCCAAATGATGTCAAGCCCCTCAGAGGTCATTCGTTATGCCTACCAGACTGAATGGCTGCAGTAGTGGAACAGAGGATTTTAGGGAATTAACTTATTTAACTTAATTCTCATTCACGTATACTAAACTCCGGTTCTGTTTCCTTTTTTTTTTTTTTTAATGAAGTTTTTTTTTCATCCTTTCCTCATGTTTCACCCCACATTCACCTTTAACTTGTCCAAATCCCTCCTTCTCTGCCACGCTATGTGCTTCTATTGTACTGTGGGGCACTGGAATGTGAGGCTTTTCTTAAAATGAATGTCTCAAATTTGGCCTCATTAACAGAAATCAGTTCCAACCTGTACTATACTTTAGCTTCTGGCCTTCCTTATATCATGATGAGTGCCCTTCAATGAGCAGATGCGTGTTAATGGATGTGTCTTTTGTATGAAAAGGAGGTTGCATAAGGACAAAGATATTTCTTTGTAGTATTCTGAGGTCACAGCACAGGCAGACAAGACGGACAGGCTGGTACAGCACCCTACAGGTCACAGTGTAAACATGACTTGAGAACCACACAGGCGACAAGGAGAGCCAGCGCACTGAACGACCCCCTCTCTGGGAAAAATGAGGAAAACAAAAGCAGAAGCTGAAAGAATGAGTGTGGAGTGAAAAGCTATGGATGGGTGGAGGAAAGCCACCAGACAGTCAGAGCAGGGTGGAGAGAACATTAGGAACTGCAGTTTAACAAAAAAAAATTCCAGCCAAAAAGAACAGTATTAAAAAAAAGAGAGTTTGTATATAAAATAAGGTGTGAGCTTGGGAAAAACTGCCTGTTTTCATTCCCACATTTCTTTCTCTCTCACTCTCACTCTGTCAATTCAATATAATCCAAGTAAAACTAATAATAATAGAAATAATAATAATAATAACATATAGTGTGGAGGACTTTGACTTGGCAAACCATCTTACGAAGCTACATGCATGTAACAACATTTAGTATATGACCTCTAGGCTACATCTTTAACAAAACTTTATAACTTGTTTCATGGAATCTAACTAATCCAAGTAATTGTAATAGTATCAAGTGAATAGTAGAGTAGTTTTGGCAAAATGGATATAATATTATCCCATATACATGTGCCCATTAGTGCTCAGTGTACACCTTGAGGGTATTTGGCACCAGATTTCTCAATATAAGAATTCCAAGTAAATTACTAGATTTGAGATTCATAAAGCACTTTCTTTAGCCAACGTAGCTGGTAAAGATATTCCGGAGTAAACATAGTTTACAGTGTTAATGATAAAATACATGAATTACAATTAAATTAATTACTATGGTCAAAAAAACAGCCTAAAGGGTGATCACAAAATGCCAGAAAAGCTTGATTGCTCCTTGGCATCGATTCTACAAGCATTTGGAAACTCCACTGGAGAGCATTCATACAAAATATATTCCAGCTGGTGGTTTGATGAAGACCAAAATTTCCCAAAGGTGTTCATTTGGTTTGGGATGTGGTAACTGTGAGGATCAGAACATACAGTATGTTTGACATTATTTTCATACTCATCAAACCGGACCGTGAGCGTTCACGCCCAATGGACTTCCATCAGGACAGAAATGCTTCATCGTAGAAATTAAAGTGAGGTCAGAAATAAGAGTCAGAATAAAATGTGGGGTGTGTCCTTTAATTTGTCACCCATCTGTGTTCTTTTCCACATTTTTCTCTTTATATAAATTGTATGCACTCAGTTCCCTTTCTGCACCAGATTGCTTTCTAATTCCTCTCTTTGTTTCCTCCTTCTATAAAATTTCTTTTGTACTTTTTTTTTCAGCAAGGTCATTAAATACTGACCCATATACAGTAATCAGTAGCACAAGGGCTGCTCCAGCTTCCAGAATACAGCGCCCTGGCAGCTTTGCCGAGTCACATACAAATCCACAACCACAGACATACACAAAAACATGCACCATGGCTAGAAGCCTTACAGCTGTTGTGGATTAAAGACTTCATTATTGGAAACAACCAAACAAACAAAACATCAAATATGAGGCTTTAAGATTTTAAAATTCCCATCAGAGAGACAAAGAATGAAAGATAATCCAATTCCACCATCAGATCTTTCCTCTTTGTATACCTTTGTCTGTCTAATCTTTTCCCCTTTACAGTATCTCTTTGGTTACTCTTCCTCTTTTGTTCCTGTGTCTTTGCCACATGTCCCTTAGTTGCAGGTGTTTTGCATGTTTTATTGCCTTGGTAGATGTTTGATTAGAGTTGGTGGAGAACAGAAGGTTTATGATGCCTTTGTCATAAGGGCGCACACAAAAGCCTTCACTACAATACAGGAATGTGGCAGACATGACCATTTGCTTGGGTCAAGTGTGAAAATGGGCTTTGGGTTTAAAGCTAAATGTCTAAGGGTGTGCATGTAGAGACATGTGTCCTATGCTGCACTTTTTCCCCTTCCTCCCTCTTGACCCACATGTCTCTATCTATCTATCTATCTATCTATCTATCTATCTATCTATCTATCTATCTATCTATCTATCTATCTATCTATCTATCTATCTATCTATCTATCTATCATTCTCTTGTAATAAATGAGAATGATAATTACAGCCACTGAAGGCCAAAAAAAAAAAGCAGATGAAGGGGAAAAAATGAAGCACTGGACGCATAACAGAGGCATCTGGAGAAAACTCACCCCACATGTTGAGTCATGCATGCACTCACACACGTAGGTCTCAAATGACTGAGCCCTGGATGGATGGTGTCTAAGAGAGACTGTGCTCTGAATCAAACTAAACAAAACATGGTGACTCATGATGACTCAGAAATCCCCTTTTAATACAAAGAAGAAAAAATACAGATGAAAGAGATGGAGTGAGAGAGAGATGCAAGTGGGTAGAAATTGGGATCAGATGGCAAAGGTGAGGACTCAAGGTCAGGTTTAGTGCCTTGGCTGGCAGGAGTTTCATTCATCAAGCGACTTTAACAAGCACCACAAATCACTGCTGAACTCCTTAACAAGCTAAAATGAATTTGTGTGTGTATGTGTGTGTTGTAGCCTGTCCGTGTAGGTTTTTATATCTTAATGGGGACCAAATGTCCCTTCGAAGATACTCATCATCTTGTGTGAACATTTGGCCTATAGAAGAGGGGCTTTCAAGTCAAACCAGGACTTGTGATAGATTTTTTTCACAAATGAAGGCACAAAACCGATTGGCTTTTTGAATAATTCACACAATCACTCACAAACACCATTTGCATGTTACAGGAACTCAGCTGGGAGTTATACCCTCGTCCCTCGTACAGTCCTGACCTTACTCCAAGCCACTTCCACATGTTCGGGTCATTAAAAAAGTTCCTGGGAAGCCAGAATTTCAGATGTGAAGTAGGCAGCCTGATCATAGCTGTGGCATACTGAGAAAACTTTCTACCCTAATAGTAAGGCACTAGTGAAACCCTGGGATAAGTGTGTAATTGTGTAGCAAGGGATTACTGTATATAGAGAAATAAAGATATAGTTTTACTCTTATAACGGTTTCTCTTATTCTGCACTAAAAAAAAAAAATCCCGGTTTGACTTGAACTGCCCTTTTGTTTTACTCAGTGTTTTACTGAGGTAAGGCTGAAATTAATGTATATCATTTGGTAGCATTATTATTTACTGTATGTCAGAGTAGGGTCCTCAACTGGATAGTAAGACGTGTGTGTGTGTGTGTGTGTGTGTGTGTGTGTGTGTGTGCGTGTGTGTGCATGCGTGTGTGTGTGTGTGTGTGTGTGTGCGTGTGTGTGTGTGTGTGCGTGTGTGTGTGTGTGTTACCTCAGGGAAACAAAAAAGAGATTAGACCACAGAAGGAAGTGATTTGGGAGATAAATGGATAAGTGTTCGGGCAGCGAGGTTCCTCAGCTTCAGCCTGATTTGACTGAGTGAGGGTTAGAGGGAGGACTGGGGTGAATGGTGCTATGGGAGGAAAGGAGGAAATATTTCATGATAAAATGAAAAGACAACAATATTGTCTGAAAAGTGGATGGAAACGAACAAAGAAGAGAGGAAGAGAAATGTGTCCTGAGCTTTAAAAGAAGTTACAGATGAGCTGCAAAAGGCACTCAGACATCGGTTTAAAATAGCTCAGTATCAAATGTATTCATGTCTCTCTCAGGGTTTAATTTAGTACTGGAAAAACCTCAGCATAATATTTGTCCATTAGAACAGTAGACATTACACAACAGTAGTGTGTGTGTGTGTGTGTGTGTGTGTGTGTGTGTGTGTGTGTGTGTGCGCCACTGTGTAAGTACCACTGTGTGTGTGAGGTACTGTTTTTTTATGTATCAGTGTTTATATGAGTGTGGTTGCACATCTATTATTTGGTCAAACTGTCAAGTAGTTTGTGATCGTTGGTGTGTTTGAGTGCATGCAGGCGTATGCATGGTGCCGGCATGCTTACGTGTATGTCTGTGGTATGTGTGTTTTCAGTTATGTGATTCCCCTGAGTGAAGTATCACTTACCCTGCAGGGTTCTTGCCAAAGAAACGGAACTTAACGAAACCCAAATCCCTTTCTAAAAAGTGCACAGAAATATTTACTGTCTCTTTGCAAAGCACCTCTCCTCTTTCCTGATCTCTCCTTCTCTCTCTCTCTCTCTCTCTCTCTCTCTCTCTCTTCCTGCTCCATGCCATTCCTTTTCTGTCTTTGATCTCTTGGTCTGAATCATTCCCTCTTGCATTTTCTGAAACCCAGAACAATACAATAAAAAATGAGCTAAGCACCAGCACCCCCGCCTCTCCCTCCCCCAACTCTCTTTTTTTCTGCAGTCCCAGCATCTCTGCAGTGTGCAGCATCACAAAAGAACCAAAGGGGTTCAAAGACAGTGGGTGGGAGGGAAGGAGTGATGGAGAGAAAGTGGGTGAGATGACCTGGAAACAAAGAAAGAAGGAATAAGAAGAGAGCAGAACAAGAAGATTGACGAGAAACACCATGCTGCTTATCAAACCCAGAGGGCAGATCATAACTGTCTGACAACACCCTCCATTCTTCTCCCTCTTTCCTTCAGGTATTTATGAATAATACACCTCAGGGAAACATCTGCTATTGTTCAGAGATCCTTGCTACAAAGGGACGGCTAGTAGAGATGCTGGCAAACTGGTCCTCATAAATTTCTCACTTTAGAGATGGAAATATATGTCACACCCTTGAAAGCTTGAAATTAGCAATAAACTACACATGGGCCTGGATAGGAATGTTGACTAACTTTTGCAGCAAATAGCCTTACATGCTGTAAAAGGGTTCATCATGAATTCGGTGGACAATTTAAGGATATTAGGCTTCTAAAGTGGTCTAACTTGCCTCTGGTAAGTAAATGCAGTTTCCTTTAAAAAGGAAAGCCTGAGCAATGCACTTGATGCCATGTAAAGTGCAAGATTCACACTCATATCACTGAATTAGATTTTTGCGTATTTTAATATAATCCACCATTTTAAGCAGTTCGACATATTTCTATGTCCTGCCTGTGTATTTACTTTGCTCCATGAAACACATCTATTTTAATCAAAAGCCTGTAGTCCCTTCTAAAATATTAAGGTTCCAAATGGTACTCCTACTTGGTTGCTGAAATGGTAATATCAATGGTACGTAGGTATGTACAGAAGGTAGGTAATACTTTATTGTCAATGCATTGTACATGTACTCAGCAACGAAATGTAGGTTAACAGCACATTTTTAGATATACAGTATATAAAGTATATATATATGTGGTGAATGCAGTAAGCATATGCTATGCAGTAAGTATATGCATTAAAGTGGTATGAAGGTGAAAAGGGACTACTAGCAGAAAACAGAAAACATCGTTCAACTTTTGTACGTCTACTGCTGGAGAAGGTGTATGTATTTAATTAGCTCTTAACGCTTTTACTGTATCTATATTCCATCCCCAGACGAAAGATACACAATATGTAGACTCCTGACCCTTAAACTTTTGTTCTATTAATCATCTCATTCCAGATTTAGTAACTCTTTGCTGTTATAATAACCTCCACTCTAATCTAGATTTTGATGCTGTGAGGATATGTGTTCATTTAGTCAGAAGGCCATTAATGAAATCAGGCAGTGATGTAGTCTAAGAGGAGGACTGGTGCACATCCAAAAGGTGTTCAGCGTTCTGTGCAAGACAGAAAATCTTCATGGACCTCACTTTATTGTCATGCTGGAACATGTTTGGACTTGTCCCCCTCAGTTATAATGTTACAATCATGTACTTCAAACTTTGCACTGAAAGTTTGTGGAAGACCAGCGTTTGAGTTTGATATAGCCAAGTGTACAGTACATATGCTATTAATTGTATTAGGTTGATGCCTTTATTTCCTAGAGTATCTGGACTCTGTATTGTGTTTGTGATTGAAAAAAACAACTATGATAGATGGATATAAATAATGTTTAAGTGGAGATTAAAGTCGTTTTTCATACTTAAGAGAAAGAGAGATGAAATCAGGTATTTACGACTTAGGAGGGCTGCTGACTTGAAGTTGTAATTCATCCTTACTGCAGTACAGTATATGACATGAAATAAGCCTGCAGCCAAGAAGTTAACTTCTAAACACAGTGTGTATGACAGAGCCCACATTAGGGGGGGGGGGTAGATGAAGACAAGATAGAGAGACTGATAGTCCCACTGATATTTGAGAGGAATTACTCGTTGTGTGTTGTTGGACAAGGAGGAAGTAGTGTGAGCATGAAGCCATTGTTTGTGTAAACGTGTGCGGGTTATGGCTCGTAGCTCACTGCTGTGAAGCCCAGGCCAGCAGTAATGCGAGTAGTGTCGTTTGTCATCTTTAAAAATGATGAATATCTCTATTCACAGGGTAGAAACAGAGTTAATAACTGTAAAATAAGGATATAGTCAGTCCCTCGCTGCCTCTGTGTGTGTGGGGGGGCCAATTCATCAGGAAGTGTTACATTTTTGAGCGCGCGCAGTCACCGGGAGCCTCGGGTGCTGCTGTCACCCCGGTAACGCGCGCTAATGCAACATCCAATATGGTGCGCGAGACTATCCATCAAAAGTCAATGTTTAACGGCCCCATCGTCCATCATCTAATTTTCCCCCGACCCTGTGTCTCCATTAAGTTAGAGACCCTCACCCGGGAAAAAAAGGGGGAAACTAACTTCTCTTGCCCCCGTGGCCTCCTCGCCTTTCTTCCGTCAGAGCAGCATGGGGGCCAACCCTCTGTGCCTTCTGGGTGAATCATACCCCCTTAAATCTTCTAGGATCCCCCAGTGTTCAATTAGAGCTCGCATACCTATTCGCTGCAGAAGTTAGTTCTGCACCGTTAGTTATTGCACTGAATCCATGCAAGGAATTGTGAATTGAACATGCGTGTCGTTTAACAGAAAGTGTTTTGTGCGCCCAGTGCATGCACAGAATGTTAAAGTTTCACAAAGCTGCATACTCTCTCCAAGCTTTTTGAGACATCCCAAAAGTCATCAAGCAGTACACATACAGGAGCATGACAAGATGAGCCATTATATCAGATCTAATTCAGATCAAATAAAAATGCATTTGTCACATACAAGACCATACACACAGTATGAAGTGAAATGCTTATACCACTGTACATGGTCTTTAAATTTAGGTAGGGTTTAGTGGAAAAACAGGAAAATAGAAGGATTTTACTGCAAGGAAAAATTGCACAAAGATAAATGTGAACAATGTGGAAAAATGTACAAAATAAACCTATAAGTTAAACAGGATGCAAAATGTGTAATATATGTAACCTATTATATATGAGCAGATTTGACAATTAATTCAATAAGCTGTGTTTTATTTTATACAGTAATTACCTTTCTTATAGTTCTGTATAAAAAAGCGCTCGTGCGCTTTCAGAAGAGAGCGCGTGTTCTGAGGAAGGCGTGGCTGGAACATGTAAGCGGCCACATCCGTAGTTCTGATTGGTTATTTGATTTGCCGGGCGTGGTTTGGGGCGGGGTTTCAGCTGAAAGGTGTCTGTCCTTGCAGTTAAAGTGGAGGAGGAGAGGATTCGGGGCTTGAGCGGTCCACTTTAAACTTTTTACATTTTGTCCTCAGACGCTGATACACCGAGAGATTAAAAGGAAAAAAGAAACAGGAGGATTTGTAAATCTTATTGGAAAAATAACAGGACAAAACTTGGGGTAAAATACTAGGGCGGAAAAATCCCTTAATACAAGCCGAGTCCTGGTAAAATTACAGGAGGGAATTAGGGAAAGACAATCAGAAAGCATCATGGACCGCAAAATCCCGAACTTCTCCGGTACTTGGAAAATGAAGAGTTCTGAAAACTTCGAGGATCTTCTGAAGGCATTGGGTAAGCCGATATGGCACTTAAAAATAATTATACAGTAAAACATAGAACAGTTAGAAAATAAGATCATGGCTATACATCTCTCATTTACATTTACGTCTCTCTCTCTTCCCCCACTTAAAGGGTAGGGGGTCTTTATCATACATGCACTTCCATGAAAACATGATAAAAGAGCCTAACCCTAAACTTTCTCACCTCTTATTTTTTTTAACAATAGTGACAAGTCACTGATTGTACTTCTGCATTGCTTGTGTGTGTATGTGTGTGCTCAAAACTATTCATGTAGCTATGCATGATTTCTTGCCTGATATGAACACGAAAGAAATCCTTTGTGGTGTGTGTGAATGAGAGGGCATCAGAACAGACTAGTCACGTGTTCTTTGACCCTACTTCATTAAAATGCTGTTAAATGGCACCATTGTTCTCACCAGAATAACCGGAGTCATTTTATGTGTGTGTGTCAGTATAGCAACACCATATCCTGCTTTGATTGGCAGCCCAATTGCACAAGGGCATAAGGCTGGTGCCCGCAAGCACCACTTGATACTCGAGACCAAGTAGGGCTGGCAGCAGCGGGTTGATGGGTTGGATCGGGGTTGTGGGAGAGGGGAGAGGCCATGCGTTGCTACACAATAGAAAGAAGATGAGACAGAGGGAGGGGTAGTGAATACTGTGGTGTCAGTAGTATCTGCATAGGTGGGGTGTGTCAGATACAGCACATAGAGCAGGACTAGACAAACAGACAGTTACATTCTCGCAAGCTAAGTGTGATAAATGTCCTCGTGAAAATAAGCAGTCTATGTGAGGAATGTATATGATTGACAGGCTGACCGACAGACTGATTGACAGATACCCTTTTGGGAGTGCAGGAAGTGCCTCTCTCATGTTCTCTCTCTAGAGTCTGGAAGTGAGACAAGCCAAGCTCCTTCAGTTTCATGTAAAAGCTCAGTGGATAGATGGAGCCAAGCTGTCACCACGCTTTCTCAACCTCCTTGTCCTTTCCATTTGCTTTATTCTCAAACACTTCCTCTGACCCCTGAACTACAGTGGTGTGAAAATCTATTTGCCCCCCTCCTGATTTCTTATTCTTTTGCATGTTTGTCACACAAAATGTTTCTGATCATCAAACACATTTAACTATTAGTCAAAGATAACACAAGAAAACACAAAATGCAGTTTTTAAATGAGGGGTTTTATTATTTAGGGGGAAAAAAAATCCAAACCTACATGGCCCTGTGTGAAAAAGTAATTGCCCCCTGAACCTAATAACTGGTTGGGCCACCCTTAGCAGCAATAACTGCAATCAAGCGTTTGCGATAACTTGCAACGAGTCTTTTACAGCGCTCTGGAGGAATTTTGGCCCACTCATCTTTGCAGAATTGTTGTAATTCAGCTTTATTTGAGGGTTTTCTAGCATGAACCGCCTTTTTAAGGTCATGCCACAACATCTCAATAGGATTCAGGTCAGGACTTTGACTAGGCCACTCCAAAGTCTTCATTTTGTTTTTCTTCAGCCATTCAGAGGTGGATTTGCTGGTGTGTTTTGGGTCATTGTCCTGCTGCAGCACCCAAGATCGCTTCAGCTTGAGTTGACGAACAGATGACCGGACATTCTCCTTCAGGATTTTTTGGTAGACAGTAGAATTCATGGTTCCATCTATCACAGCAAGCCTTCCAGGTCCTGAAGCAGCAAAACAACCCCAGACCATCACACTACCACCACCATATTTTACTGTTGGTATGATGTTCTTTTTCTGAAATGCTGTGTTACTTTTACGCCAGATGTAACGGGACATGCACCTTCCAAAAAGTTCAACTTTTATCCCGTCGGTCCACAAGATATTTTCCCAAAAGTCTTGGCAATCATTGAGATGTTTTTTAGCAAAATTGAGACGAGCCTTAATATTCTTTTTGCTTAAAAGTGGTTTGCGCCTTGGAAATCTGCCATGCAGGCCGTTTTTGCCCAGTCTCTTTCTTATGGTGGACTCGTGAACACTGACCTTAATTGAGGCAAGTGAGGCCTGCAGTTCTTTAGATGTTGTCCTGGGGTCTTTTGTGGCCTCTCGGATGAGTTGTCTCTGCGCTAGTGGGGTAATTTTGGTCGGCCGGCCACTCCTGGGAAGGTTCACTACTGTTCCATGTTTTTGCCATTTGTGGATAATGGCTCTCACTGTGGTTCGCTGGAGTCCCAAAGTTTTAGAAATGGCTTTATAACCTTTACCAGACTGATAGATCTCAATTACTTTTGTTCTCATTTGTTCCTGAATTTCTTTGGATCTTGGCACGATGTCTAGCTTTTGAGGTGCTTTTGGTCTACTTCTCTGTGTCAGGTAGCTCCTATTTAAGTGATTTCTTGACTGAAACAGGTGTGGCAGTAATCAGGCCTGGGGGTGACTACAGAAATTGAACTCAGGTGTGATAAACCACAGTTAAGTTATTTTTTAACAAGGGGGGCAATCACTTTTTCACACAGGGCCATGTAGGTTTGGAGTTTTTTTTCTCCCTTAATAACGTAAACCTTCATTTAAAAACTGCATTTTGTGTTCAATTATGTTATCTTTGACTAATAGTTAACGGTTTTTGATGAGCAGAAACATTTAAGTGTGACAAACATGCAAAAGAATAAGAAATCAGGAAGGGGGCAAATAGTTTTTCACACCACTGTATGACACTGACACTAACCCTGACTGCCACACTGTGTGGTCAGTCTTCGCCAGTTCCCCCATTCCTGGGGCCCTGCGGAGGGCGTCATTGTGTCAGCAGTTGATAAGTGAAGGACTTAAAAGGAAATGAAATGAAAGACATGATGAAGCTGACTTCATTAGCTATCCTTGCGACAGAGATACACCATGCAGTAAATAGACACCAGTGTGTGTGGTACAGGAAAATGCTTGAGGGACAAATGTTAATACATTATCAGACACTTGTTACAAATGAAGTACAGGTGGTTTTGGATGGCTCTGTGTGTTTCTGTGTGTGTATACATGTATAACGGATGCATAGTCTTTAGGACTACCTCTTATCAGCCATCAATAATTGGTTTATTTGTATATCCCCATTGGTGTGTTTATGTGTGTATAAAGTGTGTGTCTGTGTGTGTGTGTGTGTGTGTGGTGCGGGTGAAGGGGTTCAAGTTTTGGTTTCCCCTGCGTGGGTGTCTATCTTGGTGTGCATATATACCCTTGGTGACAGGTGGGAATGTGTGTTTGGGGAAGAGTGTGAAATTCAACTCGAAACAAATTCAGAAATTGTACTCACACACACACACACACACACACACACACACATACGTGCCACACACACACTGGGCTCTCATTGCAACTAGCAATATTTTCCTGCTGTCTCCTCCTTTCCTGTTCGTGTTTTCTTTCTTTTACTTTCTAGTTTCCATTCTCAACTTTATCCACTCTTTTTTTCTTAACTTCTTTTTATCCTTCACCCAGCTTCTTTCAGATCTCTAAATTTCCCTGTGCTCTGTTCACTGAAAGGTGTAATAGATTACTGCATGCTCTGGGATCATTAAGCGCTCTTTACATTTGTGCGTGTGTGGTGTGAAGGGAGAGGGAGAGGTTCTTATGGGTCAGTTTCATAAGAATCTTTTAATTATGTCAACAAATGGTGCCCATGGGAAGGAGAAGTATGTAAGTCTAATTACATACTTTTATTAGTTTAATGTAAGTCTTTCTCTCTCTCTCTCTCTCTCTCTCTCTCTCTCTCTCTCTCTCCTAATAGTTTCTTATCCTTTCCTCATTTTTTTTTTCACCCAGCCTGTCTAGAAACGAAGACAAATTTATCAGAAATACTTAGTGAAAGCAGCTTTTCGCAGACTGACCTCTAAAGTCCACAGAGCTTCTCAGGACTGTGTTTACACAACGCTCACACTTTCACTGTGAGAATGCCTCAGGTGTATGAGACTGAGAGCACCGTTCTGTTTGAATTCTGTGTTGACAAGTCTGTCTCTCTCTCCACCCCCCTCTTTTCTCTTCCTCTCTCCGTCTCCCTATCTCTGTCACTTGCTCAGGTGTGAACGTGATGTTTCGGAAGATTGCCGTAGCAGCTGCGTCAAAACCATCAGTGGAGATCACACAGGATGGTGAGACAATGTCAATCAAGACCTCCACCTCGGTTAGGACCACAGATGTGACCTTCACTGTTGGACAGGAGTTTAATGAGACCACAGTGGATGGAAGGCCTTGCACGGTACACACACATTAATGAGAGCTTTCTATTGTTGGAATGAGTAGTAGAGTATGTCATGCTATAAGAAACCAAAATCTAACCCTAATCTCACCCACGGTAACCCAAAGAAAACCATTTATGCATTAAAACATCACAAGGAAGTAAACATTAACTGAATGGCAATCTTGTACTATAGAAATTTTATCCTCACTTAATATGTACTTTTTCTGTAAACACTTCAGAGTGAGAAGTTTAACCCACATTTTTCATAGTTCCATATTTCCAGGCTCTTCTGAGAATCATCACATATTCAAAGTCATTCAAACAGCTGCTTGCCCACACACACACACACACACACATTGAACAGATGTGCTCCTTTCGCCATGTCCAAATCAAATCAGAGACGTGAGAACGAAATATAGAATGGTTTTCAAACAAGCCCATTGATGATTTTGTGGTTGACCCAGATACTGATACACCTAACCACTCTCTCAAACTAAAACTTTGCCTCTGCGCCTTATTTTCCTTTAATCTGAACCCACATTTTTCATAGTTCCATATTTCCAGGCTCTTCTGAGAATCATCACATATTCAAAGTCATTCAAACAGCTGCTTGCCCACACACACACACACACACACACACACACACACACACACACACACACACACACATTGAACAGATGTGCTCCTTTCGCCATGTCCAAATCAAACACTTCGAAAATGCTCACGATAACCACATTACTCACTAAATCCTCTTTCCTCACCTCCTCTACTTTTCACTGTGGGAGTTCACTGAGTTTCTTTGAGTTGTTTGATTTGCTCAGGATCCTCCACCCTTCATTATAACAACGATCCTGTTACACCACTGTCCCTTAGAGCTTTCCTCGGTGGGAGACAGACAGTAAGATCAGCTGTGAGCAAACCCTACAGAAAGGAGACGGCCCTAAGACTTCCTGGACCAGGGAAATGACCAATGATGGAGAACTGATCCTGGTAAAGTTTTAACTTCCTACCATGATCTATGATTGACCAATTTGTTTTTGAAGGACTGTATCTTCATTTTTCCCTCTATATTTCTTTTCCACAGACAATGACTGCAGATGACGTTGTGTGCACGAGAGTTTACATCAGAGCGTGAAAGCAAACAGAACAGAAAGGTCATCTTTTGTGTTCCGCTACTTCCCTGACTAGCCCTGTTGAGGCTGACAAAAACCAGCATGTCTTTTTTTTCAGCCATATTTATCATTCATGTTACCTTTAGACTTCACAATTATTCATTTACACATTAACATTAAGCGAAAGTCTGTGGATTTCAGCAATATTAGAAACACATTCCACTTAAGTCGGTTTACAGTAGATAGTTATCTTGTCTGTCTGTTCCATGTTTGAATGCAAGTTGAGAAGAGGAAGTTTAGTCCATGTTTAGGATTGTATTTCCATTAGATCATTAGATCAGCTTTAAGCCAGTCTAGGTTGAAGATCAAATGTGTTTTTATCACTGTTAAAAAAGGAAGATTCTGAGAGTTTACATGTTACATAGGATGGATTTGGGTTGTTTATGTGCTAATATAATCTCATGTTCGTCCCTTCTCTGAGGCACACCTTAAACAAGAGCCCTGGATCCAGAGCACTTTTAACAAGCTGTGTAACTTCGCTTCATTTTTAATCCAATCCTTAATCCAATGAATTTAAATTGGCATAGGTTCAGCTGACTTTGAAGTAGTGAACCAGCGAGTTCGTCGGGTTGTCACACTGAGGTTAAAATAATAAAATCAGCTTGCATCAATAGCAAAATTTTGTGCCATGTTATGTAGTCAATTGTTCCCGGTAAGCCCTGACAGGAATAAGTGTATTAAGTGATGAGCATGACAGATTAATGGGAAGGGTTGGTCTAGGAGCTGTCCTGCATGCCATCAGTAGTTTTTTTTTTTTTTTTTTAGTATTTGCATATCGTTCTTATTTTCGCCTCATTTCCTCAGCATCTCTTCTTTTTGTTCGTAAAGGTTTTGTATATACTTCAGAAAAAATATTATTCTGTTATAATTTTTTTTAAGTGTATTTTATATAAGTGTGGGCAATAGTAATAAAGCCTGTATGAACCTGGACAATAAAACGTAAATAAAAGTTTTTGTTGTGTTTTCTTTCGAGCATCGAAATCCCCAGGACAAGGTTGCAGCTTCAGGCATGTTCTATTTTCAACATACCTTACTTTATAGTTTCACTTTGGAAATAATTTATAGTAGCTGCTAAATTATGTACTGCAAAGTGAATAAGCAAGCTTTCATGCATGATTTATTACACTTTGACTTGGGATTTCTTTTTCCTATGTGTTTTTATTCTTCTCAATGCATGCAAAAAATAAAATTTTGAACTGTGAACTTTTTAAAACTAGCATTTTTCAGGAAAACATGTCCACTCTGGTACACTGCATGCACTTGAGAATTCAACTTATAGTAATATGTATTAGTAGACTAATCAACATAACTGTGTACTATGTGAAAGGTAGTGGAATATATTTGGTTTTAATGATATTTAACAAACATTTTTGTACTTTTATGGTTTATTAACTAACCAACAATGTAAAAATGTGTAGCCTGTACTGTTGCAAAAGAACTTAAATGACTCTAAACACTCCTTTGCAGATAAAACCTAGCACAATATAGTGAGTGAAAGTGGTCCGTATATCGGTTTGTCACAGAGGGTTGCACCCAAGGTACCACACCTCAAGACACTGTACACAGATTTTTTGGTCTTTCATGTACATGCAGCATCAATTGATATAAATTCTTTAGGGTCTACTGCTGAATGGAAGATTTTCTCAAGTATATTTAACACCTTCATCTGATTTTGGAGCCAGTTTTATAGCTCTTGACTGGCATGGCAAGACCTTCCTCATAGGACCAGTAAATTTTTGATCTATGAGGAATAACGTCCATACTGATGTCATGGCCACATTTTTTTTGGCACTCAGACAAGGTTGTGTTGTGCACTATTGCATCTTCTATCAGATCTGCATGCAATGGATAGATGCAATTTTGGCAACGCTGTCAGTATCACACTATCACGCAGAAATATGTATCTACACAAAATGTGCCCTGCAATTCATATAATGTCAACATAAATAAACTGATTTCCAACCAAAAATGCCTGGGATCATTTTCAAAAACACATACAGTAAGCTGAGATATAACTGGTGATTGATGTCCAATTCAGTGTTAACCAATACATGGTTAAGCTGAAATTTACTTCTTGAAATAAAACACAATAATATTATTGAGAAGTTGTATGTCATAATATTTTTTAACTTGCCAGTGTATTTTAGAATAGAATTAATGGCTAGAAATTACTGCCATGATAAACATTTCTGTCTGTTGTCCATCTTTGGCTGAAATGAATCTAGGTTGCAATTACAACTGCTGGCCACTAGGCATAAACCAGTGGAGAGTTTATGTCAAGATTTCAACTGTAGGGCCTGATACTGTATGCAGTTAGAGCAGTGCAACCTGTGCCATTTGCAAGAACAATTGCTTTTGAACAGCTGTCACCTACAGTATAGGAACCACCATGTAGGAAAGGGTTAAATCTAAGCTTAACATGCACAAATTAATTTGCACAAATTGTTTTCAAGACGGATTGTAATTGTGTGAATCTGCATTTCAGTCATCACAGCGAATTAAGGATTGTGTAATCATAATGTTCTTGGTATGTCATCTTGTAATTTTCGACTTGACTGAAAAAGTAAAAAAAAAAAAAAAAGGCTGCAGACTTATTATTTTAATATTCATGTCAACACTTTGTGACATTAATAACTTGTCTGCCTCATTCTTCTCCCCTCTGTAGGTTTCACAGTTTTTCCACCTCAAACTTCTTTTTTGTCTGTTTCCCAGTTAGGCGTTACCCATGCAATCTCTCTCTCTGCTCTCTCGTTCTGTCTTTCATTTTATTTTCATTTGATCTGCAAGGTTTTTGGAATTGATACATCCCACTCAAAAGTGTTCGTTTCTGTGTTGTTCCAGTCACTCAGCAGTTCCATATGGACAACATGTTCTTGGAATGCACTGAGGAAAAAAAATGTCTCCCAGTCAAGTTCTTCGTTCATCTTCAAATATAAAATGAACCCTGTCAAAGGTCAGCTTCCCTGGAGACTTAGCTGATTGGTTTTCCATGCTTCATAAAAGACTTAGACATGGCTGTAGAACAGGCATGATGCAGAATGTGGAAAAAGGTGTAGCTGATGAGCCAGTTGACCCGTGCATAGGCAGTTATAATGGTGCAACTTCTTTAACTTATCAAAAACAGTCACATGTTAAGGTTTGAGAAAATAATGATTGTTATTATATTTTTGCTGGTGTTATGTAGATTTACAGTGAGCTTAAGGTCAGGACTCTGAGGTGGCCAAATGATTACTCATGCTTCTAGAAGCATGTTTAAACACAATTTAAGTCCTGAAATATACCTGTGCTATCATTTAAGAAAATGCATCAAATATATTCAGGTCATCAGCTGACTTCATTTTATTGCCACATAATGTTGCTGAGCCAAATCATGACCAACTGAAGCAAATCCAGACACTTTAGGGGCTTGTACAGTGGGCACTATGCATGATGGGTACATCTCTTCAAGCGCTTCCTTTCTTACTCCGATGAACCCATCACTCTGGAATATGCTGAATCTGAACTATCAGACCACTCTGATCACACTTGCTGGCAAATAGAAGCCTTTTTAGGGTACAGTAGTTAGGGGCACTGGGTTTCCTTGTGATTTTGAAAATTCTAACTAAAGATCAGATTTGTTATTCAGACAAATTAGCTTTTTAGGAAAAGCTCTTTGTTCATGCGTTCACAGACATTTATTGAAAACTGCAACAGAGAGAGAGAGAGAGACAAAGAGAGATTGTGTCACCTTCCCTCCAACATACAGGAAAAATCAGAATCACCACAGAACACGGTTATACATGCAGAACCTGGAGATTGAGAAGGAATGTGAAAAGGTTTGAAGCTGATGCCTGCAGCTGTACTTGGTTACGGTGTGACCCTCATAAAAAAGACCCTCTCTCTGCCTCCTGCCCCTATTAAAGGACCAAATTGAGAGCCCCTCCTTTTTCCTTTATTACCCCCTGGGGCAGTAAAAGGCAGCTGTCTCCTAACCCCCCCAAAAACACACACATACTTGAACACATACCAAATGCAAAAACACTAATTCATCACAGCCTTCACACATACCATCAAACAGTCACATTACATGCTCAGACCATAAAGTCATTACACACCAACACACACACGTTTTAATCTATGTACTTACATGAAAGAAAGGTGTGCAGCGGAGTGCATATGTTAACATTACTCATGCAGACACCTACAAAATCACACAGGTGGCCCCAAAACATGTTGAGCACCAATAAGAGAAGTAACGTTATGCAGTCCTCAAGACATGTCTAGGCTGTGATCTTAAATCTTACCTACCAGGACCTAGTTGAAAAACTGTTTCTGTTTTGGCTATTGCAAGCTTCAGGTGTGTTGCCTTCTGGGGGGTTAACACACACATGCACAATCTATTTTTATTTATTTTTTTGGAGGGGTGGGGGGAGCACGATAAGTATAAAGGTAGGCATTTGGATATGACTCATTACAGAGAGTTACTGTACAGGACAGAACGGTGTGCATCTACAAAAGATCTGACAGTTGAGTGTGAGAAACAGATGTCAATCTCCAAGTCCTTGTGGGTTAGGAGAACAGTGTTGTGGGTCAGAGTGTCTATTTGGCTCATTGGAGGATCCCACGCTGGCCTCACCCATGAGCCTCGAGCCAGTCACACCACACACACACACACACACACACACACACACACACACACACACACACACACACACACACACACACACACACAAACACAAGACTGGCAAAGATTGGCATGCACTGCTATTTGGCATTCACACCCACACATCACATGCTAAGACACAGAACATGACACACACTTCAGTGTTCGATTGGAGCAGAAGAAAAAGAGTAATAAATTTCTCACGTTACTGCCAGTTCAGGCGATGACAGCTAAGCTTCCCAGGTTAAAGAAAGGTCTAGAGCTTGTCTGTCTCACACAGAGGCGGAGGATGGAGTCATACGGAAGCTGTGGATGAAACCGTCACTCTTAGCCAAGTTTCTTCTCAATTGATATTTAGAGACAGACATCAAATTTTCAATATAAAAAAAAAACATAATGTAAGGGGATATCAATTTCAGAGTCAAAGCATGATCTCAGCAGACATTTATACAAGATCTCAGAGTGCATCTCAGCGATTCAGACTGACATTAAGATCAGATATCACAGTAATCCCAGCACACCAAGCAGAGAAAAGCGCCAAACATGATCTGTGTGGCCTTTTGCTAATAAAGAATTACAAAGATGTTTAAACGTATACCATCACTCAACAAATCCATACATCTATATATATATATATATATATACACACACACACACACACACACACACACACACACTTGTTGAGTGATATGTCTACAAGCATAAGTCTTATGAAATTTTACACAGTAGATTACAGTATGAACAGGACTGGAACAATACTCAGCTCAAGGTATAAATATACCTATTATGTGGAAATAAAGGCCAGACTGAGGAGTATCAGATTATTTCACCAAGCGGTGAAACTAAAAACCTTTGTCCTAACTGTTGTGAACGTATAGGGAAAAGAGAAGTGGGTCAGAGATGGGTGATGTCAGTCTCAAAGCAAAATCTACACCTTTAACCCTGTTTCTTTAGTAGTTTATTCGAAAGCATTATTAAATTTTTTTTATGTAACACAACATTATTTCCCAAGTATTCAGAGATTTGCTAGTATTAGACGCATAATATCTTTGGCAGATTTCCTAGATACTTTTAACACCTTTCCAGTTCTGTCAGTGAAAAAGTCACATAACCAGTTATAAGTACCCACTGTGTAAGTAAACATAAGACTTTTTACTGTAGCAGTTATTAATCCATTGATCAAACGCCTTCCATTAACCTGATGAATTAGCACCACAAAGCTAACTAGAGCAATGGATATATTATTTCCAGACACAATGGCATATCGCAAATATTGACTGAAGCATGGCTCTAAGTTAAGTTTCATCACTGTGTCTGTAAAGACACTTGGAATAATACATTATGATCTCATAAAAAAGCAATAAAGTCACAAAGGAAATTACAGAAATAGAAAACTCCACTCACTGATGTATTTATTTACTATATATAATAGGTTAGTTATTAACAATGCAATAAACTCGTTTAAGTCCAACTTAAGATACATAATGATGATAAGACATGTATCTGACCAAGAAACAACCAAACATCTAATTTTGCAATTGCTCTGAAATGGAAAAACTATTCATAAAGAGGCTTTACTTAATGGTTCAAATCATAGTTTAATTCCAGTTACATTCAGTACTTTGCAAACGTCATGCACATGCAAATAACTGCTGTAGAGCACAATTGAGTTTTATAAGGAAATGAGCACCTTAGATTTACTGAACATCCTGCAGAACCAGCTACAGTACTTCTGAGGAATTTGTCGCACCTGCTTCTTTTCTCATGCATGCAAAACCCAGAAGCTTTCTTTCTTTCTTTCTTGTCTGAAAAGTGATCTTTTACATAGATGGGCTATAAATATTTTCCTGTAAGTTTTCTCCCCCCCCCCCCCCCCCCCCTTGGAATACTATTGTTCAGTAATCAGGAATGTTTCTTGTGCTGGCTTAATAATAGAGTCATACAATAAATATAACAAAGTTTGCAAAATAAAATAAAAGCATGGGAAATATTCAACAGTTTGGAACTTACATGAATGCCAACAAACTACATGGCATTGTGATGTGTGGGTGCCAATGTGCATTTCTGCCCCCTGGTGGTGCCCCATTTTGTCAACAAGGCATGTCCACCTGAACTGTACTGGATTTTTTTTATTGTTTGTTTTGTTTTTTCACACTATTCTGTGTAAACTCAAGGTTGTGTGTAAAAATCCCAGGAGAACAGTTAAAAAAAAATTTTTATTTGAACAATTGACAGTTTTCTGGATTTTATGCATTGTGCTGCCACCACAAAATTGGCTGATTGGATAATTGTATCAATCAGCAGAGGGTATTTCTAGGGATTTCTATTGAAGTACATACATACAGTGGCTTGCAAAAGTATTTGGCCCCCTTGAACGTTTCCACATTTTGTCACATTACAGCCACAAACATGAATCAATTTCATTGGAATTCCACATGAAAGACCAATACAAAGTGGTGTACACGTGAGAAGTGAAACGAAAGTTATACATGATTCCAAACATTTTTTACAAATAAATAACTGCAAAGTAGGGTGTGCGTAATTATTCAGCCCCCTTTGGTCTGAGTGCAGTCAGTTGCCCATAGACATTGCCTGATGAGTGCTAGTGACTAAATAGAGTGCACCTGTGTGTAATCTAATGTCAGTACAAATACAGCTGCTCTGTGACGGCCTCAGAGGTTGTCTAAGAGGATATTGGGAGCAACAACACCATGAAGTCCAAAGAACACACTAGACAGGTCAGGGATAAAGTTATTGCGAAATTTAAAGCAGGCTTAGGCTACAAAAAGATTTCCAAAGCCTTGAACATTCCACGGAGCACTGTTCAAGCGATCATTCAGAAATGGAAGGAGTATGGCACAACTGTAAACCTACCAAGACAAGGCCGTCCACCTAAACTAACAGGCCGAACAAGGAGAGCGCTGATCAGAAATGCAGCCAAGAGGCACATGGTGACTCTGGATGAGCTGCAGAGATCTACTGTACAGGTCAGGTGGGGGAATCTGTCCATAGGACAACTATTAGTCATGCACTGCACAAAGTTGGCCTTTATGGAAGAGTGGCAAGAGGAAAGCCATTGTTAACAGAAAACCATAAGAAGTCCCGTTTGCACAGCAAACATGTGGAAGAAGATGCTCTGGTCAGATGAGACCAAAATTGAACTTTTTGGCCAAAATGCAAAACGCTATGTGTGGCGGAAAACTAACACTGCACATGACTCTGAACACACCATCCCCACTGTCAAATATGGTGATGGCAGCATCATGCTCTGGGGTGCTTCTCTTCAGCAGGGACAGGGAAGCTGGTCAGAGTTGATGGGAAGATGGATGGAGCCAAATACAGGGCAATCTTGGAAGAAAACCTCTTGGAGTCTGCAAAAGACTTGAGACTGGGGCAGAGGTTCACCTTCCAGCAGGACAACGACCCTAAACATAAAGCCAGGGCAACAATGGAATGGTTTAAAACAAAACATATCCATGTGTTAGAATGGCCCAGTCAAAGTCCAGATCTAAATCCAATCGAGAATCTTTGGCAAGATCTGAAAACTGCTGTTCACAAACACTGTCCATCTAATCTGACTGAGCTGGAGCTGTTTTGCAAAGAAGAATGGGCAAGGATTTCAGTCTCTAGATGTGCAAAGCTGGTAGAGACATACCCTAAAAGACTGGCAGCTGTAATTGCAGCAAAAGGTGGTTCTACAAAGTATTGACTCAGGGGGCTGAATAATTACGCACACCCCACTTTTCAGTTATTTATTTGTAAAAAATGTTTGGAATCATGTATGATTTTCGTTCCACTTCTCACGTGTACACCACTTTGTATTGGTCTTTCACGTGGAATTCCAATAAAATTGATTCATGTTTGTGGCTGTAATGTGACAAAATGTGGAAAAGTTCAAGGGGGCTGAATACTTTTGCAAGCCACTGTACATACATACATACATACATACATACAAATAAATAAATAAATAAAAGGGAAACCAAGTATGAAGACAACTTACACACTTTCTGCCACTGCGGTGCAAACACAGTGATGGTAATTCAAATTAAGTGATAATGTTAACTGGATGGACAAGATTTTCCCTCTGACTCACATGCTTGCATAATAAAATACTAACAACATGGCTGTTCATGTGCAATTCCCACCACCCACACACAAATGCATACTCACACACACCTTCAACAGGTGGTCTGCATATTCTATTATTCTTCTGTTCCTGCTCTCTGAACCAATCAGCATACTCTATTTTTGTCAGGGAATAAGGATTCCAGTGATCCTACAACACAAGACGGAACAAGACATCCCAGCATGCATCCTGCAGTCAGGGCTTCCATTCATTATCAGTCAAATAAGTTTCAACCTGAGACTGAGAGTGTAATGGGATAAAATACAGTAAGAAGACCCCTTATCACATCCAGCAGCAATTGACCAGAAAAGAGTAAGAGTGTTGGTGGAGGTAATGGAAGCAAGACTTTACGGGGCTAACATAGGAACCTCTAATTTGACTCTTAATTTTCTCACACCCCAAACTTGTTGCCTGCGTGACATGTCCTCTAAAACAAAACAACAGAAAACATGACTGAACAGTCCTGCGGATAATTTGTACAGTTCACAGAGGTCACAAATATGATGGATTGTTTGCATGAGTTAACAATGTGAAAGCTAGCTATTTTGGCAGAATGCCTCAGAAACAGGCAATTTTTTTTTTCAAATGGGTGATTTCACAGTTTGAGCGCCATTAAGCTATGTTTCCCAACAATGATTCTAAGAAAACATTCCAAACTGTGTCAACAAATGACAGCTTCAGGGCACAGAAGCAATTAAATAAAAGCTAGTGAAAAAGAATTAGTAAACTATGCTAATAATTATAATTAGTAAATTATTATTATTATTATTATTATTATTATTATTATTATTATTATTATTATTATAAATCCAGACAGCAATATAGCTTAGTGGTTAGTACTGTTGCTTTGCACCTCAATGGTCCGGGTTTGATTCCCGCCTCGCGGTCTGTGTGCATGGACTTTGCATGTTGCTTGGTGGATACTTCAGTTTCCTACCACAGTCCAAAGACATGCAGATTAGGCTAATCGGCGTTCCCACATTGCCCATAGTGTGTGAACAAATGTATGAATGAGTGTATGTGTGTTCCCCGTGATAGATTAACAGCCCGTCTATGGCGTACCCCGCCTTGTGCCCTAAGTCTCCTGGGATAGGCTTCAGACCCCCCATGACCCTGTGGACCCCATGACAAAGCTGTCTAGACAATGAGTGAGTGATTGAGTGAGTGATTAAATAAAACTCCAACCAGGATTTACTCCACTTTGTTCGCTGGGATATATAGTGGATGAGTTATTTTAGTAATAATAATACTCACTAACTATTTTTACCACTTGTTAATTTATGCAGTTATAAAATCAGCCAATGATGGGGCAGCAGTAAAGTGCATAACATCATGCAGATATGGGTTAAGGACTTGTGAAATCTTCACAACAAACATCATAATGAACAAAAAAGTATGATCTCTGTGACTTGGATTAACCAGAGCATGGATTATGGGTTTCAGATGGGCTGGTCATTCAGAAATGGTTGATCTCTTGGGCAACTGAAAGAAACTTCAAAATGGTGCAAAAAAATAATAAAAATAAAAAATAGTGACAGGCTTGTTGAAAAGAGAGGTCAGAGGGAAATGGCCAGATTGACTGGTGGATGATCTTAATTAACAGAAGATCAACTCGGATTCCAGATAAGATAAAAACAAGAGGCTAGAAGACGTCGAATTTCCCGCTTAGTCTGTGTCCATTATACACTTTAGAATTTTCCCATAGTGCTGTTCGAAAACAGTTCCAACAATTCTGACTTTATTTGGTTTTTACAAGTAACACACACACACACACCCCATCCACATACAGTACCATCGACTTCATTACCAACATCTGTACGCCTTATAAAATTAAAATATAAGTGAATTTAAAAGATTTCTTCCGTGGCTGACCCTTACCTCGGGCTCTCTCTGCGTCATAGAGAAGTGAAACTCTTCAGCCATCTAGTGACAAAAACAAAACCCACACTATTTTTTAAAAATCCTTATGTGTTCCCATGTGCCTGAATTGGCCTTAATGGTATAACGAACATATTTGTTTTATTTGGCATGTCTAGTCAGGTGTGTTGAGAGCAGATTAAATGTAGTAATAGTAAGAGATGTTAGTGATGGCCTGCCACATACAGTGAGGTCAATAAGTATTTGATCACCCTGTAATTTTGCAAGTTCTCTTACTTAGAAATCATGGAGGGTCTACAATTTTCAGCATAGGTGCATTTCCATTGTGAGAGACAGAATCTAAAAAGAAAAATCCGGAAATCACATTGTATGATTTCTTAACAATTTATTTGTGAATTACTGTGTCAAATAAGTACTGTATTTGATCACTTTCTTATCAGCTGACCCTCAAAGACCTGTTATTTTGCTTTTAAATAGTCCAGCTACACTCTGCACATGATTCTAAATTAGTAGCACCTGTTTGAGGTCGTTAACTGTCATAAAGAGACCTGTGCACCTCACAATCAGCCAAAGTCTAAGTAGCAACATGGGTAAAACCCAAGAGAGCTGTCAAAAGAAACAAGAACCATAATTGTAGACCTTCACAAAGCTGGAGCTTTCTGTTGGAGCAATTGTCAGAAAATGGAAGTGGCTAATGATGACTGTCAATGTCCCTTGGACTGGGGCCCACGGAAGATCTCTCCTCGTGGGGTATTAATGATGCTAAGAATGGTGAAGAATCAGCCCAGAACTACACAGGAGGATCTGTGCGGTGAAGAGAGCTGGGACCATCGTTTCCAAGGCTACTATCAGTAATACACTAAGACGTCATGGTTTAAAATCTTGCATCACACGGAAGGTTCCCCTGCTCAAGTCAGCCCATGTCCAGGCTCGTCTGAAGTTTGCCAGGGACCATCTGGATGATCCAGAGGAGTCATGGGAGAAAGTCCTGTGGACAGATGAGACCAAAGTAGAACTTTTTGGTCTTAACTCCATTCGCCGTGTTTGGAGGAAGAAGAATGATGAGTATCATCCCAATAATACCATACCTGCAGTGAAGCATGGGGATGGAAGCATCATGCTCTGGGGGTGTTTTTCTGCACAGGGGACAGGACGACTGCACCGTATTAAGGAGAGGATGAACAGGGCCATGTATTGTGAGATATTGGCAAAAAACCTTCTTCCCTCAGTCAGAGCATTAAAGATGGGTCGTGGCTGGGTCTTCCAACATGGTAATGACCCAAAGCACACAGCCAGGAAAACCAAGGAGTGGCTAAGAAGCATATCAAGGTTTTGGATTGACCTAGCCAGTCTCCAGACCTAAATCCAATAGAAAATCTTTGGAGGGAGCTGAAACTCTGTGCTGTTCATCAACAGCCCCGAAACCTGACAGATCTAGAGAAGATCTGTATGGAGGAGTGGGCCAAAATCCCTCCTGCAGTGTGTGCAAACCTGGTGAAGAACTACAGGAACCGTAGTTGACGTCTGTAATTGTTAACAAAGGCTTCTGTACCAAATATTAAAATCTTTTGACCCAAGTGTTCAAATACTTATTTGACCCAGTAATTCACAAATAAATTTGATTTCCGGATTTTTCTTTTTAGATTCTGTCTCTCACAGTGTAAATGCACCTATGCTAAAGACTGTAGACCCCTCCATGATTTCTAAGTAAGAGAACTTGCAAAATCACAGGGTGATCAAATACTTCTTGACCTCACTGTACAATAACTCTGTAAAGTCTAATAGAGAGTTGATATATATACTGGCTGCCCTGATGTAAATGATGCAAATACAGTATGTAAAGAACTTTTACATTTTTAGTTATCTATATACGCATTCCCTTTATTTATTTGTTTATTGGTTTATTGTAGATATTTGCTCTAGACCTCACTTTCCAGAGCAGCCCTCTAGTGGCAAAAATACTCTAGACTCTGCAGCCCTCTAGTGGCAAAAACAAAAGACTACCATGATCCTTATGTTTTCCATGATTCTGCTCCTACTAGGAGACCATGAATTGGACTAAACGGTATAGGAAATGGAGCGATAGATGGATTCTGCTCATTCAGAAGCTGACTCTGGTTTTTGTAGACATTAGCGCCAGAATTCAGTTCCCAGCATGTATTGCACCGTACTGTCACTTTTTCCTATCTGTATTCACCTGCACCTTGTGTGGCCTACATAAAGTCAATGTTTCTAATCTTGATTGAGCTGCTGCTATCATGTGTTAAATCAAACTGAAGATGTGTGGGCTGACCAGAAGAGAGATGTGCATTCAAGATGTGCCATGCTGATAAAGTCCTACAGAGTTCTGTAATAAAGTCTAAAAGTGCTTCAGTTGAATTGTCAGGTTACATGGCACATTATATGTGGATAAAATCTGAAATTATTTATCATGCTCTCTTAAGTTACACACCCTAATCGTGTATAATAATCAGTATTGGGTGTAACATGTTACAAAATAACGCATTAGAGTACTTGGATTACTTTTTGATGTAACGCATTAGCAGAGGTGGAAAGAGTAATAAAATTTTGTACTCAAGTACAAGTACTGTTACTTCAGTGAAATTTTACTTAAGTACAAGTAAAGTTACCATTATAAAAATCTACTCAAGTAAAAGTAAAAAGTAGCTCATTAAAAAATTTACTCAGAGTAAAAGTTACCGAGTTACTTTTTTATTTTTATTTTTTTAACAGCGGGGGTGGGATGAGGCATTCTAGCGTAGTTCAAAAAAGATGAGCAGATATAAAATCTCAAACTAGTTGTTTTTTAACTGAAGGAACACCTTTGCATAATAAAGCTGTTGTCTTTCTTGTGCTTGAAAATCAAAGTGGTCACTTAAATATGGTGTTACGTCCCAGTCTAGGGTCATACAGCAAAAGAATGGTTCAGGGTTCTATTTTAAACTGTATGGAAATGGTGGTATATGGCAGAAAGAACTAGATTCAATCATTAACTGATGAAAAAATGAGGTTTGTATACACACACACACACACACACACACACACACAACAGGAGGAGGATCAGATTCAGGATGGACCCAGGCCAAAATAATAAACAAAAATACAGGTACCTTCCCGGACTCCCTAAACCTATATAAACTATATAAAATATAAACATAAGCTAAACTATATAAAATACCTGGCTCAAAAAAGTCTCACAGTCTAATATTTCATTGGATTGTTTTAGCTATGATTAAGCTGTGGGACTGCTTTGATAACCTTATATATATTATGTATATATCATTTTATCACCCCCCCATCATTCCGTACAATAAGGTAGTCAGCTATCTTCATTTTATTGCCACATAACATCCTGAGCAAATAAATTCCCAAATAAATTCCCTCTTCCAAAAATAAATGGCAGCCACGCTCCTGCTACTAGTGAGTGCACAGACATACGGTGAAATTATCTATAAATATATACAAAGACCAACCAAACCAAAGGGACAAAGCAATAATCAAAGTCAATTGGAGGCAAAAAGTCAAACCAGAATACACAACCAAATGTCAAAACGCCAAAATCACAACCTCTTTCATCTTTCGCGCTTCTCTCTCCAGTCGCGCTAGTCGATGACGTCACTCAGGGCGGAAGCGACCGTGTGGAAGGTCAGGAAGATGCCGATGTCAGAAAACCTGGAGAGGAGTCTGGATCGGCGCGCAGCCAGGACATGATACACACACGCGGCGCAACGGAGCATTTATACAAAGCATATTATTTTTTATTATTCTAGCATTTTCATTCATTTATTTTTTACTCAGTAGCGAATATGATTTAAAATGTAGCGAATTACAATACTTCAAACTAAACGTACTTAAGTAAAAGTAAAATTACAGATTTTTAAAACTACTTTAAAAAGTAGAAATACACAAAAAAGCTACTCAATTACAGTAACGCGAGTAAATGTAATTCGTTACTTTCCATCTCTGCGCATTAGGTCCGCCATTATAGTACTCATTTATTTACTTACTTTTTCAAAAACGTAATCTGTTATTCAGACAATTTATGCAATCCGTGAGCCAGACAGCAGTCATTCCCAATCCGTTATTGTGTGTGTGTGTGTGTGTGTGTGTGCGTTTTGTGTGCGACATTTTGATTCACCATATTTTTCCCTTAAAATTATACATTTTCTCAGTTTAAACTTTTGTTCCGTGATTCATGTTCTATTCTGAATAAAATATTGACATTTGCCATCTCCACATCATTGCATTCAGTTTTTATTCACAATTTGTTTAGTGTCCCAACTTTTTTGGAATCCGGTTTGTATATACTGTATCTGGAAAAAAAAGGAAACCACTGCAATTTACTCCAGAAATTCCAGAAGTCACCAAGAGGAAGACGGTGGTCACAAATCATCAAGCTGAGCTGTTTGCTTTTTTGCAAGAAGAGTGGTACTGTATAAAGTTATTCAACAGTGAAAAAATATGTGAAAAAATAATGGAGAGCATGAAAACGCATAATTGTAATTGCAAATCAGGGTTATTGCACCAAACACTAATTTCTTAATGTTATTTAGCCAAAGCATTGATACAATTTGTTTACTAATAATTTACATTTTGTTTTATTTGAGTTATTAAAGCTCTGCAAATACTGCATGATCTTGGGATATTTTGATGTGCTATGATGTAATTTCCTTTAAATCTACACTTTAAATAACAATAGTTGAATTTAAGAGAAATATTATGAGTAGTTCACAGAAAATTAAACAAACCCGTCTCACCAATACAGGCACCTGTAAGAAAAAAACATAACTGATATTTTGCAGTGGTCTCTTATTTTTTGCAGAGCTGTATATATATATATATATATATATATATATATATATATATATATATATATATATATATATATATATATATATATATATACTCATATATATATAAACTCATGAACAGCGACAGATGAAAAACGACATACACTGTGCCATTATTTATTTAACAAAAAATAAAACCAAAAAGAACAGCAGGTAATGCTAAGTACCCCCTTACTACCTCCATGGAATTCAGCCCTTGATTATTTGATCACCCACAGATGTGCAGACCTCTATAAAAATAGAAGTTTTGGCAGTTTGCTGTTCTGGAGCATTTAGGTGTGTTTGTGTTAACATAATGCCAAGACAGAAAGACATATTGTAAGCAATGGCCTTAGAGAAACAATTATTGCTGCTCATCAATTGTAAAACCATTTCCAGACAATTTGAAGTACATTTTTCTACAGAAAGATTATTCAAAATTGGAAAGCATACCAACTGCCAATCTTCTCAGGAGTGGACATCCCAGCACGTTTAACCAAAGATCAGACTGTGCAATGCTCAGATAAGTAGAAAAAAAAACATGGGCTACGTTTCAGACTATACAGGCCCCATTGAGCAAGTTAAATGTTAAAGCCCATAATGGCACAATTCGATGACTGAACAATACTGATCTATTTGAGGGTTGCCAGGAGAAAGCATCTTCTTTTAAAAAAAGAACATGGAATCACAACTGAGGTTCACAAAACGGTAATCTGAACAAACCACCAGGCTTCTGGAAAACACACACAGTTACCTTAATGATGATCAGAGGAAAATGACCAGATTGGTCAGTATAGTATATTAATACTGTAGGAGTAACAGTCACAAGTGAAGTAAGCTGAAAAGGATGCACAAACAAAATCAATCTTTGATTTTGTATTTGTATTCTAAGCTACAACTCATGTGAGCTAAAAACAATAATCTGACACTACTAAGGGTGCAGTTGAATATAAAAACAAAAAAGGTCTTTTCACAGTCTTTCCCTGTCCAGTTTGTGTGTGTCTGTGCCCATGATAGCCTCAGATTCTGGTTCCTGGCTCACAGAAATGGATCCTGATGTTACCCAATAAATATTTACCTACAATCCTCACTCCATTTATCCTCTAACTGCGGTGGCTGCCCCACTTTCGATATTGTTTACTGTAATTCAGTAGTTTGTGTATGGTATATGTGAATCGTATATTATTTATTGTGAAAAACTTTTGATGCCAACTTAGACTGTTTTTGTTTCATTTTGTTTCATTTGTGGATTACCTTATGCTCTCCACAACTGAGATTGATATGACTTTTATATCTAATGCTCATTTTCCCCACCCTGTTCCTGGAAAGTTGTTCCTGTCTAAAACTTATCAACACTGAAAAAAGTGATACTTGGATCAACTTTAAAAAATTGCTTCAATTTGTTACAAGCAATTTTTTTTACTTTCTCTCAAATCAAATGTTATAATATTATTTAAGGTTTAATTTTGATTAAATATAAATATATTTTTAAGTTTCCCCAAAGCAAAAGAAATTCATCCATCCAAATCAAAAACAAAAGTTATTACAATGCCTTAGGCCAGTAAAACGTATTTTTAACGTAAAACTAACAACTTGATTAAATCACTTCCCAGATAGCAAGGTGACATTGATTCAATGTTGAAATTTCATCACAATCATCATTTTGGTTGAGGTTGATTTTTCAATGCTAAATAATGTTGAATCAATGTTGATAATTCAATGCTTTTCTGTGTTGAAAAGACAAACATTGAATCAATGTTGATTTTTGGTTTTGGAACCCATCCTCATTCAACAATGTAAGGCAAATTAAATTAACTAAGTGCATTTCTATAAAAATGTGTATGCATGTGTGTACGTGTTTAAAACAGGTTAACAAAATTGACTACGAGAGATTTGCCATGGTGCTTAAAAAAAATAAAATAAATATACATATATATATATATATATATATATATATATATATATATATATATATATATATATATATATATATAGTTATTGAGGAAAAAAAATAATTTGACGGTAAGTTTTGTGTATTTACCTTGCTGTCTAGTTTACTCACTTGAGAGCTTAGTTCCTGTTTGCCGTTCAAAAGTACTCAATTTTCGGCTCGCATTTAACATCGGAGGGTGTTTTTACAATGTCGCCACGTCATTATAATACACTCTACAGGCATGAGAATTCAATATGTTGTAGTCTGGAAGTTACTGCCACTCACGGTGAATGAATTTTGGCAATGCGACCTACGGTATTCTGTTGGGAAGCATTTGTTTGAGAGCTTAGTTCCTGTTTCCCGTTGTCTGTGTCTGACCCAGAGCAGTGTGCGTGTCCCACATGGAAAGAACCTATATGAGGATATATGCACATACAGTGGTGTGAAAAACTATTTGCCCCCTTCCTGGTTTCTTATTCTTTTGCATATTTGTCACACTTAAATGTTTCTGCTCATCAAAAACCGTTAACTATTAGTCAAAGATAACATAATTGAACACAAAATGTAGTTTTTAAATGAAGGTTTACGTTATTAAGGGAGAAAAAAAACTCCAAATCTACATGGCCCTGTGTGAAAAAGTGATTGCCCCCCTTGTTAAAAAATAACGTAACTGTGGTTTATCACACCTGAGTTCAATTTCTGTAGTCACCCCCAGGCCTGATTACTGCCACACCTGTTTCAATCAAGAAATCACTTAAATAGGAATTACCTGACACAGAGAAGTAGACCAAAAGCACCTCAAAAGCTAGACATCATGCCAAGATCCAAAGAAATTCAGGAACAAATGAGAACAAAAGTAATTGAGTCTGGTAAAGGTTATGAAGCCATTTCTAAAGCTTTGGGACTCCAGAGAACCACAGTGAGAGCCATTATCCACAAATGGCAAAAACATGGAACAGTGGTGAACCTTCCCAGGAGTGGCCGGCCGACCAAAATTAACCCAAGAGAGCAGAGACAACTCATCCGAGAGGCCACAAAAGACCCCAGGACAACATCTACAGAACTGCAGGCCTCACTTGCCTCAATTAAGGTCAGTGTTCACGACTCCACCATAAGAAAGAGACTAGGCAAAAACGGCCTGCATGGCAGATTTCCAAGGTGCAAACCACTTTTAAGCAAAAAGAACATTAAGGCTCGTCTCAGTTTTGCAAAAAAACATCTCAATGATTGCCAAGACTTTAGTAAAATACCTTGTGGACCGACGAGGCAAAAGTTGAACTTTTTGGAAGGTGCGTATCCCGTTACGTCTGGCGTAAAAGTAACACAGCATTTCAGAAAAAGAACATCATACCAACAGTAAAATATGGTGGTGGTAGTGTGATGGTCTGGGGTTGTTTTGCTGCTTCAGGACCTGGAAGGCTTGCTGTGATAGATGGAACCATGAATTCTACTGTCTACCAAAAAATCCTGAAGGAGAATGTCCGGCCATCTGTTCGTCAACTCAAGCTGAAGCGATCTTGGGTGCTGCAGCAGGACAATGACCCAAAACACACCAGCAAATCCACCTCTGAATGGCTGAAGAAAAACAAAATGAAGACTTTGGAGTGGCCTAGTCAAAGTCCTGACCTGAATCCTATTGAGATGTTGTGGCATGACCTTAAAAAGGCAGTTCATGCTAGAAAACCCTCAAATAAAGCTGAATTACAACAATTCTGCAAAGATGAGTGGGCCAAAATTCCTCCAGAGCGCTGTAAAAGACTCGTTGCAAGTTATCGCAAACGCTTGATTGCAGTTATTGCTGCTAAGGGTGGCCCAACCAGTTATTAGGTTCAGGGGCAATTACTTTTTCACACAGGGCCATGTAGGTTTGGATTTTTTTTCTCCCTAAATAATAAAACCCCTCATTTAAAAACTTCATTTTGTGTTTACTTGTGTTATCTTTGACTAATAGTTAAATGTGTTTGATGATCAGAAACATTTTGTGTGACAAACATGCAAAAGAATAAGAAATCAGGAGGGGGGCAAATAGTTTTTCACACCACTGTATGCGCATATAACCGCACCTATATGGGGCCAGGTAGCTCAGTGGTTAAGGCATTGGACTATGGTTCGGAAGATCCCAGGTTCAAACCCCACAACCACCAAGTTGCCACTGTTGGGCCCTTGAGCAAGGCCCTTAACCCTCAACTGCTCAGATGTATAATGAGATAAAAATGTAAGTCGCTCTGGATAAGAGCGTCTGACAAATGCCTAAATGTAAATGTAAATATGAGGATATATGCGCATATATGAAACCTATATACAGTATATATGCATATATATGATAATATATATGCTGCATATATGCGTATATATGCCACATGTAGGCAACATTGAGGTGTAGGCAACATTGAGGTGCATATATGTGCATATACAGGCCATATAGGTCTCCTGTATTGCTTTTTTATATCCACATATAAGCCCTATATGTACATACAAGATATGTCTCCTATGGCAGGATCTGGGGTCTCATTTATCAAGCGTGCGTACGCACGGTTTTATGTGTACATCATGCGTACGCACAATTCTACTAATAGAATGCGATTCATTAATTTGTATGTGTGCGTGAGAATGTGCGCACATTTAGAAGAACTCCTGACTGTGCGTAAGCAGAATCCCCTAGTGGTAGAGAACTGTAATCACATATAAACCCAGTGCCCTTAAACTTCACCATTAAAATGTCAGTGTTAATAAATTGATACATTGAATAATTGAATACAACAGGTGATTCTTAGTTATCTGGAACTGTGAATAATATAAAATCCATTTTAATCCATAAAATTTTGGAAATACATTGCTTACAATGGCAGACCTTGCGCTTCTTGAAGATTTGCAACAAGCACTTTTGCGCAGAGATCACGTTTTCAGGGACCGCACAGACTTACTCGCTGAGAGTGATGTGCAGTCCCCGTGCACACTCATGTTCTTTCTACTATTGGCTTTTTAGCCACAGGCACATTTCAAAGGGAAATTGGTGACAGGTCTGGTATTTCTCAACCCACCATGAGCCGAATTATGCCACACATTTTACATGCAATTATATCACTTACATCACAGTACATTACGTTTCCAAACACTGCAGCGCAAAGGACAAAAATTATGACCGACTTCTATAACATCACAGGATTTCCAAGTGTAATAGGGGCAGTTGACTGCACACATGTTGCCCTGAAAGCTCCTACTGCTGATGAATATGCATTTGTACAGTAAATAGAAAAGGCTATCGTGCAGGTAATCTGTGATGCACACTTGAACCTGCTAAATGTCGTTGCGAACAGCCCGGGAGGTACACATGATTCCTTCATTGGGACTTTGTCTTCAGCAAAGCGCTGCTGGAGAAGGCTGGCTTATTGGTAAGTGTGTAACGATTAATCAGGATTTAAAAATAATTGTAAAATTAGATGACTTCTCAACACCATATAATGTACTGTATTTTAATCTACATCATTGCAGGGGATCGAGGATATGCCCTTAAATCCTGGCTGATGACCCCAGTGGTAAACCTTATCCTATCCTAAAAGGAGCTGAATTACAACCGAGCACATGAGCGCACAAGAAGCCCAGTAGAACGTGCAACAGGCTTGCTGAAGGCTCGATGGCTGTGTCTGTCAGGCAGAGGAGGCACATTGCAATACAAACCCAACAAGGTTTTGAATGTTTAAATATTTAAATTAAGTTTTAATTATATTTTATAACTACAATATTTATAATATACTGTATACATAATTATTTGATTCATTATACAATATAAATTTGCTTTAGGTGTGCTATATAGTTAAAGCATGCAGTGTGCTGCATAATATTGCCATTAAAAACGGTATACCACTGGATGAGATGCCGATACAAGAAGATCGCCACATGGCAGAAGGTTTCGACCCGATGCCAAATGCTGTGGCCGTGCAGCTAAGAGCAGGGATAATCGAACGGTTCTAAATCTCTAAATCTGTTCTAAAAGCTCCAAGTGATCTCACCATTTTCTCACAATTACTCCTTATTGTGAGAAAATGGTGAGATCACTTGGAGCTTTTATTGAACTTGCATGATGCATTTAGTGAATCACTAATGTTCCTCAAGTCCACATTGATTTGGTGCAGTTCCTCTTTTATGCTTGCAATGCGGCTCACTAATTCCTCCTGTGTTTTCAGAACCGCATCAGTCAGGACTCGTGGCTCGAAACGCATCGGACGCGCTGAAGTGGCAGGCGGAGCAAGACCTGGCAAAACTGGCAGATCTATAAAATAAATGTTAAATGAACAATCCAAATCATTTGCAATGTGTGTGTTATTTATCTATGAATAATATATCGCAACACAAACATTTGAAAACCTACTAACCATTTTCGGATGGCTCGGCCTCTCCTGCAGTTGATGGGATTGCACTTTCAGTGTCACCATCGGGGTGACACTGAAATAAGACTCTGGCCTCCTCCCGTGGCACCGATGTCTCTTCTGTGGGCTGCAATTCTTTTTTTAGAGGACACTTTCAAATCAAACCACTTTTTCTTGACCTCTGCAGTAGTTCTACATAAAGGTGAGATGGCATTTACCGCATTAGTAACTTGTCCCCACGCCAAGACTTTTTTTATCTTTGACATTCCGCCTGAAAAAGCAGCAAACAAAACTGTCTTATAACATTGTAGCTCATTTAAAAGCACTTCCATTTCTTTGTCTTTGAAGGTTTTTTTTCTTTCCTCTCTTCACGGGATCCATGATAACGGTTCTATAGTGCCCTGGCGGCATTGGGTTTTTATAAGGAAGGTTGTTTGCCAAATAAGGTCATTTGAGGGCGTTTCTGTATGCAAATTTAAATTACTATGCACACGCACACAATTTAGAAGGAGTGCGATTCATCATCAGTCATTTCGTACAGCTGTGCGTACTCACGTTTGATAACTCCCAACTTTCTTGTGCTTACGGCTGTTGGTATACGCACTAGTTTAGAACTTTTTTTACGCACGCTTGATAAATGAGACCCCTGGTCATTTTAGCTCATATCTCACTTTGGCAACTGTCATACATGATGCCTAGCTCATATTTTCTATTATCAAGGCAATAACTAAGAACTAACAAAAAAAAAAAATGCAAAAAACTAATCCTAATTGGCCACATACAGTATATGAGGATAAATGCACATATATGAAACCTCAGTCTCCGTGAAAATCTTTTTGAAACACGTCACTAAAATTAACTGAAATGAGAAATATATCTATATAAAGCTTAAAGTGTCTAATTTTAAATGATGCAAGTCACATTGAAAACAAATATTCTCAGTTTATGTAATCCGTATGAAACCAAGGAGAGGCACAGAATTTCTGTCGCACTTATATGCTAATGACCAGAGGCAGGACACGCCCACGCGCCAATCACACTGAAATCAGTCAGGTTAATTTACATACTAGACCACGCCCCTGGACACTGGCATGAAAAACGAACACAGCTAGACAGGTTTGAAAATACTCCGATTCAGTGAGTTTTCTGCACGTTTTGGAAGATGGCACGCGCTTACACATCCGAGGAAACTCTTCAGAATGTTCTGGAAAGTTTACATTTACCTCAGAAGAAGACTGTGTGACTCCGACGCCGAACAGGAGCATTTTGAACAGAGAATAGACCCATGCTACACTGGGTAAGTTATTAAGTCTTATATAACTCTTATTCTGATAATATTAAACTAATATTAGTAAATATTTTCCTCACTACAGCTAGCTCTTGTCAGCTTGTGTGACACATTGGCTTTCAATGCCATTTATATAGTTTAGGTAAATCATGCTAACATGCTGCCTCATGTAGCACAAACATGATATTTCCCGGTGGCTAAGCTAATGCTTTATGGAGTTTACAGATGTTTATATTCACCTTGTTTTGGATAGCTTTAGATTATGGTTGCTAATGTGTATTTGGCTCCATTTTGGTTAGCTTATAACACTGCTATCGGTAATGTTATTCAGCACAAACAAGCTAGTTCCAGGTGGCTAAAATACTGCCTTATGTAGCTAAGTGATGCTTATGAATATTTCTTTGGTGTAAATGTATATAATCCCTTTTGTTTAGCGTTTATTTACAAATACCTGATAAGATGTAATTGTTTAGAATGTGTTCAATATGTGTGTAATGTCCAAAATGGATGGTGTTTTTTAAAACTCAAATTGAATTATGGCAGCAGTGTGTAGTATTATCTATCACCATCATTGATGCTGTCATGTGACCTACAGAAGAGAGGTGTATATTTTTCATGTTGAAGTGTGGATACATTTTTGGTCATCTCTGTACTGTATATATTGTGCATCCATATTAATTGCACATCCATTTACAAACCGGATTCCAAAAAAGTTGGGACACAACAAATTGTGAATAAAAACTGAATTCAATGATGTGGAGATGGCAAATGTCAGTATTTTATTCAGAATAGAACATAAATCACGGAACAAAAGTTTAAACTGAGAAAATGTATCATTTTAAGGGAAAAATATGGTGAATCAAAATGTCATGGTGTCAACAAATCCCAAAAAAGGTGGGACAAGGCCATTTTCACCACTGTGTGGCATCTCCCCTTCTTCTTACAACACTCAACAGACGTCTGGGGACCGAGGAGACCAGTTTCTCAAGTTTAGAAATAGGAATGCTCTCCCATTCTTGTCTAATACAGGCCTCTAACTGTTCAATCGTCTTGGGCCTTCTTTGTCGCACCTTCCTCTTTATGATGCGCCAAATGTTCTCTATAGGGGAAAGATCTGGACTGCAGACTGGCCTTTTCAGTACCCGGATCCTTCTCCTACGCAGCCATGATGTTGTGATTGATGCAGAATGTGGTCTGGCATTATATTGTTGAAAAATGGAGGGTCTTCCCTGAAAGAGATGACGTCTGGATGGGAGCATATGTTGTTCTAGAACCTGAATATATTTTTCTGCATTGATGGTGCCTTTCCAGACATGCAAGCTGCTCATGCCACACGCACTCATGCAACCCCATACCATCAGAGATGCAGGCTTCTGAACTGAGCGTTGATAACAACTTGGGTTGTCCTTGTCCTCTTTGGTCCGGATGACATGGCGTCCCACATTTCCAACAAGAACTTCGAATCGTGACTCGTCTGACCACAGAACAGTCTTCCATTTTGCCACACTCCATTTTAAATGATCCCTGGCCCAATGAAAACGCCTGTGCTTGTGGATCTTGCTTAGAAATGGCTTCTTCTTTGCACTGTAGAGTTTCAGCTGGCGACGGCGGATGGCACGGTGGATTGTGTTCACTGACGATGGTTTCTGGAAGTATTCCTGAGCCCATTCTGTGATTTCCTTTACAGTAGCATTCCTGTTTGTGGTGCAGTGTCGTTTAAGGGCCCGGAGATCACGGGCATCCAGTATGGTTTTACGCCCTTGACCCTTACGCACAGAGATTGTTCCAGATTCTCTGAATCTTCGGATGATATTATGCACAGTTGATGATGATGACTGCAAAGTCTTTGCAATTTTTTGCTGGGTAACATCTTTCTGATATTGCTCCACTATCTTTCTGCGCAACATTGTGGGAATTGGTGATCCTCTACCCATCTTGGCTTCTGAGAGACACTGCCACTCTGAGAAGCTCTTTTTATACCCAATCATGTTGCCAATTAACCTAATTACTGTTAATTGGTCTTCCAGCTCTTCGTTATGCTCAAATTTACTTTTTCCAACCTCTTATTGCTACTTGTCCCAACTTTTTTGGGATTTGTTGACCCTGTGAAATTTGGAATTAACATATTTTTCCTTTAAAATTATACATTTTCTCGGATTAAACTTTTGATCTGTCATCTATGTTCTATTCTGAATAAAATATTGACATTTGCCATCTCCACATCATTGCATTCAGTTTTTATTCACAATTTGTTTAGTGTCCCAACTTTTTTGGAATCCGGTTTGTACTCTGAACAGTATAGGCTAACATTTTTTTATTTATTTGGTTTTAGGAATGTGTCTGCATCACCCTTGCCTTCACCAGCCCCTCACATCAGGACACGCAAGCTCCGTTCAGATGGACCTCTTGTATTTGTGAAGTGGATGGACACATGAGAAGTATCTACCTGTTCTACCATCCATTCTGCTTTACAGTAGACGCGGTGAAGATGAGGGTGAAATGACAAGGTACATGGACTACAAAGACATTTCCTTGTCCTGTGACTGCGTACAACCAGCACATGGGGAGTTGATCACTCTGATCAGCTATTACAATACTATACTACACAGCACAAAACAATGAAGTCGTACAGAAATATTTCTCTACACTGCTTGGACATTGCTCCAACCAATGCTTATCCTGCATGTATGTTTTGTACAGGTTTTTTTTTTTATCTTGCACTGTTTTACTCTGAATGTCCGTCTTTTTTCAGTTTTTATTTTGTACTGTTCCTGTTGCAGTTTTACCCTGCATGTATCTTTATCATTAATCTGCATTTATACATAAAATCCTATTAACTATTGGGAAGCTAAACATGAGAATCAGTATGAAACATGAAAAGTTTCTAAAAGTTGCCAATAAATTAATATTGTGATGTGAAATAATTTTTCAGATTGAAGTTATAAAGGGCTCTGGGGTGTTTTGCCAGGCAGAAGCGTGAAGAGCAGCCCGCCTTGCCACCTCTGCTACTGCCATGGTACGGAATCTGCTGCTGGGCACCTTCGACTTGGAGACTTGACCAAATTAAAAAGGTAGCCATTATTGGTGAGTAAATGCATAATGCGTTGAGAAGGGAAAACAAAACATTTAAGACTTTATAAGTTCACCACTTTAACCATAGCCTACTTGTATCAATGTTTATTAGCCATCAATGGAGACTGCATAAGGTAGAGCACCCATTATTGTTACTGTATCTGCTTGGGACCTATAATACTAATTCATCACTTGCTCACTTCTTAATCCTACCTTTCCTCTTCTAAAGCCACATTATATTGCGCTGTAAGGTGTGTAGTCCTCTATTTTGTAGAACATATAGTGTTGCAAATAACCTCATGGCACTTATTGTTGTTGTCTGAAGTTTTAATAAATAATCATAATGCTGTCAAAAATAATGTCATAAATAGATTTTCTTTATCAATTAACTTCTATTAATTAAATAAAAATTTTAATGTAAATTTTTAAAGTTTAATGGAATGGCTGTGTGAAAGATGCTGAAGCTGACGTGCCAATGGTCTTTTCTATTAATGTTGTTCGAAAGCCTGTGTAATGATGTAGTTTCGACATCTATCGACTGAACAGCATTTTTTCGACTTGTTTTCATGTTATTGTTGTTCAGCAATGGCATGGACGTGATGTTTTGGCAAAAGAAGGGTGGGATCGTGGTTGATGGTGACTGAAAGCGGTGACTGAGCAGATTGGACGTCACAGCAGCTCGTGAAAAGGCAGAGCTACTTTGCGCAGGCTGTGTGCATTCTACTGTGGATTGACTGTTTTGAAACTTATATGGTAGTTACATAGCCCCTAGACCTCAGTTACCATGAAAAAAGCCATGAAATTTAAGTTTTGACCATATGGGATCTTAATAATTAAAAAAAGATGACGTCCCCCCATAGAGCAACTTGTCTAACAAATGTCCTTTCTTTTATTAGGTTGTTCAGAAAGATGAAGCTCAGGCAGAACTTGCGTTGAGAAGGGAAAACAAAACACTTCTTTTATTGGTCGGATGAAATATGCTAATTTTTGGAGATAGGGATTTTGGGTTTTCATGAGCTGTATGCCACAATCATCAATATTAAAACAATAAAAGGCTTGAACTACTTCAGTTGTGTGTAATGAATCTAAAATATATGAAAGTCTAATGTTTATCAGTACATTACAAAAAATAATGAACTTTATCACAATATGCAAATTTTTTGAGGATGACCTGTATATTAAAAAAAATCTAATGTGTGCATTGTATCTATGGAAGATTGTAGGACATTTCAAAACATATGTTGCATATCTGTACATTTGTAAAAGTCACATTTCCAAAAATTTAGGACCCACCTTCTGTCATTCATAAACAACTACCACTCCAAGTTTTTAGAGCATTGTATAGTTCTAACCTTTTGTTTGTTTTTCATTCTTTTAGATGCACTACAACAACAGCTGAAAGCTGAAGAAAAGGACGCCACAGAGTTTCTTTGCTTCAACAGTTCAGAAATGGCTTCGTTATGCCCCAGAACGGCTGGGGGGAATTGCTCGTGGTGGAAAACCATAAGTTCAGACTCATGTCTTATTATCTGTTTTGCTGAGTAAATACATTTCAACTTACGAATAATGTTTCAGTCATCTGTTGTGTTTCTGACTTGGTTCTTTCTATTTGCATTTGATTGAATTTTGCTGAGGCAGGCTGCCATTTTTATATTATGGTTTTCCAGTCTCTTCTCTTGGCAGTTAGATTCTGTTTTATGAATTCAGAATTAACAATCTCTTCTAATAGTTCTCTTCTAAAAAGTCATATTGTCATCCAGTTTATAATAATTTGTATGTAAGTTGTAGTGTGTTTTATTATATAGTTGTTTTATTGTAATTGTGATGTTACTTCCTGTTTAAATGGGTATGGAGCATAAATAAATAAATATGTTTACATGTAAACTGAAGGATGTTGAGTTACTGACTTTTTGTTTAAAAAAAAAAAAAAAAGCTTTTCAGCCATACATGGTCTCTGATTTAAAGAAATAAATCAAAACGGACATGATTTACTGTCATAGAATCTTGCTGTTCATAAAGCAAGACTAAACTATAATTGATTCAATGTAAAATAAGTGATTGAATTTACGTTGAACAAACATTGATTTTATGCCCATCTTGATCTATTTTTCATCATTGAAATAACATTATTTCAAGGTGCAAACCTGATGAAAAATCAACATTTAACATTGAAATTTCAACATTGATTCAATGACAAGTTGGTTGATGCTTTAATGTTGATTCAACGATGATTCAATGTTGTTCTGCTATCTGGGTTTAGAAAAACCTAAAATTTAACATTATATTTAAGTTTAGTGTATACCTTGAAAGAAACAAATTACATTCATGTAGTATAAAGTAATAGGAGTAAATTATAGTATTATCTTTTTCATTATTCTCAAGTTAAAAATATGATTACTGTGAGGGTTGCCCACTAGAGGGCAGTGTTTTTAGTTTGTAGTTTTTGTTCCTAGACTCAGTTTCCCAGAAGCCTCCTCGGTCAGGTGACGTGGATGTTCACCTGAACTGAGGAGGGTCGTTAGCACTGTTATAAATACCTGTTTGTTCTGGGAAACTGGGTCGAGCATTAATTTCTGTTATGTGGGTTTTGTTTTGTTCTTTTCTGTTTTAGTTTAACACTATGGTTGGCTTTTTGGTTTCAGGAGCACTTTAAGTTAAGTTTGTTTATATTAAGATGTCCTTGTCTCTGTGTCTCCTAGCAGGATTAGCCTCTAGGAGAATTAGCCTTTTGTGTTTACCCTTTTGTATAAGTGTCCCCCACCGGGGTGAAGTTGGTTTTATATTGGACATTCGCCACACATTCAAGATTAACTCATCTGTTTATCAATAATTATGAAAAAAAAAAATCGTATATTTTCTTACTCTGGAGTAGACAAAGAAACTAGTACAAATAAAAATATTTTTAGATCTTCTCCTGTTACAGCCTGCTGGAGCTAAATCTTTCAGAAACGCTGCGTATCGCCGCTTTATAGCAATGGAGCCACTAAGGGACCGTCTAAAAAGTGCATGGCCAAGACCCAAACGTTTGTTTACTGAAGAATATACACGATTACAGAGGAATACCTCACAGGACATCAAACATATTACACTGTTAGGCTACAGTATGGATTATTTGTATATTTATTTGTTTGTTGAATGCATTAATAATTATTTTAATGTACATTATAAAATAAATTATTACACAGACAATTCTTGTGCCAATAAAACAGATAAGTTGTTTACTGAGAGTCGGGCTGTTTTATGACTGTACTATAATCCACTCCATCATAGCTAATAACTACAACCATTGCCTTTGCAATATTCAGTTTGATAATTTTTTTATTAATTTTTAATTAAAAAATTATACAATTTCAATAGCTTTTTCATTAAGTGGGTTACACATGTAAAACCAACTGGACTATAATCTACTCCATCATAGCTAATAACTACAACCATTGCCTTTGCAATATTCAGTTTGATAATTTTTTTATTAATTTTTAATTAAAAAATTATAAAATTTCAATAGCTTTTTCATTAAGTGGGTTACACATGTAAAACCAACTGGACTATAATCTACTCCATCATAGCTAATAACTACAACCATTGCCTTTGCAATATTCAGTTTGATAATTTTTTTATTAATTTTTAATAAAAAAAAATTTAATTTTCAATAGCTTTTTCATGTGTAACCCACTTAATGAAAAAGCTATTGAAAATTTATAATTTTTTAATTAAAAATTAATAAAAAAATTATCAAACTGAATATTGCAAAGGCAATGGTTGTAGTTATTAGCTATGATGGAGTGGATTATAGTACAGTCATAAAAACAGCCCGACTCTCAGTAAACAACTTATCTGTTTTATTGGCACAAGAATTGTCTGTGTAATAATTTATTTTATAATGTACATTAAAATAATTATTAATGCATTCAACAAACAAATAAATATACAAATAATCCATACTGTAGCCTAACAGTGTAATATGTTTGATGTCCTGTGAGGTATTCCTCTGTAATCGTGTATATTCTTCAGTAAACAAACGTTTGGGTTTTGGCCATGCACTTTTTAGACGGTCCCTTAGTGGCTCCATTGCTATAAAGCGGCGATACGCAGCGTTTCTGAAAGATTTAGCTCCAGCAGGCTGTAACAGGAGAAGATCTAAAAATATTTTTATTTGTACTAGTTTCTTTGTCTACTCCAGAGTAAGAAAATATACGATTTGTTGTTGTTTTTTTTTCATAATTATTGATAAACAGATGAGTTAATCTTGAATGTGTGGCGAATGTCCAATATAAAACCAACTTCACCCCGGTGTAACCCCCATTGCATGTTTAGCTTCTAGTCTGTTTAAATACTAATGAGGATGATACTAACATGTTTAGATCTTAGTCTGTCTAGTCTTTGAGTCTGTCTAGTCTCCTTGTCTGCTTAGCTCTTAGTCTGTTTAGGTACTAACATCTTTAGCCACTAACCTTTAGAGTTCTTAGTCTGTTTCATACCTAGTCTGCTGTGTACCTTGTCTGTTCATTCCCTTGGGTCTTAGGCTACTGGCCTGTGTAGCCATTAGTCTGATTAGCTATGAGCTAGCTTAGCAGCTAATGTGCAGCTCAGCCAGTAGACCTAGCCAAGCCTGTCTTGTGTTTGTTTATCCCTTGCATGCATAGTCCCTTGTGTTTAGTCCTCTAGGCTGTTTAGTATGTCTTGTCTTGTCCAGTTTGTATCCCATGTCTGTATTGTGTATCAATGTATGTAATCCCTAGTCTTATGTCTAAGTGTTTGAGTTCTGTTTCTTATGCTCCAAGTTTAAGCCAACTTCCTTAGTTCATGTTGTGTTCATGTTTGCTTTTTGGTTGTTTGTTTATCATTATTAAAAGACTCTTTCTGTTTCACTGCATCCCCTCTGCATTTATGCCTCAACACCAAGCCCACAGTCCAACACCATAGCAGAACGTGACAATTACGTACAAACTTAATTTTATGAATTATACATAAATATCAACAAAGTCTATTTCTGAAATAAAGAAATGTACTTATCTCTGTTCCAAAAAAGTTCATTTATGTAGAGAAGTTACATTTATGAATGAAGTAACTTAAAAAAAAAAAAGTTACATTTATAAATGAAGACAATGAACAAACAAGTTCTCCTCAAAAACATTTATTTGTTTTTGGTTACCATCCTCGAAACCATACATTACCTATTCTTTTTGTTGTTCCATTATTTCTCCAATTAAAAGACAGAAAACAAAAATTAAATAAAACAATGCAAGTTTAGCACATTCAGTAGATGAGGCCAAACAACATGGAACATTCATGTGCGACAGTAAGTCACAATCCCGATTTCATGTGGTGGCAAAAGACAGTCCTCTTCCTACCAGAGGACAAACAGGGCCATCGTGCACCTCACAAGTTCTGCCTGAGCTTCATCTTTCTGAACAACCTAATAAAAGAAAGGACATTTGTTAGACAAGTTGCTCTATTTGGCAAAACAGTGTCTGATGTATGCATGTAAAAATCACTTACTGTAATGCTCCCTATGAGTGCAAAAAAAACCCCACCTAGGATTAAGGTGCATCAAGTTAAATGTAATTATTTCATTATATATTACATTATATTGCCAAAAGTATTGGCTCGCCTGCCTTCACATGCAGACAGTATAAACTTGAGTAACATCCACTTCTTAATCTATAGGGTTTAATATGATGTTGGCCTTTTGCAGCTATAACAGCTTCAACTCTTCTGTGAAGTCTTTCCACAAGGTTTAGGAGCGTGTATGTAACTAATGTTAATACATACTATGATTAAAAAAAAAAATGGCCCTGTGTAAAGATTGTGCTGCAGTTGATAATGCCACTGACCATATTTGTGAATATGAAGGGGCAGAGGTAGTTGTGTGGTTTTTGGATGTTGGTATACTGATTGGAAGCTCACAGGTTCAAACCCCAGCACCACAAAGCTGTCACCTGGATCTTTGAGCAATGCTAATTTATCAATTCAGTAACATTTTTCAGTTCTAAGGTTGAAATGCCTTATGAACAAATGCTTACCAGTAGGGCTGCTCGATTATGGAAAAAAATCATAATCACGATTATTTTGGTCATGATTGAAATCACGATTATTTTACACGATTGCTCATTGACTTTGGAAATATGTTGCATTTATTGAACAGAACAGTGAATTCTCCTTAAAACAGATAAAGGCAAACAAGATCAACAATGTAGTGCACTCCCACAACGTTTTGGAAACAAGTAATAAATAAAATATAAATATTAAATAAAATAATAAATAAATTAGTCCAAAATAAATTTGCTCACGTATGTGCCTTAACAAACTGAAAAATTCAAAATAACATTTTACAACGTTCGACATTTCCACTGTTGTGGTGGCGAAGTACCCTGCTTTTAATACTTCATTAGCCACTTCTGAACGGAATTTTTCAAATAAAGCAGGCAGAGCAACTCTTGTGAAATGGTATCGAGATAGCAAAGCATAAAGCTTGTCCAGAGTATTTATAATTTTCCTGAACCCTTCGTTCTCAACCGTGCTAATAGGGCACATGTCTAATTGCACCTATTTGTAATATGCACCTAATATGTTTTTGATCCACGTCCGCTTCTTCGAATCCAAACTGTTCCCAAACAACAGAATTGATTCTACCTCGCGATGGTACAGTAGAAGGTGCGCACGTGCAGATCATGCGCCGGGGTTTGGGCGCGTTCATATCATGCGCCGCTGGGGTGCGCGCAACCTTCACTAGAAGACTCAAAGACATACAGTGGTGTGAAAAACTATTTGCCCCCTTCCTGATTTCTTATTCTTTTGCATGTTTGTCACACTTAAATGTTTCTGCTCATCAAAAACCGTTAACTATTAGTCAAAGATAACATAATTGAACACAAAATGCAGTTTTTAAATGAAGGTTTACGTTATTAAGGGAGAAAAAAAACTCCAAATCTACATGGCCCTGTGTGAAAAAGTGATTGCCCCCTTGTTAAAAAATAACTTAACTGTGGTTTTGTCACACCTGAGTTCAATTTCTGTAGTCACCCCCAGGCCTGATTACTGCCACACCTGTTTCAATCAAGAAATCACTTAAATAGGAGCTAGCTGACACAGAGAAGTAGACCAAAAGTACCTCAAAAGCTAGACATCATGCCAAGATCCAAAGAAATTCAGGAACAAATGAGAACAAAAATAATTGAGATCTATCAGTCTGGTAAAGGTTATAAAGCCATTTCTAAAGCTTTGGGACTCCAGCGAACCACAGTGAGAGCCATTATCCACAAATGGCAAAACCATGGAACAGTGGTGAACCTTCCCAGGAGTGGCCGGCCAACTAAAATTACCCCAAGAGCGCAGAGACAACTCATCTGAGAGGCCACAAAAGACCCCAGGACAACATCTAAAGAACTGCAGGCCTCACTTGCCTCAATTAAGGTCAGTGTTCACGACTCCACCATAAGAAAGAGACTGGGCAAAAACGGCCTGCATGGCAGATTTCCAAGGCGCAAACCACTTTTAAGCAAAAAGAACATTAAGGCTCGTCTCAATTTTGCTAAAAAACATCTCAATGACTGCCAAGACTTTTGGGAAAATACCTTGTGGACCGACAAGACAAAAGTTGAACTTTTTGGAAGGTGAGTGTCCCGCTACATCTGGCGTAAAAGTAACACAGCATTTCAGAAAAAGCACATCATACCAACAGTAAAATATGGTGGTGGTAGTGTGATGGTCTGGGGTTGTTTTGCTGCTTCAGGACCTGGAAGGCTTGCTGTGATAGATGGAACCATCAATTCTACTGTCTACCAAAAAATCCTGAAGGAGAATGTCCGGCCATCTGTTCGTCAACTCAAGCTGACGCGATCTTGGGTGCTGCAGCAGGACAATGACCCAAAACACACCAGCAAATCCACCTCTGAATGGCTGAAGAAAAACAAAATGAAGACTTTGGAGAGGCCTAGTCAAAGTCCTGACCTGAATCCTATTGAGATGTTGTGGCATGACCTTAAAAAGGCGGTTCGTGCTAGAAAACCCTCAAATAAAGCTGAATTACAACAATTCTGCAAAGATGAGTGGGCCAAAATTCCTCCAGAGCGCTGTAAAAGACTCGTTGCTAGTTATCGCAAACGTGAAAAACATGAAAAAACACCCAGTTCGCCCTACCCTAAAACTGCCACTGAATAGACCCATAACATGGAGCTTTTTTTGTACAGTACAGTGGAACCTTGGATTGCACGTAACCCAGGCTTGCGAGAATTCCGCAAGGCGAGCAAAAATTTGTAATAATAAATTTTGGCTTGATAAATGAGTGGCAAGTATCATTGAGTATCATACCGCGGTGAAGTTGGTTTGACGCTGGATGTTGGATATTCGAGCTCTGGGCTCCAGATTATGAGTTGTAGCAGAGATTCGCTGATTTGTAGCGGAGATTCGCTAACAGAGTCCGGCGAAAGCACGTCGCCTACTGCGCGAGTTAGGGCCCGTCTGCAAATTATTGTCCGACTGAAATACGGATAATATTTGTATTATGAACATATTTTAAATAAATAAATGATCTATTGCCTCAAAACCTATTCTGAAATGTGTGTCCACTTGTCCTGCAGAGGGAACAACCTTTTTGTATTCAATATTATCACTTTTCATATTTATTAATAATTAATATTTAATAATTCTGCATTTTACTTCAATACCGTCATGGTCAAGTGACCTATTTATTCAAAATCTATTTTGAAATGTCTGTCCACCTGTCCTGCAGAGGGCACAAGCTTTTCTTATTCAATATTATCACTTTTTATATTTATTAATAATTAATATTTAATAATTTTGCATTTTACTTCAATACCGTCAAGGTCATGTGACCTATTGCCCCAAAACCTATTCTGAAATTTGTGTCCATTTGTCCTGCATAGTGCACAGACTTTCCTTTATTACTTACTGGCACGTTGCATGTTTATTAATACTTTATAATTAAAATATTAATTATTTTATCTCTAACTTCCTTGCAAATTTAAAGATTTTATTTCAGTTAAAATAGGTCATAAAGCCATTCTTGAATTTACAATGGCATTCATCTTGGGCCTGAAATTAAAGTAATTTTGAGTATGAAATAAATGAAACATACTCTAGATACATGTAATGTAGATCTATATATAACATTTCAAATAAGAAAAATTATTATGTGTTGGCTTGCCTGACATACACTTTGTTCATGAGCACTTTCATACTCTTTCTGCCTTCTTTTTTCAGTAGCAGTGATTAACCTTTTCATAGTGATGTGCACACTCTTTAGTCTATAGCAAATGACATCAATCACTTCTTGCACAACTTCTTCAGTAGCAACCAGGGCTGGTTCATCTGTATTATGGAACTTGCAGGCAAACAAAACTGAGGTACTGATCAGATGGTCGGCGGATCAAGCCTCAGCTCCAACAGATTGCCATTGTTGAGCCCTTGACAGTGGTGTCAAAAGTATTCACATTCATTACTTGAGTAGAAGTATAGATACTAGGGTTCAGAAATACTTCTTTAGAAGTTGAAGTATCACCCCAAGCTTTTTACTTAAGTAAACGTTTAAAAGTACTGGTTTCAAAACTACTTAAAGTATAAAAGTAAAAGTACCGTGAGGGGGGAAAAAAGCATTAAGGTCTCGCTTTCCGATCATGCAACGGGGGGCGTTGTGCGCGTTTTGATCATGTGACGGGGGGGGGCGTTGTGCGCGTTCTGATCATGTGACGGGGGGGGGGGGGCGTTGTGCGCGTTTTGATCATGTGACGGGGGGGGGGCGTTGTGCGCGTTTTGATCATGTGACGGGGGGGGGCCGTTGTGCGCGTTCTTATCATGCGACCGGAGGGGTTGCGCGTTCTGATCATAAAAATAGAGTAACGAGGCTGTTTTTAAAAAGTAAGGAGTAGAAAGTACAGATAATTGCTTAAAAATGTAAGGAGTAGAAGTAAAAAGTCGGCTGAAAAATTATTACTCCAGTAAAGTATAGATACCCAAAATTTCTACTTAAGTAAGGTAACGAAGTATTTGTACTTCGTTACTTGACACCTCTGGCCCTTGAGCTAGGCCCTTAACCCTATCTGCTCCAGGGGTGCCATATCATGGCTGACACTGCACTCTAATATGCGAATATTTTTTTTTAGTGTGCAGTAATGTACAGTATGTGACAAATAAAGGCTTAACTTAAGTCAGGGTGTCTCAATGTGTACACCCATGTACAGATTTTTAGGGCCCAAGCACTGACATCAGCCCTATTACATTAAAGCGTGTAAAGGGCCCTCTTGGTCCTCTAAAGATTGTTATTAGGAACCAAGCACTATGAACATCAGCCCTGCAGTATGTCGTCATAGTGTGTGAAGGGCCCTTTTGTTCTTCTAAGGATTTAATTTTTTTTATTAGGGCCCAAGTACTATATGTCATCTGTACAGTATGTCGTCATAGTGTGTGAATGGCCCTTTTTTTCTTCTAAGGATTTTTTTTTTTTAATTAAGGTCCAAGCACTATGTGTAAGGGTCAACCCCTAGAGGGCGCCTAAACGCCCGTTTGGTTTGAGTTTTTGTTTGTAGTTTGTCTTTTGTTTAAGTTTAAACTTCGTTTCCCAGGCTGCACCTCGGTCAGGTGACGCAAGCGTGCACCTGAACCGAGGTAGATAATTAAAGCCATTATAAATAGCATGCGTTAAGTTAAAACCGTGTCTAGCTTTTGTTACAGTGATTATGTTTGTGTTGTTGGTTTTGTTTTGTGTTTGATTAAGAGACTCGTAGGTGCTCAGAAAGAGTTTATATTCTTTTTGTTTGTATTTCAAGTGAAAATAAAAGGCTTCAGTGAACCGTCAGCTCGCCGCCTGCAATCATGCCACACACACACACACACACACACACACACACACGACATCTACCAATCTTTTTTAAATAGGGCCCAAGCAATATGATATCAGCCCTATTACATCATAGTGTATGAAGGGCCCTGTTGTTTTTCTAAGCATTTCTTCCAGCCTCCAGGTCTTTTTGGCTTTCGTAGCATGCCCTGAAAGTCATTAGTGACAGGTTAGAAACTGCTGCCATTAGGATGCAGTGCCCGGGGCCCTCACACAAGATTTTGCTGCATGGCTTATGAACACTTGCATGTATACATGGAAAACCCGGTACACATCTACAAACTTGATTTAAAAAAAAAAGGGACACTGTACAACATATCAAATGTTGAAAGTGAGACATTTTGAAATGTCATACCGAATTTTGGCTCATTTTGGATTTCACGAGAGCTACATATTCCAAAAAAGTTGGGACAGGTAGCAGTAAGAGGCCGGAAAAGTTAAATGTACATATAAGAATCAGCTGGAGGACCAATTTGCAACTTATTAGGTCAATTGGCAACATGATTGGGTATAAAAAGGATGAAGAACAACTTATGCTCCCATCCAGACGTCATCTCTTTCAGGGAAGACCTTGCATTTTCCAAAATGACAATGCCAGACCACATGCTGCATCAATTACAACATCATGGCTGCGTAGGAGAAGGATCCCAGGTACTGAAATGGTCAGCTTGCAGTCCAGATCTTTCACCCATAGAAAACCTTTGCCGCATCCTAAAGAGGAAAAGAGGAAGACGTGACAAAGAAAACAGTTGAACAACTAGAAGCCTGTATTAGCCAAGAATGGGACAACATTCCTATTCTTGAGCAACTTGTCTCCTCAGTCCCCAGACATGTGCAGACGGTTATAAAAAGAAGAGAGGATTCCACACAATGGTAAACATTGCCTTGTCCCAACTTTTTTGAGATGTGTTGATGCCATGAAATTTAATATCAACTTATTTATCCCTTAAAATTATTAAACATTTGATATGTCATGTATGTTGTATTGTGAATAAAAAACTGAAATTTGAAACTTCCACATCATTGTATTATGTTTTTATTCACAATTTGTACAGTGTCCCAACTTTTTTGGAATCGGGTTTGTAGATCTCATTGTGCTAAACAACTTTCGCATTGCGTGTCGTAGGCTCTACGCTACAGGAAGTCAGTTATTTTGGAATTTGATATACTCCTCCTAGAGGATATAACGATCGCCACCATACAGAGCCTATGATCTCAATACAGAGGATGCAATTTGTGTCATCTCAAATGGGTCAGTCAGGATGATGCCTGAAACCTAGTCACATGACCAGTAAGTTATTGGAATAAATTAATTTAAAAAAAAAATGACATGAATATACAGTGATAAAATGTGATAGCTGATAGACTTTGAGGGAAAAAGTCACATGACCTGAAAGTCATTGAAATAAAATCAATACAATTTCTATAAAAAATTATTAATAAATATGAAACGTGATCATTTTGAATAGAAAAATGTTGTGCCCTCTGCAGGACAGATGGACACACATTTCAGAATAGGTTTTGAGGCAATATGTCACTTGACCTTGACGGTATTGAAGTAAAATGCAGAATTATTAAATATGAATTATTAATAAAAATGAAAAGTGATAATATTGACAAAAAAGGTTGTGCCCTCTGCAGGACAGGTGGACAAACATTTCAGAATATGTTTTGAGGCAATAGATCATTTATTTATTTAAAATATGTTCATAATATAAATATTATCCGTATTTCAGTCGGACAATAATTTGCAGACGGTCCCTAACTCGCGCAGTAGGCGACGTGCTTTCGCCGGACTCTGTTAGCGAATCTCCGCTACAAATCAGCGAATCTCTGCTACAACTCATAATCTGGAGCCCAGAGCTCGAATATCCAACATCCAGCGTCAAACCAACTTCACCGCGGTATGATACTCAATGATACTTGGCACTCATTTATCAAGCCAAAATTTATTATTACAAATTTTTGCTCGCCTTGCGGAATTCTCGCAAGCCTGGGTTACGTGCAATCCAAGGTTCCACTGTACTGTACAAAAAAAGCTCCATGTTATGGGTCTATTCAGTGGCAGTTTTAGGGTAGGGCGAACTGGGTGTTTTTTCATGTCACGTGGGGGGCGGCACACAAACGTGGAGGAAAAAATAATAATCTGTGCTGCTAAGTGGTTTTCTATTATCTATGATACCTGCGCTGCGCCGGTGATGACGGGGGGCGGGTGGGGGGGGGGGGGGGGAGAGGTGATGACGGGGGGCAGGGGGGGGATGCGTTGACGTGGAGGGGGCTGGAGGGGGCGGGAGGGAGTCCCGCCCGGGGAGCAATTCAGTGTAGAACCGCCACTGGGTCTATTACAAAATATATCTGAAGCACAAGACATGGTTTTGCTGTTAAAGCTGCCAACACATCTGTAACATTTTAAGATTTAAAGGGAAGTTTACTGGACTGTAATCTCAGTAGGAGATTAAGCTTGCCTGTCATTTCTATCCCGTTCCCAAACTTTTAAACCCCTTATTATTTATTTCTTATATTCTTATATTATTCTTATAACATCTACAAAAGGGATGTCAAGGTCAGTTAAACTCTGTTGTAAGACATAACACCATTCTCAAACAATAATCTTAAGGTTGCAATTATAATGTTTGTGTCTTTTGACCTCCAAAAACAGAAACCCAGCCACTAGAGGACATCAGAGACTCATATTGAGTTCTCTTATGACACCCCCCCCCCTCCTCTCGCCCCCATTTATTGTCAAACATGATGGCTCCTTATTCTAGTCAGATTTAGTGGGTTCTCCAAAATATTTCAGATGTTCCCCTGATTTTGTTTTGCACTGAAATACAATATAGGTCTCTGACACTCTAACACACTTGCACAATTTGATTCAGAATCCTCAGTTCTCTATACTGCTTATTCCCTACAGGGCCATTAGAACCCTGTAGTGGATCCCGGAGGACTGAGTGCCAGTCCATCACAATGACTTCACTCATTATTTCGAAGTGCCCTGGAGGTGCACGACCAATGTAGTAAACACTATGCCACCGAGCTACCATAAATTCAGAATACAAGTAGAAACCAAGTAAACAAAATATAAACCTCCAAAAAAGACTTCTCATTACAAATTAGCGTTAGTACCCGTCTTTGACAGGAAAAGAGTTTGTAAAAACAGTTTAAAGGTTAAAGCCAAAAATCTTCATCAGCTTTAAATTATTTCAGATTATTTCAGGTTGCATACATGTCTGCCTGTCTTTCTGTATGGCAGAACTCTGCACCACCTTTTAATAAAAAGAAATGTATTTACGCTAAATTGTACTACTTTTGTCATCAGGAAAATACACTCTTTCCGGTAACCAAAGACATAATCACAGATGATAAATGATATTTAAAAGATTAAGATATGTTTTAAAACAAATGCATTAAAATTCACTTTTACCACTTTAGTGCTGTTATTTCATGGGTGAAAATATTAAGTATCCCAGTAAAAAATATTCAGTTTAGTCTTCCTAATTTATATCTGTTGGTGCAGGTGTTTATTTACCTTTAGCAAGTAGTCTAATAGTAGCTTATTTTAAAGTAGATTATTAATGTGGCACATAGCTGTTCATGACCTCCCTTTTATTCACAATTTTGATTTTAGTATGGCGCAGGTTATACTTCAGGCAGAGATTTAAGTACTACAAAAGTTTCATCAAATTCTGTCCAGCCAGTTTTGTGTGATGCTGTGACATAATCTGGCACATAACTGCTCATAACTTTACTCCTACTCAACATTTTGATTTTAGCGCATAACACTGGGCTCTCAGTTCAGATATTTTACATTTATTTACCTCGTACTTCTGCAAACATGCAGATAAAACGTGGTTGTTATCCGCACCACAGTTTCAAAACGTATGAGACAAACTGGTTTTACATTTCCTGCAGAAAGAATTAACATACATTGATATCTGCAAACATCTTTGAAGGTTCTGATATCGTAGTTCGGAGTAAGCCATGCTGTGTTATTTGATCTTTTGTGTTTCATGAGGATTGTGCTGGCTTGTATTTGCATAACCGCTGTTTCTGTGTCTTCCACATACTCTGTCTATGAGTAAACTAATGCTAATACTGTACGTATCAGTCATGTGCCAAGCCAACAGTAAAGCATCCTGCCTTTTTCAGCATGATGGACCAACTTACCATAAGGCAAAAAAAATGAATAAGTGGCTCGGAGGAACAAAACATCAAAATCATGCATAAACTTAAGGTAATTGTCAATAAAGGTCTTTGACACTTGTAATGCTTGTAATTATACTTCATATTTACTAGATCTAAAAACAATAAAACAGCAGACTATGAAAATTAATATTTATGTCATTCTCAAAACTTTTGACCATGGCCTTATCAGGGCTCCCACTCAGACATGGTTAATCAACCCAAATGGTGACATCATTATTATTTTTCTTTGTGGACAATTAAATACTTGATTAATTGTTACAATAGCCAGTTCACAGATTATACAACAATGTATAAGAAACAAGGTGTAGAAGAATATCAAGGTTAGGGTAAAATTTGAAGAAGAAAAAATATGATGCACTGTTTATGATAGTACAGTCAGGTGTAAATCTGAGAACTGCACATTAAGGTGCAAAAATTTGAATATCCTGTTTTTATGTATGTCATGATTGTATATACAGGTGTGAACTAAAGATGCATTGCAAGTTGTAATATTAATAATAAGAGAAAATGAGTACATGATAATGTACTTAATATCAGTTAACATAATATCAGTTACAGTATATCAGTACATATTAGTGTAATCAGGTGGACAACATAAGAGAGAGTAGATTAAGGTGCATTGATGGGATCTTAGCAGATTACCATTCTGCTTAATAAATACAGAACAGAATGTATATGACCCTACTCAGGGAATCAGCTCCCTCTCCTGACACATAGCTGAGTTATTATAAAATTGAATTGCAGTTGTCATTAAATGCATCCTGTAGCATTTTTTGTCACAGCAGAGCTGAAGTTTGGTTAGCAAGTAGGGGATGTACTGTAAAGTGTTCTCCATGATTTTTGTTTGTGTCGCTCTGTACTGTAGCTCTCCACCTCCTCATCCAGAATGTATAGACTGTGTTTGTTGTGGTCCTAGTCCTCCTGTGGTCCACAACCATATTCTTGGTCTTGGCCATATTCAGGATAAGGAGGTTTCTCTCACTCCGATCCACAAAACTGTCCACAAGTCTGATGTACTCTGCTTTCTGACCACCATTATCACAAAAACTTTATCTAAGAGTTATCTAAGAACCTCTACTAGTCATAGTAAAACTGTGCCATCTATGTTAGCAAGATGCACATAACTAGCACTACCCAGAAGGAAATTAATTGAGAAAAGAGCTCTCAAAAATATATCATTTATGTCTTCTATGACAACTATAAAGAGCTCTCTGCACATGCTCACTGAATTCTTATCAATTCTTAATAGTTTTTTCCCCAAGTGATATCTGAATTTATTATTATCTGCACATTTTAAGATTATTTTAATGATTCATTTTGTATTATATTTGTTCATTATTTCTGAATGAACAGGTTGAACTATTGATTGTAGACAGTGCTCTTGATAATTTTACTTGAATTATATTTACAGTGACTTGCAAAAGTATTCGGCGCCCTTGAACTTTTCCACATTTTGTCACATTACAGCCACAAACATGAATCAATTTTATTGGAATTCCATGTGAAACTAAAGACCAATACAAAGTGGTGTACACGTGAGAAGTGGAACAAAAATCATACATGATTCCAAATTTTTTTTTACAAATAAATAACTGAAAAGTGGAGTGTGTGTAATTATTCAGCCCCCTTTGGTGTGCAGTCAGTTGCCCATAGGCATTGCCTGATGAGTGCTAATGACTAAATAGAGTGCACCTGTGTGTAATCTAATGTCAGTTCAAATACAGCTGCTCTGTGACGGCCTCAGAGGTTGTCTAAGAGGATATTGGGAGCAACAACACCATGAAGTTATTGAGAAATTTAAAGCAGGCTTAGGCTACAAAAAGATTTCCAAAGCCTTGAACATCCCACGGAGCACTGTTCAAGCAATCATTCAGAAATGGAAGGAGTATGGCACAACTGTAAACCTACCAAGACAAGGCCGTCCACCTAAACACACAGACCGAACAAGGAGAGCGCTGATCAGAAATGCAGTCAAGAGGCACATGGTGACTCTGGACGAGCTGCAGAGATCTACAGCTCAGGTGGGGGAATCTGTCCATAAGACAACTATTAGTCGTGCACTGCACAAAGTTGGCCTTTATGGAAGAGTGGCAAGAAGAAAGCCATTGTTAACAGAAAACCATAAGAAGTCCCGTTTGCACAGCAAACATGTGGAAGAAGGTGCTCTGGTCAGATGGTCAAAACTAACACTGCACATGACTCTGAACACACCATCCCCACTGTCAAATATGGTGGTGGCAGCATCATGCTCTGGGGTTGCTTCTCTTCAGCAGGGACAGGGAAGCTGGTCAGAGTTGATGGGAAGATGTATGGAGCCAAATACTGGGCAATCTTGGAAGAAAACCTCTTGGAGTCTGCAAAAGACTTGAGACTGGGGCGGAGGTTCACCTTCGACCCTAAACATAAAGCCAGGGCAACAATGGAATGGTTTAAAACAAAACATATCCATGTGTTAGAATGGCCCAGTCAAAGTCCAGATCTAAATCCAATCGAGAATCTTTGGCAAGATCTGAAAACTGCTGTTCACAAATGTTGTCCATCTAATCTGACTGAGCTGGAGCTGTTTTGCCAAGAAGAATGGGCAAGGATTTCAGTCTCTAGATGTGCAAAGCTGGTAGAGACATACCCTAAAAGACTGGCAGCTGTAATTGCAGCAAAAGGTGGTTCTACAAAGTATTGACTCAGGGGGCTGAATAATTACGCACACCCCACTTTTCAGTTATTTATTTGTAAAAAATGTTTGGAATCATGTATGATTTTCGTTCCACTTCTCACGTGTACACCACTTTGTATTGGTCTTTCACGTGGAATTCCAATAAAATTTATTCATATTTGTGGCTGTAATGTGACAAAATGTGGAAAAGTTCAAGGGGGCCGAATACTTTTGCAAGCCAATGTACAGTATGTGAATAACTTTAAGTATTCAGACATTATGTAGTTTTGAATCATGTACCACTTCATCACAAGTTTATGATTGTTTATTTAAAATGTATTATGTATTAGGCCTATACATTGTTCATTGCAAAAAGAAAAACAAAAGTGATTTACTGAGTATATAGTGTATATAGTAGTAGTAGTAGTAGTTACTATTTATCATGCACGATTTCAAAATAAAACCTTTTCTCATAATTTAAATCTTTAGTTTTCTGTATGAAAACATCTTACCATTTGTTATCCTAAACCTTCCCTCAACATAATAATCAAGATAAATCAAAATAACAAATAGGCAATCTTTTAAATTTTCAAATGACTTTACTCATTCAGAACTTAGACATGTTTGAACTTAGGTGTAATAGGTATTTTAAAACTCTAACCAGTTGAATGATGAATGAGGCAGACACTGCAGTAGTTAGTATATAAAAATGAGACAGACAGGGGCGGCTCAGTGCGTAAGGTGGTGGTGCTGATGCTGAGCTCCAGAGCTGCTGAGTTTCCACTGTTGGGCCCTTGAGTTAGGTCTTTCACTAATAACCAGATGAGGCATAATTCTGTATCAAGCTGATAGCCTGACCACTTGACCAGCCTGACACTGCACCTCAAATAGCTAATATAATATATCTACTAAGAGATATTTCAGGTTTTAGTTCTGTTCAATTATTTGTCACATGAGGACAGTCTCTTACCCTATATGTTTTATATAAAGTACTTACATATTGTCCATATTAGCCCTAGTATTGGTTATTTTCTTTTTTTCGAAGGAGAAAATTAGCCATTAATAACATTGAGTGGAGTTTAGCCTTTTTATGTTTCAAGGATGACTCCTCCTGCTAATTATCTTGTCTCACCTATTTCTCCTAGTGAATTTTAAGAGAAAAACACCAGAAACATATCAGACAAAATAGAAACTAAGTTGAGGCTGAAATGAGAATTTAGTTTCCTGTGTTAGAATAGCAAATTTTGACCAATAAAATTTTCCTCTTTGTGTAACTTTCCTCTTTTTAACTAACTTTTACTGCCAGCTGTGAATAAATTGAATTGTCAGCCAGCTAAAATTAAAAGCAATTTGACAAACACAATTATAGGAAAAAAAACCTGATTGTTTTCTATTGATAATCAAAATGATGATAAATTAAACTCATAGCAACAAGTATTAAAGTGTTTAGGGATGTAAAAGTTTTAACCTAACTAATAGAGAATTAAATCTATCAGTTCATATGTCAAGTAGGCTTTTATTTACATTTCATACATTTGCAGTTCAGTATACAGTGAAACGAAACAACGTTACTCCAGAACCAAGGTGCTACATATATGCAACAACATAAATTAACAACACAACTCTACCGGAACCAGCTAGCTAACTAAGAGACCTAATTAGCTAATTAGAAGATTTTCCCCCCTATATTTTAAATATAGTATAGAAATGTTTATTTGGTGTTGTTTTGTTGACTTTAATGCACAAGAACATTGTGATAAAGATGCTTACATTCTATAACATTTACCTTAGTATTTAAGGTGCTTAAAGTGTAATTGGGTTTCTTTATGAACAAGAAAAAAAAGTTTGGTGTCTTTTCATGCTTATATCCCGCTGGAAACAAAGTTCTGGATTTACAATGTACACAGGGCTCCTTATGAAAGAAAGGATAACCTAAAATATACTAGTTTCTGATTCTTTTATAATTAAAAAATTATTTCACATAGAACAAAAGCAACCTGCATGAACTGATCTTTGAAATAGTTTTATTTGCTTTCATGCAAAAAGCATTAATTAACTAAGCTAAAAAACTCAGCTGCCAAGAAAAGTCTCTACCACATGTACCACATACTGCTTTTAAAAGTTTTCAGTATAAGTTCTAAAGCTGTAAAGTATGTAAGTAAGTAAGTAAGTAAATAAGTAAACAAACAAACAAACAATTAAACAAAAAAATCAAATAAATATGCAGAAAATAAATAAGTAAGTAAATAAATAAATAAAGTTAATAAGCAGAAATTAGACTTAGTTTAGATTAACACCTTTTAAGGTGATTTATTCCCTACTTCACTATATGTAAAAAAAAACAATAATAATAAAGTTCTAAAGGGTTATAAAGTCAGGTTTATTAACATTTGGACAGTGACACAGTTTTTGAATGTTGTTCCTGTGTATACCAAGTCAATGGGTTTGAAATAAAACTATTAAGATATGATTGAAGTATAGACTTTAAGCTTTATTTCAAGGTGTTTAATACAAAAATATTGCATTAACTATGTAGGAATTTCAGCCATTTTTATAAAATCCCTCTATTTTAACAGTCCCAAAAGTAATTGGACAAATTAAACATAATTATGAATATATGGATTTTTTAAATAAAATATTTAATTTTTTTAAATTATATAGTGAGCAGTAGCCTTTTAAGTTACAAGATTATCATGTTAAAACTTTTGTGCGTTAATAATGTTAATAATTGTCATTTTATATCAAAACTTCACTAGCCTGTGATGAATCATTTCTATCCTAATGGAAGGAGCAAGCTACACATGAATGAATGAATGATTTGAATTGTGTGTGTGTGTGTTTTTTTTTATAATTATCATAGGACAAATGACTTTCACTTTCACTCAATATTCAAAACTGTTTTAACTATGGATTAATAAACACTTGTTTGAAATTTGAATTTTTTATCCTTTTAGAAAACCATCGCAAAAAGCACATTCACCATCTCAAATGGTGTAATAAATTGATATACATTTCAAGGTACTGATAATAATCACATATTTATTAAGCAGTGCAATTCAGGCAATTAGCATACAATATATTATTTAAATAATTACTTTGTCTTATTCTCTGGAATATGCTCAATACTATCTTGTTTGCTAATGAAGAAAAAGTTTTTTTCATTTCATTAGTAAGGGAAATAATTAGGCTAACATTTATTTAAAGATTTTAGCAATAGACTTGGTCCCAAAACAGCCTAATCTGAAAATTTAATGTATCATATGATGTGTTCCTTTTGCCAAACAAATTCAATTTCTCTGCAAAAAATATTAAACATTTATTTTAATTCATTATAAGGAAGCTAACACATGCTTCAAATTTTATCCAAATATTGTTTGAATTTGGATGGCCCTCAATATCCAAACATCACAAAAAGGTGCCAAAATCTGCCTTCGAAACATGGGCTCTTGGCAATTCACCACTTGGCTTTGGTCTCAATTAAACTGTTTAGTTTTCAAAAAGAATTCTGCTTTTTAATCTTTTTAAAAACAAAAAGAAATAATGCATAATTCAATTAATTTTCAGGCTTAATTATTATAGATTTTTCATTATTAATAGTTTGTATTCATATACTAAGAGATCTGTTAGCCTGTTTAAGTCTGAATAATTCACACATGACATATAAAATTTTTTATTTTATTTTCCTATAGCACACATTCTTGCACATATTTTGCATAATCAGACATTGTTACATAAAGCGGCTATATAATTCCACATATTTCTGTAAAATCTCAATTTTATATATAAATATCATCATCATAATGTGAAATGCATGTTTCACAGTTTACACCTAATTTCTATATTCAATTTATGTACAGAAATGTTCATAATACAGCTACTGACAAAGAAAACAAAAAAAGAGTATGTTTGCAGTACTTTAGAGTAATATTTTAAATAATACATAACTAGTACCCAAATATTTTCATTGCTAACAAGGTGCACCAAAATAATATAATTACATTTTTAAAGTGCAAACAAACAACTGTTTTTTTTTGTTTTGTTTTGTTTTGTTTTACATTTAATTCTAAATGTATTTAACATTTACAAAATAAATTTATTAAGGTGAACGAAGATTCTTGAGACTGTTTGCTGGTGAAAAGCATGATTTGAATAGATTAAATGCACCTTTTTGTGTTTAACTGTTAGATTTTCTTAGTAATTGTCTGTACTAGTCGAATATCAGCAGAAGTGAAGCAAGAATATTTTCCACTGCTGCTTAGCTCTTTGCACTTTCATGTCATCATAGCCACAAAGTTCTGCATGCTATTGCTTCATCTTACAGCGTAAAATCAGGAAATGCTTAGTGCCAGGTAACCATCTGAGTGACTGCGTACATGGAGGGCTTCACCACCCACACATATTTCACCTCTGCACAGCTCCTCACTATAAAACACTCTTCAAACTAACAATTTTCCACTTGCCATCTATAAACTGACATACCAAAACAGAAAAAATGGTGGAAAATTGCTTAAACTAGAAAATGTTTCTATCAAAAGACAAAGAGTATATATTTAAAGGCATTTGCTACAACACTACGGATAAAACATGATAAGCTGTTGCTGACTTTCTAGACTGACTAGGGGAAATAATATCTTCCAAGTAACAACAAAACTATGTTTAGAACTAATGTATCTACGCTGAAAATATTAGTCATTAGGTGTGTATACAAGTTATTTTGAAGACCCAAAATAAAATCATCAGAGGTGTCTGATTAGTTTACAAAATGCCTTTTAACAAACAGGATTTTATTAAGGTTTTTTTTTTTAATGACTTTTTTTTTTTTTTTTTTTTTTGCAATTCCAACTTTGTCTAGACTGCGATACTCCAGTGAACAGCTTCTTCCATCTGAGCTGTGGATATTTCCTGTTCCTTGGCAGGAGTTCTCCTTGGCACTGAAATGCATACTCATCAGTCAAGGAACACCTGTACGCCTACTCATTTATGCAGTTATTAATTCATTTTTATTTGAATAGTGCTTTTACCAATGAAAATTGTCACAAAGCAGCTTTACAGACATAAAACCTCCAGATAATGGTAAGAAATTGCTCCCTGAGATGACATGAGAAAAAGAGGAACCAGACTAATTTGCGTGCTATTGGATGTCCAATCAAACAGTAAAGTGACAGCTGCACACTGCATAAAAATCATGAAGATATAGGTCAAGAGCTTGAATTAATAACGCATCAGCTTCACAAGTTGCATGGCTTACGGTGCCAGATTTTTTAAAAAAAGTAGTTAAAACAGTCTCCATAGATTGCACAGAATTGTCTGAAAAACAGAAAACGTCTTGTACAGTAAGTGAATGGTTATCCCTGCCAACATGATAACATCCCACAAATGTAATAAACCACAAATGTAATAAATAAATGTGCAGCTTTTAATATAATAACCCCACAAACATAATATATTTTCCACAAATGTAACAGAAAATATGGAGTTGCAACTATTGTGAGAAACTATTCGTGTGACATTGATCATGTTTGGTGTGATCAATATATTGTCAGTTCACCTGGCAGTGTTGTTTATGTTATGGCTGATCAGTGCATATAAATAAATGTAACTGCGTTGTGTGTTGTGTGTATGTATTCTGCACTGGGGGTTGTATGGATGTGTGTATAAGTTGCTTACCTGAATTTTTTGTCATATATTTAAACAAAAATATATTTTTGCGACCTGACTAACAAGAGTTCTGTTTTCATTGCATTGTCTACTGTAATTGTTCTCGAAGTGGCCAAAGTTCCACTAAAAATGCTAAATTGTATCATTTCTAAGGGTTCCTATACTTTTTTACACAACATATTATTTTATGATTTCCTGTCTTGAAATACCTCCTCATACTTTTCAAACTCTTGACTTTGTTGCTGCTCAAAGTGTTTAATCTGTCATCTAAGTGTATACGAATGTAAAATATTTAAGGATATGGGAGCTGTAAAATTTTCATGTCAGATGTATGGAGGAAGGGTTTAGGAGTGTGCACAGTTCATCTTTTGTGTAGTTTGGTGACATTCACTATCTAAAAAGTATTTATCTTATATTAGGAAATGATTCAGTTGGTGCCAATTTGATTCTTTTATCTGAGATAAGCTATCTGACAAAGATCACTGTGTGTGCTGTGACATGAGCACTTCATCTAGATATCTCTATAATTTTTAATGGGTTCTTTTTAACATAGAATATGTGTAAGTGTTTATCTTTTTCTAAACACCAATAAAGAAAATGCAGATGATGCCTGCTTGTTGTCCTTGATATAAAAGTTTACTATATGAAGAAATAAAACCTTCCAAAGCACACCAATCTGCATGCTACTGCAATGTTTAATGTATGCCCTCCATGTCCATGTGTCCCATTTGGTATTTCCCAGCACATCAGAACAGCAAAACCACTGACACTCTCTTCTGGAATGTGAACATTGGACTAAGTTTTGCCAAAGTTCCACTATTTCAATATATCTATTGTTTAATAAGCTATTGTTTTTTTTCTTTACAAGGTATGATTTTTAATTGAATCTGAACCCTATTTCAAATGTTCCACCACCTTTCAAATGTACTGTACTGTAGTTTTCTCACATAAATCATAATCATACATTCTACTTACATGAAAGCAAACAATTTACACCTGGGTATTTTGATTAGCTAAATGTACCCTCAATATGAATAATGAAGAATTCTGAGGTTGGACATTATACGAAACTGAATAAAGACACTTACCTATAAAAGAGATGAGCGTCACCAGCACCACTATTTTATGAAATTCCTGTCATTATATAATGATAGATCATGCAATACTTTGTCCTTACACAAATACTATATTGGCCAAAAACTATTATTTTTAAAATGTTCAGAAATGAAGATTCACAAGGCAAAAAGAAGAAGAAATTCAATATTTTCAGCCACACACTTTAACTGCAGCCCTCAATTTTGTTTTTCATTTTAATATTTAAAATCAGATTCATTATTGTTTATGGAGCTCTGGTTTTTGCCTGTGTGGAGCTTTATTTGTTCTTCTATGTCCATATGGATTTCCCCAGAGTTTTCTTACTTCCGTGTGCAAAAATATGTGTCCAAAAATATGCAGGGAGGAGGTCTGCCTTAGAGAGGCTTGTCCCTAGGTGTGAATGTATGAATATATATATATATATATATATATATATATATATATATATATATATATATGTGTGTGTATATATATATGTGTGTATATATATGTGTATATATATATATGTGTGTGTATATATATATATATATATATATATATATATATATATATATATATATATATGTGTATACATATATATATATATATATATATATATATATATATATATGTGTGTGTGTGTGTGTGTGTGTGTATGGTGATGTGTGTGCATATACAGTATGAACAAAACACCAATTCTAATTATCGGTATGATAAAAGTAAACAATTTTATTTTCATCTCCAATTTTATTTTCATCTCCATTTTAATCAGAAGAGCAATAAATCATGTACAAGATGATACACAGCTCTTCATGTCAGTTAACCACTGTAGATAAGACGCCTGCTACAGTAATGAAACTATAAACACAGAATATCTCTGACACACATAACAGACACATGTTTTTTTTTTCCACTGAGGAAACCTGCAACAGTGCAGCACAAGCGGGTTTATTTGCTCTTGCATGTCTTTAAATAGAACCCATGGGTTGGAGTGCATGCAAACTACACTACACTACATTACACAAGAATGTATGCATGTATGCTTTAGTATGGTCTCTCTCTCTCTCTCTCTCTCTCTCTCTCTCTGTGTGTGTGTGTGTGTGTGTGTGTGTGTGTGTGTGTGTGTGTGTGTGTGTGTGTGTGTGTGTGTTTAGAAAACAGTGAGGAGTGAATGACTTGGTTTAACATCAAAGGGCCCTGTAAGTATCTGCATTAATGAGACCTTTTGTTTCCTTCCATATCAATTACAGCAGGTCTCTGCCTTAACTGCCCAGGGTGCTGATGGTAAAGAAACTCACATTCAAGCTCTTGTGATTTTACAGAGTTTTGACAGATCACATAAGTATCTAAAAAAATAAATGCAACCTTTTGTCACATGTGCCACAAGTTGGGAATAGTGTAAAAGAAAAAGAAAAAACATCTTTCCTCTAAACAGTGGTGTGCTTTTTGCCCAAGTTATTCTGGACAGTTGCTCTGTTACCTGGGAGTCCATCCCAGGTGATTCAGCTACAGTACCTCTGCTGAAGATTTCCATTGTATTAAAGTGGCATACCATTTCAGTTGAATTGCCCCTTTAACAACATTAGTTGCTGATGGTTGACTATTTGGTCTTACTTCGTCTTACTTGGTTATATTTGTAAGCTAGAACAATACTGGCATGCAATTATTGGTGAAATAATATTGGAATAATGTTGATTTCTTAACATTGCAAGTATGCTTTTTCAACAATATTAAATATATCAATATTTACATTTAAATCTATAAAAAAAAACACCATAGACCATTTGTTTGTTATAGCACTTCAAATTTATTTATTTATTTATTTTTATCCCTGTAAAAGCACCTGCTTTCTTTTTTTTTTCAAAGAGTTTTAAGGCCTCTTTTTTAAGATGTTCATGCATCAACCTACCAACCAAATTCAGGAAATTACTTCACCATGACATCATTATCATGCTTCACTTAAAATACAGTACTTGTGCTATATACATGATCATCAGTCCAACATTACAAAGGAACAAAAGGACTCTGATGGGAAAAATCCACCTTCAATTATTAACTGACATTTGCCAACAAATAATAATATTGTACAATCTAACACATTAGATCAATTAAAACATTTGTTCATTTACCAGCACTAAGTTTAATGCTAAGTTTAACACACATTATAGACCTACAGTACTTAAAAGCTCTTCATGTAGAAAATAACACCTACAAACCTGCAGCATGTCATACATGCATGCCCTGAGTGAATATTAACTAAACATTTTCAATTATTTCAAACAGAAAGGGGAGCTTATCATCAATTTCATTATATTAATGTATTAACTACATAATGTATTAACTATATTAAGATCATGCTACTTATAAATGCTGTTCATTAATTATGTACATTATGCCTGAAGAGTAAAATTAGATTACAAATTATGTTCATTTTCTTTTTTTTTAATTTTATTTAAAATCTAGTTCTATTCCATACTGAAATTATCAGTCACTCAGCTTTTGCTTAGCTAATCATGTTTTATGTCAAATATTTAGAAAAAAATCTAAATGTGAGAGAAAATGTTTATATAATCGAAAGGCTTAATTCTTTGTCAAGACTGACAGAAAACCTTGCTTGGTAATTAAGAAAACACACTTTTTTTTTTGTTTAAGCCTTTACTTTTATTTTCAAACATTTTAGTCCCAAACGTTACTCATTTGTAACATCATCAGTAAATAAATTTTTTAGGCATACATTAGGCAGCAAGTAAACAGATGGTTCTTAAAGTTGATTTGATGACAGCAGTAAAAAAAAACAAAAAAAAAACAGGTAAGCATAAGTATTTGAGGGACTTTGACGAAGGACCAACTGGACTTGACAACAGTATGATGCATTGCCACATGGGCTACAGTGCCTTGCAAAGTAGTCATAACCCTTGATCCTGTCCACATTTTGTCAAGTTACAACCACAAACATAAATGTGTTTTATTGGAATCTTATGTGATAGACCATCACAAACCACATAATTGTGAATTGGAAGGGGAACAATAAATGGTTTAAAAAAAAAGTACCACTAAAAATATGAAATGTGTGTCATGCATTTGTATTCAGCACACTTTATTCTGATATTCCTTACTAAGATCCAGTGGAACATATTCCCACCTATTCGCAATTTAATCTTTAAAAAATAAAAAAGTATAAAAACAACTTTTCTGTAAAGCCCTCAGAGGTTTGTTAGTGAACAATAGTGAACAAATAGCATCATGAAGCCCAAGGAACACACCAGTCAGGTCAGGGATAAAGTTGTGGAGAAGTTTAAAGCAGGGTTATGGACATAAAGTATCTGCTACTAACATCTTGGTACCAGATAAAACTGGGGTCTTGTAAGGAGACTATGCCTTGAAGGGTCAGAACTGTTTTCCCAGCACAAAAAGGACCTATATTATATTAGTCAAGTGTTTTCAATATTGTCATTGGGATATGTATGTATATGATTTAAAGTCACTGTTAATTAATTATATGTTTTCAAACAAGTATTTTGCCTTTGCTTAACAGCAGAAAAGCACACTCCTTAAAATAATTTATTTATGGGGTCAGTGTGTAATGCTTACTATTAAGCTTTTTATTATAAAAATTATGTGTGTATGTTTTAATGTCAGTCAAAATACTTACCATTAAATAGTTTCTTACACTTAACGCTTGGTCTGTGCATGGAGTTTGCCGAGTTTGAAGATGTTCTTCCTGTGCTCTGTGAATTTCCTTCAGGTTTTTTTCCCACAATCCAAAGACATGCAAAATAGTCTAATTAGCATTTCCCAATTCCTTTTAGTGTGTAAGCGAGCATGTGGATATATATGTGCTTGTGCATTGCAGTGGACTGTCACCCCATCCAGGTTATATCCTGCCTAATCCCTTAGTTCCCTGGCATAATCTCCAGGCCTCCCATGACCATGTACAGGATAAGCATTATAGACAATAAGTGAGTGAGAACTTGAGGTTGTGAGTTTTTAAAAGGATGTGGACCTTTTAAAAGCAAGGACAAAACTGTGTTTGGAATCAATTTTGGAAAAACTGTTGTTGAATTGTGCCATGTTTATTTTATATTATTATTTATCCTGAAATAAGAATATCCTGGCAGGGTCAGTACACTCACTTCACACTTTCAGGGTTGGAGGTTTGAAGCTTGCGTCCAGTCTCTGTGTACAGTATAGAGTCTGCATGTTTGCTGCTTGTTGGATGATGCGTTTTGTTGGTTGACCAGTGTTTCCAAATAATTCATATTTCAAGGTAGCAGATTAGATGCTTGTTTAAATATAATTTATTATGAGCACGGTAATCATGCTTTAATGAGAAACTAAATAATTTTATGCAAACATTCATTTTTTTGAACATTCATTAAGCTTTCTGAATTGGGCTTTCAGGTGGAAAACACTGAGTGTGCACAGTGCACTGTGTGCCTATGGGCCTCAAATTGTTTTATAAATGTCTGTGAAGATTTCATCCAAATGAGGTTATCTGGAAGAAGGTGCTTTGGTGAGATAAGACCAAAATTATTTTTTTTGGCCCCAATGCCAGACACTATGTGTGGTGGAAAACTAACACTGCACATCATCCTGAACACACCAGCCAAACTGTGAAACATGGTAGTGGTAGCATCAAATTGTGGGGATGCTTTTTTTTTTTTTTTAGGTTAACAGGAAAGCTGGTCAGAGTTGATGGGAAGTTGGTTGGAGTCTGCAAAAGACTTGAAACTGGGGCAGAGGATCAATTATACACAGGTATTACTCTATTTCCTAGTTAGGTGACTTCTGAAGGCAATTGGTTCCACTGTTTTTTGTTAGGAGTATCAGAGTAAAGGGGGCTGAATACAAATGCATTCCACACTTTTTATATTTTTATATGTAAAAAAAATTGTGAAAACCATTTATCATTGTCTTTCCACTCCATAATTATGTGCCACTTTGTATTGGTCTTTGTATTGGTCTATATAAAATCCCAGTAAATTACATTACATTGAATACTTTTGCAAGCTATTTTATCTAAATGTATGAAAATGATAAACATGTCTCGTATTATATATAGTGAGAATGGTAAGGTGTGTGTATACAGGGGTTAATATCATAATACATGACGTTAATATAGATGTATACAAAACAAAGCAAGGACAGAAAAAAAAATCAACCCATATGGCGTAGGAACAGTGGGGCTGGGCAGTATGAAAGATTTATGTCTATGACTATAACCAATTCACTTATAATTTTTTTTTAAAAAATTAGTTTTTATATTGACTGTTATCTGTTATAAGGCAATTAATATCACTGCTTAAAGGTTTTCACCAAAAGAAGTTTTGCATAAAAATAAGTGTGCTCTTAAAGGAATTTGACATTGTGTATCGTTTGCAGCAAAAGATTATGTCTGCAATCAGTGGTTGCATATTGTATCAAAAAAAAAGGCAAGAATATGCATGATTTCCCACCTTGTGAAAATAGATTCTATGTTTAATTGATTTTTTTTTGTCCAGTTTGTGTATATTACTGTAGACATATGCATTATTACCAGACATATTCCCCATTTCTATAGTATCTCATAATTGCACTCACATACAAATTCAATGTTTCAGCAATTTTTTATCTCTTATAGTCTTAAGCAGTTTTGACCTGACTTACATTATGGGGGATAATTGATTTTATATTAATTGCAGACACAATACATGCAAGAGGCATAGTTTTATAAACTACAATTTAATCAGTTAAACATTTCTTTAATTGGTCAACTTCTATAAATATGTTTTTGTTAAATATACTATGTTTTTTCCCCCTTTCATTTTAGTTTGAGTGTGTGCATGCATGTGCCTTGAGATACTTCAGATATGACTTGACCTCAGTTAAAAAAATGCAATTTAATTACATTATTATTTTACTTTAGTGACTTTTAATGAAAAACTTAAAAATGTTTTTTAAGCTTTTTAAAACATATATTATTCCAGGTTTGAAATGCAGAAGGTATTGTTGGTTTTCTTGAAGGTTTCTTTGTATTTTTATCCTGCTCTAAATTTATAATTATTATTATAATTATTTGTGATTTTTGTATTTGCAGTGTGTGATTTTAGGTAGATTTAACACGAATTATCCAATTTTATTAAGTAAGAACAGAATTCAACAAAGTTATTAGATTTTGCTTAACATTGTGGATATTATAAAGTACAAAATTTCTAATTAGATCTATTGGTCCATTAATGCTAGCTGAATTGTAGCTATGTTAATATGAACTTGGTGGTTAAATGTAATTGATGTCATTTAGCATACCAGTTAGAGTAGAGAAAATGACACATCAACATTTCTGCACTGCTACTGTGATAAATGCTAAGGTTAAGAATCAAGCATTGTACACTAAATCAGCAGTTCTCAACCCTGGACTTCCCTGCACATTGTATTGTTTTCTCAGCTCTCAGCAGACCTGATTTAATTAATCAGCTAATTAACAGACTTTTCTAAATGGAAATGGGTGTGATAGAGCAGGGTAAAACACTAAACTTTGCAGGACAGGGAAATAATTCCAGGACAGGGGGTCGTCCAGACCAGACAATATAACACAAGTATAGAAATTTTACTGTGTTTGAAAAGGCTTCATAATGATTTCTTCATGTGCTGCTGTCACAGTATTGATTTGAAAAAACACTGTTCTAAATAAATGGCCATTGCGCCTTTATAAAATAGTGAGCCAACATTAATTTTTGTGGTTTATCTTGTACCTTACTTGTAAACACTTCGTAACTAAAACATTTTGGAACACTTCCAAAATGGTAAGTTGTATACACTTATTGGTAAGTGTATTCCAAAGTGTTTATTGTAACAAATACATGTAGTAAAGTGCTACATTATCCTGTAATGACTTTGACATCAATATTTTAACTGTATCAGTACTGTGAGTTTTGAGTTTTGTATTGAGTATTGAGTTGTTTTGTTCCAACCAACATTTAGAATTTAGATTGTGAATAGTCAACCTTTATTAGCATGATAGGCACAAGCACATGGTATGATTTCAGATGTGTTCAGTTGCACATACTGTCAGTTCTGATTTGACAGCAACACATGAAGAAAACATTATGAAGCCTTTCCAAACTCAGTAGAATTTCTACACGTGTGTTATATTGTTATAACACAGAATTTGTGACTCTAGCAGTATTTATTTTAACCACAGTTGGATTTCTCCAAAACCACTGTATTGGACTTGTGCTGGAGACTTGTTTGTTAAATGTACAGATCCAATCTTCATTCATGAAGAGTGTTTGTCAGATGCGTATTGGTGAATAAAAAAACTGAAATGATTACCAATGATTTAGAGAAATTCAAACATTAATTACATTAGTTTTTAATTCACAAGTATATACTGTAATACAAAACTTAATAATTATGCAAAATTCTGCCAATTTGTAATTATTATTACTAATCAAAGTCAATTGGTAAAATGTATTCATTAACCTTGATAGGAATTATCACACTTGATTTGCAGATTTGCTTGCGAAAATAGGATAAACCTTACGGAATAAAACATGGATTTAAAATCTACTCCAAAATGGCTAAGTATTTTGTGTTTGTTTACCTAGTTTACACAACTCGATATGCATTTTTCCATTGTGGGATTCAATCAGCAATAACGAAACTTATTGTATAGAGGGCCTACATAGCTAAACATAGTAATGTTGAGTTAAAAAGTATTTTGACTTTCAACTAAACATATACACGTTCTTCTTTGACTGCATGCCTCACGAACATCTCCAGCCGATTTCTTATTTGTAGAAATGAAAGCAATGTCTCTTTAAGAGCGGAAACCTTGGCTGAAACTCTATTGTCCAACCCCCAACAGTCATTGAAAGTGTCAATCAGCGCGTGGTGCCCTTTGATGTTCGCGCTACCCGACTTGTCCTCTGCTCAAAAGCAGTGTTAGTTGGAGGCCGTGACTACAACACTTTTCATCCGAGGTCCTTCGTATTTTCTCTGTTTTCTCTCGGAAAGTTCGAACCTTTACATTTCGAAAAAAAGTCACAAAAGTTTCTGACACGAAAGTGGAAGTTTTTTTTTTTTTTACAAAGAAAAAAAAAATGCCGCAGCTGAATAGCGGAGGGGGAGATGATCTCGGAGCCAACGACGAAATGATTGCCTTCAAAGATGAAGGAGAACAAGACGAAAAAATTCAAGAGAACGCGTTTACAGAGCGGGACTTGGCTGATCTGAAGTCGTCCTTGGTGAATGAATCGGAGATCAGTCAAACCCTACACCCGCCGGTAGTATTTTGTCTTGTGTTTATTTGATATCACGTTTTTAACTCTTTGCTTCATGTTTTGAAGCCACATGTCGGTAGCAAAGTGCTTTCTGTTGTTGATGGAAATCTTTTTTTTCTACTAAGTTAATAGTTTGTTAAGAACCACAAGTTGCTCATCTTATTATAAAGTTTATTCCATTGAATTCGATTGTTTCTTGCAGGTGGTCAGAACAGGACAGCAAGAGGATCAGAGAGTGTACGAAGAGAAACACAGGGATCATCTCGAACATCTTGACAGCGGTGAGTCTAATCAACATTGAAGAAGGGGAGCCATAACGGAAATTATTGTAGCCATCATTCTGTAGTTTAATTAGATTCGTTCGTGCTTTTGCGCTCGTGCGCGCACAACTTTGGAATGTGCTCACGCGCAGTTTTCTCAGTTTGTTATTGTTATCACCTGGTAGTGACGTCGGAACGTTCCTTCTTTTCTGCATTTCGCTGTATATGATGTAAGCAGTAACAAACGACGGGTCGTGTTCTAATGTAATGTGAAAATAATCCCGGCCAGGCACGATATGGTTTATATATAAGCGGCAGGCTATATGGCTATATTTCAAGAATACAACAGTGATTTATCAGTGGTTGAAATGAAAAACTGTTAGTCAATGATATTAATCGTTTATAGTATGCTGAGAGGACGCAGACTTGTCCTCAGCTTGTCTTTTAAATGTCTTGCCTGTTAATAGGTCTTCAGGTCGTATCTCTGAAAATAGTATATTACTAATTACTCTGTGAAGACGCCCTAAAGACGACTCTAGTATGAGACCGTTTAGTAAATTAGTCATAAAGAGGAAGACTGTGGTATTAATGTATTTGGGGCTTTAATGGATCCTTAAGATGTCCCCATTGAGGCGTTTGTATGTATAGTCGTACCTGTGACCACTGGGTAGATTTAATCTCATGGGATTGGGATTGGACAAGTTAATAACAACTTTGTGTTAAAGTTGAAAACATTACAACTTGTCTTGTCACTGAGACACAATAAAGCATAAACCCATACTGTACGTCATAACAAGTTTCCCATGACTGTTAAAAATTTCAGACATACTGGACTTGACTCGTAAGTGTTACACAAACAGAAAACTTCACAATATCAAAGACAATACGTTTTCCTTTAGTTTCTTAAATAACAATACACTTTAAAAAAAAAGCTTTTTATAACTTTAATTAGATAATGCAAATTTGTCCACCTCAAAAGTCTCTGTGAAGGTAGTTTTAATGTAAACATAGTGTTTACTGTATAATGACTGTCACAATGACTGTTGAAATAGAAAATTGCTCAACACTTTCTCATTACAGAATTGTTGTGCTGTAAGTTAAGATGTGTGGTTTTCTTTGATTGTTAAATAATTTAGGAGGGAATTGTTAAAGTTTGGTTGTTGAAAAGGATACTTTCTGAACATATTTATGTTCACCACACATATTACATTAAGCAGAGTATTTCAAATAGGGACATTGTATGTATGAAAGGAAAAATTATTTTACTGTAATTACAGCAACTGTGGATTATAACATTTAATATTTTAGTATCAAAGCCTCAAGATGGAGGGATGTACAAATCATCGGCATATACTGGATACCCGTTCCTGATGCTACCAGATCCCTATCATCCCAATGGACAAGTGACACCATCTGTAAGTTTTTTCTTGTCCTTCTTCATTGCACTTGTAACTTCTTAAAAATACACCGGCTACATCAACCGACCAGATCTGTTTTCCATTGGTCAGACAAAAAAAATCTTGATTTATTTGACTCTTGAGTCATATGGTTAACATGGTATGCTATAACTGTAAAAGTACAATTGTACATTAAAATTAAATATGTTTGTCTTCATGTACGTCCGCAGCCTTACCATTAATGCATTGGTTTCAGAACATAGGATATACAAAGCTATAAACATTTCTGTAGCATTTTTATATCAACCCCTTCAGCTTTGTATGTGGCTTGAGAAAGAATTTTAAAATAATAATTTGCGACAAACCTTATTGTGTCGGTAGGTGTGTTGGATGTTTAGCTGGATAGACATTTGCCTTTGTAGTCCAAAAGGCCACATTGAAAAACTTGTGTGTGTATACTGTATATGTACACACACACACACACACACACACACACACACACACACACACACACACACACACACACACACACACACACTCAGAATTGAACAATTTCTAATTCACATTTTAAAAGTTAGGCAAATTTGGGATATTCCCCTTGTTTTTGTAAGGTTCTTGGAGCACATGTTTAGATGACACACTGATGGATTTCATCTAACATGGCTCATAAAGGTGTACTCTACTACATGAAGGTGTCATACTACTATTATTAAACTAAGCCTAAAAGGGAAAAATATTAAATAGTAAGTATTTTATATTAATATTTCTTAGCTTGTATCTTTCCTAATTTGTTGCTGATAATATTATTTTTATAGAAACATTTTTACTAGTGGACTTTTGGACCCCTTCGTACATGCAAATATACATACATTTTTAAGCATTGTTTACAAATCTCTCTCTCTCTCTCTCTTTCTCTCTCTCTCAAACACACACAAACACACACACACACACACACACACACACACACACACACACACACACACACACACACACACACACACACACATTTTTTGTGAACAAAGTTGTGTCATATAAAGCTGTTGGATTGGAGCCAGTTTTAGTTTAATAGAATTGTAATTGTTTTGCATATTGAATGCTAAGAACAATTTTAACATATTTCATAGACAAAGAAATGGAAGAAAGCACTACTATTAATTTAGTAAGCTATGGCCATTAAAATAATGATTAGCTCAATTACATTGTTTTGAATAATTTTTACTAAAGGGATTTGTTTAAAAAATCATTCATATGTGTCAGTTCCTCTACATGCACTAACTGAACGAACAAACATTTAGTCTTGTTACTGCCATTACAATGTTAATATTTATCAATAACAAATGGTCTTTCACATTGTTATGCTTGACTTTTGGATTCTTCATGGTTGCACTCATGTTACGGTAAAATGAATGTTCATTCCCTATACAATCCCAGGATGAATGTCTAATCAGTGACAAACTATACTAAAGTGAAGTTTGTCTGTGATAGTCAAGACAAGCATAGGCAAAAATAAATAAGTATAAACTTGCCTTAGACAAGCATATTAAAAATCAGGAACAATTGAAAAAAATATTTTGACAGATAATCGATTTGTTAATCCGTAAATAAGCCCTCCCTAAAATGCAGGAAACAAAGCAAATGAAGACTATAACATACTTTACTCTCTTTATTTTAATATATATATATATATATATATATATATATATATATATATATATATATATATATATATATATATATATATATATATATAAAATATAATACTATATTAAATATAATTATTAATAATATAATATAAAATATAATATAATATAATATAAACTTTACTGATATTTGAAGTACAAACTATTGATATTTGAACAAACTGTTTTGTTCACTAAGCTTTAGTCCCTGCATGTTGTTGAAATATATTTTTAAATTTAAAAACATGATTCTTGTCAGATGTTCTATTAGCATTCATCTGAAATTTCTTATTTATGTACATTATGTGGTAAAAGGTGTTTGGACCTAATCTCTTACCAATCTCACCCATTTTTGATTGTTGAAAGTCAGTTGTTCAGCTACAAGGACATTAGTGAGGAAAGGCACTAATGTCTTTTGAAGAACTTCGTTGGCATTACAGTTATTTTGAATGGTGTTTGGTGGGGTTGAGATCAGGGTTTTTTACTGGTCAAATGAGTTTTTGCACACCAGCCTTCACACACCATGTCTTTATGGACCTTGCATTGTGCACACATGCTTTGCCATACTGGAACAGATTTGCTTGTTAGCTCCAGGGAAGGAACTTATGCTACAGCACAGAAAACATCATAGACCAGGAGTTTAATCTCATCCACAAAGGTTGATGTGGCTATAGGCTTTTATTCCAGCATACTTGATAGGTGATTAGACACCAAGATTAAATTATACAGTAAGTGGAACCAGGTGTCATTCCTGTTTGGTTAGAATGAAAGCCTGAAGCCATACTGGCCATTTGTGGATAATATTGAAGCCCCTCGCTCTAGACAGCTAGTGCATCAAACTTTGTGGCAATGGTATGGGGATTCCTCACATAAGATTAATGGCGTCCAGATACTTTTGGAAATGTGGTCTACATAGATAATTAGGTTTCCCCCATAATTATCTTTTTAAATTGGTCTTCCTGGTACCGAGGCTTGTTTTGACTCTAGCTTGTCCAGTCAACATCTGTTTCTGTCCAACATTGCTGTATGTGGTCGATAGAAACTTTATGTTTTTGACACAGATAACCAGCAGGTAAAGGGTTAATATTTTAAGAAACACATTTTTTGGTTCTGCTTGTGATGCACTTCAGAAAGGTAGAATCAAATACCATTAAGTTTATTTCATTAAGAGTGCTAGGAATCCCTTGAAGTAAAACAGATAAGTTCAGACAAGATAGACAAAGACAAGCATATGGCATCAACAAATGAGTGAACATAAAAAGTGAAAGACAGTGTCTGTCATGAAAGACAGTGTGTCTGATAATCAGTAAAGGACTTAAATGCAGAAAACAAAGAAAGTGGATAAGTTGCATAGAAGACAAATGCATTCAAAAGTATTCTAAAGAGATACTTTTAGAAAAATAATAAACTACTTTTTTAACTATGTAGCCTTCCATTATTTGTACAATTTGAATACAAAAAAATATTTAATGGGTTGGTTACATATGCCTTTGTTATTATTGTTTGATTATCATGTGTGTATTTTAGATGGAGATTAGCAATTGATCCAGCACAGGCATGCAAACATGCCTACATATGATGTAAATGTTCAATGTAAAAGTATACAAAAATATATTTTTTTGCTGAATTTAGTTCTCATATGGCATAGCATCAAGAGAGAGATTTTTTTTTTTTTTTTTTTTTACCAGTGACTAAATTCTAGCAGTCCGGAGACTTGTAACCCCATTATGTTTCATCTTTCTGTACTTTTCTCACCTACTGTATTTTATGTCATCAAAAAACTTTCACTAAGTGAGTCAGTCTGTCATGTTTACTTGATGTAATGTGAAAGAAAATCCCCCACCTCAAGGTAACCATGGCTCCTAGATCATAAACGATTGATGTCGGTAAGGCCAGATTGATGACACATTTACAGTCTTCAAAGTAATTGCGTTTTGAATAAATGAATGCTAAAAAATTATAATACGCTGCTTGCAGTCCAACCATCATAATGTGTGCCTCTAGATTGAAGAAACAGGGATGGAATGGCAAAGGTGTTTCTACTTTGTCCTCTCCCAGGTACAGGTATGTGGGGAAACTTGCTTTCTCCATTTGATAGCAATCACTCAGACTGTTTCCTGAGGGGGTGGGGCAAGGAGAAGGCAGGAGATGTGACGAGTGTAATGCTGCCCTTAGCACAGTGTAATGCATACAATAGAATGTATATAACTTCCTAGTAGTTAGAAAGCCCTGACACGATGGTAATGTAAAATTCATAATATCACTTGCGCCCTTTTTGCCCTATATAAAGAGGCAAATATTTCAGGTTTGGTTCAATATGTATATGTTACACAAACTGTAACGTTTTCCTCATCTGCGTTGCTCAGCATTCATCGTAAAGTACATGTGGTCATGCTCCTGTATATGTTGTACTGACTATGTCATAGAGGAAAGAACACATAACTTTAAAAATCTGATATGTTTGCAAATGTTTGGTGTGGTTGTTGACATGTAGTTTACTTTCGCACACACGCGAATATAGGTTGTGAAAAACATTTTAGAGGCCTATGATCATTTCTTTTTATCACTTATATTAAGAAATCTTTCATCTGTAACTTTTGCTAGGGTCAACAAGTGGATGCCACATTACCATATAAAATGGTATAATAGCCAATCTTATAGCATGTTATGTGGGCCAGAAAAACCCTACATTAGTCAATCGACTTTTACTGAGCCGAGTTAGATTTTTCTTCATAGCAATTTCTACAATTATTATTTTATCATTTGCTGTGTTGACTTGCAGTGAGCATGATCTGCCACATCGCTTTATATTTTATTATACCAAAAAGCCTAGCAGTCCATCAAAAATAACACACAAAAAAACTGACAAGTTTACACGTGTTAATTCAAACAGAGACTACATAAGTTTTTTGTACGCCTATGTACATGTCTGTTTCCATATGTGTGACTCAATGGGTATCAGATGGGAGTGGGATTTGGCTGCTGTGGCCCCATGTGGCTAGGGAGGCTCCGCTGGGTCTAGGCCACACTAATTCAGGGTGTGTGTGGTGTTGGCTGACCATAGCAGGAAGAAGTGGAAGAAGTTCTCCATATGTCCCAGTCTAGAACCATCATTTCTTTCTTTCTTTCTTTCTTTCTTTCTTTCTTTCTTTCTTTCTTTCTTTCTTTCTTTCTTTCTTTCTTTCTTTCTTTCTTTCTTTCTTTCTTCCTTCCTTCCTTCCTTCCTTCCATATTTGTCTCTCACAGGTCCATATAATATTTAGGTTCACCACACCATAATAACAATCATACAATAATGTAAATTTTTCCTACATCCAGTCAGCAAGGAGATAAATAATAGTTAATGATAAAATAGGAGCATATTTCTATATTTTTGATCTCCATGGGTGGCATATTCCATAAACACTTTTTTTGTGTTTTTATTTTAGCACATATTTGATGAAATTAACCATGAATTAGAGACTTTACATGGATTTGTGTGGTATTTAAGGTACCAGTTTTACAGTATATCATAATTTAAGGCATTCTGCTACAATAAACATTAAAACAGAAGTTATCATACAGAATGTCAATTAAGTTTTTACATTTGTTTAATTGTTTTATATATTGCTATACATAACCTACCCTGCTTCTGAAAAACAGTTTGAACTACACTCAGCATTGTCTTACTCTTACGTAAAAGTTATACTGTATATGTTTAGGATTGTTGGAAACCAGCACTGATGCTTCTGAAGGTCTCTTGGTGTGAAAACGTTTCTACCTCAAGGGAGGTTCTTGGTAAATCCAAGTGGTCGACCTGAATGCTATGGCCTTGTCCAAAATGCATTTCCCCTTGAAATGAAACTCTGTTGTGCCAAGTAATTTTTTGTAAGGAGGGGGTTCCCACATGACTAGTTGTTCCCTTCAGATATGGAATGTGGTTTTCCCATGTGTTTTTGTCCCTCTATAATCAGGGGTCCAACTGGAAACGTTTACCTACCATAAATAGAGCAATGCTTGTGGGATTGAGAACAAAGTTTTGTAGATAGCAGTAAGGGGAAAACCTTAGAAAAGTAGCCTGTTGCTTACTATTGTGAACAAGGGAGTCTTGAAATGCAGCATAAATAGGCAGTACTAAGTTCGATGGCTTAATATTTGCATTTTTATATTGAGCATGAAAATCATAGCAAAATCATTAAGTTGGTCTGTTCCTTTTAGACATTCTAGCTTATAGGTTTCAAGCTCTGTGTTTTCCTTGCCATTCAGTTGTAAGCGTTGTGGTAACTGCAATGCGCACATACGTCTTACATCCTGTGTTCAGTGTTATCAAGGCCAAGTTGCTAGTAGAGTAGAGTGATGAGGTATAATGTGGTTACACTAAGAACTGTCTAAATGTTTGTATATGGGTGTTTATGTGTGTATATTTGTATGGATTAGTGTAACATTGCACATGAATGTAGGAAGTAGGAAAGATGTTGAGAGAGGAGAAAACGTGTTGGTCTCTTCTTTCTCTCTTATTTGATTTTTATCAGATAAATAGAGTGGAGCAAACAGTTTGTGAAGCTGAGTTGTGGCGGAAGGGAGTCAGCAGTAAACACTGAAGTTAAAAACCATGCACTGCACCTGGCACACCTTTCTTCGAGTGACTTTCGGCAGTCCTATTTTGGCTTTTTCAGAATGCTGTTGTAGAAGGACATGTTCATAATGCTTGCTGATCTCTCTTCACTGCCTACACCATCGCCAACGCTAAGTATCATACAAGATTGGTTCCCTTGAGCATGAAAGCTAAGTTTGTGGTCCTGATCCCAAAATAATGTTAGTGGATACATTTATGTTTCTGGTTTCCAAACCGAATGCAGTGGAAGGAGTAGTCATATTCAGAAATTGTTGATTTTTGTGCAAACTGTTACATGCAAAGACAAGACTGTTGTGAAAACAGTGTCCTTGTTCTTTTTTTGGAATATCCATTGGAATTGCCTTATGACCATTATCACATTTTGGTGATAATGGTTATGCTACATATTGATAATTTTATTTATTTATGTTACCGGATGGCTATTATAATTCTTTATATTCAGAATTTTCTTATAAAATGAGTTTTATGATGAGTCTTGCAATTAAGTAAAGGACTCTGTAACAGTATAGCATTTTTACAGAAGTCAAATACAGTTAATCTAGCCTCAGGCCACATGCAAGCTGCTGATATTTCTAATCTAAATACCTGGCAGGTGAATAAAGTCATTATGTTGCTTGAAGTAACAGAAAATCAGGTGTAAGGAGGCTGAACATCATTGAGTGTATAGCTCTACACAAATGTTGGGTTTGTGCAAGTACAGTTGTTAGGTCTTGTGGTTTACCATGGAAAACAGAGCAAGCTGTTACCTGAGAAACCAAGTAACTGTTATTATGGGTGGCAAAAGTCTAAGCTCTTTGTCACATCATCTTCTACGACTATATGGCAGTTTATGCAGGTCATATAGTGTGTGTGTGTGTGTGTGTGTGTCATCTTCAAGAGATGAAATGCATGCTGAATCTGGTTAGGGTCTGATGAATTACCTGGACGGTCTAAAACCTTTTGCTTTTCCCTATTAAAGTCTTTGTGTTGCAATGAGCTTGGGATCATTTTCTTGCTACTAGATGAAATGACCCATAGTTAGATTGGATGCATTTCTCAGTAAATTGGTAAATTGGAATAGCATGGTAACAAGGAATATCTCATTGCTACCATGCTATTCCATCATGAGTAACATTGTCAATAAAGACTAGTGAGCCCATTCCATAACTATTGTAGCTTTGTAGCTCATCTATGTTTTTTAATTTGAATTACAATCTGGCCTTCTGATTTTTGCTGCTTTGTGTCTGTATATTTCTGCTTGCTTGTAAAATTACAGTGGATTATGATTAGAAATACGTTGAAAGTCAGTTTTCTTGACCGTATCCTAGTTCAGATTGTTTTAAGTCTGAACACTCAAAAACTTAAGTGTTAATTAAACACTGGGGAATTTGTTGTATAATAGCTTAGATATTTTTGTAACTTTCTATAACTTTATACTTTAATGGGAAAAGTATACACTTTTGTGTGCACTTTTGGTAGGTAGACCTGCCGTTTTGAAGACGGTTTGTCCAAGTCATTTAGCCATCACAATTTGTCCCTATATAAGTTTATCAGATCCTTATGCCTGGCCATTTGTCCTGTTTTCCAGGTGCAACTGTTAATAATCAATGTTATTTACTTCACCTGTCAGTGGTTTTAATGTTATGGCTGATCGTGTATACTTTTAGTCAGTGTCTAACACTGTGCTGAATATTTGATCTAAAGTGGCACAGCTGAGCCAGAGGAAAGTTAGACTCAAGCTGAGACAAATTCATTCAGTAAGTGTTTTGAAATAACTATATAAATAAATAAACAAACAAATAAACAAACAAATAAACAAACAAATAAGGATTTTAAAAGCCAGAGAAACGTCTGAAATTTGGAAATGACTAGAACTTGTTGCCAGATAATCATGAATGGCCTGTCAAATATTGATAAACATTGATCAAACATAAATCTGTAAATTAAGCTTTTGCATTTTATCTAAACTGAGTTTGAGCCTTTCATCTTGAATTACTCTGAGCTTAAGAGATCATAACAAAACAGATGAAAGCATGTCTCATGTTATCTATCTATCTATCTATCTATCTATCTATCTATCTATCTATCTATCTATCTATCTATCTATCTATCTATCGTAGCACTTGATCTATTAATTTATTGATTGATTGATTTTATATTTGATGTATAATTTGATGTTTTTCTGTGCCCATGGTTTAAAGGATAAACCAACAATGCATTCATCTGCTACAATTGCAGTTCATTCTTATTTAATATTTTCTATATATTTATACATTTTATATTGGCCTCATATGTCATTCCTTAATTTTTAAGTGCATTTACAGCCCAAACCCTAAATTTCAGCATGTTGTATCGTCATTACATCACACTGTTAGTCCGTGTTCCTGTATTTAATACTGCCCATGCTATTGCAAGAAAATAGGCTTAAGTCCAATGGTAGGATCATGTGTAGCTGAGACATGGCTCTGTTTTAGGCAAAGTCTGCCCCTTTCATGCAAATGTCTAAGCATAACCTTAGTATATAATTAAATCTGTGCTCTGACTTCAGATTCTGTAGTTCCAGTATTGACTGCTGACATTCTGTGCTTAGCAGAACTCCGTATAGACAGTGCAATATGCCTTTATACTGTATGTTTTGTTGTGAAAATGATTGAATAATAATTAAGTGTAATATTTAAATATAATGTAATATCCTAAGCTCAGAGTCATTCAAGCCAAAGTGCTCAAACACAAAGTTCTTGGAATTGTGGGGATATGTAGGCAGGGATAATATTTTATGGGAACAGGATAAATAATTTGTTAAGTACTTATTTCAAGGAATTTGTCTCAGCCTGGGTCTAATTTTCCCCTGGTTCAGCTGTGCCACGTAACATCAAATATTCAACTGAAGACACTTCTTGATTAAAAATAATTTTTTCTTTTTCATGGAGCAATGCAAAAAGTTGGTCTGGGCTGATCAATTACATTTTCTTTAACATCAATTGGACAGCTAGATACATGTGTATCATTTACCTGAGGAAGAGATGGCACTTGGGCAGACTATGGGAAGAAGGCAAACTGGCAGAGGTAGTGTGAAGATACCACAGCACACTTTCAAAGGTCTAGCGGAGTCCATGCCTTGATTGGTTAGACCTGTTTTGTGCCTCTTTCCCACTGCATAGTACGGCACGACACGGTTCAGTTCAACTCACTTCGGTTCGGCTCAGTTCGGCTCGGTTTGCGCTTCCACTGCTGTTTAGTAACGCTTTAGAGTGGGCGGGATTACTCACGTGTCGTTTAGTTGCGGCGCCTCTACTGCCGTGACATCATCGAAAACGCGCCACAAACAAACACACAACAATGGAGCATATCGACGGCATGGAGTTCTTCATTCTCGGCATCTGGATGTTTTTAACAGCGAGACGAAGGAGTTTGTTTCAAAAGAGGCTGATGGCAGCCAAAGAAAATTTTTGGTTAATACAAAAAGGTGCGTCCGATCCTTCTCTGGCTGTTCTAAATATAGCGGTTCTGTTGTGTCTCGTGTCGCAAGCTCAGTGACGTAGTAATGACGATTTTCTCCGGCCAATCAGTGATCAGCAGAGTTTACACGTCACGTTTTGGTTTCGGCGCGCTTGGAACCTCGGCTGAGGTGGTACTAAACAAAGAACCAGGTACCAGGTACTGTTCCCAGTGGAAAACCCCCCAAAAGTGAGTTGAACTGAACCGTGTCGTGCCGTACTATGCAGTGGAAAAGCGCCATTGGTGGCACACGGAACCAACACAGTGTTAGACAGGTGGCTTTAATGTTATGGCTAATCTGTGTACGGTTTATAAATGATTATCTGATTAATGCCTATTGGCTGCCTGCTTTAGGAGGTAGTAATCAAGGTGCTATGGTGAAAGAAGACTGGATATGTTTTATGCAAGCTTAAAATGATCTGTTTACAAAGAAAACAGACTCGTACTCACTCATATTCTTTTAACCCATAGATACATTAAACTCTGCAATGTTGATACTTTTTGCAAACTAATGCAGCCTCAAGTAATGGCCGTAATTTCCTTATTGCTAAAATGAATAACTCTTGTATAATATGTGACAAAATAATACTAATAATTGAAACGAACCTATTATCCTGTTCTAATCAGTATTTCCCCTTCAAATACAATATATCAAAGAACCGGAAGCCTATAAAGGATGTATTTTTAGTATGTAGAAAACACTGCATTAAGCATTTTCTGTGTTAATGTAAAAAAAAAAAAAAAAAAAAAAAGTAAAACATGACCATGAATTTCCTACTTTCACAAAAAATGCATGGCAAGTGAACAACCATAACAACCATAAATAATTCATCATAGGTCACAGAGCCTCCTTTAATTTGCTATTAAGGTGAGCGATTTAGTTAAGACTAATAAGCAATTAAAATACAGAGAAATAGATACAACTACACGATAATCTGATAATTGAAAACAATAAATATGTATGTGGAGTCTTGTGTTAACATTATAATTTTTTCCCCTTATTTTCATCTATTAATTCCGTTTCCACAAATGTGTTTGTCCTCGCTTTTAGATTATATGCATAGATTTCTAGAACAGAAACAGAAATAGGTAGTTTTGTGTCAGCAGCCTAAGGAACCTCACCAGGTTTTTTTTTTTTTAGCTACAAAAGAAGCAATTGTCACAACTCCTTGCCGGTATTACCATTATTTAAGCCATAACAGGGACATTCTACAGCTGCACTGTAGTGAGAACCAGCTCCTGCATGGCAGGTTAGCTATTTTGAGACACTTATGGCGCTTTTTTGGGGGTCTAGAATTGCAGCCAGACTTTTTCATTCTGGCCACTGTTATTATAATATTTATTTAAGTCACATTTATCTTGTGTGGTTTTACTTACTTTCATTCACTTTATGTTCACATTGCAGTGATCTTTGACTGTGGCATGGTTTTTCGTGCCAGGCAGACTGGTTTTATAGTATTTCTGAAAGTACTGGTCTCTACAGTTTATACAGAATGATGTTAACAACAACAACTACAAGAAAAAAACATCTAGTGAGTGGCAGGTGATGATAACATTTTGATTAGAAAGGTCAAAAGAGAGAACACATGGGCTATGAAACACTCAAAGCATGTACGTAGCATATATGAGTTCTCAGCAACTTTGACTGTGGTACGGTTGTTACAGCCAAACAACCGTACCACAGTCAAAGTTGCTGAGATCTAATATTTTTCCCATTCTGATACTTGATGTGAACATTAACTGCATTTGCAAAGATGCACTGCATTGCTGCTACATGATGGGTGATAGCGGGTAATTGCATGAATGTGTACAGTTGTTCCTAATAAAGTGGCTGGTGAGTGCACATTTTAACAGCTTCCATAGATGACACTTACAAACCCTCAGGAAATAATCCATCTGACTACAGGACAGATAAAGACTTCAATAGGAAAATTAATTCTGAAATTAATCAATTATAAACCTGAATTCAACTGTTACAAGATAACTGAATTGTGGTCACAGATGCAGGTGTGTAGCTTAACTGCCATCAGAGTGCTGTAGGACAAGCAGAGATGTACAAAACAGGAAATGGTATTAGATACATCAGCTGTCAGATTCTACTGCAGCTTTTACCTTCACATATTTATTGTCACCGTGAAGCTACTGGGACCCTTCAAGAACATAAATAAAATGATTATGTCAGTATATGAATTAATATAATAAAATGATGTTACCAAGTAATATTTCATGCATATGAATATCACTACACATCACAGCACAGTACATAGTTTTTTTTCCGATACAGGTGTTTTTCAAATTTAGTGACGTTTGTTCACAAAACATTGACTCTTGTACTGTCCACAATGATTAGAAATTAATCAATTATAAAGATACTTGAAATATTATGCATATCAGATGTTGTCCAATATTCCTTAGAAAGTATCTTAGGGATACTGGATAACATCTGTTAAGCACAATATTTCAAGTATATTTATAATGTTAGGTTTGCCCAAGTTACTTTAATAGAACTCTAATCTCATTATACATCTGAGCGTTTGAGGGTCTTTGCTCAAGGGTCCAACAGTGGAAGCATTTACATTTACATTTAGGCGTTTGGCAGACGCTCTTATCCAGAGCGACTTAAATGTTTTTTTTTTTTATCTCATTACACATCTGAGCAGTTGAGGGTTAAGGGCCTTGCTCAAGGGCCCAACAGTGGCAACTTGATGAGGCTGTGGTTTGAACCTGGAGCCTTCCGCTCTGTAGTCCAGCGCCATAGTAAATAACACCACAAAGTGGGACATAAATATTGTTGGAGTAAACTACAGCTGAATGCCTGATCAGAGCTAAGTTGCTGCGTTGATTATTTGTGATGCTGCCACTTAGTTGAACTTTGTAAAGAGCAGGACAGGGTATGAAAGCTACAGATCATGAATGTACGAAATGTACAAAGCAACAAATGAAGGTAGTGTTGTGAACAACTGGCTTGTATGGTCGATCTTTAATGCTGTCTGAACAAACTACATTGTGGAAGTGTCCATGTGTTTTTCATCTCTCTAGGTTCACTTTCTATCCTGCTACTGGCTTTGGTTCACCGCAGTAAAGTTGGATGTTTCATATTCCCATTACATACTTGCCTTGTAAATAGTTAAATGACAATCCTCATTCACATTTTAATGTAATGTGAAAATGGAATATCACTGTGTGTTTTAAAAGGGTCAGAGAAAATTACAGAAATCCGTCGGCGTCATCACAGGATGCCTTACTGTTGGCAAGACACAGGACTGATGGTAGCACTCACCTTCATACATTTCAAGAAGGGTAGCAAAGAAGCCACTCCAGGAAGAACATCAGGGAGAGACTGATATTCTGCAAAAGGTACTGTGATTGGAATGCTGAGAAAAGGTGAGCACTACCATCAGTCCTGTGTCATGCCCACAGTAAAACATTCTGAGACTGTGGAGTTGCTTCTCAGCCAATTAATTTTGTCTAAGGACACAACCATAAATAAAGAATGGTACAAAAACATCTCGCAACCATCTAAGAAAAGTTTGGTGACGAACAATGCCTTTTCTATCAGGATGGATCACCTTGCCATAATGCAAAAGTTATAACTATGTGGATAGAGGAACAAAGCAAGGGGATTTCCAGGAAACTCCCCAGAAATTAATTTTGAGCATAACAGGGCGAATTGCAAAGGTCTTTAAAAAGAATGGTCAGCATTCAAAAAATTTACTCTTTGCATGAAATTAAATTTTCAATAAGAGCGTTTGACACTTATGTAATAATACTTGTATGCTTGTAATTATACTTCAGTTATACCATAGTAACATCTGACAAAAAGTCGCAAGGCAAGGAAATTAATCTCGAAGAGGAATAAATTATTATTTATAAAATGTATATTTATAAATTAATGACATTTAAATAAATGTAGTAAACATCAATTTATGTAAAATCCAACTTTGATTATTTTAGATGGAAATGTAAGTTTGCCTTTAAACAAGGCCTATGTTGCCATACCTAAACCCTTTACCTTATCCATAACATAAAAGGATTTAAGTAAACTCCAGACAAGATGAGGGTGTGTTTAGAGGTCTGCAAGATGAAAGGAAGAGCCTGAACATTAAATCAATATTTCCCTCAATAGAAACATCTACAGAAGATTAAAGAGAAAAAATGGTGTTTGCCATGTGCTAATAGTGCATTGGGCATTAGTTTAATTGATATGAAGAGAAGTATAATAGAAGAGGGAAATATAATACACATGTGGATGAAGGTGTTATAATGACACACTGAAGATCTTCAGAACATAATGTATCTCCCACAGAGGGTGCCCTGATTCGTCACTCAACCATGGTTCTTCAAATAAATCAATGATCACTTCAAAAGTGATTCTCTTATCAGATGCTTTTCCATTAACTGTGTTGTAAGCCAAGGTGTTTTATTAAGGTACTTAATTAAATTATATTTCGAGTTTTGTGGACTTGCAGACATCTCTGCTCAATAATAATTATTGCATATATTGATAATTTAGCTTTGGGTTAATATTTAACAAATCAATTTTTTTCATGCATGCATAGGCACAACATCTTGTTCAGATAATAGTAATGTAAGTAAGCATGCATTTCAGAACTATAAACCTGTGCTTATAGAAAAAATGCACATATTAGCTTATGATGTGCCAATAAGCTAGGAAAAGGATTGTATCTGTTCCAGTATCCATTAATAGCAGTCATCATTAATAATTATAATTTTTTAAAAATACAATTGCAGCCTGGAACATGTTCCAACATGATTCAGATGTTGTTGTTCTTATGAATTGAGTCCTAAACCAATGGCCAATAAGGGATAAGTTGAATATATAATGTAAATAATTTTTTTTACATTGATATTCAGCCTCAGACATAACAGTTTGCTTGGCAATACCTAAGGTATGTGATTCTGACCTTGAACTACAGGATGTACACCTATGTACACCACTCATTCATGTCACTGAAATCACTGCCAAGTGAAATGGATAAGATTGGATATTCTGTGGGATGGTGGGATATATATTAGGCAGCAGGTTGATGTGTTGTGGGGTGTGGGGTGTTCTGTGGTTACTACATATGAAAAGTGGTCCAAGCAAAGTACAAACCAGCATGAGTGGGCAGAGCTCATCCCACAGAAGAAATGAATGCTGTCTATGATTGTAATGTGTCAGAATGCATAGTGCATCACTGTCCATGATAGCGTTGCTGTCTATGGGGCCACAAATTGTGCCAAAGACTCCTTTGTGTTGACTCCTGTCCATCGCTAAAATGTCCTACAGTGGACACATGTGCATCATAACTGTACCATGAAGGTGGACACATGGACATCTGGGTGTGTGGATCCCTTATCTGGGGTAGAGATGGTGCCAGGATGCACTCTGGGAAGAAATCAAGCTGGATGGAGTATACAGGTGTGATTCTCTGCTGAATATTCTGGTGGGAAAACTTGGTTGCCATCATTCATATGAATGTTACTTTCATATTTACCACCTATCTAAATATTGTTGCAGATCAAGTACACTCCTTAATGGAAACAATATTCCATAATAACAGGGTGTTTAAATGTTCTAACTGATAAATGTATAAACTTTTATCAATATTATTCTTGTTGGATAACAACATTTATTTTACATTTATTTCTCAAGTTGGACTGCTGTGTAAAAATCTTGTGGTGTACTGTGGTGGATTTTGGTGGCCAATTCATGACTGAAAATGATGTCATGTGCTCCCTGAACCATTCTTTCACAATTTGAGTTTGATGAATCATTGTCATTTTGTCATTGTCATGCAGGAAATCCATTGATGGAAAAACCTGGTCATTCAGTATATTCGGGTCATCTTTTGGGCATAAACATAGTTGAACATAGACTTGGCCAACAGAAGCAACACCAGATCATAACTCTGCTTACACAGGCTTGAACTGTAGGCAATAGGCATGAAGGGTGCATCACTGTAACTGCCTGTCGTCTTACTCTGACGTGTCCATCACTCTGAAACTAATGCATCTAGACCGACATCTGCTGTGTATCCAGTGTTAAAGCTAGACAAAAATCTATCCAATATGACCAAAAACTGCATGGAATAAATATAGGTGGATAAAATATTCTCCAGATTATTTACAATACCTCAGACAATGTAAATGCTGTGTAAATAGTTGTTATACTGTATTATTTGGAAATAATAATGAAAAAAAAAAAGAAAAAATATAAAAGACGACTCGACATGCTCTGAGGAATTTTAGCTCAACGAAAGAATTTCAAAGCGCAATAAAATCAAACAAACTCAAGACCATCTATTCCTCTCTCTCTCTCTCTCTCTCTCTCTCTCTCTCTCTCTCTCTCTCTCTCTCTGTCTTTTCTTTTTAACTCATGAGGAAAAGTGGAAGCACAAAGCGACACAAGTTTTAAACAAATTCAAGTTTTACTATTAGATCTTTTTGCCATTAAAAAAAAAATTGTTGGTTGAATGTGGAACCTTCAGATACAATTTGCCGACTGTTGGGAAGTTTGGATGTTGGATGTTTTGTTGTGCAAAGTTGAGCTACTCGAGCGCTCATGCAGGGCTGTGATTGGTTGAATGGTGAGGTCATATCTGATTGGCTAAAGAGTACGAGTGCCGTAATTTTGGCACGTTGGAATCAGGAAAGTCTCAATAACACACACACAAATCCAGAGATATTCACACACGCAAGTCGATTTTCACATGCACAGCCCATGATGCATGATTTTAAACATTAAAATTTTTTTACACAGTTGTACCTATGTGAATTGTATATTATGAATATGTATATTTTTTTATGCACGTGAATGTGTTTTTTTGTGTGAATATATATATATTTTTGTGCACGTGAATTGGGTTACGCACGTAAGCATCGTGTCTTTTGTGCAAATTATTTATGAGACCGATCTGCCCCCATAGAAAAGGGCTTTTGTCTCCAATCTTCATGCTCCTATTGTCTTTCCTGTTAGAGATGCAATTAGCAGTGAACTGAAGAAGCTATCATTTCATTGATAATGATGTTATCTAAGTTGGCATTGCTTCTTGTTATTATGGAAGCAATGAAGTGAGAAAATAAGCTCATCTACACTTTTAAGCTTTCTTAGATTTTCTTTCATGGCTTTTCTCAGAAGTGGCTTCTTAATTGCCACGTCTCCACGATCTCTGAAGCTCTCATTATGTTGTTGATGTCTGCACAACTTCTCCTATCTCTGTAACACCTTCAACTGTTGCTAGACTGTTGGATAATTCTCTAACAATTGCCCTTTTTTGTTGAAGCACTCTGCCTAATCTTGGTAATATATCAGAATTGTGTTCTGCTACGAACACAATTTTTCACAATTAAGTGCTCTTAATAAGGTTGAAGTACTGTTGGTCATTTTATAACCATATTTTGTCCTTCTAACAACTTCATCTTGAAGGTTCATGGCTGAACCAGGGTTGGTTTTCCAAAGTGTACATCATTCTAAATACAATGTTAAGAATTAGAATGTTCTTTAATTAATGTAGGTTTCCTAAAATGCTAGCATGAAAACTACTTTTGTTTAGTTTAATTGTAGTTAAACTCATTTCTATATAAAAATCTTTTCAGGTAGTTATAGTGAGTGTGATCTTTTGCCCAAGTGTGAACTTTATTAATTAGGTTGTTCATGGTATGGTGGTGCAGTGGGTGGTATGAGGACATCACTGTCATATCATTGTTTTAGGTTCAAGCCATTGCTCTGGTAACTGTGGAGGGTTGCAAATAGTTTTAAGAAATCATGCTATCTGTACACAAACAAGTTTATTAATCTAAAGCAGTCCATTCGGTGTAAGGGGTTATTTTTTTTGGTAATTTAAACAAACCATTTTATTTATGCTGATTTTGTTAAAGTAAAGTCTCTTTTGGTATATCTTTTTGTACACTCTTTGACACTGGCGCTGTGCATCAGCAGTGATATCTATTCTTCTGAAACCCTGATGAGGATAAACAGGTTTCGGAATAATTCATAAATACATGATAGATGTTAGTAATTCACTGTAATGTTCCAAAAGATAGTCGTTTAGTTATGTGAAATATGACATCTGTTGTTGACAACTGTTTATATTTATTGTTTAATTTTAATCATAACCATAATGATGTCTTCCCATCTGTATATTCTAAGTGGATAAACCCTCTGCAGGATGTTCAAATGTTGGGAGTAATAGTAGCATCAGGTGTGGGTGCAGAGGCAAAGATTGGTTTTAGTGTGTTTGACCATGCCCACCTTGTTATGTCTGCAGTGTCTTTGATGTCCTCCAAACTTCCAACTAGGTAGCTTTTTTCTCCCTCAGAGATGGAAAATCATTTCCAGATTGTGGCACAATTGCCAGCGTGGACTTGAAACAACAACAACAATAGAAGAATCCCTAGTTTACCATGCAGCCTTTTATATAGGATTATAATAGACAGGATAAATACATACAGAGGTTTAAAAACTGCTGTATAATTCTCACTGACACATTGTTCTAATTGACTTTTTCTTATGACAGTGTCACAAAACATTCTCCAAATATGCAATCAATCAATCATTCAGTAGTTTTCTTTTACCACATTGACAATTTGAATATCCTGTATCCTTCTCCTCATTTTTATGATGCTGTCTGAACAAGTGTGGGCGGCTTTGAAAGCTGACTGATGCCCACATACACTGCACAGACAAAAAGCAAGTGGCCTCATAAGCAGGAGAATCACAAGTCTTTATATGGAAGCTGTATGCAAACTATGGTGAGCCTCAATGGAGGCAACATTACTGCTCATACAATTTATGATTGTAATAGTCCTAATAATGTTTGTAATTTCATATACTTTAATCTGTATTGCATTGCAAAGTATTTTGGTGGCAACTAATAAATCAGTTAGGACATACAGTACACACCCTCAGAGGATAGTCATAAGAAGCTTGTTATTTTTAACATCCTTAGTCTAGCTTCATCAAAGGATAAAAACCTATTCACACAAAATTGTTGCTCTCCCTTTAAGTGGGAGAGTGCAAATAACTCGTGTAATATGTATCAATGCTCAAATAGGAGATTAAAGACCTGACTCTCAAAGCAGCTCTCTGTTCCTAAAAGACCTCTAATTTCCTCTTCAAAAAGCTACCTACTTACATGTTTAAAACCAAAGGATATGTTACGATGCATAGTGTTTCATCTGTAATGTGAGTGAATTGACACACAAGTGGGTCATGGTGGTCAGTGCAATGGGACCTTCATTAATTTCCAGTGATCTGTCTTACACTTTTTGCCCAGCAGTTTTCTTGTTCAAACAAACATTAGATAAAAGCAAATCACATTTTGTTAGAAGATTTTGTTTGGTAACAATGTAGCTGGAAATCTGCTTTGATTCCACATTGACCAGGACCAGGTTTTTTGTAGTTTAGGTGGGTGTACTGCTTTGCATTGTATTACTACGGAAATATAATTATTGTAAGCTGATGTTTAAAAAGAAGGTTGATAAATACATTACCCTACTCTGCTCATAATACTCAGCCCTAATAAGGGAGGAAAGAGCTGAACATGGAAAAAACACAGCAAGAACTGATAATTGCATTAATGTTATCAAGTAACAATAAACTCAATACAAGTGTATTATACTAAATAAACTATTTTTTCTTAATTTCTGTACATCTTTTCTATCAGCATACCGAGTAAGCACATAGAGAATAACAATTCAAAAGCAATGTTTGTTATTTTACTGTATAACCTGTATAACAGATGGATGGGTTATAAAGATGATAATGCGTTTACTCTATAATACAACAGAAAATCATAACTTTCACACTCTCGTTCTTATAGCTTCTAACACTGTATTTTGTAATCTCTCTCTCTCTCTCTCTCTCTGACTTGAGCCAGTATTGGAAAATTATCAGTAACGCTTTTAGTTTAGTCAAAACTTGTGGACACTATATAATTAATTTTGATAATATAAAAAAAAAAAAAAAACATAATTTTTTAGACATATTCTCCTTGCGAGGCCGCACAGTGACTTCGTTGTTAGCACTGTCACCTTGCACCTCCAGGGTCCGGGTTAGATTCCTGGCCAGGTTCGATTCCCACCTATGGAGTTTGCATGTTCTCCCCGTGATTGGTGGGTTTCCTCCTTGTACCTCCAGTTTCCTCCCACAGTCCAAAGACTTGCAGAGTGTGGATAGTGCAGGCAGAAGTGTGCGAATGTGCATCGTCATGCAAGATAACGACATCTCTGGTTTTAGACTTTATCGCTTCAATAATCTTCTCACTGTAACGAGCACTGTTGATTGTCATTTTGACTGATAATTTTCCAATACTGGGTCTTGAGAAACACAGAAAACTCCAAGCATTAATTTTCAAGCTGAGGTTGACTTTTGAACTTTTTCAATTGAGGATGTTTCAATTCCATACTCTGCTGTTTACTCTCAGGCTTGTAGTGATGAAAACCTCCATGAGTTGTTTTGGCACCAAGTACACACTCAGACAACAAAATGGATAACTATGCGCAAGTAACAAGTGGTACCTATATCCTTTATTGTTCCCACTGCCATTATAAACGCACTGGTCATAATGTCAGATGTAGCTCAGTGGTTACGCCATTGGATTGCGGTTTGGAAAGGCCCAGGTTCAAACCCCATGACCACCAAATTGCCACTGTTGGGCCCTTGAGCAAGGCCCTTAACTCTCAACTGCTCAGGTAATGAGATAATGTGTGTGTAATGAGATAAAAATGTAAGTTGCTCTGGATAAGGGTGTCTGCCGAATGTGTAAAGTTAGAAGACAGAAGCATTGAACATGAAGGGTTGATAAGATAGTGTGGCCAATTGACTCTTATTACTCTTTAATATCTCATAAAAGAAATTATATATTAAAGGGTGTTATTTCCCTTTGAATGGTGTTTCAAATTAATGTTTTTATTCTAAATCTACTTTTAGATTATTATTATTATCATTATTTTGGAATCATTTAATCCTTTTTGTAATCTAGAGGGCTTTTATTCTAAACTGTATGCTATAATCTCTGTCTCTCTCTTATTTGTGTAATATTTGTAGGCTAATAAAGTGGCAGTGGTGCAGCAGCCTCATGGGATGCACCCACTTACATCACTTCTGCCATACAGCAATGAACACTTCAATCCCAGCCCTTCACATCTGACATCAGATATGAACCAAAAACCAGGTACTGCATGTACATGAGTTCTCATGTGTTGATGCAAGTTTATACCTTACTGCCAAAACAGAGAAATAATTTTATGGATTCCTTAAATAATTTCCACCCATTGCAAAGTTCAGTGGGTTTTCAATTTTCTGTTACTTACTCACTACCTTATGTTGCTGACATTTTCTCAAAACTATCAAAGGAGAAATGCAGACAGCCACCTAACTTGACATTTGAAGGTTTAATGGTAATCTTTTGATTTTCAGTATAGTCAAATCATGGCCAGAGGCCAGGAATGACTTTTGCTTGGTCACGGAATTTGCTAAAGAGCACTGTATACACTGGTCCTTGAATAACCAAAAGCCTGCTTAGGGTAGAAGTTCGTAGTCATACGATATGAACACATCGACACAGGCATTCTTAGCTATTAGAAACAATGTCTGTTCCATAGGCTACTCTAATTAATATGCAGAAATCTTGGAATAACATATGCAGTACCGCCATGATCTTATAATCCCAAAAGAAATAAAAAGCAGAACTAGAATTAGGTAATTGCTTCAGACAAATATACAATAGTTTCAGGGAAAAATGAAACTGTACAGTATCTAAATTATAATGCATTTTTGATGCCACAGAACAATTGCTTTAGAAAAATGTATATGTTTTGTATACCCAGGGCATATGTGATGTGTCAAGATTTCCAGAAACTTTTCAAGCATGAAACATAGAGACTTGTCTTAAACATAATAAAATAATAAGGTAATGCTGCAGGTCTGCTGAAACTGTCAATTGTTGAAGATTGGTTTTAGTTTTCCGAAATGAATTAAAATGTTTTTTGGCTTCTTTTTTTTTGTTTGCAAAAGATGAAAAAAGAAAAGTTTAAATTTTTTTGCAAAAAGAAGTTTTTATTGAAAATTACATCTGTACTGTAAAACACCTCTTTGTAGTAGTCTCCCAATCTTTAGAATCCTTTTAAACAAATCAAGTCAGATATAAAAAGTCTTTACAACCCAGTTAAAATGGCAGATCTTTGTGAAGTAAAGCAAAATCAATTATAATAACATAAAAAGCATATAATCTTTTTGGGGAAAGGTTAATTAGCTTGGCTGTCTGAACTTATATGTTTTCTATTCTGTCTTGCAAAAGCAATGAAACTCAGAATCCTTGGGTCAACCTATGTTTTTAGATTTTATTGGAAATCTGAATTCTGACTTGGCCATTCCAAAATATTGATTTTGTTTACATTTAGCAGACACCCTTGTCCAGAAAATCAACTTGCATTTTTAATTAATTGAGTTAAAAATCTGAGTTTAGGGTTAAGGGCCTTGCAACAGTGGAGACTTGGTGGTTTTGAACCTGGGACCTTCCAAACCATAGTCCAATGTCTTAACCATTAAGCTACTTCTGACCTCTGTTGATTTGGAGGTGTGCTTGTTTCATTGCCACCTAATCACGGTGCTTTAATAATAAGCTAAATTAAAAGCTAAAAAAAGCAGTCATGAAGCTGCCACCTTGGTGCTTCACATTTGGGATGGGGTTCTTTTGACATTTGGGATGTACTGTGTATTTCTATTAAAAATTAATAGTTCAAATCAATTGTTGCACAGTATACTGGTAATAAAAAAAGTACAGTGATACTATATTATATCAGCATTTTACATAATCAATACTTTTGCTATGAATATGTTCATATATACTGTACTGTATGTCTAATAGTATCTGTCTCTTTAAGCACAATACTGCTGCAGTGACGTGTGTGAAATTGAGGGAAAAACCCTGGGTTTGTAATATAAGTCACAGGAAGCATTAGATGAATCTCAAGGAATAGTAGAGAGTGCTGATGACTTTTTTCTTTTTTTAGAGATTAGACTTTAAGAGATGGCAGCAGCAAAAAGGTGACCCAAAGTGATATTTGGAGATATTTTGGTTATAAAGTGATGTAGTGACTAAACAGCCGCACCTATAAGCATTTTATATTATCGTAACAATAATTTAATATTGGAGCAGTCGTAATATTGTACCAGCACATTCGAGATTCTCTCTTATACAGTGGTGTGAAAAACTATTTTCCCCCTTCCTGATTTCTTATTCTTTTGCATGTTTGTCACACTTAAATGTTTGATCATCAAACACATTTAACTATTAGTCAAAGATAACACAAGTAAACACAAAATGCAGGTTTTAAATGAGGGGTTTTATTATTTAGGGAGAAAAAAAATCCAAACCTACATGGCCCTGTGTGAAAAAGTAATTGCCCCCTGAACCTAATAACTGGTTGGGCCACCCTTAGCAGCAATAACTGCAATCAAGCGTTTGCGATAACTTGCAACGAGTCTTTTACAGCGCTCTGGAGGAATTTTGGCCCACTCATCTTTGCAGAATTGTTGTAATTCAGCTTTATTTGAGGGTTTTCTAGCATGAACCACCTTTTTAAGGTCATGCCACAACATCTCAATAGGATTCAGGTCAGGACTTTGACTAGGCCACTCCAAAGTCTTCATTTTGTTTTTCTTCAGCCATTCAGAGGTGGATTTGCTGGTGTGTTTTGGGTCATTGTTCTGCTGCAGCACCCAAGATCGCTTCAGCTTGAGTTGACGAACAGATGGCCGGACATTCTGCTTCAGGATTTTTTGGTAGACAGTAGAATTCATGGTTCCATCGATCACAGCAAGCCTTCCAGGTCCTGAAGCAGCAAAACAACCCCAGACCATCACACTAACACCACCATATTTTACTGTTGGTATGATGTTCTTTTTCTGAAATGCTGTGTTACTTTTACGCCAGATGTAACGGGACACGCACCTTCCAAAAAGTTAACTTTTTGTCTCGTCGGTCCACAAGGTATTTTCCCAAAAGTCTTGGCAATCATTGAGATGTTTTTTAGCAAAGTTGAGACGAGCCTTAATGTTCTTTTTGCTTAAAAGTGGTTTGCGCCTTGGAAATCTGCCATGCAGGCCGTTTTTACCCAGTCTCTTTCTTATGGTGGAGTCGTGAACACTGACCTTAATTGAGGCAAGTGAGGCCTGCAGTTCTTTAGATGTTGTCCTGGGGTCTTTTGTGGCCTCTCGGATGAGTCGTCTCTGCGCTCTTGGGGTAATTTTGGTCGGCCGGCCACTCCTGGGAAGGTTCACCACTGTTCCATGTTTTTGCCATTTGTGGATAATGGCTCTCACTGTGGTTCGCTGGAGTCCCAAAGCTTTAGAAATGGCTTTATAACCTTTACCAGACTGATAGATCTCAATTACTTTTGTTCTCATTTGTTCCTGAATTTCTTTGGATCTTGGCATGATGTCTAGCTTTTGAGGTGCTTTTGGTCTACTTCTCTGTGTCAGGTAGCTCCTATTTAAGTGATTTCTTGATTGAAACAGGTGTGGCAGTAATCAGGCCTGGGGGTGACTACAGAAATTGAACTCAGGTGTGATAAACTACAGTTAAGTTATTTTTTAACAAGGGGGGCAATCACTTTTTCACACAGGGCCATGTAGATTTGGAGTTTTTTTTCTCCTATTAATAACGTAATCCTTCATTTAAAAACTGCATTTTGTGTTCAATTATGTTATCTTTGACTAATAGTTAACGGTTTTTGATGAGCAGAAACATTTAAGTGTGACAAACATGCAAAAGAATAAGAAATCAGGAAGGGGGCAAATAGTTTTTCACACCACTGTATATATATATTTTTTATAAACATCCATACTGTACGTATCGGGGAAACAACCCTCCACCGATTCAATCATGGTTTCTATTTGGGGCAGTTCTGGAGGGTTAAAGAGAGTGGTGCTGCAACAATTACCAGTTGGCGTATGCTGTCCTGTTGTGAACGACTCGTCCATGTAAAAACTGGTTTACTGTTCCACAGCCTGGGTGGAACCTGCATTCTTCCTCATGAATCCCAGATTGAATGTTTCCTCTTTAGAAGTCTGGCATAGATAGATTTTTCCTGGGATACTGAGTTTTGCGGCCTACCAGCTCTCTCCCCATGATTCTGGCCTACCAGCTCTCTCCCCATGAAAAGCCTTGTTGGGACATGGTGGTCATCCACCAACCATCCACTACTCCATCCATCTGGACCATCCAGGGTCGCACGACACTCATCAGTAAACAAGACTGTTTAAAAACTTGTCTTCATGTATGCCTGGGCCCACTGCAACCATTCCTGCTTGTGAGCATTGATTAGGGGCCGAATAGTAGGTTTATGCACAACTGCAAGCCTTTAAAGGATCCTACACCTTGAGGTTCGCGGGACTCCAGAGGCACCAGCAGCTTCAAATACCTGTTTGCTGCTTTGTAATGGCATTTCAGCAGCCGCTCTCTTAATCCGATTAATTTGTCTTGCAGAAACCTTCTTCATTCTGCCTTTATCTGCACGAATCTGTCTGTGCGCTGAATCAGCCACAAATGTCTTCACAGTACGATGATCACGCTTAAGTTTTCATGAAATATCTAATGTTTTTATACCTTGTCCAAGGCATTGCAAGATTTGACACTTTTCGGCAGCAGAGATTCTTTTTCTTTCCCATATTGCTTGAAACCTGTGGCCTGCTTAATAATGTGGAACAACCTTCTTCAGTACTTTTCCTTTAATTGTCCTCATCTGGCAAACTAATTATCAGACATGTCTGAGATTCATTTCAGTGATCCAAAGAGCCCTTTGTTCTCTTTGTTGCGGTCTGGGAAGCGATTCCGCTCCCTAAAGGCCAACACAGAGAGGCTGAGGAGGAGCTTCTTCCCGCAGGCGATAAGGTCTCTCAAGATTCAAGATTCAAAGAACTTTATTAATCCCAAAGGGAAATTGCTTACTCTCAATCACAATCACACCTCCACACAGGACTAATAACATCTTTTTAAGCTTACAACACTGACTGGACAATCATGGACACATTCATACACACTTGCACTAAATATTTATACATCTGGACAATTGCACATGTCACTTTCACTAGTCACCTTTCATGCATATTTGCACAACCACGGTCACTTTAAATTCTATATATACACTCCCCCCCTATATTTCTATATTTTGCAATATTTTATTATGCCCTTATTGTACAGTTAATTTTACTAGTTAAATTTATTTCTTTAGTATTTCCTTTTATTGATATTTATTTTACGTACAAGCTTTTATTTTCTTTTTAAGGTCACTGGCGGTCGTGTAAGCATTTCACTGCATATTATACTGTGTATGACTGTGTATGTGACAAATTTGAGCCCTGAGACACAGCACCATCCATGAGTTTAATTTAAAAACTAAACATTTAATGTTTATGACACTTACATCCAATTTGCATAATAATTTGGATCTTACTAAAAAGTGGCTTTCTTATGGCTAAAGCAGTTTAGTCCCAGTCATGTTAGGTCTCCTGACATTGAAATGCTCTTCCTTTTTCTTTTTTTTTTGGAAAAGAAACACCACACGCACGCACGCACGCACGCACGCACACACGCACACACACACACACATACCTGTCTCTCACACACACTAACACACTCAACAAATATTTAGGGACCAAACTGACATAAGTCCTATATAGTGTGTGGTGAACCTGGGTGGTGATGGCTTTTTGTAGGTCTTAACACACTCAAATAACACACAGGTTGTGGGGTGCACCTGGGAGGCCATGGCGCAAGGTGCTTGAATTGGGCTACTGAGAGAGTAACATCAAAAGTAACATCTCAAAAGTAACATGCGTGTTAAGAATTTTATATTTTTAACAAGGTACAATTTGTATATTTTGTTTTTTAGATTTAAAAAGTTGTAGCAACCAGAACTTTCAGTTTTCTTAATTTCTCAGAATCAGCATCAGCCAAAAATAGTTAATTTATATGGCAGAAAAGATGCAGGATAACTCGGGACCTAATATAACAAGTTTTACTCTATTTCCATCAGTTGTCAATAAGTAACCTAAATTTAAATATATTCATTTTAAACCCAGGTAGGTACGTACAGTATGGGTCATTTCCTTTGGCTTAAGAAAGTGGTAGGAAATGGGCAACAACATTTGGAGTTGATAGTTTAATGAAAACCCTGTCAAATACTGTTTAAGAATTTTTAACTCTGCCATGCATTTTGTTAGGCACATTTGGTCATGTTTTAAAAAACTCAGAGTAATGTGATAGAAAAAGTCTTAAGATATGGCAAAAATCCAAGAAAAGTCTCTTAAAAGTAAGTTTTGCGTATCAACCAAATTCTCATGGTGTACGGAAGGAAAACATGGCAAAAAAGATATAAACCTTATTTTTCAAAATACATGCTTCCTTTAGTGCATTCTGCAAATTGGAATAAACATCCTTTTTTTTTTTTTTTTTTTTTCCGAAAAATCCAGAGATCTAGAGATAGACTGGACTTTTTTTTGACAATCAGCTTAATTTTATTTGTATTGTATAGTATTGTCCATGTTTTAAAAATTCACTCATGATATTATTTTTTGGCGTTTATTTTTTGGCCATTTCTTTCTTTGCTGACACTATGGACATTTTCTTTCCGAAACTAGAAAGCAAGATTAAACAGCTTGGCTGATAAAATTTAATAATTATAGTTTTAAATAAGCGAATACCTAAGAGCCAGTGATTACATATTTACTAAAGTTATTATATGGCCATAAGAAAACCACTTGTTGGGGAGACTAATCAGAAAAAAAGGCTTCAGTTTGGACTATGGAGCAATGAAAAAAGGACACATTTCCTAATAAGTTCAGGTTGACCCTATTCCAGGGTGATGGTTGCATCAGCGTAAGAAGGTAAGCAAATTGAACATCATGCATAATAGCCACCGTACAAACATCCGAAGGCAGAGTTATGAAGGCAAATTGGAGGAAAAAAACTATTTTTTTAAAGGGAGAACCCAGTGAATTTTGCTGAGTAGATTGACACCAAACTTGTAAAGATAAACAACTAATTCTTGATAACAGCAAACCACCATAGGAAGTTATGTCAGGACAATATTCTGTTAACATCTTAGCTGGAGATAAAATAATAATCTGTAGACCATTTTAAAAATTCCTGTTGTTTTCACAACAGAGATCTCTGTGTGTAAAGGATGTCATTTGTTAGCAGCAAACATCTACTGTAGCACATAAATGTGTCTTAAAGGCAACTTGTGTTTGAAGAATGCTTCAAACAAAAGAATGCTGCTTGATGACTGTAATTTGCCAATGCTTCAGGCATGTTTCTGGACTCAACCTATAAATCTATTGAGATTGGAATGTAACTGACTCAGCTTACTTTGTCTTTGCTTCCCACCCCCTAACAAAAGCTACATAACACGTTTGGGAATGCTCAGTTCCCCTGAACATCAGTCACTACTGATGAACTACTATGAAGGTGCCATCAGCGAAAGGCCTATGACAAGTCAAGTATGATCCAAGCGAGTTAGCAGACTAATGGCCAGGTATCTTCATTTTATTAAATCAGAAGAGTTGCTCTATGTTATGGAAATAATACATAATGTTAGTTTTTTTAACAGCTTTAAATACATGTTTTTCCTTACAGTTAAAAAGCCAGGAGACAATAGAATTATAGTAGTATTAATAGCATAAAATGATTATATAAGCCTTTTAAAAATGGGGTGCTGGGGCCAGGTAGTCTGTCAGTCTGTCAAAACATAGTTTGGGTTGCTTTAACAGAGTTTTGAGAATCAATAAAGCACTATTTTTTTATGTTATTTAAATGTTATGAATCCATGATTATTTGCTTGTCGCCCCTAAAGAGCCACCTTATCAACTCCAGACAGAGATAACTCTTCATCTCCAGCTACAGCAAATCTTGGCAAACTAGAAAGTAAGCAAAGAAAAAAATATGGTTAAAGTACTCTTTTGACAAAAATAAATTAATAAATAGATAAAAAGCCTTTATTCAAAGGACTATTTCATAGTGTAATTCTAAACACTTGCATAATACTAGTACATATAAAAATGCACCTGAGTGAAATTCCATGGCACAAACATTGTTTTTTAGGGCAAAGACCTCAGTTTAAAAATACTTGACAATTATGATCAGAAAGCCATTGAACTTATAGGTGACACATGCAACTTATGACCACTAGATGGCTATATAGAACAAAGTGAAAAATATGAGACAAAATAGAGACAGACCAACACTGAGAACAAAAACACTACATACCAATATGCAGCAATGGTCTGTTCTGCAACAGAATATCAAAACCTCAGAGCTTTTTTTTATTTTTTATTACAAACTTAGAGATAGACTGGACTATTTTTGTAAGCATCTTAAACATTTAGCTTCATTTTTATTTTTTGCTAGTATTATCCACGTTTTTAAAATTCACTCATATTTTTTTTTATCATGTTTTTCTTTATTGACACTGTTTCCTTTATGAAACTAGAAAGCAAGATTAATTTAGACTGCTTGGCTGATAAAAAAATATAATTTAGTTTCAAATAAGCAAATAAGAGCCATTGATTAAATATTTACTAAAGTTATTATATGACCAAAGGAAACTTGTCAGAAAAAAAGGCTTCAGTTTGCTTAGGGAGCATAAAGATTGCACTATGGCGCTAATGGAAAAAACACATTTTCTAATGAGTTCAGGTTGACTCTATTCCAGGGTGATGGGTGCATCAGGGTAAGAAGTGTAGCACATGTGATGCACCCATCACGCATCGTATCCACTGAACAAGCCTCTGAAGGCAGTGTTATGATCATGGGTTGCTTCCAGTGGTGTCAAAAGTATTCACATTCATTACTTGAGTAGAAGTATAGATACTAGGGTTCAAAAAAACTTCTTTAGAAGTTGAAGTATCAACCCAAGCTATTTACTTAAGTAAAAGTTTAAAAGTACTGGTTTCAAAACTACTTAAAGTATAAAAGTAAAAGTACCATGAGGGGCGACAAAAGCATTAAGGTCTCGCTTTCTGACCATGCGATCGGGGGGATGTGGGTGCGTTGTGCACGTTCTTATCATCATGCGACCCCGGGTGGGGGGGGGGCTTTGTGCGCGTTCTTATCATGCGACCGGGGGGGTTGTGCGTTCTGATCATAAAAATATAGTGACGAGGCTATTTTTAAACTGTAAGGAGTAGAAAGGACAGATAATTGCTTCAAAATTTAAGGAGTAGAAGTAAAAAGTCGGCTGAAAAATAATTACTCCAGTAAAGTATAGATACCCAAAATTTCTATTTAAGTAAGGTAACGAAGTATTTGTACTTAGTACACCTCTGGTTGCTTCAGTTGTTCAGCTCTACGCTCGGCGATGTTATGTGATAATAAGATATAATTAGTTAAATGTACAGTACATACTGTATATTGTAGCCAACAGCAAAATGAATGTTCAACAGAAACAGAGCAAACTCTGAAAAAAACTCTTTTTCAATTTTACATCTTTTACTCTTACGCTGTTTCTAGCACTACTTGAGGGCCAGATTTACAGTAGGGCTTCATATATGCCTTCATAATGGATCTAATCTGAGGGGCTTTCAATTTGTAATGTTTGAGGCTGGAAACTTAAAATGAACTTTTCCTCTGCAGCAGAGATAAGTTTTTGTCTTGCTTTCCTGGGATGGCTTTCATGAGAGCCAGATTCATCAGGATGCTTGATGGGTTTTGCAAATGCACTTGACAATCCTGTTCTTACAAGAACTTCTTTTAGAACACCTGGCTTTCGTGTCTTAAAATACCAACTGATGGTTGTTTTTGTTGCCATTGTTACTAATTTACCTAATACCATATGTGTTATTTCATAGTTTTGAAAACTTGGAAACTGTATATCCAAATTTTTGTTGTAGTTTTCTCTAAAGTCGTCCGATATAATAAACGCATAGCAACGTAATATTACGCACATGAATGTAATGAGGACATTTAATACCTCTCTCTACACATGTTCACACATGTATTGTGCGCGGGCATGCACGCACGCACGCACACACACACACACACACACACACACACACACACACACACACACACACACACACACACACACACACACACACTTTTACTTCCTGTTTGGTGTGTGTGCATCATTTCCTTAAAGGGCTATTGCTTCTCAACAGGATGAGAATGTTTGCCCCTTTCGCAGGTTATTTACTGATTATATATAAAAACATAATCACTATTAAAATCTATATAGATTTCATGTTGAATGATAGAAATTCAATCACAGATTCATCAATTAATTGAATTACCTCACACTATAAAGAGTCAACACTACAAGATAGACCAGAGTCCATTGTCCTAACTCAGAATTCTGATATAATAATAATGAATAATACCTGAATAATAATACCTGATTATTATTAATAATACCTGAAAATTATTAATAATGAATAATAATACCTGATAATAGTACACATAATAACACTAAAATGATAAATGTTCTGAGTTGCTGTATTTTTAATATCAGAATGAGTTCAGTTGTACTGAATCTGTTATTTTTCAATGTCATGTGATAAGAGGCTTGAATTTAAGTTCAATAAGATTCAAGATTCAAGATTCAAAGAACTTTATTGATCCCAAAGGGAAATTGCTTAAAGAAGGTAACGACTCTGGCAGGACTCAAACCCACAAACTTTGAATCGCTCCCCAGCTGAGCCTAGAAGTCCAATGCGCTATCCATTGCACCACAGAGCCAGTAATAAGCAGAATATACTGTTCATGTTTGCATGTTTTTATATTGGGATCTTAACAGTACTGAATACTTGACTACTACTATAGTGATACAGTGTATGCTGTCATTTATAAGTAAATCTAGATCTAAAAAACATTAACGTATCATGGTGAAGAAAAAACTGCGATTTTCTGGTAACAAAATTGTGGCGAGTAAAAAGGCTGAATGGCGAGTGACTCCGGAAATCCACTAGCCACATTTGTCAGTGAGCAAAAAAGTTAATGTCAAGCCCTGCTGGTAATGTATTGACTCCAGCACACCTCCATTCCTTCTGAAGCTCTCCAAAGTTCTTGAATCAGCTTATCTTAGCAGTTCTCTTAAGGTTGCAGTCATCCCTGTTGCTTGTCTTCTGCACCTTATCTTACCACACTTTTCTCTTCCAGTCAACTTTCCTTGACTATGCTTCAATATAGCACTCTGTGAACAGAAAGCCCTTTCACTGATCACCTTCTGTGGTTTTAAGCAGCGTGCAGTGATGTTTTTTTTTATGGTGTAAGGGTGCATCTGGTGCTGTTATTTATTGAAAACTTTGTGTGCAGTTTGGGCAATGTTTGAATATTGCTAACCAAATTTGGTCCAATACTCCAAGGAAGTTTCATTAAGAGAATCATTATGAGATATGGATTGACCAATACGAGCCTAAGAATGGAAACATCCTCAATCACAAACAAGAAAGAAATGCTGTCATTTTTCTGGGATTCTTAAAGGCAGTATTGAAATATTATCAGGAAAACTGTTCAAGAATCAGCAGTGTTTGTTACAGTGAGATGTTTATTCAAGAGCTAAAGCCTAAACTTTGAATTAAACACAGAGGACTGTGATCCTCTGTAATCTTGCATGACATTGCACGTCCGAACACACTTCTACCCGCCAGGTTGACACTCCTCAAAACTTTTGTTTAAAGTATTAAAGCATCATTCCTATAGTCCTGATCTTGCTCCATCTGACTTTCACCTATTTGCTCTCATGAAAACAGCCCTACGAGGATGAAATAAAAATTTAAATTGTCACATACACAGTCATACACAGTGAAATGTTTAATGCTTCGCATATCGCAGCTTCTTGTTAGTAGGCAGGGGTCAGAGCACAGGGTCAGCAATTTTACGGCGCCCCGTGAGCAGGCAGGGTTAAGGGCCTTGCTCAAGGGCCCCACAGCAGCAACCTGGTGGGGTTGGGGCTCGAACCGCCGATCTTCCGATCCTTCACTCAGAGCCTTAACACACTGAGCCACCACTGCCCATCAGAAGATTCACTTCTGATGAAGAAGTGATGACAGCTGTGCATTTGTGTCTTGCAGCTTTGCCTAAAACTTTTTTAATGAGAGTATACATACAGTATGAAAGCTTGTTGACAGATGGACAAAGCATATTGAATAGCAAGGAAATGATATTCAAAAATATGTATTTACTAGCTTCCAACGTCTCGGACCACATTCAGGTCGTTTGTCTGCTTGATTAGTCATGTGAAGGAACAGGCCACATCTGGCCATGCAACTGCTTGTCAGCTTTTGTTTCATTATCCCCCAACCCCCCCCCCCCCAAAAAAAAACAAACAAACAAAAAAACAAAAACAAATGGGGGTGTGTTTATGAAAATAGTAGTAATTCCTGAATGGCTAATGCCACACTTTTGTCAAACCCCTTGAATTATAAAGGGGTTAAGTTATTTATTTACTGTCTGTATGTATATTAAATCTTGAAATCCTTCACACCTTTCTGTTTAATTCTGTTTATTTGATTATGATTTATTCACACACTCCAGTGAGGATCAGTCACTCTTAGACACGTGATAGACCTGTTATACGTACAGTAGGGCTGGGCGATAAAATGATAAAAATATGTATCGCGATAGACACGTGATCGATATCAATAAAAAAATGTGTTTGATAAAACGTTCGATAATTTTTATTCTTTGTCGGAAGAAAACAGAGGTTGCGGAGCTAGTTTGGTTGCTGTCATGCGCACTCGCTCCGCGACCGGCACTAGGACCCTGAAGTAGTACGGTCGCGATTCAGGAAACACCAAGTACTTGTTCACACGGGCGTTAAAATCAAGCGTTTTTCTGCCATTCGTACCGTCCGGTGAGCGCGGATGAAGCGCAGAGGGTTTTCTACACATAGGAGTCAATGAGAGTGTTCACACGGACTTTGGTGATGTGTGTTTATACGGCGTTAAAAAAACGTTGCATGCAGCTTAAAGGAGACAAGATGGCGCTTCACATCGCTCAGTCATTGAGTCTGCCAATGCCGTTTCCGGCGCTTCGCCGGATCTTATGTGAGTACTCACAATTTTGGGTCCAATTACTGATTGAGTGTGAGTTGCTAGAACGCGGGTTTAATTGTGTAAACTCTTGCTCTCGGCGTGAGAGAGTTCTTACAATAACTCTCGTGGTTATCCTGCCTGTTCACGCTATTTCCGCATTTGGGTTTACCGTCCACGCTACAAGGGCTCATAGATATATATACTGACTAGATGTTGCCTCTGATGCTGCTGTCCATTGGAACGATGCGTCAGCGCGGCCGCCATCTTGGGTCGGGGGAAGCCGTGTCTACTCTGCATTAACATTGGCAGAGAACTAACAACGATTAAAATCACCTTAATTTGCTTAATTTTCAACCGATTTTCAAGCCGTTTGGTTTATTATAAATGTCAGACATATATTTATTGATAGAACATATATTAATTAATTATTTTACTTATTTAATTAATTTGTTCTACAATGCACAAAACAATTACAAGGATGCTGATAGTGATATGAAAAAAAAAACATGAATAATATAAAATAAAGTATATATAAACTATAAATAAATAGATAAATAATAGAGCAAAATTTTAATGAATAAAGGCATGAGTTTAAACAAAAAAAGCGGGAAAAAAAACAATTATGGACTTCCTGACCAACAGACCTCAGAATGTTAGGATGGGGAACCGAACATCTGCATCTAGGCAGAAATTAAATCATCATAAATCGTCCAAATCTCAAATAATTTTTTTTGTTTTTTGGTTTGTTCCAACTGACAGACATGTATTTATGATCGAGTCCAGAGAAAATGGAAGCTTTTGATATTAATCTACTTTAAAACTAGGTGTACATTTATTATTCTTCCACTTCAGTGAACTTAAAATTAACTATTGCTACTTACCTTAGCCTAGTCTACTGCACACAAAATGGCCACAATGGTGTGATATCCATACTTAAAAATACATGTTAACTAAAACATTTGAATTGTACTGGTTTATTTTGTACATCAGCAAACCTGCAATACAACGACCCAGCGTAAAATGGTTATATAACACAAAAACATTGATCTGAATGCCGGGAAACTTTGGCTCTTCCTTCAGATCCCCGACCCAAGATGGCGGCGATGTTGACGTATGCTTAGAGGCCCAAGGCGACATCTAGTCAGTATATATATCTATGACAAGGGCTAACTGCTAGTCTTCTGGTCCGCCTCCGGTTGCCCGTGACAGTTGCATTAACAAAGGCACTCGCTCTCTGGTAACCTAGCAACGTAGGGAGTGATACACTAACAGCCAACCATGTAACAGTATGGTTGCGCCATATACATTTACATTTAGGCATTTGGCAGACGCTCTTATCCAGAGCGACTTACATTTTTATCTCATTATACATCTGAGCAGTTGAGGGTTAAGGGCCTTGCTCAAGGGCCCAACAGTGGCAACTTGGTGGTTGTGGGGGTTTGAACCTGGGATCTTCCGAACCATAGTCCAATGCCTTAACCACTGAGCTACCCCTGGCCCCGTATCGTTGTCTCGTGCTGGTCTGCTGGATTCCTCTTCAAAAGCAGAAAATGCACTTTGCACGATTTTATTACACTTTATTAAGCATTTCTTACATTTTCTTTCATTTTGTACCTCATGTTTATATTTTATTTATTTATTTATTTATTTATTTTCCATGGTTATTGACATTTCTGTCTTAATAATTGAGGGGACTATGATCAGAGGAAGGTTAAGTTTAAAATAAAAATGTTAAAATGTAATATATTTTTCTCCTGGTCCTTATTTTAAACGGGTCATAAAAAATATCAATAATTATCGATATCGACCAATATGAAACACTGATATCGTGATATAGTTTTCAGCCATATCGCCCAGCCATAACGTACCTTATAATAAGTACAGTAATATGTAATATTTACTTACTAAGGTAACATTATTTTTATATTGATACCCCACATGTTCCATGTTCTATCGTCTATCAATTTTAGGTGTTCACAGACATCAGGCCCATGATCTTTCAAGTTTCTATCCCCTGCCTTCAGGAGGAGTTGGCCAGATTACCCCATCTATGGGTTGGTAAGTTCCAAAAATACTGTTTTGTAACACTATATATCTACACCAAAAACTATGCCTGACTAACTTTGTCAGTCAGGTCATTTACATTTAATATGTACATTATTTACGAACCTTAATGGGTTTTTGGTGTGTGTGTGTGTGTATATATATATATATATATATATATATATATATATATATTCATTCATTCATTCATTCATCTTCTATACCGCTTTATCCTGTATTTAGGGTCACGGGGACCTATCTCAGGAGACTCAGGGCACGAGGCAGGGTACACCCTGGACAGCGTGCCAATCCATATATATATATATATATATATATATATATATATATATATATATATATATATACACATACATACACACACACACACACACACACAGAGACAACACATATATTCAAAGTGTATTCAGACCGCTTTACCTTTTTGATTAGCTAAATGTGATACATTTAGTTGCATTTGTACAATTGTTTGCTATTTTGGAGGGTGAATTTTACTCCTTTCTAAGGTTTATGATCAGTTTTATCTTTTTCTTCTGACAAACTTTGCAGAGCCCATGAAAGGACTATTGTAATTCCTGCTCCGGTATAATTATATTGTCATCCACAATGTTACATAATACATTGTCATTTTTGCCAGATATTTTCAATTCCATCCTTAAAAATAAGCTATATTTACCATGATTGCATGGCAAGGGCCATTATTTCTAAAAAAACATACACTACTTCGCAAAAGTTTGGGATAACTTTTGGGATTACTTAGAAATTTAATTGTTTAAGGAAACACACAAAATTAGACTGAATAGGAAATATAGAAAAAGAACAAGACATGCTGACATTATCAGAGATCATGATTTTGATTAAAATGTTCTTCAAACAAAAGAAAAATAGGTATTCTATTTGTACATTTTTCAAGATAATCTGATGAGATTTCACCCCATGCTTCCTGAAGCATCTCCAACAAGATGGATTGGCTTGATGGAGTGTTCCTCCGTACCATACGGTCAAGTAGTGTTCAGATCCGGAGACTGTGATGAGACCACTCCATTACAGTCCATTTAGGGCTGGGCGTTACAGCAAAAAAAAAAAAATTAGGATATAATGTTTCATAACACTCAGTATCGGTAATTATTGAATATTTATGAATGAAAACCAGTAGAAATTTTCTTTAATTTAACCACTTTATTTTAATTTACCAACATTACTAAGGCAAATAATTTTAATAGTCAAAAACAAAAAAATGTGAACAAAAATATCTTGTCTCTTATGTCTTATAATAAATTAAATATAAGTGTTAAAGAGACTCTTAAACTTAATAAATAAATTAATAAACATCTGTAAGATGTCAATAATAACAATACACAGTAAACCTCAAAGTCTGTAAACAAAACAAATTATAATAATCAAATATGAGCTTTTCAAGTAGAGGAACCAACCATCATTATTCACACATATACTATACCTGTACATTGCAACATTACAAATTGTGAGCAAGAAAGACAAGCTGGTTCACTCTATCTCTGGATTTAATGCTGCAGTACAAGTACTGTACATGTGACTACTGTACATCACCCCCTGGGCTAAAAGTTCATTCTGAGGGGGTGCTGGTGGCTGGGATGCACAAGTATTTTTTGCAAGCTTGTGTAGCACTACATCCAAAGAAACTATATGTGGATGATTACGCAATTATTAATTAACTTTACTCACAGATAGCGGAGTGTAACCGGCCAAAACACAGCGACCGAGTCCAGTTGTTGAGTGAAGCGGCTCGCCGTATTCGTCCCGCTGTCAGTCGTGATGCACACGTGGTTGCTTTCATTTAGACCGCATGAGAGCAGCAGCGCATCAGCTAGGGTTTGCGCAGCTAGGATAAAACAATAAAGTGCTGGGATTTTAGTCTTAAAAAAATTAAGAAAAAAATTAAGTTTTAGTATTTCTTTGGCAATTTAGTATGCAATCGCATTGTTGCCGAGTATCTCCATCGCACAAGCAAATTGCTTGTGTTTCCATACTTGGCTGGGGCGGTTTTTTTTCTTTTTGCAAAGCTTACACACGACATTGTTCTGGTGTTGATCAGAAGTAAAGAAACCAGAAAAGGTGAGCTGATGCATCCTTTTTGATTCACAATCTCCTCCCTGCTGCGTGACACGGCACTCATTTTCGCGTGTGTTATTCTGACATGAGTTGGTGATGACACACACAACGTGGCGTGGCTGTGTGAGCTTATTGGCTGTTTCCTGGTCACTCGTGGCACGCTCATTCATCGGGAGATCTGATAGGCTGTTGAGATTAAGGCAAGGCGCACGCTCATCAGCCAGCCGCATTTTTTAAAAACTATAGCGCTTCATACCGAACTTTTTTTTTAATCGTTATCGACAATGGTGTACCATCAATAAATAGCGATACCGTTTTATGGCTCAGCCCTAAGTCCATTAAATTTAATTGTTAATGAAATGGATAAAATAGTTTGTGAATTGCATGAAAATTTGCAAGTGAGCCCAAACTTTTGTTGAGTAGTAGTGTAGTTTAGTGTAGATTTAAATTAGACCAGATAATAATAATAATAATAATAATAATAATAATAATAATAATAATCAACTGTGCAGACTTGTTTTGTGGCTATGATTGTTATGTTCTGGCAAAGAACCTTAAACACAAATACATAATATTTTACAAATACATTATATGCCTGATCAGTGATAGTTTCATTAACAATAAGCACTTTGTGTGTAAGAGAACTCATTTTTAACAGTCCTAGCTTCACATCAGAGAGTTCTGGGTGTGTACCAGTATACAATATGGTATTATGTTAATTAGATTTAAAAAAGCTTAGGACTACTTTGGTCTACATTTTTGTTTAGCTCAGGGAACAAACATGGTCTCACTATGGTAGAACCTGAGTGAAGGCTTAGTGCAGCTAGCAATATGTTTGTTTAGCCTGTTTGTGTGCTCCTTAGGGTGGCATCTGGATTGTCACTGATTAACAAGGCCTATTCTGGGACTATGAACTATTAGAAATGAGAGCAGCACCATCCTGAGTGAGATGGACACTGTCCCACCTGAACAGGCCACCCCCTGTCCTTAAAATTATTCCTTTTTCGGAGCACCATCTATACATCCAGTATTTCAAAGACCAAAACCTGCTGAAATGACCTTCCCTCCCTCCTTCTTTCCTAATGAGTTGATTAGTTGATCCTGTCTTGCTCGACATTTTGGACCTTTTTCTCACCTCAAGAACTTTTCAGTGTCTGTGTATCTGGCCTTTCAATTCTTACTGATGATCAGTGGTTTAGTATATATATATATATATATATTTACATGGGTACGGAAAGTATTCAGACCCCCTTAAAATGTTCACTCTTTGTTATCTTGCAGCCATTTGCTAAAATAATTTAAGTAAATTTTTTTCCTCACTAATGTACACACAGCACCTCATACAGTATTAACAGAAAATCACAGAATTATTGAAAATTTTGCTGATTTATTAAAAAAAAAAAACACTGAAATATCACATGATCCTAAGTATTCAGACCCTTTGCTCAGTATTTATTAGAAGCACCCTTTGATCTAATCCAGCCATGAGTCTTTTTGGGAAAGATGCAACAAGTTTTTCACACCTGGATTTCGGGATCCTCTCTAGTTCTGTCAGGTTGGATGGTAAACGTTGTTGGACAGCCATTTTTAGGTCTCTCCAGATATGCTCAATTGGGTTTAAGTCAGGGCTCTGGCTGGGCCATTCAAGAACAGTCACAGAGTTGTTATGAAGCCACTCCTTCGTTATTTTAGCTGTGTGCTTAGGGTCATTGTCTTGTTGGAAGGTAAACCTTCGGCCCAGTCTGAGGTCCTGAGCACTCTGGAGAAGGTTTTTGTCCAGGATATTCCTGTACTTGGCAGCATTCATCTTTCCCTTGATTGCAACCAGTCGTCCTGTCCCTGCAGCTGAAAAATACCCCCACAGCATGATGCTGCCACCACCATGCTTCACTGTTCGGATTGTATTGTACAGGTGATAAGCAGTGTTTGGTTTTCACCACACATACCGCTTAGAATTAAGGCCAAAAAGTTCTATTTTGGTCTCATCAGACAAGAGAATCTTATTTCTCACCATCTTGGCCATGCGGGCTTTCATGTGTCTTGCACTGAGGAGAGGCTTCCGTCAAGCCACTCTGTGATAAAGCCCCGACTGGTGGAGGGCTGTAGTGATGGTTGACTTTCTACAACTTTCTCCCATCTCCCGACTGCATCTCTGGAGCTAAGCCACAGTGGTCTTTGGGTTCTTCTTTACCGCTCTCACCAAGGCTCTTCTCCCCCGATAAGGCCTCCCGGACGGCCAGCTCTAGGAAGGGTTCTGGTCGTCCCACACATCTTTCATTTAAGGATTATGGAGGTCACTGTGCTCTTAGGAGCCTTAAGTGCAGCAGAAAGTATTTTGTAACCTTGGCCAGATCTGTGCCTTGCCATAATTCTGTCTCTGAGCTCTTCAGGCAGTTCCTTTGACCTCATAATTCTCATTTGCTCTGACATGCATTGTGAGCTGTAAGGTCTTATATAGACAGATGTGTGGCTTTCCTAATCAAGTCCAATCAGTATAATCAAATCCAGCTGGACTCGAAGGTGTAGAACCATCTCAAGGGTGATCAGAAGAAATGGACAGCATCTGAGTTAAATATATGAGTGTCACCGCAAAGGGTCTCAATACTTAGGACCATGTGATATTTCAGTTTTTCTTTTTTAATATATTTTTTCCCCTTTAGGCTGCTTTTCAGTTTAATGTTTTGGTAATGTGCTGTTATAATAAGAGTTAAGCTCTTCCTGTTGTGACCGAAGTTTGAATCAATGTCATTCCATTGTCATATCTAATTTTTATCCAATTGTTCAATTGTTTTTTTTTTTTTTTTTGCTTTTTAAACTTAAAATAATTAGTTAATCATTTACTATTTATATAGTCATTGTTTATGCTCTTGCTGTTGCTCCCTGCAATTTCTGCTTTTTGCTTGAGAAGAAGCAGAGGATGGGTTGGATTAATTCAGTTCAATTCAACTCAATTTAATTTTATTTGTATTGTGCTTTCAACAATCATTATGCATCCTCCATCAGCCACACAGGGCCTCCAGAAGCAGGGCACTAGTATGAATCAGACAGGTCCAGGGGGCAGAGGGGGTCTGGATCACTGGTAGCACAGGAGCAGCATATGTAGCTCGAGAGAGAGGGACGGAAAGAGAGAGAGAAGAGACGAGAAAAAAGTTAGGTATGGTCACAGTCACATAATCTATAGCGTGAATGTATATTTACTGTAAGCAGGGACTTCGGCAGGACTAATTATAGTTATCAGCATACTGTAACTAAAAGGAGGAGCCAGAATGAAACATAGACATGAGGGCTGTCTGGGATGTAAAGCAACCATTCACCTCACTGTCAACAAACCTGAGTGATAGAGAAAGAGTCCTAGCATGTCCTAGCATTTTCCAGAATGCTTTATGTATAATGATCTCTAACGTCTTAGATAATCTCTACAGTGGCACGCTCTTGATGGTTGCTACATATTGTATGCCCAGTGTTGAACAAAGGTGTTTTTGTCGGAATGCATAGAGTTGTTGACTTTTGAACTTGGTGTGTGCCCACTTGCACACATTATAGGTGAAGATGGCGATGATGTACAAGTCATAGACCCTTATTCATCTTATGGTGCTGACTTTGTTCTTGTTTTTTTTTTTAAGCTCTAGATGTACACCACTGTACTTTTTCAGTATCACTAAGGAGAGCAGAGGTTTTGATCTTTGGTCTGTTCTTGTTAAATAGTTTTCTCTGGCATGTCAATGTTCACAATAAGATTACATTTCTTGAGTTTTTGCAAATGTTTCTTGTTCTATGACGTGTACCCTGTGGATGTGCTGATTAGATCAGTCTTGTGGGCAAAAATAATCTTGTTGCACTTGTGTTTTAGACTTCTCTCATGGCCAGCCCAAGATAGATAGTAAAGAGAACTGGGCTGAAGGGAGCCTCCTTGTGGTGTGCCGATCTTGGTGCTGAGAGTCTAAGACAGAAAGTTCTACTCTGTCTATTCTTACTTGGAGTTTAGTAGGGCTTTTATCATCCTCCAGTGTGATTGTTCTAAGCTCTTTGAATAGTTTCTGTGGAGCTGTGGTGTCAAACATTCAACTCATGTCTAGACCTAGGATTTGAATAATTTCTAGTGCTGACTATCTATTTATGAACATATAATGTATTGGATGTGCTTCTATAGGAACCCACATTTGTTTGGGAGGTTAACTTTTCTACAACACGTCAGAGCACGATGAAAAAAAGGATTTTGTACAGCATGTTGAGGACAATTGATCTGAGGTGGCTCACTGCTCCAGGGGCTGTTCCATGTTTGTGTAGAACTATCAGTGTTTTTGCTAAGTTCTAGTTCTTCATCAACATATTGTTGAGAATGTTTGCAACCTACTGATGTATAATTGGGATGCTGTTTTTAGTTTTTTCACTGTTATTTCTAACTGGTGGTGAAGTTTGAGAGGTCCTTTTGGAATTCTTTCCTACTGTGATCGTGTCACATTCCCAAAGACCATTTTTGAGTTGAAGTCATCAGTGATTGCTTTCTCACTTCGCTCTTTTTGTTAGGCATTGTAGACATTGATTGACATTTATTCGGTTGTATTTATTTGTGGCCACAATGTCAATAATTTATTGTTAACAGCCTAGTTCAAGAGTTGTCAATGTCTCATCCAAGCCTTTAACAAGAAATGTATCAAAATGGCTTAGCATAAACAAAATCTAAACATGGTGTTTGAAATCTTAGACTTATAGACATTAAGCAATCTTTATTAATCTAGGTACTGGTAAATAACTTTCACCTTTTGATTAAAGTAAAGAGATTTGCTCCGGCACTCTGTGGTGAGTAAAAAGTAAAAAAACAGAAAACCTTAGTCAAGTTGTCTCAACAAGATCTTTTATGTATAAGTAATTTTTAAGAAGCTACAATTTTCACTTATATTATTTACAGCATTAAAAACAATAAATGACCATAAAATTAATATAACAAATTAAATAAAAATGATATGGTCTGAATACCTTCTGAATATATTGTCTATTTCTCCTGTATAATACTTTTTGGAATAAGTGAAATTGTGACATGTCCGATTATTTTGAAATGCCAGGGCCAACATTTATAATACCTTACATACAGTAATTAGAACCAGACTATTTATATTGACTGCTTGTTGATTCTGCTTTCATCTCATAATTGTAAATCTGTTTCATATTTTACAATAATTGTATTATTTTATAGAGAAAAAATAATTTTAAATAAAATAATTCTCAAACCATTTACTCTACCATCCTAAATGTAGACAATAATATAGAATAAATACTTTGTTAAATTGTTATTTAATGTTAAATCATGTTAAATTAATGTATGCCTTCATATGCGAATATGCAATAATAGTATTATACAAATACTGCATACTGTATTTAAGCACTTGTGGTTGTTTTTAATTAAAATTTTTACCATGAGCGACCATATGTCTGGCATTAGATGTTTTATGTGATTTGTTTCGTCCTTTGCTCTGTCTAAAGACATTAAATAAAATGTGGTTAAATGCAGCTATTCTGTTAGTCAATGTGGCAGCAGCATTATCCATGATATCATGCAGAAACAGGTCGAGTTTCATCTTCACTGTCATATAAACACAAAATTTGAATAAAAATAGGCCCATCACTAAGAATGCTCCTTCAGTTCTTCTCAACAATAACACATGAAAATGTACACAATAAGTAAACAATTAAGTAAACAATAGGCCTACTTGCTCTGACAAATGCTGGTGCTGTAGCTCGAAATGTGGTTGATATGCACCGAACGGCCATAACATTAACATCCAGCCACAGTTCACCAGATCTCAACATTTGCTAGTCACTCACTCACTCATCATCTATACCGCTTTATCCTGTATTCAGGGTCACACACTCATACGCACACTCACACACTACAGGCAATTTGGGAATGCCAATTATGCCTACAGGCCAGTGGTGGCTCAGAGGGCTAAGGCACTGATTGGAAGATCTGCGATTCGATCCCCAGCTCCACCATGTTGCCACTTTTGGGCCCTTGAGCAAGGCCCTTAACCCTATCTGCTCCTGGGGCGCTGTATCACTGCACTGTATGAGTGCTCCTGCGCTCTGACCCCAGTTACGCTGGGATATGCAAAGAAGGAATTTCACTGTGCTTGTAATGTATATGTGACAAATAAAGGCTTAACTTAACTTAACCATACCACCTACTTGCTAGTCAGTGCACCGTTATTAGACAGAGCACCTGAAAACTGACATTAAGGAGGTCTTACCATCTCATGTATATGAAATCACCAAAATTTTTATGAACTTAAGCATTTTAAGAAATCAGTGTAGTAAGGTTTTTCTCTTCGTTCCCTCTAACGAAAGATCAGAGTCATTGAACCTAGAAGCGCAATTTCTTTTGAGGCAGAGGACTTTTTCTTGGGCTGTGAAGAATACTTTACACATCATATTTTTACCTGGAATTTTTGATAATTACACGTAAGACTATTAGGCACTAGCACAGTACCATATTAGACAGGACAGCACATCGTGTAAACACCAGATTAGTGTGAGAGAGATGCAAACATTGTCACAGGTTCATGGATAAATCCGGTCATGTCACACAACATCAGAATAGGTCAATATAAAGGATATTTTTTCATCCAATATCTCACAATTTAAAATATATTGATATATCTTAAATAATCAATTCCACCAAGCATTTTAAGAGAATGTGGAAATGAGATATGCATTTTTTTTCACTGTATTTTTCACAAAAAGGACAACAGTTTATGGTTATATTCCTGATTCTAAGCTTTTTTTCTCCATGTCTTTGTCTGTTTGTTTATGTGCATGCATGCATGCATGTCTTACAAGGTCCGTCAGTTATATCACACTCACTTACTCTCCCTCTCACTCTGGTTATGAGAATCACTTTAAACAAAAAACAGCCACAAATACAACATCCAAATCCAACCTCTACCACATACAGAAACTCCTAAACTAGACTCACCCATTGACTGTATTTTACACGCCTGGTTTGCACAGTGGAGCAGCTTATGGATCAGGAAAGTCACATATCTGAAGTTGGTGTAAAATTTCAAGCACATGTGGTCTTCTTTGGCTGAGTCAACTCGCTATCAAGCATGTTTTTTTTACTAATAAAATCAAATGGCACTCTAGGTCATGACACAATAAACCGTGAATGGCCACAGGCTTTCTGTATAAGATTCTGCCTGTTTTACTGCTTTCATACCACTGGATCAAGCAATAGCACTCAGAACTGCAATGTGGGAATAAATCTGGGAGTGGTGTGCTCCCCACCTATTGGACTTTATAGGTATGCTGTCCAGTGCCTAAAGTGTTGCTGGGCTTCACCCATTAGGCAGTCGTAAATATTTGTGAAAAAATGAGAAGCTTCATTTCAGGGTTTGGCACCAGTGTGACACTAAGCAACACACGAACAAAGCAGACTTGGGTGGAGATGACTGTGGAACATTTTTGCCAGTGCTTCTGGATAGGGACAAAAAAGTAATTAGCATTAGCATTATTTAGCTAAATAGTCTTACTGTTTGCTCAAACCAGTTTAGCCTTTATGTTCTAAACTATATTAACTTAACATTTCCACCAACAGGATTGCTGCTCAGTAGATGCTTTTGTTTTTCATATCATTTTGTCTGTAAGATTTATAGACTGTTATGTGTCCTAGGAGATCCACAATTTCTGAAATAATTTACCACAGTCAAGTGAAGCTTGTGACCTGTATCTGCATGATTTTATGCATTACTCTGGTGGCCCATAATTGATTGATTAGATAAATGCATACAAAAAAACAGGAAATACTATTAATAAGGCTAATCAGTGAATATAGAAAATTTGCAATAAAAAAAAAGCTTGGTCAGAAGGTCACCTGAACCGTACCTTACCTACCCCAACTCCCAATTACCTGCAGGCAAAGTCAGCCTGTCTATCCACTCTCCTCGTGTGGCTTCAGGCAGCCCTACTCTTCCAGTCTCAGCAGCAACCCGTCCTATTCCAGGTATAGTATCAGCTGAAATCATCCTGAGTCTGAGGTTTCACCTAAAAGTGCCTGCTTGTGCAACTTCTGCTCAGCCTCGCTTGCATAAGCTTTTGCCATGTATGTGCTCTACATTGCTTTAAACAAATAATTGCCCAAAGACTATGCAGTCATGTGTATATAAATAAAGATAGTTGTTGTTCAAACTGAGCTACTTGCAAAACCTCTTTAACAAGACCTAGACTAATAATGCGTTCAACCAAAGCTTGTAATTCAGATTTCAACTTAACCAGGATTCGTATCAAGAATTTGACAAATTCTTGTCAATTCCTACCCAGACAGCACACATATGCAGCCTCAGAGTGCTACTTTAGGGGCCAGGGGTAGCTCAGTGGTTAAGGCATTGGACTACGGTTCGGAAGATCCCAGGTTCACAACCACCAAGTTGCCACTGTTGGGCCCTTGAGCAAGGCCCGTAACCTTCAACTGCTCAGATGTGTAATGAGATACAAAATGTAAGTCGCTCTGGATAAGAGCGTCTGCCAAATGCCTAAATGTAATGTAATGTAATGTACTTAAGCCTCAGAGCAGTAGATGAGACTCAGAGCTCCTATTTCTAGCATCTGTCAAGCATCCGCAATATATTTGGACGAAAGCACAGATACGTCTGGTCAATGTTCACCCGAATCTAAAGTTGCATTGGCAAAATGTAACACGGAGAGCTTTTTTGTAAGTGGCAATATGCCGCAAAAACATCTGCAACAAAATGCTCACCAGATAACATTTGGATGATGAATCAAAGCTAATACCATGGAAGTTAAAATAACTACTGACATCCAAAAGGAACTTCCTTTTCTCCCCCCTTTTACTTTCCACTTCATCATTCACATGGTTCATCCTTATCAATCAGTCCAGCTTTCCCTTGTGACGCTTATATGGGCATAAGAAAATTTATTGTCGGACTGAATGCCATTAAAAAGAACTTCCATTATAAATGTTTCTAAATAGAAGTTAACCTAAGGAGAAGAGGTCAGCTTTTTAATGTTACTTCATGCTATAGCTTCCCAGTGGCAATGCTGAGACTGCAGCTTTCGCTGGCATTGCATTAAAAATTTTCAGGGGACCCACAAGCTTTTGCATACTTGCGTGAACCATGTTTAGGGCTTTAGTGTTTGGTTGTCTGGATTTTATCTAGATCGATCTACTAGCCAGCAGTTATTTTTCTGAGTAACCTTTATTTTTATGATTTTTTAAAATAAATTTTATTTTTAATTTTTTTTATTTTATTTTTTCATTTTACAGTCCACCATATGGGATGACTAGCACAAGTTTTTTGTTTCATAAAGTGCTCATTGCTTTTTGCCATGAAGAGAATAATGTTTACCTCTGTTTACTCCTATTGTTTGTGTTTTTTCTTGAGCTGGAGTTCTTTATGTCATTCAGTCTGACATTAAAGTTTTTTTAATTGAATCGTGTCCCGTCATTATACACACACTAAATTGGGATTAGGCAGTGATGCCTCAGGCCCCCAAGTTTCTGGGTTGCTGTTTGGAGGGTCGGGTTTGATTCCTGCCACTGAACAAGGCAACAGAACTGACCAATGTATGGGATGATCTGCGAGGACAAGGTAAGAGAGGACTCTTAGGGGAGAAGGGGTTATTGAAAACTACTCTTTTTCTCCAATAATATTAGATTTGATTTGCCCAAACATCTTCTGGATAGAATTTCCCAATTAGCAAACACTATCCATGGTACATCTTGTAACCTTATACAGTATAACCTTGGATTACGAGCATAATTCGTTCTGTAACTGTGCTCGTATTCCAAAACACTTGTAAACCAAATTGAATTTTCCCATAAGAAATAATGGAAACTCAAATTATTTGTTCCACAGCCCCCAAAAATAAATACAGAAAAATAATTAACACAAAATATTAAGTAAAAATAAAACAAATTAACCTCCACTTTACCTTTAAAGAAAAGTAAAAATAAATCCAGACAGATAAATGTTTGTTTTTGCGCACAGGTGCTGTGTATTAATGATGCATTAGGGTCCCGCTTTTATGAAATTATTTGGCCCGCCCCAGCCCGCCCCCGCACCACTGTATCTATTTTTACAACCCGCCCCGCACCCGCAAGTAAAATTGATGTAAATTCCCGACCTCAATTTCTCCCGCACCATCTTCACTTTTATTTCTTTGTTTTTGTTGTGACTGGCAGCGGTAGCTGCTTGGCGCTTTCATGACTTGTCACGTGACATAACCTTATTAAAGAACTTAGATATATAGATATTCCCAAATATTTAATATAGGCTATAGGGAATTGCACGCAACATACATGGATTTTATATTTAATTTTGTTTTTAATGACCCGCCCCGTAAATAAAGTGACAATTTCTTTACCCGACCCAACCAGTTACCAGACGACCCGTGCATCACTACTGTGTATGTGAATCTAAAGTAAGTTCCCCTCTCCCCCTTCTCCTCTCACACAGTTATACTTCCTCCACTCTTTTCACACACACGCGTGAACCCAATTGAAATGTTTTATCTGAAAAATAAAAAAGGAATCTCTTTAATGACACTCGATTGGAAATCGAACAGAATCACTGCAATAAAGTAAAAATAAAACAAATTAAACGGCACTTTACCTTTGAAAAGAATAGCGACAGAGAAGTGTTACTGTGTAGAGCAGAGAAAAAGAGTGTGTGTGTGTGTGTGTGTGTGTCTGTGAAGGCGAAAGTAGGATGGGTCTGTGTGTGTGTGTGTTTGTGTACATAGATACACAGACACAAAGAGCAGGCTATATAGATGCAGATTTTTAACCTCTCTAATGAGACTTGCTTTTGCTTTATTCATTACATGCGCTGTACACACACGCATATAGACACAAAATAAAATATGTTTTACGTGCACACACATGGTCACCGTATTATAGTAAACAGTACATGCGTGCACGGATGTTGATTGTACCAGTAAGAGACGCGCACTAAGACCCAGCAGGGGAGACGTTTATTACCCACAATTCCGCAGCGCAAGAGAGAGAAAAACCGTTTGCTCAGTTGTGATCATGTGACGCTCGGCATCAAAACAAGAAGAGCCTGCGTGATACATGATACTCGATACTCGTAAACCAAGACTTGTTTGTCTTCCAAGAACACTCGCAATTCAAGGTTTCACTGTATATGAGGAAAATGTAACTTGATAGTCATCTGCCAGACATACAGGTGCATCTCAATATTTAATAGTTTAATTGATTTCAGTAATTCAATTGAAAAAGTGAAACTCATATTATATAGATTTATTACACATAGATTGATATATTTGAAGTTTTTATTTCTTTTAATTTTGATAATTATGGCTTACAGCTAAAGAAAAGCAAAAATTCAGTATTTCAGAAAAATATAATATTCTTTAACACAAGTAAAAAAAAAAAAAGATTCTTAACACTGAAATGTTGGACTCCTGAAAAGTATGAACATGTTTAGCTATCAATACTTGGTTGAGACTCCCTTTGCAGGAATTACTAAAGCAATGATGCGTGGCATGGAAGCAATCGGTCTGTTGCACTGCTCAGGTGTTATGGAAGCCCAGGTTTCTCTGATAGCGGCTTTCCACTTTTCTGCTTTGTTGTGTCTTGTGTCTCACATCTTCCTCTGGGTATGCTCCTTAAACCAGGTATTAGTACTGCCAAGTCCTGTTGGAAAATTAAATCAGCATGTTCATAAAGCTGGTCAGCAGTGGGAGGCATGAAGAGCTGGTAGATGGCTGCGGTGACATTGAATCTGATAAAAACACAGTGCACCAACACCAGCTGATGACATGGCTCCCCAAAAACACTCCTGACTGCAAACTTTACACTGAACTTCAAGCAACTTGGATTCCATGCCTCTCCTATCTTCCAAATTAAATGCAAAAGTCCTTTTTTCATCTGGCCCACTAAGCAACAGTCCAGTCCTTTTTGTTTTTAGCCCAGGTGTGATGGCCTCATGGATACTTCTATGCGTGGTGGCTCTTGAAGGACTGAGACCAGGCTTAGAGAACATTTGCAGGTGTATTGAGTTAATTAGCTGATTAGAGTGTGACACCAAGTTTTTAGAGTCTCCAAAATTGAACTTCTTCACAATACTTATTTTAATGTTCTGAGATACTGAATTTTCACTGCAAAGCCATAATCATAAAAATTAAAAGAAATAAACACTTAAAATATATCAGTCTGTGTTTAATGAATCCATATTATATACATAGAAATACAACTTTTTAAAATTAAATTACTGAAATAAGTCAACTTTTAGATTATATTATTTTTCCAGTTTATTGAGATGCAACATGGTGCTAACAGTAAACCAAACTATTACGTTGAATATAATGGGCATTGGTGGCTCAGTGGTAGGTCTTTCGCCGGCCCGGGTTCAGTTCCCAGCCAGTGCCCAAACCCCAGGCACTTGATGCAACGCCAGTCTGAAGACCGGATAAAATTGGAGGGTTGCGTCAGGAAGGGCATCAGGTGTAAAAACCTGTGCCAAGTTGTTGTGTGGATCAGTTGATCTGTTGTGGCGACAGTATTTATTTTAGATCATGCAACATCTATTTAACATTGTTAAATGTAAAACTGACAATAGACTTTACTGGTAAATATACATAACTCATTAAAATTAGTTGGGTAGGTTGAAGCTAACAAATGGCAATCATGTTTTTCTGCACTTTTTAAAGTTTGAATGCACGGAGGTCAGAATGTATGTAATTGAGTTCAGTGCCACAAGTTTAATGCAACATTATTACATTATAATGCGATGGACATTGGACATTGCAGTCCACTATCCAATATTATATTATTATAAAAAGACCATCACATACAAATATAATTTTATTAAATCGCAATGGTTTTAATCACAGCCTTGCAAGCTCTTGCAAACCATTGCTGTTGCTTTTCACATCAGCTCTGCCATCAAAGTATTGATTTGTAGGGACATTAAATTAAATATTAATTTTACTACTATTTTATATAAATTTAATTTCATTGTGATTAGCATTGTTGCCTTGAACATTCAGGGATGAATCTTCCCTCTGGTTTGCATGCCAGTGGAGTTTGCTTGTTCTCCCTGTGGGTTGTGGGTTGCCTCCAGGTATTTTGGTTTCCTCCACAGCCCAAAAACATGCAGTACATGCTGACTGGTTATTCTAAATTGTATGTAGTGTGTGATTCGGTGTGTGAGTGTCACCCATCAGGGTTTATCTCCTGTACAGTAGTCGTCTTGAACCTAAGTTCACTGGAATAGCCTACAGGTCTTGCGACCCTACACAGGATAAAAGGTATAGACGATGAATGAAAAATTCAGTTATGCTTATAACAAGTGACATTCTTGCAAAGTAGCTTTACAGAAATGCAGATCACAGATTCTTAATGTCCGAAGTGATTACTTTCCGAGATGACATGAAGAAGAAAACCTTTCCAGGTGATAAGCGGCACAGGGGGACTGATAGGTGAAAGAGATTGAAACCCTCAGATTCTCAGGACCCTCAGGGAGTACTAAGTTAAGTATCCAGTTAGAAGTATCAGAAAGGTTGAAACAGAAAGGTAAGTGTTGTGACCAATATTTGGTTTGCTCATGAAAGGTAAACAATACTTTCTGCTTTTTGTTAACAAATGTATAACATGACCAAGTGGTAATTCTAGATTAAGGAGACATTTTTTCTACCAATTTTTGTGACCAGAAAAAGTCAAATCTGAAGACTCTTTTTAAGAAGCTTTTTATACTTACTTTGATAAGGATTTGAGGAGGTAAGGATGTAATCATCATTTATTATCAAAAGTCATAATTTTAGTGCTAACCACCTGCAATAACCACCTGCCAAATATTGTATAGGGCCCCTTCAAGTCATGGTCTCTTTAAGACCTGGGCTGTAGTATTTGCAGTATTTGGCTTCAAGATATTAGCAACAGATCCTTTAAATATTGTAAATTGCCATTTCTGGCCTGCTGAAACTCTTTGCCATATAAGTCAACCGATTTCCACACATTTCTGTAGTGTTGCATGACAAATTTTTTTCTGCCATTAAGAAACACCGTTATTACAAAAGGTGTGCACTTAGTTTGCAGCAATGTCAAAATATCACCTACATTAATGCGAGGACCCAAGGTTTCCCAGCAGAAAATATTGGCCAAGCATCATACTACCTCCACCAGTTTGCCTTCTTCTCTAAGTGCATCCTGGTCCCATCTCTCTGTGTTTTATGGTCACAGCCAGCCGCCCCTACACAGCCTTGTTTTAGGACGGCCATAGGCGAGTCAAACGTGACCATTCGACAGTTGGGCGGCTTCCTGACTGGGAATGGGGGCCTTGCGTCAAGGCAGCGACCTTGTACCTTTTGGCAGAAGCTAAAGGCGCAGTGGACGCTCATATGCTCCTTCAGCGGCTGTCTGTCCACCTTTAACCCTTGTATTGTCTTCACTTTTGGGACCCTCTGGTGTCATTCATGTCAAACTGACCCGGGACATACTTGGGGATTTAAAAACAAATTCTGAGATAAAATTTAATTTCATAAACAAATTAAATATAGTGTCTTTACCTCAATTTTAATCAACAGAGAGAACACATATGTTCAACAGTTGCAAAAAAACTATTAAAAATGGATGTGTGAGTCGTTATTTTGTCATAAGGATGTAATTAAAGTTAAAAATCCTCTATACTAATCAAGACTTGGGTGTCATAAATTATGCTTATCTTAGAAAAAAAATAAGTCACCAGCTACACTGTGGCTAGAGAAGATAGAGTCCTGGTCTCCTTTGGATGTATCGTGTCACCAGTGCCTTGCCTAGCTCCTCAAGTGCTCTTCTTTGGAGCTTCCTTTGGTTCCAGTCTGGGTTGATTGCCACCCAGCTTGTAAATGCATTATAGGTTGAGACAAGATCACTAGTGGCCACTCATAGCCATTCTTCATTGACAGCTGTAGCAGGTCAGCAGCTTATCAAACTGACTCGAAGGATGCAAATGCAAGTATAGTACCATGTGTTTTCAATTACTTTTTTTGTTTGTACATATATGGATAAGCTAAGGACATTGAGTTTCAGTTTCAGTTCTTGCTTGCTTCCTGTAGTCCATGACCAGTTATTTTGTTGTCCCAACATTGAGGGAGAGGTTGTTGTCATATTACCACTGTGAGTGCTCTGACCTTCCTATATGCTTTCTTCCAGTTATTTGAGATCAGGCTCATGGCCAAGAAACTTTATGAAGAAACATGGAAGAAATCAACACTGTTTTAGTCAGGAAACTCTATTAAAATTCATTTTTCTTTAAATGATTAAAAGCTGCCCTTGGTAGAGCTGCAGTTGTATGACTTCTTTAGTGGATACAGTGAGCCTGTTTTGAACTCCACATCTAATAAAAAGGAGGCTGCAAGCTTGACAGTGCCAGTCTCGGTTGTTTCATGTTAATAGGAGGTGATAACAATTCTTATATCCCTCTATCCTTGGTTGTCCTCTTCACACCAAGCCAGAATTCTTTCGGTGTCTGATCTGTAGACTTCGGCCTCATTGTGTAATGTCATCAATATGAACTGTTGCTCTTAACGAAGCTGAAATCAGAAGGTTGTCATGATCCTCTGTGTGCAGAAAGGCGGACGCATACGCAGGAGAATGTTTCAAACTTGTTTTTATTAACTTAGATATTCTCTTGGAAAAAATCCTCTTTCTTTTTTAACTCAAAGTCTTTCTCTTCTTAATTCGATTCTTTTAAATACGCAATACCAACCAAAACACTAAACAGACTCTACGTCTACCGCACACTCCCTGTGTGGGTAGCCCCCCGGAGTCCCACTTGTCCCTCGGACTCGCGTCAGGTCCAAAACCCGCCTGAGGCGTTTTCCAGGCGCACTTTGCCGAGCACGACAGGTGCGCTTCCCGGTGTCCGGTGATCGGGATGAGTTAGCGCTGTGAGGGAGAGATGACAGTATCCTTTAGCGTGAAGAGGCACAGAACGGGACAAACACACAGACACACAACTGTGAACGGACGAGACACTACGGGCTCGACCGGCTTAAATAAGGACACAACAGGATAGGACACAGGTGTAGGTGTTCTTGTGATTAGGGAGACATACCAACGTTGACACACTAGGTGGGGACAAAGTGTCGGCTCAATAATCCGGAGACCCAGATCTTATTACCCCGGGCCGCGGTGGTACCGATGTTACAGTACCCCCCCTCCCAGAACCGGCCTCTCGGGGGAGGCGAGGGCGACCCCGACGTCTTCCTTGAGGAGGTCGGAGCTCCCGTGTGGCCGGAGCCGACTGACCCGGAGGGCGTCCCGGAGGTCGAGGAGCTGGGCGGTCCGGCCGTTCCTGGTGAAATGTGGTGATTAACTCACGGTTTAGGATGTCTTTGGCCGGGACCCAGCTTCTCTCCTCCGGACCGTAACCCTCCCAGTCCACGAGATACTGGAGAGCTCCTTTCCTCCTCCGCGAGTCTAAGAGCTGGGTTACCTTGAAAGCCGGGGTGCCCTCGATCTCTACGGCCCCAGGCAGCGAGGGCTCAGCCCTGCCCTCGTCTAGGGGTCCCCGGATCACCGGCCTTAGAAGGGAGACATGAAAGACAGGGTTGATTCGCATATGAGAGGGTAATTTCAGCTTATAGGAAACAGGGTTAATTTGGGATAAAATGACAAAGGGACCTATGTAACGGGGGGTGAGTTTACGGCATGGGAGGTGAAGGTTGAGGTCCCGTGTCGAGAGCCACACTCGATCGCCTACCTGGAGCGGAGGTCCTTCCTTCCTTTGTCTATCGGCGTATGTTTTAAACCTAATGATTGCCCGGGCGATGTGCGCATGCGCATCTTCCCAGACTTTTTCCGCTTGTTTGAACCACGTATCCACCATGGGTACCTCGGTGGGCGTGGTGTCCCAGGGACAGAGCGGGGGTTGGTAACCTAGCACGCATTGAAAGGGCGTTAGACCGGTAGTGGAATGGATTAACGAGTTCTGAGCGTATTCTGCCCACAGTAGCCAGCTAGCCCATTCGTGTTGTCGGCTGCTACAGTATGCCCGCAGATATCTCCCTAGTTCCTGAACAGTCCGCTCTGCCTGTCCATTAGACTCGGGGTGATAGCCTGACGTTAGACTAACTGTGGTCCCCAATCTCTGGAAAAAAGCTTTCCAGACTTTGGCGATAAATTGGGGACCACGATCTGAAACAATATCTTCGGGCATGCCGTAGTGGCGAAACACTGTTGAAAAAAGGGCTTCTGTTACCTGAGTAGCAGTAGGGAGGGAGCCAAATGGAATGAACCGACACCCCTTAGAGAATCGGTCGACAACCACTAATACCGTCGTGTACCCTTGAGACACCGGCAGGTCCGTGACGAAGTCGACCGCAATGTGCGACCACGGCCGGTTTGGTGTCGGTAGGGGCATTAGTTTACCAACGGGTAGGCTACGAGATGTTTTGGTTGTAGCGCATACCGCACATGACGAAACCACTCTCCGCACGGTTTCTCTCATTCCCGGCCACCAGTATTTTCGTGCGATGTTCTGGAAGGTGCGCGTTATCCCGGGATGCCCGGATGCCACACTCGTGTGAACCGTGCTCACAACACTCTCTCGCAGCGTCCCGGGGACATAGACTCTGTCCGGAGGGCACTCGGGGGGCGCAGGGTCTGTCTGCCCCTCCCGAGTGATCTCCGCGTCCCACTCCCATGCCACCGGGGCGATCACGAGCGGCGCGGGGAGAATCGGCTCAGGTTTTATTGAGGAGGGGGCCGCTGGGTAACAGCGGGACAATGCATCGGCTTTTTTATTCTTAGATCCGGGCCGGTAGGTGATATGAAAGTGAAACCGTGTGAAGAACAATGACCATCGGGCTTGTCGGGGGTTTAGCCTTTTAGCTTGTTGGATGTATTCGAGATTACGGTGATCAGTGTACACAATGAATGGATATTTGGCTCCCTCTAGCCAATGTCGCCATTCCTCTAACGCCGCCTTCACTGCGAGCAGTTCTCTGTTGCCGATATCATAATTTTGCTCCGCTGACGTCAGTTTTCTCGAGAAAAAAGCACAGGGGTGAAGTTTCTCGGGTTTCCCATAGCGCTGAGACAATACCGCCCCTAATCCCACCTCTGAGGCGTCTACCTCGACGATGAATGGCTTCTCGGGATCCGGAAGCCGCAAAACGGGTGCAGTAGTAAAGGCCCGTTTTAAGGTGTTGAATGCGTTCTCCGCTTCCGCGGAGAGCGTCTTCAACTTCTTGGGCTTCCCCTTCAGCATGGTGGTGAGGGGCGTAGCTATGGAACTAAAGTTGCGAATAAAGCGCCTGTAGAAATTAGCAAACCCGAGAAAGCTCTGTAGCGCCTTTACTGACCGTGGCACCGGCCATTGTGTTACCGCCTTTACCTTAGCGATCTCCATCTCGACCCCCAGTGGCCCAATGCGGTAGCCGAGAAAGGCGATCTCCTTTTTATGGAACTCGCATTTCTCCGCCTTCGCATAGAGCCCGTGCGCGCGCAGCCGGCGAAGGACGGCGGTCACCTGAGCGACGTGCTCTGAATATGACCGCGAGTACACTAGAATATCATCCAGATATACTATCACATATCGGTTCAACATATCTCGAAACACGTCGTTCATGAACCCCTGAAACACCGCAGGCGCGTTTACCAGCCCATACGACATAACATTATATTGATAATGTCCCGATGAGGTGCTAAACGCGGTCTTCCACTCGTCGCCCTTACGCACACGAACGAGATTATATGCGCTGCGGAGATCGAGTTTTGTGAAGATGGAGGCGCCGCGGAGCTGGTCGATAGCGGCCGGAACCAGTGGCAGTGGGTGCTTGTATTTTATGGTTACAGCATTGAGTCCTCTATAATCTATGCATGGGCGAAGGCCCCCGCCTTTTTTCTCAATAAAAAAGAAACCAGCCGAGGCGGGTGACGTGGATCTGCTAATGAGCCCCTGCCGGAGAGCCTCGTCCACGTATTCCTCCATTGCCCTGGTCTCGTCCAGCGACAGCGGATAAATACGTGCATAAGGCGGTGCCTTCCCCGGCAGGAGCTCAATGGCACAATCCCACGGACGGTGGGGAGGAAGTCTCGCTGCTGCCCTAACACTAAACACATCGTGAAACTTCGCATACACTGGGGGCACACTAGTGGATACCTGGCAGGTCGGGCTTTCTATGGTTGTAGTTTGGACCACCAACGTGGATGGTGTGCATGTTTGCGCGCATCGGGGGGACCATGAGAGGATGCGAGGCTTAGCCCAATTGAATTTCGGGTTATGAAGGCTGAGCCAAGGGAGGCCCAGTACGACGGAAGGATCAGCCTGGGAGATTACATAAAACTGTATTTCTTCAGAGTGACCGGGGAAAGTTAACCGAAGGGGCGTAGACATGGTTTTTAACGGCGAGTGTTTTAACGTGTTGCCATCCAGTGCTTTGATGGTTATCGGATGCGGAAGCTTCGACACGGGAGCTCGCAGCGCGGAAAGCAGAGATGCAGAGATGAGATTGCCGGCCGATCCCGAATCTATTAAAGGAGAAACAGACAAGGTAGTGTTATTAAAGGTTATGGTAGCAGGTAAACAAAAAGGTGAAGGGGTGCGCAGTGGTGTGCTCTCAGTTACATTCAGGGATGGGCAGGAACTGATTTTGTGCCCATCTCGCCCACAGTACAGGCACAGCCCCGCCTTCATTCTTCTGGCACGCTCCGCAGCGGTGAGATGTGACGCCCCGATCTCCATGTCGCTCGCCGGGGCTTCCTCCCGACCAGGTGGCAGCGGCTGGAGGGCAGGTCCCCTGCCGACAGGTTCAGATCGCCTCACAGGGCGGGGTGGTGGCCGCCGCTGTTGCTGGCGCAGATGCTGATCGAGTTTGATGGCGAGAGAGATGGTGTCCTCGAGACTGAGCTCAACATCCCGGCACGCCAGCTCCATCTGGATCTCCGAGTTGAGCCCATCTCGGAATCGGGCCAGCAGACTCCTGTCACACCACCCACTTTCCGCCGCGAGAACCTGAAACCGGACGGCGTAGTCGGACACGGGTCCCTGCCCTTGCCGGATCTTCAGCAGCTGCTGCTCACCTGATCGGCCCTGGTCCGGGTGGTCAAAAACGGCGCGAAGCGCCTCGACGAATCTGTGATACCGTGTGACGGTAGGTCCCCCTGCACTCCATACGGCCGTGGCCCATTCCAGCGCTTGCCCGGTGAGGTGCTGAGTAAGGAAGCTCACCTTTTGCTGATCTGTCATGTTTGGGAAGTCGGTGAGGTACAACTCGCATGCCAGAAGAAATCGTTTACACCCGTCAGGGTCTCCCCCGTATCGTTCGGGAGGTGTTGGACGAGGGGCTGCTGGCGGTGGTGGTCGGGGTGGAGATGCTGGTGGTGACCGAGCAGTAGCCAGTTGCGAAACGCTGCAGGCGAGGTCATGAACAGCCCGAGCCAGAGTTCCGATTTCCTGCTGCTGTTCGCGCAGGTACCGGTGAAACCGCACGTCATCAGGCAGGGACATTCCTGCTGCGTCCTGAAGGGTCCGTTCATCTGTCATGATCCTCTGTGTGCAGAAAGGCGGACGCATACGCAGGAGAATGTTTCAAACTTGTTTTTATTAACTTAGATATTCTCTTGGAAAAAATCCTCTTTCTTTTTTAACTCAAAGTCTTTCTCTTCTTAATTCGATTCTTTTAAATACGCAATACCAACCAAAACACTAAACAGACTCTACGTCTACCGCACACTCCCTGTGTGGGTAGCCCCCCGGAGTCCCACTTGTCCCTCGGACTCGCGTCAGGTCCAAAACCCGCCTGAGGCGTTTTCCAGGCGCACTTTGCCGAGCACGACAGGTGCGCTTCCCGGTGTCCGGTGATCGGGATGAGTTAGCGCTGTGAGGGAGAGATGACAGTATCCTTTAGCGTGAAGAGGCACAGAACGGGACAAACACACAGACACACAACTGTGAACGGACGAGACACTACGGGCTCGACCGGCTTAAATAAGGACACAACAGGATAGGACACAGGTGTAGGTGTTCTTGTGATTAGGGAGACATACCAACGTTGACACACTAGGTGGGGACAAAGTGTCGGCTCAATAATCCGGAGACCCAGATCTTATTACCCCGGGCCGCGGTGGTACCGATGTTACAAAGGTGTGGCTGTGTTAATTTGATCTATCACCCAATCATACTAACCACTTTTGTGTTGGAAGTAGTTTTGAAAGAATTCTTTAAGCGGAAAAGATGTGCTCATTAAGACATGGAATTACTGTGATGGAATCACTATTCTCCTGGCCAACTCCAACTTTTAAATGAGTAAGTTGATCCTGTCTGCAAAGTGAGAAGAATCCTTGTCTTTGCCTTGGATTTGAGGATTTAGTACTTAATTCAGTCTTTCAGATATATGACAGAGACAAGCAAGTTTCATCAGCAATGTTTAATTCCAAAAGTGACTCGCAACTTTGTTCATGACATAACCCTACTAAATAAATGAACTTTGTCTGTGAGCTCAGAGACTTGAAACAACACTTTACCCTGAAAGAGCTATTCTCCATTGCTGTTAAACAGTAGAGCATCATGTTCAGCTCCTGGTCCCTTACAAAGGTCAGAGAGAACCCAATAATCTTGTTTTGATGAAAGTGACTATGCTAATGACACACTTTAAAACCATGTGAAATTTGCATGAATGGTTCAAATGTTTTAAAGAAGGCCATACATCTGTGAATGACGATCCCAAGGTGGCTCAGAGCCCATTGCAGGCATTCCTGTGAACATTCAGCAAGTGGAATGCCTGATCCGTGAAAAAGTATGGATATCTTGACACCAGCTTGCGGAAGAGATGCAACTTTCTGTTGGAGCACACCACTCGAATGTTGCAGGAACTTGATGTACTGTCATACACGAACCCCATACAGTCCTTACCTAGGCTCAAGCAATTTCAACATGTTTGGGGGATAAAAGGAGTTCCTGGGAGGTTTCAGACATGAAACCGGTAGTCCAAGCATTTCAAGCAAGAGAAACCCTGGGATAAGTACATTATTGTAGCTGGGGATTATATAGAGAGATAAAGGTAGTTTAAGTAGACTTAAAGTCTGAACTAACAAAGCAAACATAAACCTCATCCACGTGCAATGTTAGATGTTTGTCATGTAGTGTTTCATTTATTTCTTTTTCCAATTAATTTGAAATGTCACATCTATGCCTTGAAACCATCATTGAAATGTCAAGCAACTTAATATGAGTTTATTTATGCTTAAGTATTTACTGATAATTATTTTGAAAATCACCTTTCTTGTTCATGATATTCTCTCCATCAATTGAATTATTTCTTAACATGATTGTTAGTGATCTAAGATGGCACTGTGGTAACAACATGTGGTGGCCACTCCAGATTCAAAATGATGCTAGCCCAATTTATTTCTTTTGTTCTATTGGTACATGGATATTGGGGCAACTAATGTTAATGTCCACAACTGCCAGAGACACATTACAGAAATAACACCAAAAAAACATACACAAAGATCTGCTGGAGAAGCTATGCAATTTTGGTTTATTGTAGTCCCCAGGTCTTAAGACATTGGCATCCTCTGATACTGGTGGCCAGGGGAGGGGGAGTGTGGCAAATGGGTGAGGGAGGGTCCATGCCACGCTAAAAGCAAAACCCAGCCAGCTGATTATCCCATCCATCCTGATCTTAAATAAACTAGACTATATCCGACTAAAGTGAACTACTACTGAGACTGCTGAATGTTTATTTTCACAGAGACATATCTTAGGAGCAGTTCTAGATGCTGAGCTAGGCAAACAGCAAACCCACTGGATCTTGTTTACATAAACTTTCCAGTGCATACAGGGCAAAGCCCCCTGCACCCCAGCTATTCTGACCAAATCTATGTTATACTAATTATACTACTGTATACTAAGGGGAAAACTTTCCAAAGCCATCAGAAAGGGCAAAGTGAGCACATAACCATAGAATACACAACCACTTCTACAATAGAAGCAATACGTGACATGTGGCAGGGCATTCAGGGCATTGACAACTACAGGACAATAACATCTCCCAGTGACATCTCTTCCAAATGCACTGAACAAGTTCTTTGCATGGTTTCAGGTGTAAAATGATGTGGTTGTATGAAAGGCCCCCCAAACAACTAGGTATTGTGTCTCATCACAGCTAATGTGAGGAAAAGACTAGAGTCAACCTAGAGAAAAGCTGCAGGTCCAGACAATGTTCCTGGCAGCATGCTCAGAGAATGTGCAAACCAATCTGTAGATCTTCTCACTGGCAGCACCATTGTACCCATATGCCTTAGGCATCGTCCCTAAACCCCAGCCTTCTTGTAATGCTTGATGGCCTGTCTCACACATCAATTGTATCTCACCCTATCATTAAAGATGAGTCAACCTCAATCCCAGATTCTGCCTCCTTTCCTTTTATATTCATAATGCTGAGGAGCAAGGATGGCATAAAATTCCCGCTTTGAACTGACTTGGGCTTCTTTCTCTCTCTTCCTCTATCTCTCCTACCAAATCAAAGACTTTGTCGCTGCCTAGAACCACAGTGAAGTCTATGATTAAGAACTGGAAGGTATTTGGTACAACACAGACCCTCCCTGAATCAGGATGTTGTTCCAAACTGGATGAAAGAGCTAGGAGGAAACTGGTCAGAGGTCACTGAGACAAAGAGTGGTTAGTGTGCATGTGACAACACTATCACAAAATCCAGTCATGGATTTTCACAAAATGCAGTCATGACTGTGTTTGCAAAAAGGCAGGTGGTCAGATGAGTCTAAAATGTAATTATTTGGCCTCAACACCATATGATTGGCAGAAATCCAGTATAGCCCCATTCCTACAGTAAAGCATGGAGAGGGTAATATCATGTTATGGGTGTGTTTCTCTGCAGCAGGGGCTGGAGCACTTGTCAGGATAGAAGGAAATCAATGGAGTACTGAGAATACTGCATTATGAAAATCTGCTGCCCTCTGCCAGAAAGTTGTCAATGGGAAAACTGTTGATCTTCCAGCATGATGATGGCCCAAAGCACACAGCAAAACTGACAACACAATAGTTAGGAGGGGGTGATCCTTTTTCCAACCAACATTTCACATCAGTATTTACACATGTGGACAAAATTTTTGGTATCCTTTGGTCAATGAAAGAAAAACTCAGAATGGTCACAGAAATAACTTTAATCTGACAAAAGTAATAATAAATAAAAATTCCATGAATATTAGCCAATGAAAGTCAGACATTGCTTTTCAACGATGCTTCAATGGAATTATTTTTTAAAATAAACTCATGGAACAGGCCTAGACAAAAATTATGATACCCCTAACTTTTGAGGCAATCACTGCAATCAAACAATTCCTGTCAATGAGACTTCTACACCTCTCAGTAGGTATTTTGGCCCACTCCTCATGAGCAAACTCCTACAGTTGTTTCCAGTTTGAAAGGCGCCTTTTCCAAATGGCACTTTTCAGCTCCTACCAAAGATGCTCAATAGGATTGAGGTCAGGGCTCATAGAAGTTCACTTTAGAATAGTCCAATGTTTTCCTCTTAGCCATTCTTGGATGTTTTTAGCTGTGTGTTTTGGGTCATTGTCCTGTTGAAAGACCCATGACTTTTTATTTATTTTATATAGCGCTTTTAACAATGGTCATTGTCTCAAAGCAGACATGACCTGCGAGTAAGACCAAGCTTTCTGACACTGGCCAGGACATTTCTCTCTAGAATTCCTTGATAATCTTGAGATTTCATTGTACCCTGTACAGATTCAAGACACCCCGTGCCAGATGTACAGTAGTAAAGCAGCCCCAGAACATAGCAGAGCCTCGTCAATATTTCACAGTAGGGACAGTGTTCTTTTCTTGATATGTTTCATTTTTCACGTGTGAACATACAGACAATCATCGGCAAGACCAAAGAGCTGTCAAAGCAAGTCAGGAACAAGATTTTAGACCTGCACAAGGCTGGAATGGGCTACAAGACCATCAGCTAGAAGCTTGGTAAGAAGGAGACAACTGCTGGAGCGATTATTTACAAATGGAAGAAATACAAAGTAACCAATAATGGCCCTATATGTAAGATTTCACCTTAATCATGAGAAAAATGAGGGACCAGCCCAGGACTACACGGGAGGAGCTTGTGAATGATCTCAAGGCAGTTGGGAGTCACAGTCACAGTCACAAACAAACCATTGGTAACACAATACGCCTGCATGGATTGAAATCCTTCAGCGCAGCAAGGCTTCCCCTCCTCAAGAAAACACATGTACAGACCCGTCTGAGGTTTGCCAATGGACAGAGAAAGATTGGGATAGACTGCTGTGGTAAGACAAGTCCAAAATTGAGCTCTTTGTCGTCAGCTCGACTTGCTGTTTTCGGAGGAAGAAAAATGCTGACTATGACACTAAGAACAACATAGTCCCTTACAGTCAAGCACAGAGGTGGAAATATTATGCTTTGGGGCTGTTTCTCTGCTAAAGGTACAGATTGACTTTGCTACACTGAGGGGTCAATGGATGAAGACATGTGGTGTAAAATTTTGTATGAGAACCTCCTAAAGATGGGTTGTGGATGGGTCTTCCAGCATGAAAATGACAAGGAAACTTAGGAGTGGCTCAAGAATAAGCACATTAAGGTCATGGAGTGGTCTAGCCAGTCTTCAGACCTTAATCCAATAGAAAATTCACGGAGAGAGCTGTAGCTTCAAGTTGCCAAGCAACAGGCAAGAAACCTTAAACATTTAGAGAAAATCTGTAAAGAATAGTGGATCAAAATGCATCCCAAGATGTGTGCAAATCTGGTAAACAACTACAAGAAATGTCTTCCCACTGTGCTTTCCAGCAGAGGTTTCTCTACCAAGTACTAAGTCATGTTTTGCTTGGGGATCAAATACTTATTTCCCCCACTGAAATGCAACTTTATTCATAACATTTGTATCGTGTGCTTTTTCTGGATTTTTGGTTGATATTCTGTCTCAATCCTTTACCATAAACCTATGATAAAAATTATATATCCTTCATTTCTTTGTAAGTGGGCAAACTTAGAAAATCTGTAGGGGATCAAATACTTATTTCCCCCACTGTAGAGCTAATGTGCCTTGGCAAAAAGTTCCATTTTTGTCTAACCTGTCCATAGGACATTCTTCCAGAAGCTTTGTGGCTTGTCAAAATATAGTTTGGCATATTCCAGTCTGGCTTTTTTATGATTTGTTTTCAACAATGCTGTCCTCCTTGGTCGTGTAGGGTTTACATAATAAATAAATAAAGACAACGAATGTCTGTCGCATGTCCACCAGTAAATGTAGACATTTTATTATGGGCACAATGCCAACGCATTCTTCACCATTAATATGCAATGTTTAGCTCAGAGATGTATCGTATCTTTAACGATTCAGGTTAATTTAATTAACTGAATCAAAATTTATAATGTACACTTACACTACCCGTCCAGCGTTCAGCACAATTTAGTGTATCTTACAAGTTCTGCTTATTAGGTAGAAGGTAACAAGATGCCAAGAACATGCCGAAAACAACAGTTCTTTATAAATAAATGAGAATTTATTTGACTAATCTACGATACATAAAACTACGTTACTTAAACGCACGCACACACACAAACACACACACACACACACACACACACACACACACACACACAAACAGTTTGGAAAGTGAAAATGAATGAAGTTATTCTAGTACGGTTTACTAGATCAACGAAAGTCACAAGAGCAGAGTCTTGGTTTTATCTTATCTTAGTTATGAAACGAGCACCAACTTCAGCAAGGTATGCAGCTTTGTTTGTTTACTTGCATTATGTTTCTTATCCGATCCGATGGTTCGCCTCCAGCGAAAGGAATCACGGCGTTGCTGATTGGTTGGTGCGCTATTGTAGTGATGACGTCTGTCGGGAAAGCCCTTTGGTCAGGCGTTGGTTGCCTGGTTACCGCTGGCTGCGCTCTGGAACTTCTCCTGAGGGTTTCTTTGTTGCGGGACTTTCGTGTTCTGGCACGAAGCCTCGTTGAGAGATCTTGAAGAGCGGATGGTGCCAATAGCAGCGCCGAGGCGCCCGCAAGGGCGGAAGCCTGAGCTGCTTGGAAGATGTAGGTTGCAGTCGTGATGTTAACTTCTCCGAACTCTTACTCCTTAGGGTTTTTGTCCCTTCGGGGTCAGTCCATCCCATGGGTGATTGGTCCAATCGGATGTGGTTGCGGGGCTTAGCCATGCCTCACATGGTTCCTCCATTTTGTGCATACATTAGCCGTGTTTCGGCTGTCACGTGGGGCCCATCCGGTTGGAGTTTTTAATACTTTTTATAAAGTAATTTTGCTCTGTTCATGCTACCAATTTCCCATGTTCACCAACATTCTTCGAATAAAGCCAGCTTTAGATTGACATCAAACATTACATATCTTACCCACTCATTCCTTCCTTTATCTAATAAAAGGGGTTTGTAAATGCTGATTACACCTTTAAAGTTATGAAAAAAAATTCAAAATTCTAATTTTATTAGTCACATACACAATCATACACAGTATAATATGCAGTGAAATGCTTTATACGACCGCCAGTGACCTTAAAAAAAGAAAATAAAAGCTTGTATGTAAAATAAATAATCAATAAAAAGGAAATACTAAAGAAATAATTTTAATAACTAGTAAAATTAACTGTACAATAAGGGCATAATAAAATATTGCAAAAATATAGAAATATAGGGTAGAGTATATATGTATATAGAATTAAAGTGTCAGTGGTTGTGCAAATATGCATGAAAGGTGACATGTGCAATTGTCCAGATGTATGAGTATTTAGTGCAAGTGTGTATGAATGTGTCCATGATTGTCCAGTCAGTGTTGTGAGCTTAAAAGATGTTATTAGTCCTGTGTGGAGGTGTGATTGAGAGACCTTATCGCCTGCGGGAAGAAGCTCCTCCTCAGTCTCTCTGTGTTGGCCTTTAGGGAGCGGAATCTCTTCCCAGACCGCAACAAAGAGAACAGTCCATTACTGGGGTGACTGAGGTCCTTCATGATCTTCCTGGCCTTAGTCCAGCACCGCTTGCTGTAGATGGAGTGCAGGTCAGGGAGCTCAGTGCGGATGATGCGCTCGGCTGATCACACCACCCTCTGTAGAGCACGTCTGTCCTGCATGGTGCTGTTCCCGAACCAAGTCATGATGTTTCCCGTCAGGATGCTCTCTATGGTGCAGGAGTAGAAGTTCCTGAGCACCTTGGAGGGCAGTCTAAAGTCTCTCAAGCGTCTGAGGTGGTAGAGACGCTGCCGGGCTTTTTTCACCACGGTGTTGATGTGACAGGACCATGACAGGTCCTGCGTGATGTGAACACCGAGGTATCTGAAGCTGTCCACTCTCTCCACTGGGCTCCTGTTGATGACGGGGGTCTGGTAGTTCCTCTCCTGCTTTGTACTAAAGTCCACTATCAGCTCCTTTGTCTTACTGACGTTCAGGAGGAGATTGTTCCTCTGGCACCAGTTCTCAAGATTTCCAATCTCCTCTAGGTAGTCCGACTCATCATTGTTGGTGATCAGTCCGACCACGACGGTGTCGTCAGCAAACTTGATGATGGAGGTGGAGTTGGTAGTGGCCACGCAGTCGTGGGTGTACAAAGAGTACAGCAGGGGGCTCAGAACCCTGGGGGGCTCCAGTGCTGAGAGTGAGTGTAGCTGAGACATGTCCGCCCATCCTTACTGCCTGTGGTCTGCCAGTCAGAAAATTGGAGATCCACTGACATATACAGTGGGAGCCACGTCAAACAGCCGCCTGGAGCATGACTGCTCCGTGGCAGTTCCATGAAGGCTTCGTGCATGGAATGTGATCCCCCGCGATGACGCAGTTAACGATGCCCCGCCCCATAAACGCCCCCATGCGCTTTCTAAAAAGATGGTTGCAATGCCGTATAATTCCGCCAGATGGAGCATTGACTGGCACAGTTAACTGCAGTGTCCAGGAAACCCAATACCGTATCTTTAATATACAGACAGTTCTTGTATTGTCAACATAGTTTCATAAATAGATGAAAAAACAACAACAAAACCTATTAATAAAACAGATTTGTTAAATCACTCAATACATAACCCATGATGATTATGCTATTTATTATTTAATAATGAATTAATAAAATTAGTTAGTGAAATATTTTTAAGACATCCTGAAATGATCCTTAAAGACACGGTAACGGCTGTAATTCGTCTATACCGATCATTGTAGGTACGGAATAAAAACGCAGGCTATGTACAGTATTTTACATTACGGTGTATTTTACCCCGTTCCATTTAATATACTGATAGATAATATTTTGCTGCAAAGTAAAGCTCAAACGTCTGCTTGGGTTTGTTTTCGTTATATTTTTGATGATGTTTTCGCTGATTTTTTCACTGATAGTCTACAAGTGGCATAAGAGGCAATTAATGCCGCATGCAACCTGGAACAAATATCTGCCCATATGGATCAGTATTTCTTTAGTCATTTAATCATGCATAATGCTCCCCTGTCAAAAGATCTGATGGGGCATTAATCACTTATCACAACTGTGAATGGATGCGGCAGCAGACACATTAAATCCCCATAAACACTTGGAGACAATAGTAAAAAAAAGTTCCAGAGGGTTAGCGCCTGTTATACTATTGTATTTTTACTGATTTTTTTTTTTTTTTACTGCTTATATTTCGTTGGGTTTTACGCAATTTCATGTGTGTGTGTGTGTGTGTGTGTGTGCGCGCACGAGAGAGAGAGGATACTCTGACAAGACCAACCTCCGTGTGGCTCCCGTGGCGCAATCGGTTAGCGCGTGACACTTATAAAGCAGTCCAGGTGAAGCAATGCCGAGTTCGAGCCTCGCCTAAAGCACCCAAAGCATTTTACTGCATATCGCGCTGTGTATGTGACAAATCAAATTTGAATTTGAAAGTAAAGCTTAAAATGTAACGTCTGCTTTGGTTTGTTTTCGTTATATTTTTGATGTTTTCGCTGAAAGTCAAATTGGCATAACAAATTGATTAATGGCGCATAATATCTGGAACAAATATCTGTCCATACGGATCAGTGTGTCTTTAGTCATTTAACCAGCATAACGTCCCACATTAAAGATCTGATGGGGCATCAATCACTTATCACAACGGTGTATAGATGCAGCAGCAGAGACAGATTTAATCCCCATAAACATTCACACTTGAAAACAAAACTAACAGAAGTAAACAGTTCTAGAGTGTTAGTGCCTGTTATCACAGGACAGGAATCACCTACAGGATACTACTGTATTTTACTGCTCATATTTTTTACCCTAGTTTCATTTGGTTTTACGCGATTTCATGTATTATTTGTGTGTGTCTGTGTGTGTACAGTGTGTCTGTGTGTGTGTGTGTGAGTGCGAGAGAGGGCTTTCATGCTGATTTATCCAAGGTTACTAAAACCTGGCTTACTACCTATAAAACATATTTCAATTTAACTCATGGGTCTCAATCACAGATGACACGACAAATTATATACTCTGAAACGTTCATTTGAACATTTAAAAATATATACAAAAACACGAATACTAATGTTATCATGGTGTAAATTATTAACATTAGGTTAGGTCCTGCCCTTAATTAATTCATATTATAATTACTTTTACATAGTATAGTTACTGGACTGACATGACCAAAACTAGCTATTTCATTTAGCCTTTCTAAAATCAACCCATATATCATTTATAATCAGAAAACATAAAACATATTATGATCTGTTCAATAGCCCATCTGTTTTAATTTAGTTTGTATTTTTTATTATTCATAAGACAACCTTTCAGTTTTGTAAATATTTTAGTTATAGTGTGTTAAGTCTTACTTTAGGTTAAACGTTTTTGAGAATTTTACCATCCAGCTTAGATAAATGTTATGTCATTGATTGATAAAATCTGGATTAAGGATATTTTATTATATATATATATATATATATATATATATATATATTTTTTTTTTTTTTTTTTTTTTTTAGTTTCCCCCTGAGGGATTGCCACCTTATTGTGGTCAGGGGGTTTGCGTGCCTCAAAACAATTCAGCAAATACAACACTGTTACTATACAGTAAGGCCAGGTAAAAACAGTGCTCGAACATGATGCCCCCCTCCCCCCACCCCGTGTTGTCTGGTCTAGAACGGCGCTGCCTCTGACCGTCTTTTGTCTTGTAAATGAGTATTCTCACTCACCTTCCAATCCCCCCAGCGCACACACTCTGTTTGTACTGTAAACTGTACTGTAACTGTGTTTGCTAGGGCACTTGGTTATACACAGTACTTTAATGTATGGAACACTTACTTAACTTACTGGTTTGGTTTAAATATCGCTTATTACCTTATTCAGCAAAATAAATTCATTATTAACGTATTGAAGTATTTTAGTTAAGGACAAAAACTGTGCTTGTGTTTAGAACTGCTGAACAGCCGAAAACACACACACACCCATCCCCCCGCCAAAAACACACACACACACACAGAGCAATTAACACCATGTCATACTCAGGAGTGGAAGGTGAGAAACCTCAATGGAGAATACCAAGTTTGTCGTTGCTCTTTTGGAGTTCTTAAAACCCAAAACATTTATTTATACTGAGAAAAAATTATTATGGGTCACAATCACATAATCAAGTGTTTAACTGGTTTCATTTGTTTCTATGATCAATAATTATTATTATTATTATTATTATTTTCAGCCCAACTCTTTGACTATTTAAAACAAAGTTGTGTCCCATTTTTTGCCCATTGAAGTTGTTGGTTCAACTAAACAATTTTTAAATACCCAAACAATCCCCCAAAATTAAAACACGCAAAACATGACTTTAACAATTCAATTTATTCTTCCAAAACTAGTCAAAGTTAAAACAGTAATTTATATAAAACAGATGAATACATGTTGTCTTTTTGCTTAAAGTTCATTAAACTACCCGGATACACCAGCTGCTTATAAGTCTCTATCTATAGTCCTTTTACATTAAAATATTAATTTTTCAAATATCAAAACTATTAAACATGGAACAGTTGAAGTCTTTGTTTCCCCCAAAGTACTGTATCAGACATTTTGCAGTTCTATGTTCAGAATATACAGTAGACCTGATCAAACATCATTCTAAAGCTGTCGGACTGTGACGTCATCCCTCCTACAGCTCCCTCAACAGCTTGTTCAGGCTCCTCCAGTCCTGTAGCTCCAAAAGTCCAGCCGTCAGCCGTCTGACCCCCCAATCCTCCACAGCGGAGCTCTGCTTAAAGACAACAGGAGAATTTAGTCAAGACAAAGATAAATAAACTTTACAGAACATATAGTTCTAATAAAAATAAAATATATTAATAAACCTATTTACCACAGAGTGTGTAAAATACTGTTTTGGGGATTCTGTAATGTAAATAATCTGCCTGTGCTAATGTTAACCAGTGAACAGTGTTAGTGTTAACCAGTGAACAGTGTTAGTGTTAACCAGTGAACAGTGCTAGTGTTAACCAGTGACTGACTGTATTATCGTCTGCATTAAATTAACCGGGAATTTACTTAATGCGCTTCTCATACAAATAAGTTAAGCGATATAACACTCGTATATGAGCATTAGTTCATCTCTGAAGCCAAACTATAACTTACTGAAGCCCCTCACACACACACACACACACACACACACACCTCCCCCCTCCTCCTCCTCCTCCTTAACTGATAAACACTTCTGTGTTGTTATTCAGCTCTTTAACTAAGCGCTCGCGCTACCGCGGAAAGTGTATAAAATATAAACCGGGTTATGAGCGTTACTAGCTCCTGTACAGCTCCCCTCAGTCTGTGTCCCTCATCAACTGCATCACATTATATTACAGTCACAGAAATAACCTGCAGATTAACTCTTAACCAGAGAATAAATAACCGCTGAATTTATCCAGACAACACGCGGTGAGATTCTCTCAGTATTTACAGAGAACACAAACACTCTTCATCGGGTAGTGCAGCTCTTGTAATAGGGACATTAATAGTATTGTCGAAGCTTGAGCATGTTTTGAGTTAAAGTGGAGTGACATTGTGAGTGTGTGACACTGACAGTAAGTTGTAATATTAACTCCAGACTTGGTAAACAGAACATTAAGTTCTCTAAAGTCACATCTGACCGCTGCTGGTGCTGCCAGTGATATTTAAAACGGCCAATAAAAAACTAAACTGGGAAATAAACTGTAAACTACCACAAACACATTTTATAAAATAAAACATCACTTACCACGAATAGTCCGTTAAGCCGCCATCTTCATCTCTGTAGTTTGGCAGCGTCAGTTCGGCGGGGGTGGAGGCGGGTTGTTAAAATCACGTGATTGCAACTCAGCGCAGCTGGCTTGTTTTAACGTGTTCTTGAGAACGAAGCGCCATCTAGTGGTGGCACCAGGTAAATGAATAAATAGGGCTTGAATGGGCGTGTTTACTGTGAAATCTTGACACGCCTTTCGGCCAGAAAAGGGAGGGGGGATTACGGCGTGCAAAGGCCATTCACACGCCATTCACACTTCAGCCACACTGTCGCGGCTATTTGGTGTGGCTCCCACTGTAGATGAGCTGAGTCCCAGGTGCTCCAGCTTGGTGGTGAGTGTGGAGGGAATTATGGTATTAAAAGCAGAGCTGTAGTCGATGAAGAGCATTTTAACATTTCCCTTTCCTAGTGTCCAGGTGAGTGAGTGATGTGTGGAGGAGATGAGAGATTGCATCGTCTGTGGAGCGGTTCTGACGGGGTCTGAACTGTAACTGCAAACTGTAGTGGGTCCAGTGTGTCGGGTAGTGAAGAAATGATGAAGTCTCTGATAAGGTGTTCAAAGCACTTCATCACTACTGAGGTGAGGGCTACAGGGCGATAGTCATTGAGAGAAGCAGGATGTGGTTTCTTTGGAACAGGAACAATGATGGACTCTTTGAAGCATGTGGGGATCACCGACTGAGATAAAGAGATGTTGAATATCTCAGTGAACACAGGTGCTAGCTGGTCTGCGCAGGCTCTGAGAATACGACCTGAGATGCCGTCTGGTCCTGCTGCTTTCCTGGTGTTCACTCTCTTGAAGGCTCTCCTCACGTCGTGCTCGGAGATGATGAGCGCGTTCCCGGTGCTGGCTGTGTCTTCCTGTCTGCAGCCGTTAGCGCCGCTAGCATTAGCGCCGTTAGCATTAGCGCCGTTAGCATTAGCATCGCTAGCGTCTTTAGCTGCAGCCTCGAAGCGATCATAGAAGATGTTGAGCTCGTCTGCCAGAGTCGCGTCCGCGTTCGTCATACCGGATGCTGGTGCTTTATAGTCCGTTATTGTTCTCAGTCCCTGCCACAGGCTCCTAGAGTCACTCTGTTGAAGCTGTGACTCTAGTTTTCTCCCGTAGCGCTGCTTCGCCTCTTTCACCGCCTTCCGGACGTTGTATGACGCAGCCTTGTACGGTTCCATGTCCCCCGATGCAAGTCCCGTGTTGTAGGCAGCGGTGAGAGATCTCAGAGCGTTGCGGATGGTTTTATCCACCCACGGCTTCTGGTTGGGAAACGTTCTGATAGTCTTTTTCTCTACCGTATCGTCTGCCAGCTTTTCAATAAATCCCACAACCGCTTCCATAAACACGCTGATGTCATCATCGGACCTGTTTCTGAACATGTCCCAGTCTGCGTCATCGAATGTGCGTCCTGTAACGCGGCCACCGATTGGTCCGTCCAGCGCGCGACCTCCCTCTGGACCGGAACTTCCTGTTTCAGCCTTTGTTTATATTTTGGCATGAGGAAGATGGCGGCGTGGTCGGATTTACCAAACGCTGGACAAGATTGTGCCTTGTAACCGTCTTTGACCGTGGTATAACAATGGTCCAGTGTCCTTTCGCCCCTGTGATGTGCTGATAAAAGTTCGGCGCTGCGCGTTTGAGGTTGGCACTATTAAAATCCCCCGCCACAATGAGCGCAGCGTCCCGGTGTTGTGTCTGGTGCTGTGTGAGCGCCTCATGCAGCTCGCATAAGGCCTTGTCTGTGTCTGCTTGTGGAGGAATGTAAACGGCACTGATTATGACCGATGTGAACTCCCGTGGAAGATAAAATGGACGACACATGATGGACAGTAGTTCCAGGTTTGGTGTGCAGGAGCGTGTAAGAGGAACAACGCTCGCGCTGTTGCACCAGCTGTTGTTCACCATTAAGCACACGCCGCCTCCCCTTGACTTCCCCGAGTCCCGCGTCCTGTCCATGCGGTGAACCGAGAAGAACTCGGCCGGCTGTATGGCGTGGTCTGGCACCGCTGGGTTCAGCCATGTCTCGGTGAAGCAGAGGAGATTGCAGTCCCGAATGTCTCTCTGGAACTTTATCCTGGCCCTGAGGTCATCGAGTTTGTTCTCCAGTGACTGGACGTTGGCGAGCAGGATACTAGGCAGAGGTGTGCCGTGTGCACGGGCCCTGAGCCTGTTCCTCACGCTGGCTCGTCTCCCTCGGGTCCGTAGCTTCGCGTCGCGTCCATTGTTCTCCCTCAGGATCTCACTCGGCCAGCTCGGATCCGGAGTTAAAAACGTCGAATTGTGAGTACGTTGTATACCAATAGAAACAAGAGTGTCTCTATCATACCCAATGTACTCAATGGTGGTGATTTTGCCGATTTTAAAACACTGAAAACTAACTTAAAGAACAAAAACAAAGAAAAGGTGGTCGGAGCAGTCGTGACGGCAGCCGAACTCACCGGCGCCATCTTGGAAGAATAATCAAACATACACACAGGAATAAAACAAACTGAGTAAATAAATGTATATGCGTATATATGTATATTTGCCCTACTGGCACACTTTAAAGATGTTTAATATACTGTCGATGCCGTATGCCTCTTTGTTCATTGAAAGGCATGTGCTCTGGAGGTCAATGAGTGTCCAGGTGTGAGTTGGTGGTCCCCCCCCCTTCTCTTCTCTGATCTCTTTAAAAGTCTTTCTCGGCTCTTTTGTTACCATTCAGATTATCCATCTCTTTGATTATAAATTTTCCTCCTGCAGCCATGTCCAGGGAGATTGGCTACAGTCCCATGGATCTTAAATTTCTGAATAATATGTGCAACTGTAGTCACAGGAACATCTAGTTGCTTGGAGATGGGTCTTATAGCCTTTACTTTTAAAATACTTGTCTATAATTTTCTTTCGAATCTCTTGAGTCGAACTCTTCATCTGAACTTTTTCCTTCGCTTCCTCTTGTCCATGTTGAGTGTGGTACGCACCATGTCACCAAACAACACAGTAACTACCTGGAGCTATATATACTGTATAGTCCCCACTGATAAGATTGTAGACACCTGTGATGCTAATTAGTGGACACACCTTGAATTAACATGTCCTTTTGGTCACATTATTTTCAGTCTTTTCTAGGGGTACCATCATTTTTGTCTAGTCCTATTCCATTTTTTTTTATAATTCCGTTGGAGCATGGTTGAAAAGCAATGTTTGACTTTCATTGGTTAACATTCATAGAATTTTTATTTATTATTACTTTTGTAAGATTAAAGTTATTTCTGTGACCACTGTGAATTTTTCTTTCATTGACCGAAGGGTACCAACAATTTTGTCCACATGTTTATATTAATAATATTATGAATGAATAAATATTTTCATTTACAATGCTTCCCTTATATAATCTCCTTTAAATTATATAATTAAATATAATAATACTAATATAATTTAAACTTCCTATACTTTTCTTTTGATTTTGTAAAGCTGCTTTGTGACAATGACCATTTTTAGAGACAAAACAGCAATCAGAAGAAGAGTATGTAGTTCTGTGATTAGTTTTGTGGCAGTTTTGTAACACTGGACAAAGTTGAGCAAGTGCGCAGACCTCTAGTGTCAAGCGCACACAGAAAATGGCTGTTGCATGCACACGCTGACGTTCAGCGCAGGGGAACCAAGCTGTTGAGCATGCAGGGGAGACACCTCACATGAATAGAAGAAAAAAAAAAGTCATGTTTTGCATTATAACCCAAAGTTTTTGGCATGACTTTTTTTCTGCCATTTTTTCTCCTCCTTTGTCCATCTAGGGGCTTCGTACTATAACAAAAAGGAAAGCTCTACTTAATTTTATGTAGTTTTGAGAAAATTCATTAGTTTGTTCATTCTCTATTTGAAGCTTCTCAACGTCTCGGATGGAGCAGGAGCAGTGATTTAGTTCTGAGCCCTCGGTAAACATCGAATCACCTTTGTCTGTATGACAAAGTCTGTATGCAAATGAGTCAAGACGTAGCCTAACGTAGTGTCGTGTCAGATTTCAGCGGTCACGGAGTAGAAAGACTTAAGAAGTTGCAGCGTTTTTTCATTTACAACACGCACAGCGATGAGTCCACGTCCGCTGAATTCGACAGACTGAAGACAAATTATCGTTGTCTGACGGACCCCTACGTAAAGCCTATAGTAAAAGCCTAAGTAAATGAATATGGTCAAATTTACCTCGTTTTTCTACTATAAGCTTATCATAAACCAAATCTAAGCTAAGCGTTACATTTTTAAGTTCTTGTCCTATTGGCAGGAATCCACTATAGTAAAAGCTTATTTTAAATTTGACTAGGCAAGGCAAGTTTATTTGTATAGCACATTTCATACACAATAGTAATTCAAAGTGCTTTACATAGAAGAAAAGAAAATAATCATAAAATGAAATAAAAGATAATATCAAAAAACCTTTGTAACGAAAACTTAATAAAAATAAAAAGCAGTTAGCAATAAAACTTTAAACTAATTTAAATGTAATTTAAAATAAAAATAAAAAACTAATTAAAACATCATTTAAAATAGAAATTTTTGTTTTTATAAAATAATGCAATCGGTTATAAAAATTAAGTAAATATAAAATACAGTGCAGTCGGTTTGGACGTAGCACAGTGCTCATTCGATAAATGCGCAGCTAAACAGATGAGTTTTAAGTCTTGATTTAAATGTGACTAATGTTTTTTTTTAGTACATCTGATCTCTTCTGGAAGCTGGTTCCAACTGCGGGCTGCATAATGGCTAAAGGCGGACTCCCCTTGTTTTGTGTGAACCCTTGGTATTTCTAACTGACTCGATCCTAACGATCTGAGTCGTCTGTTAGGTTTATATTCAGTGAGCATATCTGTAATGTATTTAGGTCCTAGGCCATTAAGTGATTTATAAACGAGTAAAAGTACTTTAAAATCTATCCTAAATGTTACAGGAAGCCAGTGTAAGGACCTGAGGACTGGTGTGAAGGGCTCAGATTTTCTGGTTCTAGATAGAATCCTGGCAGCAGCGTTCGGGATGAGCTGCAGCTGTCTAATGGTCTTCTTGGGGAGGCCGGTGAGGAGACCATTACAATAATCCACCCTGCTGGTGATAAAGGCATGGACAAGTTTCTCCAAGTCTTGATTGGAAACAAAACATCTAATTCTTGCAATGTTTTTGAGATGATAGTATGCTGATTTAGTTATTGCTTTGACATGACTACTGAAACTAAGGTCTGTCTCCAGAATCACTCCAAGATTCTTGACATTGATTTTTAGTTATCTGTTTTAGTAAATCTGGGTATCATCAGCATAGCTGTGATGGGCAATTTGGTTCTTTCTCATTATCTGACTTAGTGGGAGCATATTGTCATGACACGTCAAGCCACAGCCCCACCATGATCACCTGAGAACTCCCGTTCCACTTTCCCAACCACCTCTTTCATCTGACCGCCTCATTCTCCACACACCTGTACTCCATCAGTGATCACCCATCATGCCTATATAAACCTCGCCATGACACCACCACATTGCCAGTTTATTGAGTGCCTTACCAGCCCAATTTACCAGCGTCATTTTCGTCACAGCTTTTCATGATATCGACCTTGTTTTTGCCTCACCGACTACGTCTTTGCCTCTCGTCTCTTCGGATTCTGACTGCTGCTATTTCCCGTTGCCGACCACTTACCTGCTATCGACCACGAGCTTGGATCACGGACTGACCCTCCACTACCCGGCTTTGACCCTCGCCTGCTCAACGACCACGATTCCTCCGCACTCCTCTTCGAGCTCACGCTGCCCGCCTCAACCAGCCCACGGGGCGCGCTCTCTCTTCCGGCGCTGCACGCTCGCGCCTCTCCGCAATACTGCTGTCACACTGGTATACATCCCGGCTTGCGCCTCCATCGTGCCGGCTCTACACGCTTCCGCACTCCTGCAAGGCAAATGTCACACACCGGCTCTCGCCTCAGGCGCGCTGCTGCTGCTCAGCACTTCCGCATCCCTGCAAGGCAAACGTCACACACCGGCTCTCGCCTCAGGCGCGCTGCTGCTGCTGCTCAGCACTTCCGCATTCCTGCAAGGCAAACGTCACACACCGGCTCTCGCCTCGGCGCGCTCCTGCTGCTGCTCTGCACTTCCGCATTCTTGCAATACCTTCCCTGCTCACACCACAGCACGGAGCTTAACCCACACCCAGCCTGTAAATCACTCTGCCTACCTAAATCTGCGTTTGGATCCACCACGCCCTCTACCGACTCTGACAGAATAAACTGGCCAAAAAGTAATGGATCCAGCAGAGGTTGCTCACCTGAGGGGGGCGTTAGAGAACCAAGGAGTCCTCTTAGGGACACATCAGCAGGAAATCACACATATCACTACAACACTTCAAACCATCACCGAAACCTTGCAGTCTCTCTCCACTCAGGTTCAGAATCTACCACCTCCTGCATCGACTCCTAGACATTCCCCCCCAGTGCTTTCCCCCGTCTATGAGCCATGCCTCCCCGCTCCGCCTACCTACGATGGGAATCCAGCCACATGTCGCTCTTTTCTATCTCAATGTTCACTCGTTCTGGAATTGCAGGCCATGTCATTTCCCACGGAACGCTCTAAGGTCGCCTACATCATCACCCTCCTCACTGGAAAGGCGAGAGAGTGGGGAACGGCACTATGGGATGCCCAAGTTCCATGCTGCTTCTCTTACAAAATCTTCACTGAGGAAATGAGGAAGGTTTTTGATCGTTCCTTCACTGGACATCAGGCAGCTAATCAGATACTTCAGTTACGCCAGGGAGCACACTCTGTTTCGGATTACGCCATTGATTTCCGGACTCTGGCTCCCTCTTGTGACTGGGACGAGAAAGCACTTTTCGACTGCTTCCTCCATGGCCTTTCTGACTCAGTCAAAGACGAGCTCACGGCTCGTGAACTCCCCTCGGATCTGCAGGGCCTCATTGACCTTGCAACACGCATCGACGCCCGCAAGCGTATCCGACGATCGGAACGGCAGCCGTGTCTCGCACCATGCAGCCCCGTACCAACCCTAGTCACTCCAGAGGCACCCCCTGAACCCATGCAGATAGGCCGCACACGCATTTCACCAAGGGAACGCCAGCGCCGCAGAGACGACGGCGCCTGCTTCTATTGCGGCCAGACAGGTCACGTCGTACGATTCTGCCCACTAAAAGGTCAGGCCCCCCCGTAATTCTGGGGATACAGGGGGGCCCAGCTTCTTGTTCTTCCCCGGACCAGCGATCTTGTTTCTCAGTGACCTTGACCCATGGTGACCGATCCTATGCCACTTATGCTCTTGTGGACTCCGGGGCTGACCAGAACCTGATTTCCTCCTCTACTGTCTCCGAGTTTCTAATTCCCCTCACACCCCTGCGCCAACCTTTTACTGTTGGACACAGGACGGACCCCACCTGCGTCAGAAGAGGAGATCCCCGACTTAACCAAGGTTCCCTTAGAAATATCACGACCTACGACAGGTGTCCAGTAAATCACGTGCTATATCCTTACCACCTCACCGCCCCTACGACTGCGCGATTGACCTCCTCCCTGGCTCCTCCCCACCCAAGGGGCGACTCTACTCCCTCTCTCGCCCAGAGAGAGAGGCAATGGAACAGTACATCAATGAATCACTTGCGGCAGGGATTATCCGCCCATCATCTTCACCGGCGGGGGCGGGATTCTTCTTCGTTGAAAGGAAGGACAAGTCCCTCAGGCCTTGCATAGATTAATGAGGGCTTAATGAGATCACGATAAAGAACCGCTCCCCCCTTCCACTGATGTCATCCGCCTTTGAACTCCTCCAGAATGCCCGCGTCTTCACCAAACTAGATTTACGGAACGCCTATCACCTGGTCAGGATACGAGAAGGTGACGAGTGGAAGACTGCCTTTAACACCCCTACTGGCCATTACAAATATCTCGTAGTTCCATTTGGCTTAACCAATGCACCGGCCGTCTTCCAGGCTCTCATCAATGACGTCCTTAGGGATTTTCTCAACGTCTTCGTCTTCGCGTATCTGGATGACATCCTAATATTTTCACGCTCTACCAGGGAACACAAATGTCACGTACGCCAGGTCTTGCAGCGCCTGTTGGAGAACAAGCTATACGTCAAAGCAGAGATTGTGAGTTCCACTGTACCTCCACCTCATTTTTGGGTTACTCCATCTCCCCTACGGGCATCCAAATGGACCCCATCAAGGTCAAGGCGGTCACCGACTGGCCATCACCGTCCTCAAGGCGTAAACTTCAACGGTTCCTGGGGTTCGCTAACTTCTATCGGCGCTTCATTCGAAGTTATAGCACGGTGGCGGCCCCACTTACTACACTCACTTCATCAAAGGTCTCGTTCCGATGGAACCCTCTGGCCGATAAGGCCTTCAAGGAACTTAAGCGCCGCTTCACCACAGCCCCAGTTCTCAAGTTTCCAGACCCTTCTCTCCAGTTTGTCGTGGAGGTAGACGCATCCGAGACGGGAGTAGGGGCCGTCTTGTCACAGAGAGCTCCGGAGGATAACAAGCTCCACCCCTGCTCCTTTTTCTCCCGCCATCTCACACCCCAGAACGCAACTACGGCATTGGAGATTGTGAACTTTTGGCGGTCAAACTGGCACTCGAGGAGTGGAGACATTGGTTGGAGGGTGCAGAACACCCCTTCCTTGTCTGGACCGACCACCGGAACCTTGAGTACCTAAAGACGGCAAAGAGACTGAACTCACGTCAGGCACGATGGTCACTGTTCTTCTCCCGCTTTCATTTTACGTTGTCATACCGCCCGGGTTCCAAGAATGTCAAGCCTGATGCCCTCTCCCGACAGTTTTCAACTCCCCATGACACGATGATACCGGAGACAATCCTTCCCCCTCATTGCCTCGTGGCAAACGAGAACCAGGCCCAAGCGCTGTCCCCCCCAACAAACTCTTCGTTCCCGCCTCCGTGCATTCACAGGTGTTGGACTGGGCCCATAGTTCCAGGTTGGCGTGCCACCCTGGGGTGACACGCACCCTCTTCCTCCTACACCAACGCTTCTGGTGGCCCACGTTCAAGGAGGACGTCAAGGACTTTGTAGCTTCTTGTGACATCTGTTCCAGGAACAAGAACTCTAACCGACCCCCTGAGGGTCTACTCAGACCCCTCCCCATCCCTCACCGCCCCTGGTCCCACATCTCCGTCGATTTCATCACCGGACTACCACCATCACAAGATAACACCTGTATCTTAACTGTTGTAGATCGTTTTTCCAAGGCAGCTCATTTTATCCCACTACCCAAACTTCCGTCCGCCAAAGAAACAGCTGAGCTCCTGGTCAACCACGTCTTTCGACTTCACGGACTCCCCATCGACATTGTTTCAGTTCTCCGAACTGAATTCCCCAGTTCTCTGCCCAGTTCTGGAAGGCCTTCTGCAACCTCGTCGGTGCCACCCCCAGTCTCTCATCTGGTTTTCACCCCCAAACTAACGGCCAAACAGAACGGATGAACCAGGAATTGGAGAAAGCCCTAAGGTGCATGGCCTCTCGGGACCCATCCTCCTGGAGCCGCTTCCTCCCCTGGGTGGAGTATGCCCACAACACGCTCCCTACTTCCTCCACAGGCATGTCTCCTTTCCACTGCTGTCTGGGTTATCAACCACCCCTCTTTCCGGCCCAAGAAGAGGAGGTAGCTGTTCCATCAGGTCTAGCTTTTGTTCGTCGCTGCAAGAAGACTTGGCAACGGGCCCGCAATCAGCTGCTACGCACTGTAAGCACCTTCCAGCGTCAGGCTAACCGTCACAGGTCATCAGCTCCCCGGTATCGCATCGGTCAGAGGGTCATGCTATCCACACGCGACCTTCCCCTTAAAACCACGTCAAGAAAGCTCTCTCCAAGGTTCGTCGGCCCCTTCACGATCAACCGCGTCATCAACCCATGTTCTGTCCGACTCTCTCTACCCCTCTCCATGCGTCGAATTAACCCCACCTTCCATGTCTCCCAGATTTGCCGCCTGGTCCCTTGCCCACTATCTACACCACCTCAGCCTCCCCCATCCCCCCGATTAATAGAGGGGGGCGAAGCCTTTACGGTCCGCAGACTCCTCAAGTCTCGCCACCGCGGACGTGGCCTCCAGTACTTAGTAGACTGGGAGGGCTACGGCCCCGAAGAAAGAAGTTGGGTACCTGCTAGATTCATCCTAGACCGTTCCCTAATCACCGACTTCCACAGACTACACCCTGAGGCACCCATAAGAACGCCTGGGGGCGTTCATAGGGGGGAGGGTACTGTCATGACACGTCAAGCCACAGCCCCACCATGATCACCTGAGAACTCCCGTTCCACTTTCCCAACCACCTCTTTCATCTGACCGCCTCATTCTCCACACACCTGTACTCCATCAGTGATCACCCATCATGCCTATATAAACCTCGCCATGACACCACCACATCGCCAGTTTATTGAGTGCCTTACCAGCCCAATTTACCAGCGTCATTTTCGTCACAGCTTTTCATGATATCGACCTTGTTTTTGCCTCACCGACTACGTCTTTGCCTTTCGTCTCTTCGGATTCTGACTGCTGCTATTTTCCCGTTGCCGACCACTTACCTGCTATCGACCACGAGCTTGGATCACGGACTGACCCTCCACTACCCGGCTTTGACCCTCGCCTGCTCAACGACCACGATTCCTCCGCGCTCCTCTTCGAGCTCACGCTGCCCGCCTCAACCAGCCCACGGGGTGCGCTCTCTCTTCCGGCGCTGCACGCTCGCGCCTCTCCGCAATACTGCTGTCACACTGGTATACATCCCGGCTTGCGCCTCCATCGTGCCGGCTCTACACGCTTCCGCACTCCTGCAAGGCAAACGTCACACACCGGCTCTCGCCTCAGGCGCGCTGCTGCTGCTCAGCACTTCCGCATTCCTGCAAGGCAAACGTCACACATCGGCTCTCGCCTCAGGCGCGCTGCTGCTGCTGCTCAGCACTTCCGCATTCCTCCAAGGCAAACGTCACACACCGGCTCTCGCCTCGGCGCGCTCCTGCTGCTGCTCTGCACTTCCGCATTCTTGCAATACCTTCCCTGCTCACACCATAGCACGGAGCTTAACCCACACCCAGCCTGTAAATCACTCTGCCTACCTAAATCTGCGTTTGGATCCACCACGCCCTCTACCGACTCTGACACATATACAGGCTAAACAGGAGGGGTGCAAGAATTGAGCCTTGTGGGACTCCGCATGTCATGGACGTCCACTTAGACTTGTGCTCTCCTATACTCACATAATAACCTCTCCCTTCTAAGTATGACCTGAACCATTTGAGTACCATCCCAGAAACGCGACCCAGTTTTCCAGTCTTTCTATTAGTATGTTATGATCGACAGTGTCAAATGCAGCACTAAGATCTACAGTAGCAGTACCAGCACTGATATTTTGCCAGAATCAGAATTTAAACGAATGTCATTTATTATCTTTATGAGCGTTGTCTCTGTACTATGATGCGCTCGGAAGCCAGTTTGAAAACTGTCCAGGTATTCATTTGAGTTTAAATGGTTGTTCAGCTGATTAAAAACAACCTTATGATATAAGTAAAATAATTAAGTAATCTATGTTCTATCATAAATATGTGATATATCATATACAATACAATACCTACATAACTAATTAATTTGTTCTACAATACACAAAACAATTACAAGGATGCTGATAGTGGCATGAAAAAAACATGAATAATATAAAATAAAGTATATATAAAATATAACGAAACAGATAAATAATAGAGCAAAATTTTAATGAATAAAGGCATGAGTTTAAACAAACAAAGTGGGCTAAAAAAAACTATGATCGAGTCCAGAGAAAATTGATATTAATCTACTTTAAAACTAGGTGTAAGTTTATTATTCTTCCACTTCAGTGAACTTAAAATTAACTATTGTTGCTTACCTTAGCCTAGTCTACTGCACACAAAATGGCCACAATGGTGTGATATCCATACCTAAAAATACATGTTAATTAAAACATTTGAATTGTACTGGTTTATTTTGTACATCAGCAAGCCTGCAATACAACGACCCAGCGTAAAATGGTTATATAACACAAAAACATTGATCTGAATGCCGGGAAACTTTGGCTCTTCCTTCAGATCCCCGACCCAAGATGGCGGCGATGTTGACGTATGCTTAGAGGCCCAAGGCGTCATCTAGTCAGTATATATATCTATGACAAGGGCTAACTGCTAGTCTTCTGGTCCGCCTCCGTTTGCCCGTGACAGTTGCGTTAACAAAAGCACTCGCGCTCTGGTAACCTAGCAACGTAGGGAGTGATACACTAACAGCCAACCATGTAACATTATGGTTGCGCCATATCGTTGTCTCGTGCTGGTCTGCTGGATTCCTCTTCAAAAGCAGAAAATGCACTTTGCACGATTTTATTACACTTTATTAAGCATTTCTTACATTTTCTTTCATTTTGCACCTTAAATGTTAAGAGATAATTAAGTGCTCATTGTGACTTTAGACTTATGTTTATATTTTATTCATACTATGATTATACTATGATCAGAGGAAGGTTAAGTTTAAAATAAAAATGTTTAAATGTAATATATTTTTCTCCTGGTTTTTTTAAATGGGTCATAAAAAATATAAATAATTACCGATATCGACCAATATGTAACACTGATATCGTGATATAGTTTTCAGCCATATCGCCCAGCCCTATGATCACAACCCCCTCCGAACGACCATGTCATGAATCACTGACCACCTCAGAAGTTCCCTTCAATGTATGCTGATATGATGTTTGCAAGTATTTTTAATCACCATTCAAAGACTTACAATTCATTTAGTTTAGGTTTATAGCAGGTGTCATCAGTTTTGTTCCCTGTATTAACATTCCAAGAATAGCTTTGTTGCATTCTTTGTGCATATGCCACAGACACGCCGCTTACAGGTCTGGCAGATATTAGAGCTTTTGTTCCCTGCGCATCTGCCAATTTGGCACTGCCTCCTTTTCGCAGGTGGAGAAGGAGTTTCAGGTAAAGGTCGCTTGCATGCCATTGCCCCTGCTGCCTTTGCCGTTTTCTGGTGCGCACATAGCTCCTTTACTCCTCCTGCTTATGGTCACATTTATGGACTGTTTATATAGAATTAGTGCATTAATTGCCGCCAGGTCTAGGAGGTTGTAAAACACAAGCCAGCACCGGGTGCCTCCCTTTACTGAACAGCCGCACCATTTGATCCATAATATAGTAGGAAATTGTTTCAGGCAGTTTCTTTTCGCCGTTATCAGTTGAAACTGCCTGATACATTGTGCTCAGAACGCATATATTTTTCTTTCGTTTTGCCTGTTAAATCATGAGCGTTATATTTCTTCCTTTCCCCAGGAAATGCTCCACAATATGCATTACAATGGTGTCTGATAACCGCTGACCAGCCACCATACTGTCGTATTTCCCTAGATAGGGAATTGCGTTCAACATGTATTTTGTTTCAACATCAGCGGCCACCCAGCACCCACACCAAACTTGTCATCTATATAATCATTATCGAGGACGACATCATATAAATAGGATACAATAATTTTCTAATTTATTTTAATTTAGAAACCCCTAGTATTATATAGGCTTGTAATCTGTAAAAAATAAATAATAAAATAAATACATCTCTGTACATCTTGTAAATTAATCGAATCATTTTCGAAATGTTATAAGCATTTCAATATGTTATATATTTTATAATGGTATTAGTTTTTGTTTCAATAAATATTATATATTTAATATCCGTAGCGTAATATTTCCACAGCAGCAGTGACAGGTATCCGAGGTGCTTTTGTTACCATAACGGAAAAGTGAAGTTGTTCAACTGTTTAGTGTCACTCTGCAGATGTTACACCTCGTGTAGTTACCGAAATCTTTGGTTTAGTTCTCATTGATTGCCTAGCAACACCGAACAAAACGAAGCATAATCGTGGTGTTTGCTTCGGTTATGACATAGCATAGTTTATTATCTGCTGTGGTAGATCTGATTTATTCAAACCCAATAATAAAGCTTTATATCCACAGGATGGGTCATTACATTGTTTTAGTGATAATTTCACGGAAATGAGTTCAGAACTAAATCACTGCTCCTGCCCCATCTAAAGCACTGTCACACTAAAAAAAACATCCGAGAAGTTCAGAAGCTTCAAATAGAATGAACAAACTAATGAATTTTCTCAAAACGTTATAAAATTAAGTATTGTATTCTCTACAAGTTCACTAACTGCACAGACTAAACTGTTATCTTCTTGTACTATTATAAAAATTTGAAATATAAACAAACAAAATACAGCTTTTTTTCTCAGAGGTAAACGGAAAAGTGAAGTTGTTCAGCTGTTTAGTGTCACTATGTCATAGACAGGGAAACAAAATAAAATATCCTTAATCCAGATTTTATTAATCAACGACATAATATTTATCTTAGCTGGATGTTCTAATTCTCAAAAACGTTTAACCTAAAGTAAGACTTTAACTTTAAGTCACACTGTAACTAGAATATTTACAAAACTGAACGGTTATCTTATGAATAAAAGTTAAAGCAGATGGGCTATAGAACAGCTCATATTATGGTTTTTATATATATATATTTTTTTTTTATCGTAAATGATCAGCTCTAAGTAGATAAATATAGTCAAATTTACTATAGGCTTTTACTATAGTGGATTCCTGCCAACAGGACAAGAACTTAAAAATGTAACACTTAGCTCTTAGATTTGGTTTATGATAATCTTATAGTAGAAAACACGAGGTAAATATGACTATATTCATTTACTTAGGCTTTTACTATAGGCTTTACGTAGGGGTCCGTCAGACAACGGTAATTTGTCCTCAGTCTGTCAAATTCAGAGGACGTGGACTCATCGCTGTGCTTGTTGTAACTGAAAAAAACGCTGCAATTTCTTCAAAGTCGGGAATGAATGATGAATTGTCGATATTTCACGGAAGCGCATATTCAGTCCTTCAATACACCACAAGGTGCTACTTGGACACATCATCGGTGATGAACCCGAGGTCATAGGATGTCTTTGATCATCAAACACCCTCGCTCGGGCGACCCAGCCGGGGGTGATCAGCCCCCGACTTGTGTCTAAGTGGCCCACTACTCCACGGATCCCCTCCCCTCTTCTTGAGGCCTTCTCAGCAGCCTCTATGATGGTTTTGATGACTCTTCTGCACAGCTGCCCTTTTACTCCAAGGAGTTTAAGCATGCGGGGTAATGATTGTCCCGCAAAGCCCCGGCACCCAACCTCCACTGGCTCGCAGCGAGCTTTCCAGCCTTTGTTACGGCATTCCACCACTATCCAATCTGTCTTCCCAGGGACAGTAAGCTCAACCAGGACCACTTGCTTTGATGCGTTAGATGTTAACACCATGTCTGGGCGCAATGAAGTGGTCAAGATGTATTCTGGGAACTTGACCTGTCTCTCCAGGTCAGCTTGGAGTTTCCAATCTTGAGCAGTATTGATAAGCCCTCCAGGTGGACTTGGCCGTTGTTGTACCTTCTCCCCAGCTCTGACGAAGGTGATGGACTGCTTGGAGGTGTGTTGGTATTTGCAGTTGGTGATTGCCGCGCTGACTGTGTCTGCCGCCAGCGGTACCGCCCTTCCCCCAAGGCCTTTGGACAGCAGCTGAGGATGTGCTCCAATGTGTCTCTCTTTTTGCATAACTGGCATGCAGCGGTGTTTGAAAAGCCCCACCGCAGTAAATTTGGTTGGACTTGGAAGAACATCGTACACGGATTGTATCAGGAACTTGATGTTCTGGGGTTCGCATCCCCAGAGCTCTGACCAGGTGATTTTACGCTGTTCGGCGTGCTCCCACCTTGTCCAGGCGCCTTGCTGGTACATGGCCACCATCTTGATCCTGAAAACTTCTTCCACCTCTGCTCTTACCTCGTCCTGCACCATTTGGCATTTCTCCCTTCCACTCGCCTTCTCGTAGCGGGGTTACCAACCAGGACGTTATGCTGCAGACGTGCATCAGCTCTGCTGACGGCTTCCTGTACCTTCCACTTTCTTCCTGTCTTCACCATGATTCCTGCGGAAGCAACCTTTGTATCAGAGGAGTCCCGTTACATCATCACCTCCCTGGCGCATGTAACCTTAAACTCTTCTGACAGGCCGCTGATGGGAAGCTGCAGAATGGTGGAATTGCCATACAGGGCAATGCTACTAATCGCGGGAGCCCAAGCCACCTCCGGAGGAACTTGCTGACGTTCCAGTGTCTCCACAATGGTCATGGGCACCTCGTAGACAAGTAGGGGCCAAAGAATCTTTAGCAGAACTCCATGTTTGTATATGCGGACATATTATTTCACTAGTTTTGACGCGTATCTTTAATTTGAAGTTTCACTCACACAACAGAAGTCCGATGATCTCTTTGTCTCTTGTAGTTATTTTGTCAGCATCAAAGAATCAACACTTCATACAGTCATCTTGAGTAAATCCACTGTGATTACAACACCAGTTGCTGTATCTTATAAATTTCTTGGATTGCTTCGATTAGCTTACGCATATAACAACACTTTTGTTGTATATGTCTGCTTACGGGTAGCTTACGGTCAAAAGCTTGTGTTTCCGTAGCCTTCCGCATCTAAACTGAAACTTTCTATCATGCGATAGTCATACAAATACATGTCATAGTGGAATGACATCACAGACTAACTTACGATTGTCAAAATGGATGCTTAACTAACAAATTTAAAGCTTATGACTTATGTAATAAACTTAATGCTTAATGCTTTACTAATGAATAGAATAAGGTAAAATAACATGAAATAAAATAAATAAACACAACAACAAATTCATAACAAGTACGATATGGCTCTTACATTGTTGATAGATCCAGGTTTTAAATTTCCCTGGTAGCCCCGACTTGTCTATTGCTGCAATCCATATTGTCAAATCATCCCTGATTTGCTGTAGTGCTTCTGTGTCTCTTAGGGAGCTATTGAAAATCTTGCCCAGGCTCTTGACAGGTTTTTCCGTCACCAATAGAATTGGTGTCCCTCCTATGGTAAAGCGGAACCGGTCAACCACTCTGCCTTTCTTTAGGACCAGAGACCTGGATTTGACCGGCTTGAAGCCATCTGCAGCCTGGAACAGAGGTTGTAGTCACTCTGAGGTCGTCCATGAAGGCTCTTATAGGGGGTTGACGAGTGCCAGAGTTTGATAAGGGTCCTCTGCACTCCACCTCTGCTGATTTCACAATCATGTTCATAGCCAAGGAGAAGAGTGGCACTGAGATGGTGCAGCCTGTTATAATACCCTTCTCCAGTCATTGACAGGCAGATGTTAATGATCCCGATGTTACCCTCAGTTGGAAGTTGTCGTAATAATCCAAAATGAGGTTGGTGATGTTCTTTGGCACATGATGTCTTGTCAGTGCGGTTTCGACCAGCTTGTGAGGAATGGATCCATAGGCATTTGTAAGGTCCAGCCAGAGTGTTGCGAAATCTCCTCTTTTTTCCCTTGCCTCCCTGATCAGCTGGGATCCCACTCCAGTGTGTTCCAGGCATCCCAGTATGCCTTGGACTCCCCCTTCTGCACTGAAGTGTCAATGTAACCGTTTTTCAGGAGGAATTCCATTAGCCGTTGGGACAGTATCTTAAAAAAAGATCTTCCCCTCAGGACAACAACGAGATGATACGGAACTGCTCGATGTTACTGGCCTCCTCTTCCCTGGGAATCCAGATTCCTTCAGCTGACCTCCATTGGGCAGCGACCCTTCCCCTTTGCCAGATCACCTTGATGATCCTCCAGAGTCGTACAAGGAGCTTGGGGCACTGCTTGTAAACTCTGTATGAGACTCCGCTGGATCTTGGAGAGGAGCTTGATCTGGAGGCCATTACTGCTTCCTTGACCTCTTTCAGGGTGGGCTCTGAGGTGTTAAACTTGACAGAGGGCTCTGTCGGCTTAACCAGTGCATCGCAAGGGCCCAGTTCTTGTTCTCTTAAAGGGTCACCAAAGGTGATATTGAGGTGGTGATTGATCTCCTCTATAGTACACGACAAGTTGCCACTCTTCTTCTGCCTGAAAAGTCGCTTGGTGAAGCTGAACGGGTTATTGATGAATGCCTTGCGCTTCTTGGCCCTCTCTTTTCCTTTCTTTCTGTTCCACTCGGCTCGTCTGAGTGTGACAAGCTTTGTTCTCACGATCTTCCTGAGCTCAGACAAGGCACTTCTCTCCTCCTCCTTTGCTACTCTAAACTAGCACTTAAGAGTTTTCAGCTCCTGCCAAAGCTGACTGATCTTTTTCTCCCGCCGGTTGGGTCTTGCTGATTTGCTGCCCATTGACCGTTCTTCCACCCCAAACCGCTCTGCACCAAAGGTCATTATGAGGGTGCACATAGCGAGGAGTTTGTGATCTGCGTCGCCCTTTGATGTTGTCTCCATGATCTTATCTAAGTCCTCGTCCAGCTGGGGTCACTCCTTGCTGTTGGCAGCAGGCCACTTCACCCAATGATGTTCTGGTTTTCCACTCTGAAGGGTGACTAGTGCAGCTTGGAGTTTCCGGGGCACTGTGGGGTGACTCCGGGCCTGGATCCTCCTCCGTCTTACCAGGGTCAGTGACAAGCACTTTGTTACTAGTGCATGCCACTACACCTATGCGTTGCCTTACTTGTCCTCCCTTCAGGCAGGCCATCTTGGTCTGGTGAATTTTCAGAACTGTTGGGTTTTTGCAAACCTTGCCGCAAAAGCAGACTGTGCTCTTTGTCGAATGTCCATTAGCTAAGTTTGTTACCAGTTGTTCTGTTCATTTGGGATTCTCATTCTCCCCCCCTCTCGGGAATCCCTGGGGGTGTGCTTCGGAAGGGTTCGTCGTAGCTTATTTTGGGGTGCTCCTTCACAGGAGCTGCAGTCGGTTGCCATCTTTCCGAGCAGTCAACTGTCTCTCTAGTCGTCACCATCCTATTCATGGTGGTCATCCAGTCTTTCCCGGCTGTCACTGGCAAGGCCAGATACAATAGTTCTTCCATACACAAAAGGTACTACTTGGACACATCATCAGTGATGAACCCGAGGTCATAGGATGTTTCGGGTCTTTGATCATCAAACACCCTCGCTCGGGCGACCCTCTATGATGGTTTTGATGATAGTTTTTCTATATATGAAGTTTATATATATATTAATGTTGTAAACTGAGATAGTTAAATATACGAACTGGATGATGCATAGATAGTATGTGTGATCCCTTGCGCCATCTGCTGAAAGGAATGAGAATCGCAGGTTGGAAAAGGCAGGAAACGTCATGCCGCCGTGCAGCTGTCAGAATAGCTTTATACTGGCTTTTACTGGTGCGATTTTAGAAAATATAAGCATGCAGGGTGATTAAGCTCACAGATCTAGGAAAAGTCATGAAAGGAGGGTCCTGGAATTTGATCAAGTGTAAAAAATATTTTTTCCCCCATTGCGGTCAAAATGACCGGTGCTCTGCGCTTCTAGGCAGTGGATGCTTGCTTACAGTAGCAGAGCTGGAGCGCTACTGCCAGGAGGCTCTAGAGAAACTGGAGAGGGCTGTAACTGACTGTATTTTGAGGCAAGACGTTATATGGGAGAAGCAGATGAAGAAGCTGTGTCTCACGTTTACGTCCTCCAATCACTAGTTACACTGGTTACTGCCTACACCCCTGAATCATCACACTCTCCTGCTATACATTCACCCAGTACACCAATCGCTGCGGCTACAGAAAAGGTACAGCATAAATGAAGTCATGTAACCTATGACATTCCTCCTTGTGACCCAGCTCCTTCATCTACTCAGCTTACCTCTTCAGTTTCTCCAACTACTTCCTCATTTTATTTCACAGCCAATGCATTAATAAGCATCCAGTATCTAATGTCCTTCTCACATTCCTCAACTTTTTAAGCTGGTGTCTCTCATTATCCCGTCTCTCGTTGTCGACTGCTCATCCGCCTGGCGTCTAATGTCCAGGCATTAATGTCTAATGTCCTTCTCACATTCCTCAACTGTTAAAGCTGGTGTCTCTCATTTTCTCGTCTCTCATTGTCGACCGCTCATCCGCCTGGAGTTTCCCTCATTCAATGACGCCTCTGAGTCAGCGGACATTCTTAACTTCATAGAGCAATGTGAAAACTATTTGGAGTTCAGGTCACTGCCCAGCGCCGAGCTGATAGGAACCCTCAGCACAGTGCAACAAGGACCCGCTCTGAGCTGGTGAAAGGCAGAAAAAGGCAAGGTAAAGGATTGGGAGTCTTTTAAACAGGCATTCATGGCTGCCTTTTTACCCGATGACTACTTGACTGAAGTGTTACAAGTGTGACAAGTTAAGGTCTCTGGTGCAACAGCCTGGCCAACGCCTGAGGGACTTCGCCTATGACTACTGAGCACTCTGTCTGAAGTGGAAGCCTGATATCTCGGAGGAAAAGCTGCTGAGTCGAATTCTGAGCAATATCAACTCTGGAGTGGCAGGTTGTATGAGAGGAACAGTCCACACCATGGAAAAGCTGGTGAAGGTGGGCTCACAGGTGGACTGTATGGGAGCTAAAGATTACTGACAGAAAGTGGGAAGTCAGCACAGCAAGGAGAACAGGAAAGGGGCTACAGAACGACCTCCATCGAAACACCTACCTGGACTTTCCATCGCCCAGCCCCATGTAGCACCTTCGCTTCTCCTGGTTCCAGTTTCAGTGCAAGGGAACGAGGTGACTGATACTGGGAGCACTTACACTCTCATGCAGAGACCCTATGGAGGCAGCTGGATGATCAGGCTCCCGTGGACACCGCTCAATCGCCCCAAGTGGCACAACACAGCTTGTAAGTTGAACACATACATCATGAGTGACTCTCACCTGGCTTTCTCTCTGATAGCAGGGTTGGACTTCAGCCACGGGAGCTGTCTTGAAGGTCGCTCAGGGAAGGTACGCTCAGGGAAGGACAGCAAGGGACTTCATACACCATCCATTCCTGCCTCTCCCAGTCAACTTCAACCCCTTGGACAAAGCAGCCGGCTACCTCACTCTCCCACCACCTACCTTGCAGTTATACTACGCATTGCCTCTAGAGTCTGCTCTCTTACAAATCACCTTAGCGTGTTCCGCTGACCCAACCAGTCACCTGAGTGAGCTAGTGAAGGCCCAACAGGAAGACGGGACAGTAACTCAGCTGTGCACAGGAGAGCATCTGAAGGAGGCGCAGAACCCTCGGATCGCCTTTGAACGGCACCATGGGGCATTATACTACAAGGTTCAAATAAAGCAGGGAGAGAAATTCCAACTGGTGGTACCCCAATCTTTAACCCAGATGTTCTTGCGACACTACCATAACCTACCATAGTCACGTGATCACACCTGAGCCAATGGTTATTGTCTGTGGAATTGTGGGTAATGGTCTCCATCATCTGTGCACATGTTTATTATAACACAGTGATCGCGTGTAAGCATATTTTATCGTGTGTGTGTGTGTGTGTGTGTGTGTGTGTGACACACCAGTTTAACTGGTGTACTAAACATCCCACCTGGAGAGGGGTGGGATCAGCAGGTGGTGGCAGCCCACATAAAGATGTATATTACATCACCTGTACGTTATACCTCAATTTTAAATCTAAAGTAAAATTATAATGTTTAACATCATGTTAAGACCTTCAAAAAGCCCTGGTTATTGATGTCACTCAATGTGGGCTGTGTTTGGGCCATCATCGCTTGTGTAGGATGTGTAGTGTGTGTAGGATGTGTGGGTAGTATGTGTGTGTGTGTATGTGTGCGCGCGCGTGCGTGTATGTGTGTGTATATGTGTGATAGGATGTTGTTGTTGGTCTTTCGGCTGCTCCCGGCAAGGGGTCGCCACAGCGGAATATCCAGTCCGCACGACAACTTGGGACAGGTTTTACGCCGGATGCCCTTCCTGGCGCAACCCTCCCATTTTATCCGGGCTTGGGACCGGCACTGCATCCAGTGGCTGGAGGGTTTGGGCACTGGCTGGGAATCGAACCCGAGATGTGTGTACTTAATAGTGCTGATGTCAGATGGCCCAAAATATCTGACTTTGTGTTACCCTGAGCCCATGACATGCATATTAAGAATTGTTCAGCTCAGAGATCTACAGTAGAATGTACTGAATTTGACAGCTTTTCATGAGTCTGTTTTTTTGAGCATTTTAAGACCCCCAAATGGGCCAAAATTAAAAAAAAAAAGGTTCTAATCCTGAATCAATTCATGGCATCGGCACTATTAAAACAGCATTATCTGAGTGATGGTGATGTCATAGTCATGGCATCATCGTGCTGTTGTAATCGTGCTTGGGCCGTAATGAAATGGAAGAATGGAAGATCCTGGCATGTCCTGGAAAATGTTTTGTATTGAACTGCTGCCATGAAATTTTGATTGGATAATTGCATAAATGAAAAGGTCCTTGAATGTTGTATGGTGGAAATTACATTTTCATCCAGTTGTGTTGCATTACACAAATGTTTTCAGTAATATGCAGTCAATTCAAAATATTATTTTTAAAGTTTTTTTTCAAGCATCAAAATAGTGTTCTTTCTGCATGCTTAGTGTATTTGTATGCTTTACCGCATGCTCGGGTCACTGTGGTCCTTTGATTTAAGTAGCTTGTATTATACATTATTTTAAAACACCTTACAGGTGACACATTTAAAAATATTTACATTTGCTGATAGTTGTGTCTGGTACCTCTACTCACAACTGTATATATTGGAGGGCTTCATGAAGGTTACTGCCCATCTGCTGACAGCCATATTTTTTATTGCATTTAAATGACTTGTTTGATAAATTTTTATTTAGTAGCATTATGATATAGGTTCCATGTTTGCACATTTGTGATTAAGGAATTAACTCTGGTCTTCCTATGTGTTTTTGAAGGTTCTCTCACTCTCTTATTATGGGGCCATCTGGAATGCACCCTACAGGAATACCACACCCTGCTATAGTGCCCTCTTCAGGCAGGCAAGAGCATGACCAGTTTGACATGTATGTGTAAGAAAAAAAAATCTTAAATTTGCCTCTAGCTCTTAATTACTACTTTAATTAAATTAATTTACATTCACTTATTAGTGCAGTGCTTTTAACAGTGGTTGTCACAAAGTATGTTTACAGAATAAAAATAAAATAAAATAAGGAAATATATAAAACTTGCACAAGGGGTCAGAATCACTGGCAACTCAGGAGCAGAGAGAGAGAGAGAGAGTTGGCTATACTCAGTTTTGTAATGTAACAGGTTGCTGGTGTGGGTTTTGGGAAATGTGTATATATATGCAGAGTGATCTTACTTGACACGCATCTTTTAATAAGGAATAACAGAACTTAAACAGCTTCACACAAAGAACTAATCTAAACAGGGAATGCACCACGACAAAGGACTAAACAAGACTAGGGGGAATACATAAGCCAGGCATGAACTAAAGACCAGACGAAGCTATGGGCTAAACAGAGGTAAGGGCTAGACACAGTTAAGGGTTAAACAGAACTAAAGGCCAGACAGAGCTAAAGACTAGGCAGCGGTAAGGGTTAGACAGTACAGGCTAGGCAGAGTACAGGCTAGGCAAAAACATAGGCTAGGAGATGAAACAGAAGAAACTAAACATAATAGAACACGCATAGAAACCAAACTGAGAACAGAAACAACTAGAAACTAAAGAAGTGGCATAACACCAAGAACTAAGAACTTGCATGGAACTGGCATGCCATCAGCACCCACTTAACTGATCCGTATGTAAACAGTACATAATCAGTATGCCCGACAATGACCCATAAAACCAAGGACTATTTATAATAGCACTGATTTAGCTAACCTCGATCAGGTGTGCTCCCATCACCTGATCGAGGTGCACTCTGGGAACTGGAGTCCAAAACTAAAGAAAAACACAAACGAAAACAAAATGGAGTCCGGGAGCATGGCGCCATCTGGTGTATAACTGTGACACATAACAGATAAGGCCAATTAATTTTTTTTTAAGCTAGACAATCCGTCACTTCACTTTACTCAACAGATCTGTTGAAATCAAATGTAGTGGGAAAAGATAGCATTCAAACAGACCAGTTCACCATAATACTCTACATTCATGAGTATCCCAGATCTGTACTTTTGCCTATTACAAATTTACACACAATGGCTTGGCTAAATACAGGTCCAGGTAAAAAATTAGCATATTGTGATGAAGTTCATTATTTTCTGTAATGTACTGATAAACATTACTTTCATATATTTTAGATTCATTACACATAACTGAAGTAGTTCCAGCCTTTTATTGTTTTAATATTGATGATTGTGGCATACAGCTCATGAAAACCCAAAATCCCTATCTCAAAAAATTAGCATATTTCATCCGACCAATAAAAGAAAAGTGTTTTAATACAAAAAAAGTCAACCTTCAAATAATTATGTTCAGTTATGCACTCAATACTTGGTTGGGAATCCTTTTGCAGATTCTTGTGTCTTGTGTCTCTCAACTTTCTCTTCACAATATCCCACAGATTCTTTATGGGGTTCAGGTCAGGAGAGTTGGCAGGCCAATTGAGCACAGTAATACCATGGTCAGTAAACCATTTACCAGTGGTTTTGGCACTGTGAGCAGGTGCCAGGTCGTGCTGAAAAATGAAATCTTCATCTCCATAAAACTTTTCAGCAGATGGAAGCATGAAGTGCTCCAAAATCTCCTGATAGCTAGCTGCATTGACCCTGCCCTTGATAAAACACAGTGGACTAACACCAGCAGCTGACATGGCACCCCAGACCATCACTGACTGTGGGTACTTGACAGGCATTTTGGCATTTCCCTCTCCCCAGTCTTCCTCCAGACTGTGGCACCTTGATTTCCGAATGACATGCAAAATTTGCAACCTGTAGCCCATTTCCTGCACACGCCTGTACACGCTGGCTCTGGATGTTTCTACTCCAGACTCAGTCCACTGCTTCCGCAGGTCCCCCAAGGTCTGGAATCGGTCCTTCTCCACAATCTTCCTCAGGGCCCCGTCACCTCTTCTCGTTGTGCAGCGTTTTCTGCCACACTTTTTCCTTCCCACAGACTTCCCACTGAGGTCCCTTGATACAGCACTCTGGGAACAGCCTATTCGTTGAGAAATTTCTTTCTGTGTCTTACCCTCTTGCTTGAGGGTGTCAATGATGGCCTGTCAGGTCGACAGTCTTACCCATGATTGCGGTTTTGAGTAATGAACCAGGCTGGGAGTTTTTAAAAGCCTCAGGAATCTTTTGCAGGTGTTTAGAGTTAATTAGTTGATTCAGATGATTAGGTTAATAGCTCGTTTAGAGAACCTTTTCATGATATGCAAATTTTTTGAGATAGGGATTTTGGGTCTTCACGAGCTGTATGCCACAATCATCAATATTAAAACAATAAAAGGCTTGAACTACTTCAGTTTGTGTGTAATGAATCTAAAATATATGAAAGTCTAATGTTTATCAGTACATTACAGAAAATAATGAACTTTATCACAATATGCTAATTTTTTGAGAAGGACCTGTAAATAAGTTTTCTACCTAGACTTGATCACTGAAACTGTGTCTGAGTCCCGAACATTAATTGGAAAACTATTCCATACCTTTGGTGCTTTTTAAGAAAAATCTATTGACACTGATCTATGCTAGTTTATCATTATACAAGGTACCAACAAACAGCCTTTACCCTTTAATCGCAGTAGGCATGACAGAGCATGAAACACTAGCAGTTCAGTCAGGTATCATCCTCTGAGACCATTTAGTGCTTTTTATGTCAGTAGTAGTATTTGAAAATCGATGTGAACTTTCACAGCCAATGCATTAATAAGCATCCAGTATCTAATGTGCTTCTCACATTCCTCAACTTTTTAAGCTGGTGTCTCTCATCTGACTGAGACATATAACTGTGTGTCATCAGCATAACAGTGAAAACTAATACCATGCTTACAAATTATGTTTACCAGAGGATGCATCAGAGAGAAAATACAAAACTCACTTTAGTACACACAGAATATTCACCGTTTACATCTACAAAATGTAACATAGGACCTGAGCCAGGAAAGGATTGTTCCCTTAACTCCTACAATATTTTCTGATATATTATGGAGTGTATATTATACAGTGGCTAGCAAAAGTATTCAGCCCCCTTGAACTTTTCCACATTTTGTCACATTACAGCCACAAACATAAATAAATTGTATTGGAATTCCACGTGAAAGACCAATACAAAGTGGTGTACACGTGAGAAGTAGACCGAAAATCATACATGATTCCAAACATTTTTTACAAATAAATAACTGACAAGTGGGGTGTGCGTAATTATTCAGCCCCATGAGTCAATACTTTGTAGAACCACCTTTTGCTGCAATTACAGCTACCAGTCTTTTAGGGTATGTCTCTACCAGCTTTGCACATCTAGAGACTGAAATCCTTGTCCATTCTTCTTTGCAAAACAGCTCCAGCTCAGTCAGATTAGATGGACAGCGTTTGTGAACAGCAGTTTTCAGATCTTGCCACAGATTCTCGATTGGATTTAGATCTGGACTTTGACTGGGCCATTCTAACACATGGATATGTTTTGTTTTAAACCATTCTATTGTTGCCTAAGCTTATGTTTAGGGTCATTGTCCTGCTGGAAGGTGAACCTCCGCCCCAGTCTCAAGTCTTTTGCAGACTCCAAGAGGTTTTCTTCCAAGATTGCCTTGTATTTGGCTCCATCCACCTTCCCTCTGACCAGCTTCCCTGTCCCTGCTGAAGAGAAGCACCCCCAGAGCATGATGCTGCCACCACCATATTTGACAGTGGGGATGGTGTGTTCAGAGTCATGTGCAGTGTTAGTTTTGTGCCACACATAGCGTTTTGCATTTTGGCCAGAAGTTCCATTTTGGTCTCATCTGACCAGAGCACCTTCTTCCACATGTTTGCTTGTGTCCCCCACATAGCTGGTGGCAAAATGCAAACGGGATTTCTTATGGTTTTCTGTTAACAATGGCTTTCTTCTTGCCACTCTTCCATAAAGGCCAACTTTGTGCAGTGCACGACTAATAGTTGTCCTATGGACAGATTCCCCCACCTGGGCTGTAGATCTCTGCAGCTCGTCCAGAGTCACCATGGGCCTCTTGGCTGCATTTCTGATCAGCGCTCTCCTTGTTCGGCCTGTGAGTTTAGGTGGACGGCCTTGTCTAGGTAGGTTTACAGTTGTGCCATACTCCTTCCATTTCTGAATGATCGCTTGAACAGTGCTCCGTGGGATGTTCAAGGCTTTGGAAATCTTTTTGTAGCCTAAGCCTGCTTTAAATTTCTCAGTAACTTTATCCCTGACCTGTCTGGTGTGTTCTTTGGACTTCATGGTGTCGTTGCTCCCAATATTCTCTTAGACAACCTCCGAGGCCTTCACAGAGCAGCTGTATTTGAACTGACATTAGATTACACACAGGTGCACTCTATTTAGTCAGTAGCACTCATCATGCAATGTCTATGGGCAACTGACTGCACTTAGATCAAAGGGGGCTGAATAATTACGCACACCCCACTTTGCAGTTATTTATTTGTAAAAAATGTTTGGAATCATGTATGATTTTCGTTCCACTTCTCAAGTGTACACCACTTTGTATTGGTCTTTCACGTGGAAATCCAATGAAATTGATTCATGTTTGTGGCTGTAATGTGACAAAATGTGGAAAAGTTCAAGGGGGCCGAATACTTTTGCAAGCCACGGTATATCATTATATATGGTGTCAAAAAAAGGTCAGGCAATACACAACCCTGATCAGAGACATTACTTTCAATCATTGAGCTACTTTGTCTCCTGGTGTTAGAATTTTATTTTTTATTTAGTAATTTTTTGGGTTTTTCCAATTTTCTCCCCAATTTAGTCGTGGCCAATTCCTCCCCGTCTCTAGGGGGGCTCCCACATTAATGCTACCACTACCACTCAGTTGGGAGGGCGAAGACTATCACGTATTTCCTCAGAACCGCGTGACGTCAGTCGACCGCATCTTTTCAAACTGTTTGCTCACGCACCATTAGGGGCTGAGTAAAACACTCGGAGGAAAGCGCTAGCCGCTCCTTCCGCGTGCGCGAGCTCACAGACGCCCCTGATGGACTGTAGAACCGTGATTAATGTGGGAGCACAAGTACCTCTCATCCCTCCGATGAGAGGCTCGGCCAATCAGTTCTCTCTATGCCTCCGGCTGTGAGAGGAAAACAGCACCACCTGGAGTTCGAACCAGCGTTCTCCAGATGATAGGGCGAGCGCTTTACCACTGCGCCACTCAGAGGCAGAATTTAATTTTTACCTGTGATTTTGCCCATGAGGTGATTCAAAGACTTCTAGCTTATAAAACGATAGGTTATAACATTAAAATGTGATATTATTTGAGATTTCATACATTTTTGAGCTTCCTTTCACTATGGTAGTTATCAAGTTATTATTATTATGCAGTTTTTCATGCTCTACATCACTCTTCCATATAAGAAAAATATATGCTGTCTACAATATTGAAAAGATGAACAAATGAAACTTGAACTGTTATTTTCTTTCTGCATTGCAGTAAGCCTCATTCAGAATCAAAGAGGGAGAGAGAGCCTAAGAAACCAGTCATCAAGAAGCCTCTGAATGCCTTTATGCTGTATATGAAGGAGATGAGGGCAAAAGTCATTGCAGAATGCACCTTGAAAGAGAGTGCAGCAATCAATCAGATACTTGGACGTAGGGTGAGTGTTTCCCAGATTGATACACTAATGTGCTTAAATATGGGAATAATGTAACAAGCATTTGTTATCATTTTGCAATATCCTCTCCTGGGTACAGACCACTTCCTGGTTCATGCAGGCATAGGCACATTTGATCATGTGTTTTTATTGTTGTGTTTGTGTGTGTGGGTGTATGTGTGTGTGTGCTCACACAATCAAGAATGATGATGTCATGTCAAATTAAATTAAATTTGTTGTTGACTAATTTTAGTTGATAACGTTGATTAATTGGTGCACCCCTACTCTGCAGCGAGTACTTAGAAACCACGCATATTTTCGCTATGTCACTGATAAAGGTTGATCAACAAACTACCTTCAGGCACATTTGGATAAATCTTATTTTTAATTATTATTATCTTGCTTTCAGTAGAAACCTACCTGAAAATATATATTTTTATGTGTAAATGTTTGACAGTGGCATGCTCTGACTCGTGAGGAACAGGCCAAGTACTATGAGCTTGCCAGGAAAGAGCGGCAGCTTCACATGCAACTCTACCCCAGCTGGTCTGCCAGAGACAACTATGTAAGTACTTTTAGTCACACAGTACGCACAGACATTGTAGTGGTAGACTCAGTCTCTGTCAGAAATTAAACATTTATCACAGTTGATTTGAGTAGTTCTAGGAAGAACTAGGAGTCATGCAACTCTAAACTTATATACAAAGACAATAACTTACCACAGGATCACTTATTTATTCTCTAAATTGACCCAGAACCGTTATACAGTTACATTCACATTCTGGTTCTACATGCAACAACCACGTACAATTAAAAAGAAGAATATCTTTTAAACATCTTATATTTTTCTTTTTCTTTTTATTTATTTGAATGATAAATATTGAGACAACCTATAACATGGATTCATTTAATTTGAACATTGACCTAATGATAGTACTAGAGGCTTTGAAGAGTGAAGAGTAGAGATTAAATTATTAACATGAGAATTGGAATTATCCCCAACTAATATTCCACTATTTATGTTAAACATGATCCATTTCTGGTTTTTACTGTCATCCAATGGTCAGGGGCTGTAACATCGATGTGATAAACTTAATATGAAAACTTGTCAGAAATCAGATGACACCAGGATTTATTGTTAAAAAAACAACCAAAAAAAAAACAATTTTATATATATATGTTTTACCACCTCAGTGCGTTGGGCTTACTCGCTCTTTGGTGGCTGCATCATCAAACCCATTTTTGTGTTACAGCAGAATAGTTTTAAACAACAAAAGTGTTTTATTTTTAGATTATATTATTATTTTTTTGCAGATTATTTGTAGAATTATCTGATTATTTGTAGATTCCTCTGAAGAATATCTACCAAATTATGTGCAGATATAAGATATTGTGGAAACTTTTAATTTTTATTTTAAATGACTCATTTTGGTTTAGTGATGAAATTGTTCATTTTTTCTTTACACGGTTCACAGTTCCCTTCAAAACTGAGCAGTTCTGCCTCCTGTCATCTATTTCACATGAAGCTACTTGCGGCTTGAAATGCAGCTAAGCACAGATATGCAGTATATTATCTGACCTAATTTCAGTAGATGCTGTAGATGCTTAATGGTGAGCATGACATATGCATGGGGGAGTGTAGGTTGATGGTCGGAACTTGAAATCTATCTATCTGTCTGTCTGTCTGTCTGTCTGTCTGTCTGTCGATGATATAAAACAAAAAAATATGCAACCACTGGCATAAGATTTTTACATGGTTGTGCTACATGAGAAAGTGAAGACAGTTTAGCGATAGGGTTTGGATTTATTCACCACTTTACGACATTAAAGACATGCCATTTAATTGTGTAAATCCAACACTTAACCACTTTATTAAATCAATTTGCATACCAGGTTACATAACCAGTCTTGCGTTCTTTCATGTCCTCGTGTTGCACCTGATTCTATCAGTGGTATTACAGTTAACTGAAAAGATTTTTGTTCAATAGCTTGACATGTTGTCGCAGGACCGACTCAGGACAGGAAAGCACAAATGACAGAAGACACGAATATGCAGGAAAATTTTTTTGCTCTTTTATTTAACTTTTTCTTCCTTTTGATCTGAACTCGAAAAGGAGAGACAAAAAAAAAGAAAAATACATTCACACACACATCCACACACACACAGTGCTCTTCGGTACTGGGGGTCCTTGGAGGTGAGGGAGGTAAAGCAGAAGAGGCAGCCTTTGCGGTCAGAAGAGGCAGTGTCAACTGTCGCGCGTGGTGGCCAACGGCGCAGCAGAGGCTGGTGTCATGACTTGTACTTATAAGAGGCGGACGCAAGTGCAAGTGAAAATGACCGTGTCTTTAATCACACAAAATAAAGACCCAAAAACAGAAATTCCACCAACAATAATTCCCCACACAGTGTCTTTTCTCGTGTATTCACGAGGATGCTTAGTCCCGGGGTTATGACCCCTCTCCTGCCGCATCTATTAGTCCTAGAAAGGAGAAGCAGGCTTTATCAATGTTCTTATCAAAACTTACTAACACACAGACGTTTTATGAGGCACAACGGTGGACGAACGAGTGGCTCCGGGGTCGGCTGGTTTATATAGGTGCACACAAAGGGGAGACAGGTGATACTAACTACAGGTAATCAAGACTGACATATACACACAGACACACTAGGGGGAGACAAAGGCTGCGGCTCAGTATTCCGGGGAACCGGATCTTCCCTGAGGCCGTGGTGGTCCAGATGTTACAGTACCCCCTCTCCCAGAACCGGCCTCCTGAGGGAGGCGAGGGCGCCCCCTACGCGCCGTCGAAGGGAGTGAGGATGCACCTGCTTGATGGAGATGCCGGCGGGCGGGACGACCCGGTGGTCGCGGAGCCGGGCGATCCGGCCGAGCCCTGTGGAAATCCGTAATGAGTTCTTGACTCAGTATGTCCCGGGCCGGGACCCAACTCCGCTCCTCCGGGCCGTACCCCTCCCACTCGACTAAGTATTGCAATGCACCTGCTCTCCTTCGCGAGTCCAGTAGTTCTTTTACCCGGAACGCGGGGGCGCCCCCGATGTCCACGGCCCCAGGGAGTGTAGGTTCCGCTGTTCCTTCATCCAGTGGGCCCCGGACCACCGGCCTGAGAAGAGAGATATGGAAAACGGGGTTAATGCGAAGATGTGTAGGGAGAGAGAGTCTATATGAGACGGGGTTTATTTGTGCTGATATGGGAAATGGGCCGATGAACCTGGGGGAGAGTTTCTTGCAGGGGAGGTTGAGGTGAAGGTCCCGTGTCGAGAGCCACACCCGATCGCCTACCTGGAGCGGAGGACTTTCCCGTCGTCGCCTATCGGCATACTTTTTAAAGCGCTGCACTGCGCGGGAGATTTTTGTGTGTGCGTTTTCCCACACCTTCTCCGCTTTACTAAACCACTCATCCACCACAGGTACTTCGGTGGGAGTGGCGTCCCATGGACACAGCGGAGGTTGATAGCCTAATATGCATTGAAACGGCGTTAGGCCGGTAGAGGAGTGGCGTAGCGAATTTTGTGCATATTCCGCCCAGAGTAGGCAGTCCGCCCATTCATGTTGTCTGCTGCTACAATATGCTCGAAGATATCTGCCGAGTTCTTGAACAGTCCGCTCTGCCTGCCCATTAGACTCGGGGTGATAGCCCGACGTTAGGCTAACAGTGGTCCCCAATTTCTGAAAGAATGCTTTCCAGACCCTGGCGATAAATTGGGGACCACGATCTGATATTATATCTTCGGGAATGCCGTAGCAACGAAACACTGAAGTGAATAGGGTTTCTGCCACCTGGAGGGCTGACGGAAGGGAACGAAACGGGATAAATCTACATCCCTTGGAAAACCTATCTATTACCACGAGTACCGTGGTGTACCCGTTCGAGACCGGCAGGTCCGTGACAAAGTCCACTGCGATATGGGACCACGGTCTGTTCGGCACCGGGAGGGGCGTTAGTTTACCAACTGGTAGGCAACGGGGGTTTTTTGTAGTCGCACAGATGGCGCAAGACAGAACGACCCTTTTCACGGTTTCACGCATTTTAGGCCACCAGAACTTTGGTTCCAACAGGTGGGTGGTGCGTGTGACGCCGGGATGTCCTGATGCTAGACTCGTATGAGCCTCGATCGTCACTCGTTCACGAAGTGACTCCGGTACGTAGAGTCGATTCGGAGGGCAGTCCCTAGGCACGGGGTTGGACCGTGCCCACTGGGCTATCTCCGACTCGATATTCCACATAACCGGAGCCACCACGAGCGACGCGGGGAGAATTGGTTCCGGATTAGTAATTGGCTCCGGCGACGGATAGTAGCGGGAGAGTGCATCCGCTTTGATGTTTTTTGAACCGGGGCGGTACGTGATCACAAATCTGAAACGCGTGAAAAAGAGCGCCCAGCGGGCTTGACGTGAGTTCAGTCTCTTTGCCTGTTGGAGGTACTCGAGATTACGGTGATCTGTGAGTACCGTGAATGAGTGTTTCGCCCCCTCCAGCCAGTGTCGCCACTCCCCTAACGCCGCTTTTACTGCTAAAAGTTCTCTGTTACCGATATCATAATTCCGCTCGGCAGGTGTTAATTTCCTAGAGAAGAAAGCGCAAGGGTAAAGTTTCTCAGGGTGGCCGTGACGCTGTGACAGCACTGCTCCTATCCCTACCTCGGACGCGTCGACCTCTACTATAAAAGGCTTCTCTGGGTTCGGTAGTTTTAATATAGGCGCCGTAGTAAATGCGGTTTTGAGTCGTGTAAACGCCTCACGCGCTTCCACTGGGAACTCACGGAGGCGTTTCGTCTTACCTGCCAACAGTGACGTGAGTGGTGCTGCCACCATGCTGAAGCCTCGAATAAAGCGCCTGTAAAAATTGGCAAACCCCAGGAATCTTTGTAGCTCCTTCACTGTCGTGGGTTCCGGCCATTGTTGCACGGCCGCGACTTTGGCTGACTCCATTTCGACCCCCAGTGGCCCTATGTGATAGCCGAGAAATGCCACCTCCCGCTGATGAAATGAGCATTTCTCTGCCTTCACATAGAGCCCGTGTTTGCGCAGGCGCTGAAGGACGGCAGTTACTGTACATGACTGACGTGTTCGGAATATGACCGCGAATATACTAAGATGTCATCTAAGTATATTATGACAAAACGGTTGTACATATCCCTAAACAAGTCATTCATGAACCCCTGAAACACCGCAGGTGCGTTCACCAGTCCATATGCCATCACGTTATATTGGTAATGCCCAGATGTAGTGCTAAACGCAGTCTTCCATTCATCACCCTTACGCACACGAACGAGGTTATATGCGCTGCGGAGGTCGAGTTTGGTGAAAATGGAGGCGCCTCGGAGCTGGTCTATTGCGGCCGGAACCAGGGGCAGTGGGTGCTTATATTTTACGGTTACTGCATTGAGTCCCCGATAATCTATACATGGCCGAAGGCCCCCCCCTTTTTTCTCTATGAAAAAAAAACCTGCCGAGGCGGGAGACGTGGACCTGCTGATGAGCCCCTGCTGGAGTGCCTCGCTCACGTATTCCTCCATGGCCCTGGTTTCCGCCACTGACAATGGATAAATGCGCGAGCAAGGAGGTGCTTTCCCCGGCAGTAGCTCGATCGCGCAGTCCCACGGGCGATGAGGGGGAAGTCGTGCAGCAGCCCTAGCACTAAACACCTGTTCAAACTTCGCATACTCTGATGGCACGTTAATCTTGTGTGGGGCATTCGGACTCTCTATGGTGGTGGTTTGGACCGTCACTATGGGCGGTGTGCATGATTTGGCGCATCTAGGGGACCATGAAACGATACTTGATTGAGCCCAATTGAAATTAGGGTTATGGGCGCTAAGCCAGGGGAGACCTAGCACGACGGAATGATCAGACTGAGGAAGTACGAAGAATTTTAGTTCCTCTGTGTGATCGGGGAAAGTTAACCGCAGTGGCGCTGTGATTAATTTAATAGGCGATTGGTCTAACTCACGGCCATCTAGAGCTTTAACTGGTATCGGTTGCGGAAGCTTCGACACGGGAGCTCGCAGCGTGGAAATTAAAGCAGAGGAGATGAAGTTCCCAGCCGCCCCGGAATCTACTAAGGGAAAGACAGACACAACAGAGTTACAAAAAGACAATTGTGCTTGTAAACAAAAAGGATGATGCGTGCGGGGCGGTGTGCGTGACGTTACTTTGAGTAACGGGCAGTCCTTGATCCGGTGCCCGTCCCCCCCACAGTATAGACACAGGCCCGCTGTGATGCGCCTTTTTCTCTCCGCGATCGGGAGGCGGGAACTGCTCACGTCCATGGGCTCGGGTCGCGCTGTTTCTCCCGTATCGCGAGGAGGTCTTCGGGGTGTGTCGTAGAGGCGGGGTGGTGCTGACCTGGTGGGTGGTCGCTGGCGCTGGCTGCGAAGATGCTGGTCGAGCTTAATCGCCAGGCTGATGGTTTCATCCAGCGAGAGGTTTGTGTCCCGGCACGCCAGCTCGAGCTGGATTTCTGGCTGGAGTCCATCACGGAACCGCGCGAGCAGGCTCCGCTCGCACCAGCCGCTCTCCGCAGCCATGACTCTGAATTTAATGGCGTAGTCCGCCACCGGCACACTCCCTTGCCGCAGCCGCATGAGGCGTTGTTCCCCGGAACGCCCCTGGTCCGGATGGTCAAAGACCGCCTTCATCGCTTCCATAAATTTACAATACCGGGCGGTGAGCTCTCCCCCTTCGCTCCAGATAGCTGCGGCCCAATCCATGGCCGGACCTGTGAGCTGCTGAATGACGAAACGGATCCGCTGGGTGTCCGTCATGTCGGGGTAATCCGAGAGGTACAGTTCACAGGCCAGGAAAAATCGCTTACACCCCTCCGGATCGCCGGCATATCTTTCCGGGGGGGTGGCGCGCGGTGGTGAGGGTGTGGAGCTGCGTGATGTCCCAGCCGGTGCTGAGGGGTCTGGGAAGGCCAGGTGTTTCACACTATGGGCGAGGTCACTCACCGCTCGTGCCAGCCCCTCGATCTGGAGCTGTTGCTTTTCTATATACCTCATCGGGTTCTCGTCATCCGGCAGGGGGACACTTGCTGCGTCCTGATAGGTTCGTCCATCTGTCATGACTTGTACTTATAAGAGGCGGACGCAAGTGCAAGTGAAAATGACCGTGTCTTTAATCACACAAAATAAAGACCCAAAAACAGAAATTCCACCAACAATAATTCCCCACACAGTGTCTTTTCTCGTGTATTCACGAGGATGCTTAGTCCCGGGGTTATGACCCCTCTCCTGCCGCATCTATTAGTCCTAGAAAGGAGAAGCAGGCTTTATCAATGTTCTTATCAAAACTTACTAACACACAGACGTTTTATGAGGCACAACGGTGGACGAACGAGTGGCTCCGGGGTCGGCTGGTTTATATAGGTGCACACAAAGGGGAGACAGGTCTGTCATGACTTGTACTTATAAGAGGCGGACGCAAGTGCAAGTGAAAATGACCGTGTCTTTAATCACACAAAATAAAGACCCAAAAACAGAAATTCCACCAACAATAATTCCCCACACAGTGTCTTTTCTCGTGTATTCACGAGGATGCTTAGTCCCGGGGTTATGACCCCTCTCCTGCCGCATCTATTAGTCCTAGAAAGGAGAAGCAGGCTTTATCAATGTTCTTATCAAAACTTACTAACACACAGACGTTTTATGAGGCACAACGGTGGACGAACGAGTGGCTCCGGGGTCGGCTGGTTTATATAGGTGCACACAAAGGGGAGACAGGTGATACTAACTACAGGTAATCAAGACTGACATATACACACAGACACACTAGGGGGAGACAAAGGCTGCGGCTCAGTATTCCGGGGAACCGGATCTTCCCTGAGGCCGTGGTGGTCCAGATGTTACAGCTGGAGGCTCGTGGCGGCTGTTTCTCGGCTGTGTCTTTCGTTAAGAAAAAAAAAACCTGTGAGTTTATGTAAAGTGTGGACTGTAAACCCGCCGTCACAGCTTTTTTTTCCTTTGAGCTCGTCACCGACGATGCGAAGAACGTATGGCAACTGGACAAGGCATCTGCGTTTCATTGTTGCGTGCCGGACATGTGTTGTACTGAGAAAGAGAAGTTCTGCAGAGACAAAAACCATCGTGTAATGTGTGCGTTTGTATCCTTGGTTCTTGCCATCCACTGTAGAGGAGCATGGTCAGTGATCAGAGTAAAGTGTCGATCGGTCAGGTAATCTGAGCTTCTCTATCGCCCACTTTATGGCCAGGGCTTCCCGTTCTACAGTGGCATATTTTTGTTCAGTGGATGTAAGTTTCCTACTGACGTATAGGATGGGGTGCTCTTCCCTGCTAAAATCCTGTGAGAGGACAGCTCCGAGCTTGGTTTCCGACGCGTCTGTGTGGACCAGGAAAGGATGTTCGAAGTCAGGGTTTCTGAGGACAGGTGAGCTAGTGAGATGAGTCTTCAGCTGGTTAAATGCCGTCTCTTCCTTCTCTGGCCAGCAAACCTTTTCTGGTTGTCCCTTCTTAGGTAGGTTAGAGAGGGGTCCTGCTACAGAGGATGTATGCACAAAGTTATGCACAAATCTTCTATAGTAGTTGGCTAATCCCAAAAACACACGCACCTGTCTCCTTGTCTCGAGTCGCGGATAGTTCCAAACAGCCTCCACCTTTTCCTCCTGTGGTTTTAGCAAGCCGCGACCAATGCGATATCCCAGGTACCGTGCTTCCGTGAGTCCCAGATAATATTTTTTTGGCTTCGCTGTTAAGCTCTCCTTTTGCAAATCTTCGAGTACACACTTTAGATGGTGTAGATGTTTCTCCCCGTCACACGAGTGTATGACCACGTCGTCCAGATACGCCGCTGCATTTGTGCAATGGTGACGTAGCACGATGTTCATAAGGCGCTAGAATGTGGCTGGAGCTCCATGGATATTGCTCGATATTGCCGTGTTCTGTGCTAAAAGCTGTCTTTTCTTTGGCTTCTGGCATTAGAGCTACCTGCCAGTAGCCTTTTGTGAGCATGGACACGAACCGTGCCTTTCCCAACCGGTCTATCAGGTCATCTACTCGTGGAAGAGGGTACGCATCGAACTCTGATATCTGATTGAGTCTGTGAAAGTCTAATCGGACGGACCCGTCGGGCTTCGGTACGTCACTATCGGGCTAGACCAGGGGCTCGTCGACTCCTCTATGACCCCGCTGTGTAGCATATTTTGTACCTCGGCTTTGATGACGCGGCGGCGAGCCTCTGGGTCCCGGTACGGTCTCTGTCATATTATCTTTCTGGGTGGGGTTTTTATATCATGACGTACCAGGTGGGTCAGCCCTGGCTCCGTGGAGAACACATCCTGGAACTGGTCCAGTAGTTCGTTCTGATCCTGTTGTTGTGTGTTTTTTATGTCTTCTCCGTAATTTATCAGCCTCCTGTTTTTCTCTGTTGATGAAAAGACGGCAAGCGCTGAGACACACGGCATTGGTGAGAGTTAGGAGATGCAGTGCGCTGTTTTTGTGACAATTGTCAAGGAGTTTAAATATTTTTTGATTGAGACTCTCATCGGCGGATATCCTGTACAGATCAATTATCACCCCTGGTCTGCTTCACCACTTTGCTCCTGCTCTAAGATCGTGCTTCCGGATTATTAACAACACACCCTGTCTGTTCCTCAGATTTCTCTCTCATCTTCAGCAGAGACATCAAGCAGAAGTCTCCACCCATTCCCATTCCCAGCCTAAACAATACAGCCAGGTGCTTGCTGTTTATGCAAGCTAGATCGAAGACCATGTTGTACATATATATATATATATATATATATATATATATATATATATATATATATATATATATATATGTTGTCAGCTGACCTCTTTTGTGTCACATGAACATCCACCTTTCTCCTTACTCTGATACATCCATCACTAAGGAAGATTAAAAAAAATTTTTTTTTGTATTTTACTGTTTTAGATAAAAAGCAGGTATGGATTTTTTTTGGATCAGGGTCATTCTGGACTCCTTTTTCAACTTGACTGCTCCACAGTTCTTTATGCTTTTTAGCAAATTGACATTTTTGTTTCTTAAGGCTGTACATCTTTCCCAGTCCATTGAGTTCTCTTCGCACTGTGTGTTTGGAAATGCTCTTACGTTCACTATTAAATATAGTTGTGAGTTCTACTGTTGTTTTATTTATGATTTGATTTCATTAAGCATTTATGTAATCTCCCATCACGCTCATTCACAATTTTTTTTCATAACCACATTTCACCACTATCCTTCAAAGGTTTTATTAATGCGTTTAACAGGTCTTAACCCAATTTTAGTTTCAGCAATTTCCTTAGATGTTTTCTTTTCTTGATAAAGAACAGTAATTTGAGCCTTCTAAAATAGAGGCATTTGCCGTATGTCTTCTTAAATGGTAGTTTAAGAAATTAGATGCTACTCACTCAGTTAGGGTTAAATAACTTGTTACCAGCTGAACCATATTTATCACTGCAGTAATTATCCAGTGAAAGACTCTTAACTATTTGCTTAGTAAATCCAGGTGGTGACACACTAGCTACACAAAGCTGCTATTCATATACAAAGCTATTCAATTATCTCACAGGAACAAAAATCATGAATTCAATGCATCAATTTATCACTCCATTCATTGAAGTCAAGTGCTACCAGAAACAAACATTGCCCAAATATGTCCCATGTCACAGAGCTTGATATCCAGTGTTATTTTGTTAGGATTTTGAGGGGTACAGGAATAATGGGTTATATATATTGTTGAACAGTGAGGTGTGGGTTATCAAACCCTGTTTCGGAGCAACCTCCCAGTTGTAAAATTATTGTACAGTACATATGACAACTTTTCAGTACATTACAGGATTTTTGTCTACAATGTCAGACATTAAAAGATTTATTTAAATTATATTTAGGGAAGCCGAAACATTAAAGCAGCGTGAGAAGCGACAGCAATTGGTCACACACTCAGTTGGCAGGTAAACGGTAGCACACTGGCATTAGGATCTGCATGCGGGTCGGAACCGCGGGTGAATCTTATGTACATTTGTAACCTAGTAAGTTATAAGAGAAGAGATCTTTGAAAGATATCAATGGTTTTACAAATACAAAACTATTAAGTAGTATTGTAACCATTTATGCAGCATTTATTCACATTTTCAAACATTTTTAATGTAAATGAATCAAACTCTTTTCGATTCCAACTTTTATATTTTTAAAAACAAAAAATAGGCAGTATGGTGGCTTAGTGGTGAGCACTTGAACCTCCAGGGGACTTCTGCCTTGTGTGCGGGAGTTTGCACCCCCATGCTAGGTGGGTTTCCTCCAGGTAGTCTGGTTTTCTCTGACAGTCCAAAGACATCCAGATTAGGGTAATTGGATTTCCCAGATTGCCTAAAGTGTGTGAATAAGCCTGTGTGCCCTTTTTAAAGCAATGAATCATGCTTTAAACAAAACAATGTATTAATTTGGACAGGAAACAACTAAGGTTTTGATGAAGAAAATGTAAAAATAATTTTAAGTAGTGAAAAAAAAACTACTTTGGATGTATATGTCAACCCTGTCAAACAATAAGTTACCACCATCAGTTGAATTTCCTGACAGCGTTGACAAAATTTCACATTATGCTAGATAACATTTGAAATGTATGTGGGAGCCAGTTTGTTTTTGCTACATGCATATTTAATGTGCTTGAAATTTATTAATTTTACAAAAAATTATCCCACATTTAATTGGGGATTCATAAAAGGGATCCTTGGAGTTTTGGTTGGCCACAAGATTGCCTTTATTAACTTTTTTAGAAGTGTCTGACGGTGTTGACAAAAACTGTGGACAAAAATGTATTTAATTATTTTTTACAGCTATTAATTAATTAACATACTGACAGACTGTAACTTTTATTTTACTTAAAACACAATAAGTTATTTTTTTCCTATGTTTAAATTAAATGTGAACCTTTGAACTGTTAAAGACAGTTAATCAAATAAAATAAAAATAATTTTAGGTGGGATTGAAAAAACTATTTTGTTATGCTGTGTCATGTGTCACGCCCTTTTCCACGACCCGTTTGTTTATCCTTTTTTCCCCATGCTGTCACTTCCCCACGTGCCCTTGTATTTCCCCAGCCTGTCATTTATCCTTTCCCGTGCCCCGTTTCCGCTGCAGCTACGCACCTGTTTCTCATCTTCTCAACTGATTACTTCGGCAATTTAAGCATGCGAGTGGATTATTGTGTGTGTTTCATGCCTCGATTTTCTCGCGTTTATTGTCTCTTCCGATTTCACGTTGCCAAGTTCGCTTTGTTTCTCGTTTTTGCTTTTGGTTTCTCGTCTCGGTTTTGTTTGCCCTGCTCTTTGATCTCCCGGTCTTGACCTGGATCCACCTCGTTCTGCTCCGCCCCTTGACATGCTGAGTTGATTCAGCTTATAAAATATCATAATCAAAATATTATTTCTGAATTTTACAGAAAAACGTCTCGGGTTACTTTGCAGTAACCCTGTTCCCTGAAAGGCGGGAACGAGATGCTGCGTAAAACTATGGGAACCATTTTGTTGCGTTGCCGGTCGTGAAGCATGCTGTGTAAACACGCCAAAGTTTTTGGCTATATATAACCCCGACCAGGTGACGTCATCTGATTAGATGCAGGTGGAGGTTATAAAAACAGGTGAGCTGGCAACAAACCTCAGATTAATTTGTCTGAACGGACGTCCGGTCACGTGGTAGTGCGGCATTCGGACGCAGCATCTCGTTCCCGCCTTTCAGGGAACAGGGTTACTGCAAAGTAACCCGAGACGTTCCCTTTCAAGGCTACACTCGATGCTGCGTAAAACGCTATGGGAACGAGAATACCAACGCCGCCGCACTACAGGTGTCTGGACCCCAAGGTTGTGTAGCGTGTGCGCACAAAGCCAAGAAGGTCTCAGAACTATGCCTAGGCAGCTAACTCGGGGGCAGTGAGCCCGGAGTAGCATGAACATCCAGATTATAAATGTAAGAAATGTGTGCGGGGAGGACCAACCCTTGGCGCCACACAATTACTGCAGGGGATACCTCCTGCTGGTGAGACTGGGACGATCACCCTGGTTGGGTGAGCCCTGCTTCCTAGAGGCGAAGTGAACCCACGCGGCTCATAGGAGAGGGCAATATGCATCTCTCACCCAGTATAGTGGCGCTCTGACTTACGCCACTAGCTGATGCGGTGGACGTGAATCTGAAGAGCACATACTGGACAGTAAATGGAAGTTTCTCCTGCTCCGAAGCTGTAAAAGGCGGAGGACAGAAGGCTTCAAACAATGCAGTTAAGAACATCCTGAGGGTACTAGGGCACAAGCCCAAGGACAAGTTTTTCCTGCAGAAGCGCCAGCACTGAAACATTTCGGCAGTGGACTGGGTCTACCTGCTTTGCACACACTTGTTGCAGGGGAATACCTCCTGCTAATCCAATAGCTGAGGCTATCCCCTGGTTGAATGAGCCCTGATTCCTAGAGGCGAAGTGAGCCCACGCGCCTCATAGGAGAGGGCAATAGCATGTCTCATCCAGAGCATGTAGAAGCTGCTCTGACCTACGCCACTAGCTGACGCGGTGGACGTAGATCTGAAGAGCACAAGCTGGACACAGCAAGTGAAGTCTCTCCTGCTCCGAAGCTGTAAGCGTGGAGGACAGAAGGCTTCAAAAGCAATAGGGTCCTGTTGGGTTTATAGAGCTTTCGGAAGATAGTTGAGAGAGGATGCAGTTACGTACGTCCTGAGAGTACTAGGGCACAGACCTGAGGACGGAAACTCCAGCACTGAAACAATTCGGCAGTGGACTGGGTTTACCTGCTTAGCAGACACTTGCTACAGGGGAATACCTCTTGCTAGTGCAATAGATGAGGCAATCCCCTTGGCTGAAATAGCCCTGATTCCTAGAGGCGAAGTGAGCCCACGCGCCTCATAGGAGAGGGCAATAGCATGTCTCATCCAGAACATGTAGAAACTGCTCTGACCTATGCCACTAGCTGATGCGGTGGACGTAGATCTGAAGAGCACAAGCTGGACACAGCAAGTGAAGTCTCTCCTGCTCCGAAGCTGTAAGCGCGGAGGACAGAAGGCTTCAAAAGCAATAGGGTGCCTGTTGGGGAGCTGACGCGGTGGACGTAAATCTGAAGAGCAGTAAAAGGCGAAGCACATCTTGGAAGGCAAGAGGTCCGCCTTGCTACATGAAAATCTCCCCCTGACTACTTCGGAGTGGGGTTCCCATTCCCCGTGTGTCAGAGATAGACTGGATAGTACTACTGCTCCCGCATCCATGCTGAAATGTAAATCGCCCTGAGGGACAGGAGCCTGGTGCGCTAGCTGTTAGCGGCGCGAGCACAGTCCGCCCTGGCGATAATATATGAGACTGCCATAGTGTTGCCCACCGCACTAGGACATGGCAGCCTCTCAACTGCTGGAGGAAGTGCTTTAGGGCCAGAAATAGAGCCATCATCTCGAGGCAATTGATGTGCCGTCTCTCCCTTGGGCTGGACGGTCATCTGAGACCGCACCCCAGCCTGTGAGGGAAGCATCTGTCATTAGCCTCAGCGACGACAAGATGAACTTAGAGTGGGACCCAGAGTAGAGACCGGGGTCTGAACCACATAGAAAGGGTATGAAGCACCTGGCGCGTAACCCATATTGGGGATTGGCCCTAGTGAAATCCACTGGTTCTTAGCCACAACTTGGAATGCTCTCATGTGCAGAAGGCCCAAAGGTGTCACCGTGGATACAGCTGCCATGAGAGCTAGGATGTCTGAAAGTGATGGTCACTTTCTGGTCTAGCTTGTTTTCCTTGAAGGTGTTGAGAATGGGTTGGACACGAGCGGGAGACAGCTGTGCCTGCTTACGATCGAATCCCATATGGCACCCAATGTGTTGTCCTCTGAACAGGAAAGAGCACGCTTTCGTGGTGTTGGGTCTCAATCCTGAGAACAGAGATGAGCTAGGACGACATGCTGATGTCGAAGCACTAGCCACCGGATGCCCTGGGACTCCCGTAAGAACCAGGGCTAAATCCGTGCATTTTGTATATGTGCGGGTGAGCTAGACCAATGGAAGGACCCGATACTGGTAAGCTTCGCCCCCGAAAGCGAACCTCAGGATCTTCCTGTGTTGTGGCAATGTTTCTGTATGAAAGTAAGCGTCCTTAAATCGATTGTCAGAAATCAATCGCTTGGTAGGGTTGAGAGCAATCACCTTGACAGTCAACATTTGAACTGTATTCATTGATTTTCAGATAGCTGGAGAGCCCGCAGAATCTGAAAAATTGGACACAGCCCCCGTTCCTCTTGGGAACCAAGAATACCGGCTGTAGTAGCCTGACTCACTGTCTGGTGGGGGAACATGTTCCATGGCCCCCTTCCCCGGCAGCTTTGTCAGCAGATGCGCACTTTCTGGTTTCATGGAAGTGGAGACCACTCCATTGAAAACACAAAGGGTGAAGCGAGAGCTGAATCCTGTAGTTCCTCTCTCCAGTGCTTAGTACCCAAGGAGATATACTTGGCAGTAGCTTCCAGGCTGCCAGTTTCTCAGGAAAGGGCAAAAGTTTCGAGGGAGCCACCCCATTTATTTTATTTTACATATATATATTTTTTTAATCAGTCTGACCTCCTGGGGCAGATAGTGCAACGCGGCCCACCCCAATCTTTACGAGGAGGTGCCCGGGTCCAAAAAAAAACACACTCCTTGTGTTTACGCCTCGCAAGAGTCAGACCCGGTCGAGACTGGGTGGCCGACAATCCCGACTCTTGAGCACGGCAGGGAGGGAATTTCCCAAAAGCTTGTTCGTATAACTTCGCCCCAGAACCTAGTGGCGGCTGAGTTAACGACATCGCTAAACAGGCCTGAAGGTGAGATAGGGGCATTAAGGAGAAATGCACAATCCTATCCTTGATGCGCGTGAGATTTGGCCACAGGTGCCTCCTGTGAAAACCGTAGCAGCCATAAAACGGCCGATAACACGAGCCGTCTGCTTTGTTGCACGAAGAGACAAGTCTGTAGCTCGGCATAATTCCAATATGCCTTATCTTGAAGAGCCCCGCCAGTACTCAAGTCTCTCAGCAGGTCAGCCTGGTAGGCCTGCAAAACCGCCCTGGTGTGCAGTGGAGGACCAAGCTGACCTACTGCCTGAAAAGCTTTTCCCTCCAGGGAAGATAAAAGTCTACACAGCTAGAAAGGAAGTATAAGCTTACCAGGGAGGATGATGTCCCAGGAGAGAGATGTGAAGATGTAGAGCCTGTGAAGCGTCTCTACTATCTGGGCGTCATCATATAACCCCGCGTTTCCACATCAACTATATTTAAATAAATAAATAAGTCGATGGCAGGAAAAACACGGGATGAATACAGCTTACTCCATGAAAGGGTTAACTCATATGGAGAGAGCTAAGAGGGGGGGGGGGAGAGCGTCGTTGAGGCTCCGCCCCCCGGCCACCCGACAGAAGCTGCCGTCTACTGGGTTTTTTTTTTTTTTTTTTAAGTGCTTAAGGCTATTTTCATCTCCGCTAAGCAAGAGAGGAATCCTCGTGATGAGAACGCGGAAGAAAGGGGGGGGCTTACCTCCGTCTGCCGCAGCTCTGTCAGATGCACGAGTTTTAAGCCAGGAATGTGCGGCGCGCGCAGCACTAGTCGAAGCAGTGTAGAGAACGCACTCCGATATGGATTATCACACACGGAGGGATATCCGGTTTAAACTCGCCATATTGGTGAGTTAAACACCTTCTTATTTTGCTGGTTTAAACACAACACGCTCACAACAAGGCTTTGAAGACAAATGATCTGAGGTTTGTTGCCGGCTCACCTGTTTTTATAACCTCCACCTGCATCTAATCAGATGACGTCACCTGGTCGAGGTTATATATAGCCAAAAACTTTGGCGTGTTTACACAGCATGCTTCATGACCGGCAACGCGACAAAATGGTTCCCATAGCGTTTTACGCAGCATCGAGTGTAGCCTTGAAAGGGAACACTATGTGCTGGTTAAAGCATTTTAACAATATATCATGTTATGTCATTCTTGAGAACTGAATGACATAACATTCATTCATTCATTCATTTTCTATACCGCTTAATCCTGTGTTCAGGGTCGCGGGGGGCCTGGAGCCTATCCCAGGAGACTTCGGGCACTAGGCGGGGTACACCCTGGACAGGGTGCCAATCCATCGCAGGGCACACACACATACACACACTCACACACACACACACACTACGGGCAATTTGGGAACGCCAATTAGCCTAACCTGCATATCTTTGGACTGTGGGAGGAAACCGGAGTACCCGGAGGAAACCCACCAAGCACGGGGAGAACATGCAAACTCCATGCACACAGAGACGGGAATCGAGCCTGGCCGGGGAATCGAACCCAGACCCTGGAGGTGCAAGGCGACAGTGCTAACCACTACACCACCGCGCCGCCATGACATAACATATATTGTTAAAATGCTTTAATTTGCAAAATAATTACTATCAAATGGTCATTATGTTTGTCCTCATTAAATGCTGCTGTCTTGTTCTTGTTTAGGGGTAGAATTCTAATTCACATCCCCCTCAAGGATAGCACTTTAAGAACAACCTAAACCTAACCTTTTGCATGTTCACCTGTTGCAAATAATTGTAACATGCATGTTACAAATGTAACATGCTCTGAGAAAAGAAATGTAAAGGTTAGACACTTACTGTATGGTGCATGCCGTTGTTACACAAAGCATATTAGGAGAAAAAGGACATTCTCAATTTTCTAGGTGATACCCACACAAAGAAGCTGGCCATTCACCATACGTCCATCAGCTCATTCAAACTGTAATGCAATCTTCAGTCTCACCTTGAACTCAGAAATAGGCTTTGGTTTTATATAAACCTTGATTCATCAGCATCAAGGTAGGTTCATTAAAAATGTTAGCTACTCTGGCACTCCAGAGTGTAGCATACATTACTACATTCATAAAACCGATTCAATTATGTATGTGAACCTGCAGATTGTTTTTGTTGTGACCAGTGCAGTCTTTATAGACACTGCTTTTCTATCAAAGAAGGAAAGAAATGCAAGGGGTTGCCTTTTCTAAAAAGATTCATTAGGGTTTCAAATACAAGGAGTCTAAGTGTCATATTGAGTGTTGGATGTTAATAAAAAGCATGGCATATATATTGGAAATATATTGCTTCTGATGTTTCTCCAGTGAGTTGATGGCTTGCTGATTCCTGTTTTTAGTATATACTACCTCCTAGTACCCAGGTTTCCATCCATGGTAATAAAGTACCCTCTGTACTGTACATCTAGCATTTTCCCTGCAGACCATAATGCAACCATAATTAAAGGTCCATCTACAAGTTGAAATGGATGTGTTTGATTCAAAGAACAGAATGAGAGAGAGAGAGAGAGAGAGAGAGAGAGAGAGCGCAGGATGGTGGTGTCTGTAGAACCAGGGTTAGGGACTTCTAACTTAATATATTGATCTGACAGCACCAGGCATTCACATTTCAACAGGGGAATATTTATTTCCTGAACAAACATATTACCCTGAAAAGACTGTACACAATGCATTTGCTACTAATCTCCACTAAAGGGTTTTTGAAAATGTAACATAATTATTTGCTTGATTATGTCTGCACAAATGTCTAACAAATAGTTCTGTGTGTGTTTATTCATTTACAGGGCAAAAAGAAGAGACGAAAAAGAGACAAGCAGCATGATTCTGCCTCAGGTACAACAATGAATATGTTTAGATATTTGCCTTCTTCATTAAAGAATCTAAAAAAAAAATTAGTTTAATTTCAACAGTGTGGCACAATATCCAGTAAATCATAGCATTAAACAATGATTCTAAAAACAGAGGTTAAATATTTTAACATTTAAAAACAGCTACAGTACGCGGCCAGAAGTTTGAGAACAGTACGTCACACCTAAATATGCTTTTTGAACAACCCAATCCTGATTCAGTCCATAAAATCCCTCCAAAGGGAATATACATTCCCTTCCTGACAATCGGTGTGTAAAATTGATGAGCACCTCCATATAAAATACAGTAACTATCTTTGAAAAGAAATTTGCCTTTGCATTGATTTATGTTCAGAACCTTCAAATTCTTAACTTCTAAAATCCTCAGTTCTAAAGTTCTTCACTTCTAACCTATTGTTTTTTGCTTTTTTATGTTGTCTCTGTTAACAACGGACTCTGCCTGTGTCTTTTCCTTCTCCCTTCCTTCCAATCTTCCTTTTGCTCCTTAATTTTCTATGTTTGCATGCTTGCTGGTTTGCATTCAGACCCTGGCTTCCCTAAGAAATGCCGAGCTCGTTTCGGCCTCAATCAACAAATGGACTGGTGTGACCCCTGCAGGTGTGTACCTCTTCTTTTCCGCCATTCTTAAATTTGCCCACCCTTCCTTCTCTGTCTGTTGCTGCTGTATGCTGCTTTGCATGGTGGCCTCTACTAACACTAGAGCACCCACTGTTCAGTATGTTTTGATAAATGTTTAAATAAATTAATTTGAAATTCGTACATTAATTTGAAATAAACAAATGGATTTTAACCTCTTAGATAAGTTTTTTTAAAATAAGATGCATATTAACCAACTAAACAGTAAAATAACATTTTATCCTTAAATAATTATTGTATAGACATCTTAATTCCAGCCATGCTATGCATGTATTTACAATATTTTAGTGTTTCCCCTACTTTAACATGTCTAAATTGACTCAAAAGCTTACAATTCAAATTAAATTAATTTGATTAGGAATGTTTAAATTGGTAGAGCAGTGCCCATATTAACTAAGCATCTCAAAATGACTCCTAGGAAATGCGCTTAAAGTTCATTTAGGACTGAAAATATTTTTAGCTCAAAGTAAGACAAAAGTTCTTTAGGAAGCTTCCTATGCTTAGATTCACAGAGGAGTAGGACTGCATATGGGAAAGCCTGCACTTTTTATGACACTGAGAGCCACAAAGTAGTCTTCACATTATAGTAGGTATTTTAGTTTTGACAGGTTTATACTATTTACCTGCCATCTTTGGGGTACCTCAAGAGTATGCACCTATCATTTTCACTATCACTTGATCATGTCATTAGCTAAAATGTACAGTAGTCATTGCTAGACAGGTGACACTCAAATTTACTTTAAGACTGCCTTGGTTCTTCTACAGCAATTTTAAGGCCATAAAGACCTGCCAGAGACAAGTTCCTGCAGTTAAACAGCTTAAAAAGGAAACTACTTATTGTTGGCACCCCTGACCAAGTCTGTCGTTATTCTATAACCCAAATCATGTTCACATTATACACAAACATTCAGTGACCAATCTATCTATTAGGTTTGACCCTTACTTCATGTTTGATAACTTCAAGCACATTTGTAAAATCTCCTTTCTTCATCTTTAGAACATAAGTCTCACTCTAAGTTTTGCAGACTCTTTTACCTTTTACCTCCATGCTTTTACCTTTCTATGCCCTGGTTATGTGCTTTTTATCAGGCTTTCTGGTTGCAGTCTTCTGAAATTTCAGTATATTCAAAACAGTGCTGTCAGAATCCTGTTTAGAGAAAGAACGTTCGTACAGAGTTGATAAGTAAATACTACACCTGATCCACTAATGCATCCATAGGGCTTCCCTCCTTTATTTGCAAGAACAGTTCCCTCCACTTAGCCCAAACTGTATCTGTCACCACAGCAGTTGGCTCCTTTTTCTCCTGAGGACCAAGCTCTGTTCAATGTTAGACAGAGCATTTAGATTTTTTGCACCAACTTCCTCTCAGAGCATCCCAGTTTACTGTCCACAGCCTGTACCTGTCTGTATATGAAGAGCAGGCCACAATACAAGGTTCCGTCCGTTTGTTGAGATGAGGAACAGAGCTTTTAGACCAGGTCAGCCATCATCTTCCAATCCAGTGTCATGCCTAGTTATCTGGTTTCTGGTGTAGCTGTAAGAAGCTTGGAATGATTCTGGTCATTACCATTAAATGCCGTTGGTTTTTTATACACAAGAGGAGGTAACTGATTTTTGACCATCTGAAATGTTTCAAAGATGTTGTGCCAGCAGGTGTATCTGCCTTGTGTTTGGCATGTTTTGTAGCCAAGCAGAATGTGTCTCTTTTGCTGGGGATGGGTATAGTGGGCATGTTGGTTCGAGTCGTGTGATTGGCCAGGATTTTTGGGAGATAGCCATCATATACTGTAAATGCCATGAAGAAAGCTTGATGTAAGTGCTTGCGAATTTTCCCCGAGATCTTCTCACTTCCATCTTACATGAATGGAAGTCATCAAACAAATTAAATATCTTGTGTAGAAGGAAGAGCTCAGACCTGCTTAATTATCCAGAACTATAAAATACTCACCCCTTTGTTTTCTTTTGACTTAAGATAAAGTAGACCCAACATAAGTAACCACAAATATGTTTTTCACATACTTTCTACTTCAAGTGAATCAGACTGTATTTTATTCAATATTGCTATTGCATGGATATTTTTGGTTGGTGCCATATTCACAAGTAATCACAAGTAGGGCTGCACGATATATCGAAAAAATATCGTTATCGCGATAATGGCATGCGCGATAACCATATCGCAAGGAGTTGCGATAAATACTTTATTTGCCAAGCATTTGTGTGTCCAAATTTGACCAATCAGATGGGGCCTTACTATGTTTATACCCGCTTATATCTTTATATATATATATATAATATATATATATATTATAATATATATTATTTATATCTTTATACTTCATTCTGTCGCGAACTAACCCCGGATGATCAGAAGACTTAGCGATTAGCCGTTAGCCGCGATTAGCCGTTAGCCGCGATTAGCCGTTAGCCCTTTATAGATGGTAAACCCAAACGCGGAAGCAAGCGAGTAGGCAGGATAACCACGCGAATTAGTTTAAGGACTCTCACAGAAGGGGAGCAAGGGAAAAACACACATTTAACCCGCATCCTATAAACACACACTCGAATTTGAACCGACATGGCGAACTCAGTGACTAAGCTGTATGCACTAGTTTGTTTACTCCTCTTATACTTCCGGGTTCGTGCCCGCATTACTTCCGGGTCCTAGTGCTGGTCGCGGAGCGTGTGTGTGCATGCGTGCGTGTGTGTGTGCGTGCGTGCGTGCGTGTGTGTGTGTGTGACAAATAGTATTTTTTTTATTTAATTTTTGTTTAATAATATTTATTTTTATTTAAAAAAAACAGGCAAGCCAAAAAGAATATTTAGTTTAAAAGATGCTCTTGTTTTAAGACACTATTGATGAGTGTATGGTTGAATGTAAATAAAGAGTAATGTTTGAAAGTAATTCATATTGTGTTGGCAGGTTTATAGTAACAGCAAACCAGAAGTCAGAATATCTGCTGAGGGGTTTAAGTCATTCATAGTGTTTTGAAGTCTAAATATTTGCAACTTCCTTGACATATAGTTTCTTTTTAGCCTGAATTAGATTTAATTACATCAGACAAATATCCATTACCTGTTTATTTTAGTATGATCATTACATATAAATAAATAAATAATAAAAAAATAGGCAATAATAATAATTAAAAAATGCATTTCTCTAGGGAAATGTTATATCGCAAGAAATATCGTTATCGCAGTATTCAACAACAATATCGCATATCGCATATTTTCCTAATATCGTGCAGCCCTAATCACAAGTGATTCCTAGAGCTGCCAGCTTTAAATAAAAGCTTCTGCGGTTCTGTGCATATATGCACATGAATCATACTGTATCTCGTATTTTTCCTTCCAGAATTACAAGGACCCCGCCCATCACTGGGGCCCTGGGTAGTCAGCCCCACTCCCCAACACTATGATGTCTAAGAATATTTACACATAGGACAGAGAAAATTATAATATTTGCATTGAGTTTATCACAATTTATATATTTATAAGAATATTTATAAGAACACTATACAGAATCCAAATATACGCAACATTATATGAAATACAATAGTCATGCAGGAGCTGTGGATCAGAAGAGAATGTATGACACCAGACGCATCCCAAAGAGACGGGGCATCCATGCGACGAGACCTCCAACCAGAAACGGGGCACCAGGATGGATCAGACAGGTCCGGAGGGCAGAGGGAGTCTGGATCACTGGCCGCTCAGGAATGACATGTGTAGCTCGACAGAGAGAGAGAGAGAGAGAGAGAGAGAGAGAGAAAGAGTGAAAGGGGGAGACAGGGGGAGAGAGGAAAGAGAAAGAGGGGGAGAAAGAGAAGAGGAGGAGAGATGGCAATTAGGTATGGTCACAGTCACAATGTATAATGTGAATGTATATTTACTGTAGAGTGCAAGCAGGGACTCCGGCAGGACTAACTATGACAGCATAACTAAAAGGGAGAGCCAGAAGGAAACACAAACATGAGGGCTCCCTGAGATGTAAAGCAAACAATCACCTCACCGTCAACAAACCTGAGTGATCAAATGAGAGTGAGGAAGACAGCATCTAAACATACCAGTTCACCGTAATACTCTACATCCATGAGTCCCCCAGATCTGCTCCTTTACCTATGGCAAATCTATTTATAAAAATGCTTGGCTAAATAAATAGGTTTTTAGCCTAGACTTAAACACTGAGACTGTGTCTGAGTCCCGAACACTATTTGGAAGACTATTCCATAATTTTGGGGCTTTGTAAGAAAAAGCTCTGCCCCCAGCTGTAGTTTTCATAATACGCGGTACTGACAAGCAGCCTGCATCCTTTGACCGAAGTAGGCATGGCGGATCGTAAGACACTAGCAGTTCGCTCAGATACTGCGGCGCGAGACCATTTAATGCTTTATATGTCAAGGGTAGTATTTTAAAATCAATGCGAAATTTCACAGGGAGCCAATGCAGTGAAGATAAGATAGGGGTGATGTGCTTATATCTTCTGGTTCTAGTGAGGACTCTCGCTGCTGCATTCTGGACTAGCTGAAGCTTGTTTATGCACCTAACAGAACAACCAGACAGTAAGGCATTACAATAGTCAACCTAGAAGTGATAAAAGCATGAACTAGTTTTTCTGCATCGTTTAGCGACAATATATTTCTTATCTTGGCAATATTTCTGAGGTGAAAGAATGCTATCCTGGTGATATTATCTACATGAGCTTCAAATGAAAGGCTGGAATCTATAATCACGCCGAGGTCTTTTACTGTTGCACTTGATGGAACAGAAAGGCCATCTAAAGTTACGGTGTGATCTAAGATTTTACTTCTAGCTGTATGCGGTCCTATGACTAGAACTTCTGTCTTATCCGGATTAAGCAGAAGGAAGTTAATTAGCATCCAATTTCTTATGTCCTGCACACATTGCTCAACTTTAGTAAGGTGGTTTTTCTCATCAGGTTTTGTTGAGACGTATAGCTGTGTGTCGTCAGCATAACAATGAAAACTAATACCATGCTTACGGATTATGTTGCCCAGAGGAAGCATGTAAAGGGAAAAAAGCAGTGGGCCTAAAACTGAACCCTGCGGAACGCCAAACTCCACTAGAGAACATGCAGAATAATCACCATTTAAGTCTACATACTGATAACGATCTGTCAAATAGGATCTGAGCCAGGAGAGGGCCGTACCCTTAATTCCTACTACATTTTCTAATCTGTGAAGAAGAATAGCATGATCAATGGTGTCAAAAGCTGCACTGAGGTCGAGTAATACAAGCATAGTTACACAACCCTGATCAGAGACCAATAGGAGGTCATTTACTACTTTAACGAGTGCTGTTTCTGTGCTGTGATGAGGCCTAAATCCTGACTGATACAGTTCATGTATGCCATTTCTATGTAGATATGAGCATAGCTGCTCCGCTACTATCTTTTCCAGAATCTTAGAGATAAAGGGGAGGTTTGATATTGGCCTGTAATTGGACAGCTGACAGGGGTCGAGGTCAGGTTTCTTAATTATTGGTTTGATAACTGCTCATTTAAAAGATTTTGGAACATAACCAATGCTGAGTGAGGAATTAATTATTCTCAACAGCGGTTCTGTTATTACTGGTACTATCTGTTTAAGAAAATGTGTCGGTATAGGATCTAATATACAGGTTGATGAATTTGCAGAAGAATTAATTTATTTCATTAGAATGAATGAAATTAGTTCATTCTCTTCAAGGGGAGTAAAGTATTCTAGGTTTGAATCTGACATGGCTAGGTTAACATCTGTATCAATTACATTGTTCGGTTTCAAAGCCTCAATTTTATGCCTGATATTTACAATTTTATTATTAAAAAAGTTCATGAAGTACTCACTATTGCATGATGTTGTTGTGGAGATTTCTGTAGTGGTCTTATTTCTGGTTAATTTGGCTACAGTATTAAATAAAAATCTAGGATTATTTTTATTTTCTTCTATAAGAGTGGAGAGATACGTTGATCTAGCTACACTAAGAGCTTTCCTATAGTTCAGGATGCTCTCTTTCCATGCTATTTGAAATACTAACAATTTAGTTTGACGCCATTTACGCTCTAATTTCCGAGCGGTCTGTTTTAAAGTGCGCGTGTGATCGTTATACCAGGAAGCGAGTTTCTTATCTCTAATAATTTTTCTTTTAGCTGGAGCTACATTATCTAAGGTACAACGAAATGTCGACTCTAAATATTCAGTCGCCTGATCGAGTTCTGTGGGGTCAGACGGTGACCTAATCGAAGTTGGTAACTCTGGGAGATTACTGATAAAACTCTGTGTGATAGTTGATGTGAATGTACGTTTAATACGGTAGCGCGGTGCTGTGCGTACATTACCACTGTGACACACTTGAATGGAGACAAGATAGTGATCTGAGATAATTTCAGACAGTGGAATTGTGAATACATTTCTTATACTTAATCCGAAAAATATTATTAAGTCTAAAGTGTGACCTGCTTTATGAGTGGGTCCTACTACACACTGATTTACGCCTACGGAGTCCAGTATGGACATAAATGCTGTTCAAAGAGGGTCTTCTGTATTCTCAAAATGAATGTTAAAATCTCCGGCAATTAACGCTTTGTCTACAGAAACGACCAGGTCTGAGATGAAATCCGCAAATTCACTAAGAAATTCAGAATACGGCCCTGGAGGTCTGTAAATTATAATTAGTGGAATCGACTGAGCTGATTTAATATACTTAAATACACTTATGATACTATAAAGAATTTCAAATGAGTTAAATTTGTGTCCGTGTTTTTGTACGATAGACAGATTATCATTATGAATAACTGCGATGCCTCCTCCTCTACCAGTTAACCGAGGCTGGTGTATGTAGCTGTATCCAGGAGGACTAGCTTCATTTAGAGCTACATACTCGTCCTGTTTAACCCATGTTTCAGTTAAACAGAGTATATCAAACGCCTGATCTGTGATAATTATAAACAATAACCGCTTTCGATGCGAGAGATCTAATATTTAACAATCCTAGCTTCAGATCAGAGGTGCCGGCTGCGCATTCAGTATGATCGGAGTTTGTGGACTTTATGTTAATTAGATTATTGAAAGAGACTTTCTGAGTCTTTCTACATTTTTGCTTAGATCGGGGAACAGACACAGTCTCAATATGGTGAACCCTGAGTGACGACTCTATGCAGCTAGCAGACGGTTGGTTTAGCTTGTCTGTCTGCTCTCTGGCCTGGGCTCTCGATTGTCACCGATTAACTAGACCTCTACTTAGACTATGAGCTATACTACAGGAAATGAGAGCAGCACCTTCCCGAGTGGGATGGACACCGTCCCGCCCTAACAGGCCAGCTTTGCCCTCAAAGGTCTTCCAATTATCTATAAAACCCACATTATTTTTGGAGCACCACCTGGACATCCAGTGGTTCAGCGACCATAACCTGCTATAAGCTATGTAGCCACGTCTCATTGGGATGGGACCAGAGCATATTATTACCAGAGCTCCTTCTTCCACATGTTTGCTGTGTCCCCCACATGGCATGTGGCAAACTGCAAACGGGACTTCTTATGGTTTTCTGTTCACAATGGCTTTCTTCTTGCCACTCTTCCATAAAGGTCAACTTTGTGCAGTGCACGACTAATACTTGTCCTATGGACAGATTCCCCCACCTGAGCTGTAGATCTCTTGGCTGCATTTCTGATCAGCGCTCTCCTTGTTCGGCCTGTGAGTTTAGGTGGACAGCCTTGTCTAGGTAGGTTTACAGTTGTGCCATACTCCTTCCATTTCTGAATGATCGCTTGAACAGTGCTCCGTGGGATGTTCAAGGCTTTGGAAATCTTTTTGTAGCCTAAGCCTGCTTTAAATTTCTCAATAACTTTATCCCTGACCTGTCTGGTGTGTTCTTTGGACTTCATGGTGTTGTTGCTCCCAATATTCTCTTAGACAAACTCTGAGGCCGTCACAGGGCAGCTGTATTTGAACTGACATTAGATTACACACAGGTGTACTCTATGTAGTCATTAGCACTCATCAGGCAATGTCAATGGGCAACTGACTGCACTCAGACCAAAGGGGGCTAAATAATTACGCACACTCCACTTTGCAGTTATTTATTTATAAAATGTTTGGAATAATGTATGATTTTCGTTCCACTTCTCAAGTGTACACCACTTTGTATTGGTCTTTCACGTGGACTTTCAATGAAATTGATTCATGTTTGTGGCTGTAATGTGACAAAGTGTGGAAAGGTTCAAGGGCGCCGAATACTTTTGCAAGCCACTGTAATGACTGTATCGCTAAAACAATGTAATGACCCCTCCTGAGGATATAAAGCTCTATTATTGGGTTAGAATAAATCAGATCTACCACAGCAGATAATAAACTATGCTATGTCATAACAGAAGCAAACACCACGATTATGCCTCGTTTCGTTCAGTGTTGCTAGGCAAACGGACCACGCGCCTATTCGGGAATGTGGAAGTGATGTGTGGCCACTCAATGCGAACTAAACCAAAGATTTCTGTAACTACACTGGGTGTAACATATGCATGGTGACACTAAACAGCTGAACAATTTCACTTTTCCGTTATGGTAACAAAAGCACCTTGGATACCTGTCACTGCTGCTGTGGAAATATTACGCTACGGATATTAAATATAGAATATTTATTTAAACAAAAACTAATACCATTATAAAATGGTATATTTGTGGAAATATTACGCTACGGATATTAAATATAGAATATTTATTTAAACAAAAACGAATACCATTATAAAATATATAACGTATTGAAACGTTTATAATTTATCGAAAATTATTCAATTAATTTACAAGATGTACGTAGATGTATATTTTATTTATTTATTTTTTACAGATTACAAGCCTATAATAATACTAAGGGTTTCTAAATTAAGTTTTAATTAATTAATTATTGTGTCCTATTTATATGATATAGTCCTCGATAATGATTATAAAAAAATATATAAATTATTTTTCCTGTAAAATTTTTTCACGCTCCAGCGATATGTAATGAGTGATAATTTTTGCAGATAGTTTATTATCTGCTGTGGTAGATCTGATTTATTCTAACACAATAATAGAGCTTTATATCCTCAGGAGGGGTCATTACATTGCATTACATATGACCTGTTGAAAAACCTTGTATTGCAAGCATAATTTGTTGTATATTAATATTAACTGTGAATAGATGCTGCAACAGAGACAGATTAAATCCCCATAAACATTCACACTTGAAAACAATATTAAAAGAACTAAACAGTTCCAGAGGGTTAGTGCCAGTTATCGCAGGACAGGAATCACCTACAGTATACTACTGCATTTTACTGCTTATATTTTTTACCCTAGTTTCATTTGGTATTACGTGATTTCATGTGCTATTTGTGTGTGTGTATATGTGTGCGCGAGAGTGAGAGAGAGAGAGCACGTGCGCGAGAGAGGGCTTATATTGTGATTTGTCCACGGTTACTAAAACCTGGCTTACTACTACTAATAAAAATTATTTCAATGTAACCCATGGGTCTCAATCACAAAATCAGCCAATACTGTAAACAGATGACACGACAAATTATATATTCTGAAACGTTCATTCGAACATTTAAAAATATTTACAAAAAACATAAATATAAAAACAATCATCTATTATTGTTAAAGTCAGCCTGTGGCTATTCAGGGTCAAGTTTACGGGGCTTCGCAGTCTTTCGTTAATTTTACTACTGACTCGAAACCAATATGGCTTACTAAAGATGCACTGTTTTATTGGACATGGCTGTTTTTTAATGTTCAGCAAGATAAACACTGTCTACGGTTTGAGTGTGGCCTCGTATGTAGATTACCTTGTGACTGTTTTCTGTGTGAATGGTGTGTGGGCGTGTCCTGCCTCGGGTCATTAGCAGATAATGAAGTGCGACTGAAATTCTGTGCCTCTCCTTGGTTTCACATGGATTACATAAACTGAAAATATTTACTTGTCATTTAAATAGCTTTATTTAAAAGTAGACACTTTAATCTTTCTATAGATATATTTATCATGTCTGTTTGTGCGGTATTCGCGGAGTTTCAGGTCAGTTTATTGACGTGTTTTAAAAAGATTTTTCGCTGAGACTGAAACGGCTGAAAGCGCACCCTGTTTATTTTCTTTATTTTACAAAAGCACATTGTTTTGTGGATATTGTGAGTGTACATGAATAAAAGTAGACCCTTTACAGATTTAAGTGACGTACTAAACTTATGTGTATGATCAAACATGACGGAGCATTTTAAATTCTTTTCACGGTTACCAAAAAAAAATGCAAGTTTTTCCGCGGGCAGCAAGTCAGACTCCTAACGGTTAACGTGCCACAGGTGTGTGTGTGTGTGTGTGTGTGTGTGTGCTCCTGCATTCGTCAGATTTGCCTGAGCTGGCTTTAACACAAACATGTCTTAGTACCATCTAACAGTCAGTTGTGGGTGGAGTCAGTACATTCTCCATTGAGGTTTCTCACATTCCACTCCTCCTATGTTTGTCTTTTAATGAAGTTCTTAAAACCCAAAGTAAGATGCGCATTCACCCCTCTGACCATCTTTTTTCTTGTAAATGAGTATCCTCATTCACCTTCCATTCCCCCCAGCGCACACACTCTTTGTTTGTACTGTAAACTGTAGCTATGTTTGTTATGGCACTTGGTTATACAAATTACTTTAATGTATGGAACACTTACTTCACTTAATGGTTTGTTTTATTTGACATATTGCTTATTACCTTATTAAGCAAAATAAATTAATTATTAACGTATTGAAGTATTTTAGTTAAGGACAAAAACAGACCCTGTGCTTGTTTAGGACTGATGCTGAACAGCTGGCTTCATAGGTTTAATCAACGATTTACTAAACAACAGTTAAAGCATTTGTGGATGGAGAGGTGTGTGTGTGCGCGCTCCTGCATTTCTCCATTGGCTTTAACACACACATTTGCGCACAGACAAGTCTAAAGAACCCCTCCCCCCACCAAAAAACACACACAGAGCAATTAGCACCATGTCATAGTCAGTATTCTCCATTGAGTTTTCTCACCTTCTACTCCTTCTAAGTTTGTCTTTGCTCTTTTGATGGAGTTCTTAAAACCCAAAACATTTATTTATACTGAAAAAATTATTGAGTCACATCACAAACAAACTAGCACAGATGCATATGATCAAGTGTTTAACTGTTTTCATTTGTTTCTATGACCAATAATAATAATATTATTATTATTATTATTATTTTCAGCCCAACTTTTTGACTGTGTAAAACAAAGTTGTCTCCCATTTTTTCCCCATTGAAGTTGTTGGTTTAAGTAAAAGGTTTTTTAAATACCCAAACAATCCCCCAACAATTAAAACATGAAAACATGACTTTAAAAATTACATTTATTCTTCCAAAACTAGTCAAAGTTAATACAGTAATTTGTATAAAACAGGTGAATACATGTTGTATTTTTGCATAAAGTTCATTAAACTACCCGGATAACACCAGCTGCTTATCAGTCTCTATCTGGTTCTTTTATATTAAAATATCCATTTTTAAAAACTATCAAAAATGGAACAGTTTAAGTCTTTGTTTCCCCCAAAGTATCAGACATTCAGTCATTTTGCAGGTCTATGTTCAGAATATACAGTAGACCTAACCAAACATCATTCTAAAGCTGTTGCACTGTAACGTCATCCCTCCTACAGCTCCCTCAACAGCTTGTTCAGGCTCCTCCAGCAGCTCCAAAAGTCCAGCCGTCACACGTCTGACCCCCCAATCTTCCACAGCGGAGCTTTGCTTAAAGACAACAGGAGAATTTAGTGAAGACAAAGATAAATAAACTTTACAGAATATCTAGTTGTAATAAAAAATTAAAGATATTAATAAACCTATTTACCACAGAGTGTGTAAAAAACTGTTTTGGGAATTCTGGAATGTAAATAAACTCAAATTCAAATTCAAATTTTTATTTGTCACATACACAGTCATACACAGTATAATATGCAGTGAAATGCTTACACGACCGCCAGTGACCTTAAAAAGAAAATAAAAGCTTGTACGTAAAATAAATAATCAATAAAAAGGAAATACTAAAGAAATAAATTTAACTAGTAAAATTAACTGTACAATAAGGGCATAATAAAATATTGCAAAATATAGAAATATAGGGGGGGGAGTATATATAGAATTTAAAGCGTCAGTGGTTGTGCAAATATGCATGAAAGGTGACTAATGAAAGTGACATGTGCAATTGTCCAGATGTATAAATATTTAGTGCAAGTGTGTATGAATGTGTCCATGATTGTCCAGTCAGTGTTGTGAGATGTTATTAGTCCTGTGTGGAGGTGTGATTGTGATTGAGAGACCTTATCGCCTGCGGGAAGAAGCTCCTCCTCAGCCTCTCTGTGTTGGCCTTTAGGGAGCGGAATCGCTTCCCAGACCGCAACAAAGAGAACAGTCCATTACTGGGGTGACTGAGGTCCTTCATGATCTTCCTGGCCTTAGTCCAGCTCCGCTTGCTGTAGATCGAGTGCAGGTCAGGGAGCTCAGTGCGGATGATGCGCTCGGCTGATTGCACCACCCTCTGTAGAGCTCGTCTGTCCTGCATGGTGCTGTTCCCGAACCAGGTCGTGATGTTTCCCATCTGGATGCTCTCTATGGTGCAGGAGTAGAAGTTCCTGAGCACCTTGGAGGGCAGTCTAAAGTCTCTCAAGCGTCTGAGGTGGTACAGATGCTGCCGGGCTTTTTTCACCACGGTGTTGATGTGACAGGACCATGACAGGTCCTGAGTAATGTGAACACCGAGGTATCTGAAGCTGTCCACTCTCTCCACTGGGCTCCTGTTGATGACGGGGGTCTGGTAGTTCCTCTCCTGCTTTGTACTAAAGTCCACTATCAGCTCCTTTGTCTTACTGACGTTCAGGAGGAGATTGTTCCTCTGGCACCAGTTCTCCAGATTTCCAATCTCCTCTAGGTAGTCCGACTCATCATTGTTGGTGATCAGTCCGACCACGACGGTGTCGTCAGCAAACTTGATGATGGAGGTGGAGTTGGTAGTGGCCACGCAGTCGTGGGTGTACAAAGAGTACAGCAGGGGGCTCAGAACACAACCCTGGGGGGCTCCAGTGAGTGTAGCTGAGACATGTCCGCCCATCCTTACTGCCTGTGGTCTGCCAGTTAGAAAATTGGAGATCCACTGACATATAGATGAGCTGAGTCCCAGGTGCTCCAGCTTGGTGGTGAGTGTGGAGGGAATTATGGTATTAAATGCAGAGCTGTAGTCGATGAAGAGCATTTTAACATAATTCCCTTTTCTAGTGTCCAGGTGAGTGAGTGAGATGAGAGATTGCATCGTCTGTGGAGCGGTTCTGACGGTATGCAAACTGTAGTGGGTCCAGTGTGTCGGGTAGTGAAGAAATGATGAAGTCTCTGATAAGGCGTTCAAAGCACTTCATCACTACTGAGGGAGGGCTACAGGGCGATAGTCATTGAGAGAAGCAGGGTGTGGTTTCTTCGGGACAGGAACAATGATGGACTCTTTGAAGCACGTGGGGATCACCGACTGAGATAAGGAGATGTTGAATATCTCAGTGAACACAGGTGCTAGCTGGTCTGCGCAGGATCTGAGAATTCGGCCTGAGATGCCGTCTGGTCCTGCTGCTTTCCTGGTGTTCACTCTCTTGAAGGCTCTCCTCACATCGTGCTCGGAGATGATGAGCGCGTTCCCGGTGCTGGCAGTGTCTTCCTGTCTGCAGCCGTTAGCGCCGCTAGCATTAGCGCCGTTAGCATTAGCATCGCTAGCATCTTTAGCTGCAGCCTCGAAGCGAGCATAGAATGTGTTGAGCTCATCTGCCAGAGTCGCGTCCGCGTTCGTCATACCGGATGTAGGTGCTTTATAATCCGTAATTGTCCTTAATCCCTGCCACAGACTCCTAGAGTCACTCTGTTGAAGCTGTGACTCTAGTTTTCTCCCGTAGCGCTGCTTCGCCTCTTTCACCGCCTTCCGGACGTTGTATGACGCAGCCTTGTATGGTTCCATGTCCCCAGACGCAAGTCCCGTGTTGTAGGCAGCTGTGCGAGATCTCAGAGCGTCGCGGATGGTTTTATCCACCCACGGCTTCTGGTTGGGAAACGTTCTGATAGTCTTTTTCTCCACCGTATCGTCCACTAGCTTCAAAATAAATCCCACAACCGCTTCCGTAAACACGCTGATGTCATCATCGGAGCTGTTTCTGAACATGTCCCAGTCTGTGTCATCGAGTGCGTCCTGTAACGCGGCCACCGATTGGTCCGTCCAGCGCGCGACCTCCCTCTGAACCGGAACTTCCTGTTTCAGCCTTTGTTTATATTTTGGCATGAGGAAGATGGCGGCGTGGTCGGATTTACCAAACGCTGGACGAGATTGCGCCTTGTAGCCGTCTTTGACCGTTGTATAACAATGATCTAGTGTTCTTTCACCCCTGGTGGGGCAGGTGATATGCTGATAAAAGTTCGGTGTTGTGTCTGGTGCTGTGTGAGCTCCTCATGCAGCTCGCATAAGGCAGTTTCAGTGTCCGCTTGTGGTGGGATGTAAACGGCACTGATTATGACCGATGTGAACTCCTGTGGAAGATAAAAAGGACGACACATGATGGACAGGAGTTCCAGATTTGGTGTGCAGGAGCGTGTAAGAGGAACAATGCTCGCGCTGTTGCACCAGCTGTTGTTCACCATTAAGCACACGCCGCCTCCTCTTGACTTCCCCGAGTCCCGCGTCCATTGTTCTCCCTCAGGATCTCACTCGGCGTGTGAGAGTGGAGTGTGCGTAATTATTCAGCCCCCTTTGGTCTGAGTGCAGTCAGTTGCCCATAGACATTGCCTGATGAGTGCTAATGACTAAATAGAGTGCACCTGTGTGTAATCTAATGTCAGTATAAATACAGAGAATATTGGGAGCAACAACACCATGAAGTCCAAAGAACACACCAGACAGGTCAGGGATAAAGTTATTGAGAAATTTAAAGCAGGCTTAGGCTACAAAAAGATTTCCAAAGCCTTGAACATCCCACGGAGCACTGTTCAAGCGCCCCTTCAGAAATGGAAGGAGTATGGCACAACTGTAAACCTCCCAAGACAAGGCCGTCCACCTAAACTCACAGGCCGAACAAGGAGAGCGCTGATCAGAAATGCAGCCAAGAGGCCCATGGTGACTCTGGACGAGCTGCAGAGATCTACAGCTCAGGTGGGGGAATATATTAGTCGTGCACTGCACAAAGTTGGCCTTTATGGAAGAGTGGCAAGAAGAAAGCCATTGTTAACAGAAAACCATAAGAAGTCCTGTTTGCACAGCAGACATGTGGAAGAAGATGCTCTGGTCAGATGAGACCAAAATGGAACTTTTTGGCCAAAATGCAAAACGCTATGTGTGGCGGAAAACTAACACTGCACATCACTCTGAACACACCATCCCCACTGTCAAATATGGTGATGGCAGCATCATGCTCTGGGGTGCTTCTCTTCAGCAGGGACAGGGAAGCTGGTCAGAGTTGATGGGAAGATGTATGGAGCCAAATACAGGGCAATCTTGGAAGAAAACCTCTTGGAGTCTGCAAAAGACTTGAGACTGGGGCGGAGGTTCACCTTCCAGCAGGACAACGACCCTAAACATAAAGCCAGGGCAACAATGGAATGGTTTAAAGCAAAACATATCCATGTGTTAGAATGGCACAGTCAAAGTCCAGATCTAAATCCAATCGAGAATCTGTGGCAAGATCTGAAAACTGCTGTTCACATACGCTGTCCATCTAATCTGACTGAGCTGGAGCTGTTTTGCAAAGAAGAATTGGCAAGGATTTCAGTCTCTAGATGTGCAAAGCTGGTAGAGACATACCCTAAAAGACCGGCAGCTGTAATTGCAGCAAAAGGTGGTTCTACAAAGTATTGACTCAGGGGGCTGAATAATTACACACACCCCACTTTTCAGTTATTTATTTACTTTTGCAAGCCACTGTAGGTATACATGTCCTTCTAAAGAAATTAGCATATTGTGATAAAGTTAATTATTTTCTGTAATGTACTGATAAACATTAGACTTTCATATATTTTAGATTCATTACACACAACTGAAGTAGTTCAAGCCTTTTATTGTTTTAATATTGATGATTGTGGCATACAGCTCATGAAAACCCAAAATCCCTATCTCAAAAAATTTGCATATCATGAAAAGGTTCTCTAAATGAGCTATTAACCTAATCATCTGAATCAACTAATTAACTCTAAACACCTGCAAAAGATTCCTGAGGCTTTTAAAACTCCCAGCCTGGTTCATTACTCAAAACCGCAATTATGGGTAAGACTGTCGACCTGACTGCTGTCCAGAAGGCCATCATTGACACCCTCAAGCAAGAGGGTAAGACACAAAGACATTTCTGAACGAATAGGCTGTTCCCAGAGTGCTGTATCAAGGCACCTCAGTGGGAAGTCTGTGGGAAGGAAAAAGTGTGGCAGAAAACGCTGCACAACGAGAAGAGGTGACCGGGTCCTGAGGAAGATTGTGGAGAAGGACCGATTCCAGACCTTGGGGGACCTGCGGAAGCAGTGGACTGAGTCTGGAGTAGAAACATCCAGAGCCAGCGTGTACGGCGTGTGCAGGAAATGGGCTACAGGTTGCAAATTTTGCATGTCATTCGGAAATCAAGGTGCCAGAGTCTGGAGGAAGACTGGGGAGAGGGATATGCCAAAATGCCTGAAGTCCAGTGTCAAGTACCCACAGTCAGTGATGGTCTGGGGTGCCATGTCAGCTGCTGGTGTTGGTCCACTGTGTTTTATCAAGGGCAGGGTCAATGCAGCTAGCTATCAGGAGATTTTGGAGCACTTCATGCTTCCATCTGCTGAAAAGCTTTATGGAGATGAAGATTTCATTTTTCAGCACGACCTGGCACCTGCTCACAGTGCCAAAACCACTGGTAAATGACCATGGTATTACTGTGCTCAATTGGCCTGCCAACTCTCCTGACCTGAACCCCATAGAGAATCTGTGGGATATTGTGAAGAGAAAGTTGAGACACACAAGAATCTGCAAAAGGATTCCCGACCAAGTATTGAGTGCATAACTGAACATAATTATTTGATGGTTGACTTTTTTTCTATTAAAAACACTTTTCTTTTATTGGTCGGATGATGTATGCTAATTTTTTGAGATAGGGATTTTGGGTTTTCATGAGCTGTATGCCACAATCATCAATATTAAAACAATAAAAGGCTTGAACTACTTCAGTTGTGTGTAATGAATCTAAAATATATGAAAGTCTAATGTTTATCAGTACATTACAGAAAATAATGATATCACAACATGCAAATTTTTTGAGAAGGACCTGTAGATACAGTGCCGATGGAAAGTTTTCAGACCCTTTAAAGTTTTTCACGTGTTTCACACTAGTAGGTATGCTTGGGAAGTTTTATGTAACCTGCCATCTATTATGTAACCTGCCACCTTTGGGGTACATCAAGGGTCTGTCCTTGCACCTATCCTTTTCACTATCACTTGATCATGTCATTAGCTAAAATGTAGTCATTGCTCGACAGATGATACCCAAATTTACATTAAGCCTGCCTCGGTTCTTCTACAGCAACTTACCCTCTTAAGTGCTGTGGAAGCAGTAATTATTATTATTATAGTACTTATTATTGCCCACAAATTTGTTAAATAAATTATGGCACATAAAAAAATTCTAGCTTTGTCTGTCTGAGGTTCTATTAACTAAGACTGCTTCTTATCAGATAATTTTTATTATGTTAATACACAAAAATACATGGATTTTTGTGCCATGGGAAACTGGTTGTTGGCTGTGGCTATGTTTACATAGCAAGTCTGTACCCCTGAATAATAATACATAGCAAATAAAACTGTATTTTGGTCAATTGATCTGTGTCTGCACCAGGGTAGATTTAAAACAGCAGCTGTAGGCTACACCACAGACATTAATTTGGGGTTAACAATTACATAAAAACAGGCAGACATGAACAAACATTCAGCTTTATTGACATATAAACTGTCAATTCATTGACAGCTCATCCGGCCAATCACAATACAGTATGAGGAGAAAGCAGAAATAAGCCTGAACCATGAACTTTCCCCTGTCTTAGCCATTCTCTTTTTCACTTCCTGCCATCCAGAGGGCACATCATAATTATCATATGATTGCAACAAACCTACTGCAAAAATTGTGTATGTTCAATACTAATGTACAGTGGACTGTTGTGTGCAGTTCAATACTTATGTTTATCCCATCCCTTGACAGGTGCTTTTGTAACGTTATTAGACAATAACAATAAAAAATAGGGCAGTGGTGGCTCAATCGGTTAAGGCTGTGGGTTACTGGGTTACTGATCGGAAGGTCGGGGGTTCGAACCCCAGCATCGGCAAGTTGCCACTGTTGAGCCCTTGAGCAAGGCCCTTAACCCTATCTGCTCCAGGGGCACTGTAAGCTGGCTGACCCTGCGCTCTGACCCCAGTTTCCTAATTGGGATATGCGAAGAAGAAATTTCGCTGTGCTGTAAAAAGTACATGTGACAATAATTGAATATTCTTCTTCTTCTTCTTCAATAACCCAACAAATACACAACCCATTAACATTAACAACAGGATCCAAGGATTTATGCTAAGCAAGATTTATTTTATATCATGTACACTATATGGCCAAAGTACATCTGCGTTCCTTAACTGTCTAGAACTGTCTTGATTTCCCTTTCACTCGGACTAAAAGGCCTAGATCAAACCAATTCCAGCATGACAATGCCCCTGCACACGAAGTGAAAACCACGTAGACATGGTTTGCCAGTAGTGTTAAGGAAAAACTGAGTGTCAATACAGAACCCTGATCTTATACCCCACTGAGCACCTTCGGTTTGAATTTGAATGGTTGTTGTGCTACAGGTTTTCTCACATGACAGCAGTGCCCAACTAACCTGTTTAAATACATTTGGCCAAATAGTGTGTCTAATAACTCTTTCATGTTTTGTAGAACTTTTTATGTCATTGAATGTGCATATTTGTGACATTTTACATCCACATTTTATTCACAGATAACTCTCTTGACTGTTCTTAGGAGAAAAAAGAAGTGCATTCGCTACCTTCAAGGAGGACAGTGCGCCAGCCCCGATTCTTCCGATGGAAGTGCTGTAGATTCACCCTCCTCACCTATTCATCATTTCACACACCCCACTTCTCCTCTAAACTGCCCCTTTTCTTTTCCCAATGCCAGCAATCTCCATGCACAGACCAGAAACCACCCTTGCCCTCAACTGTCAGTCCTCACACACTCCCAGTATTCTTCAGCAGAGCGAAAAATAAGACCACAATCCACACCTCTGTAGTCCACACCATTAAACAATGAGTCCCAGAAACTCTTCTGCCCTCAGTGTTTTCACTAGACACTATAACATTTTAATGGAGATATGAGCTGCTGTGTGTATCACATTGCTAGCAACTTAATTGTAAGAGTTTTAAATGTCTTCAAATTATGTTCTATACCTAATATTAGAACATTTGTTTTTGTTTGCCAATTTTTTCTGCCACTTTCTGAGTACTGTGATTATTTCTGTGCCAGAGTCAAGTATGTTTCAAGCAACCACAATGAAAATGATACATTTTACTTTGTATGTTGTCTGTCATCAATAAAATGTAATGATTCTAAATCTATTCAGCCATAGAATAGAAAAGATAAGAAGTTCTCATGCCATAATGGAGAGTTTTGTTTTGACTTAATGAAGCTCCTCAAATTACTCTACTTGTTTACTTCATATAGAACAAAGTTCTTTGTTGCCTGTAAGTATTTTTTTCTCTTTTACTATTTTTATACAGGTGGTGATTTGTTGTGTTTTCTTTGGTAACATATCCATTTTAATATATTAAAAAAATGGAAATATTTGAATTGAATTCATGTTTTTCATGCCAATATTAAAATCAATCCCCCATCTATCCTAACATTAAATTAATTATACAGACTTGGACTTTAATGTGAGAATACATCTGAAAGAAGAATAACAAATTATTGTACATAAATGTATTGACTACCAACAAAATAGTTACACCAACATTACAGTTACAGAAATATTCAGACAGTACTTTACTGAAGCATCCTGGCAGTGAGGGCAGCCTTCATTAGTATGATGGTACATTTTTGGAACACCTTGATTCGTGGATTATTACTTATTTCTTATGCAGTCACTCCACAGTCAGGACTGGAATTTTCCACACTCTACCTGAGCCTCCAATAAAGACCTGGACTCCAGATTAACTGAAATACTGTACATCATCTGTTATATGGAACATCCAGCTGCCTAACACATCATATTTTTCCTATTGCCATCTCAGGGAGTTTTTTCTTGCCACCGTCGCCCTCGGCTTGCTCATCAGGGACATTTGATCTGACCATATTGACTTATACACATTTTTTACATTTCATACACATTTCCATAATTTTGATTCTGTAAAGATGCTTGGTGACAATGACCATTGTTAAAAGCACCATACAAATAAAAATTAATTGAATTGAATTCCTCTTTGCAGAATCACTCAAATGCTGTCAGTCTGGGTTCCGACTAGGCTTCTTCCTCTAGTACATATACAAATTTGTCCCAGAGCCACAGCTACACTTGCAACTGAACTGCTGATCTTAGAAGTGATTTGAGGTCATGAAAGGCCATCGTGGTACAGTTGCTGGAAAATATACTTACATGGATTCTACAAGATTGACATTCCTTTGACATTCTGGTCCATATTGACATGACTGGATCACACAATTCCTGAAACACAAATATATATACAGTGTATCCGGAAAGTATTCACAGTGCATCACTTTTTCTTCCACATTTTGTTATGTCACAGCCTTATTCTAAAATGGATTAAATACATTTTTTCCTCAGAATTCTACACACAACACCCCATAATGACAACATGAAAAAAGTTTACTTGAGATTTTTGCAAATTTATTAAAAAATTAAAAAATTGAGAAGCACATGTACATAAGTATTTACAGCCTTTGCCATGATCTCAGGCGCATTCCTCTGATCATCCTGTTTCCCCTGATCATCCTTTTCCCCCTGGTCATCCTTGCAATGTTTCTGCAGCTTAATTGAAGTCCACCTGTGGTAAATTCAGTTGATTGGACATGATTTAGAAAGGCACACACCTGTCTATATAAGGTCCCACAGTTGACAGTTCATGTCAGAGCACAAACCAAGCATGAAGTCAAAGGAATTGTCTGTAGACCTCTGAGACAGGATTATCTCGAGGCACAAATCTGGGTAAGGTTAAAGAAAAGTTTCTGCTCCTTTAAAAAGGCCCCAATGAGCACAGTGGCCTCCATCATCCGTAAGTGCAAAAAGTTTGAAACCACCAGGACTCTTCCTAGAGCTGGCCGGCCATCTAAACTGAGCGATCAAGGGACAAGGGCCTTAGTCAGGGAGGTGACCAAGAATCCGATGGTCACTCTGTCAGTTCTCCAGAGGTCCTCTGTGGAGAGAGAACCTTCCAAAGGACAATCATCTCTGCAGCAATCCACCAATCAGGCCTATATGGTAGAGTGGCCAGACGGAAGCTCCTTAGTAAAAAGCGCATGGCAGCCCACCTGGAGTTTGCCAGACTCTCTGGCCATTCTACCATATAGGAGGTAGGCTCTCCTCTCTCCACAGAGGACCTCTGGAGCTGGAGGACTGATTTGCAAGGAGGAGTTTGCCAGACTCTCTGGCCATTCTACCATATAGGAGGTAGGTTCTCCTCTCTCCACAGAGGACCTCTGGAGCTGGAGGACTGATTTGCAACATCAGGTCAACTGGCAACATGATTGGGTATAAAAAGACCCACTCAGAGTGGCAGTGTCAAGATGGGCAGAGGATCACCAATTCCCACAATGTTATGGCAAAAAATATTGGCGCGATATCAGAAAGGAGTTTACCAGAGAAAAATTGCAAAGAGTTTGAAGTTATCATCATCTACAGTGCATAATATCATCCAAAGACTCTGGAACAATCTGCGTAAGAGTCAAGGCCGGAAGACCATACTGGATGCCTGTGATCTTCGGGCCGTTAGATGCAGAGGTGGAAAGTAACGAATTACATTTACTCGCGTTACTGTAATTGAGTAGCTTTTTTGTGCATTTCTACTTTTTAAAGTAGTTTTAAAAATCTGTAATTTTACTTTTACTTAAGTACGTTTTGTTTGAAGTATTGTAATTCGCTACATTTTAAATCATATTCGCTACTGAGTAAAAAATAAATGAATGAATATTATAAAATAATAAAAGATATTATGCTTTGTATAAATGCTCCGTTGCGCCGCGTGTGTGTACCATGTCCTGGTCGCGCGCCGCTCCAGACTCCACTCCAGGTTTTCTGACATCGGCATCACCTGACCTTCCACACGGTTGCTTCCGCCCTGAGTGACGTCATCGACTAGCGCGACCATCTATAAACCGGAGAGACGCGGGAAAGAGGAAAGAGGTTGTGATTTTGGCGTTTTTGATATTTGGTTGTGTATTCTGGTTTTGACTTTTTGCCTCCAATTGACTTTGATTATTGCTTTGTCCCTTTGGTTTGGTTGGTCTTTGTATATATTTGTAGATAATTTCATTGTTTTTGGTTTAGGGAGTCTGGGAAGGTACCTGTATTTTTGTTTGTGTGTGTGTGTTTTTTTTGCAGGTAATCTAGCTACTAAATATAAATACCATTTTGTTTAAATTATTTTGGCCTGGGTCCAACCTGAATCTGATCCTCCTCCTGGTGTGTGTGTGTGTGTGTGTATACAAACCTCATTATTTCATCAGTTAATGATTGGATCTAGTTCTTTCTGCCATATACCACCATTTCCATACAGTTATATATATTATAAATAGAACCCTGAACCATTCTTTTGCTGTATGACCCTAGACTGGGACGTAACACCATATTTAAGTGACCACTTTGATTTTCAAGCACAAGAAAGACAACAGCTTTATTATGCAAAGGTGTTCCTTCAGTTAAAAACAACTAGTTTGAGATCTATATCTGCTCATCTTTTTTGAACTACAAATGCCTCATCCCACCCCCGCTGTTAAAAAAAATAAAAAAAGTAACTCGGTAACTTTTACTCTGAGTACATTTTTTAATGAGCTACTTTTTACTTTTACTTGAGTAGATTTTTATAATTGTAACTTTACTTGTACTTAAGTAATAAGTTTAAGAATAAATTTGATTTGATTTGAGTAAAATTTCACTGAAGTAACAGTACTTTTACTTGAGTACAAAATTTTATTACTCTTTCCACCTCTGGTTAGATGGCACTGCATCATATACAGGAATGCTACTGTAATGGAAATCACAACATGGGCTCAGGACTACTTCCAGAAAACATTGTTGGTTAACACAATCCAATGTGCCATTCGCCGTTGCTGGCCAAAACTCTTTTCTTTTTCAAAAAAGAAGCCATATCTAAACATGATCCAGAAGTGCAGGCGTTTTCTCTGGGCCAAGCCTAATTTAAAATGGACTGTGGCAAAGTGGAAAACTGTTCTGTGGTCAGACGAATAAAAATTGTAAGTACTTTTTGGGAAACTGGGACGCCGTGTCATCCATACTAAAGAGGACAAGGACAACCCAAGTTGTTATTAACTCAGTTCAGAAGCCTGCATCATGGGCAGCGTACACATCTGGAAAGGCACCATCAATGCTGAAAGGTATATCCAAGTTCTAGAACAACATATGCTCCCATCTAGACGTCATCTCTTTCAGGGAAGACCTTGCATTTTCCAACATGACAATGCCAGACCACATGCTGCATCAATTACAACATCATGGCTGCGGCAGCCCAGATCCTTCACCCATAGAAAATATTTTCATAGAAGACCTAAGACTTCTAAGTCCCTAAGTCCCAACTTTTTTTTAGATGAAATTTAAAATCAACTTATTTTTCCCTTAAAATTATACAATTTCTTAGTTTAAACATTTAATGTCATCTATGTTGTATTCTGAATAAAATATTGAAATTTAAAACATCCACATCATTACATTGTTTTTATTCACAATTTGCACAGTGTCCCAACTTTTTTGGAATCGGATTTGTATTTTCCTTTTTCCGTGATTTTTTTTTTTGTTTATTTTGAAAATTTGTCAAATCATCAAACAAAATTTAATATTACATGAAGATAACCTAAGATACAAAATGCAGTTTTTAGGTGATGATTTAATTTATGTAATATTCATAAGAACACTCAAAAGATAAAGAACTTGATACAGAGAGCATGATGTGTGTGTGACAGAGTGACAATCATACATGCAGCATAATCCCATTTCATATTTGGTATAATTTTTTTCATTTTCTTTTATTCTCCCCTTCATTTGTATTAATAATGATTTGCCATATTTGGAAGAATGCGGACAAGGCATGTGCAAGATGTTAAGACATTTATTATAAAGAAACCAAAACATAATTTGCTGGTTACTCCAAGGACTATTTATACACTTACCTAGGTAAATTCAAATGTTACAGAGGTGCACTCTGGGAAATGAAGTCCCTCCATGAACATGTCCCTGGACGCAAGGCCTGATTCTTGTTTGACTGCACTTTTTCCAGTCATAATTATATTATTATTAGTAGGATAAGTAGTAGTGTATTTGTTGTCTTTTTTATTGCTATTTTATGATTTGATTCTGAGCTTTGGAACTACAAATGTCCATATTTAGTATACCATTAAAGCATCCTTTGAATCTATGATTTTCTCTCTCTCGCTCTATTTCAAACACACCCTAAGGGCCAATGGTTAATTCACTTTGCTTGCTTTTCTATCCTCCAATTTATATCTTTATTTCCCCATGTCAAACCAGCTTTTGTGAGGACTTCTGTTGTGATGTTATTCTCTCTTCGTTTCCTCCTTCTATGTAGCAAAAAGTGCTTTGTATTCGATTAGTTGTATCATTGTAAGCTCCTGTTCTCTATTTGGCATCTGCTGGTTTTCTGTTCTGCATTACCCATGCAGCCCATGTACAACCCATGGCAAAAATTATGGAATCACCCCTCTCAGAAGATGTTCATTCAAATGTTTGTGTTTAAAAAAAAAAACAAGCACATACATACCACAAAACTATTTTCACTCAACAATCCAAAGTTTTGACAACTCAAACAGAGGAAAAAAATATGGAATCACCAAATAAAAACACTACTTGTACTTTGTTGCACCACCTCTGGCTTTTATAACAGCTTGAATTCTCTGAGGCATGGATTTAACTAATGTCAAACAGTATACTTCATCAGTCTGTCTCCAGCTTTGTCTTATTGCAGTTGCCAGATCAGCTTTGCAGGTTGGAGCCTTGTCGTGGACCATTTTCTTTAATTTCCACCACAGATTTTCAATTGCATTATGGTCCGGACTATTTGCAGGCCATGCCATTGACATTATATGTATTTCCTGTAGGAATGTTTTCACAGATTTTGCCCTATGGCACGATGCATTATGCTGAAAAATGATGCTACCATCACCAAACATCCTTTCAATTGATGGAATAAGAAGTGTGTCCAAAATCTCAACATAAACTGTGCATTTATAGAAGATGTAATGACTGTCATGTCTCCCATACCTTTACCTGACATACAACCCCATATCAATAATGATTGTGGAAATTTGCATGTTTTCTTCAGGCAGTTGTCTTTATAAATTTCATGGGAACGGCACCAAACAAAAGTTCCAGCATCATCACCCTGCGCAATGCAGATTCGTGATTCATCACTGAATCTAACTCTCATCCAGTCATCCGTAGTCCAAGATTGCTTTTCTTTAGCCCACTGAAACCTTGTTTTTTTCTGTTTAGATGTTAATGATGGTTTTCTTTTGGCTTTTCTGTATGTAAATCCCATTTCTTTTAGGCGAGTTCTTACTGTCCGGTCACAGACATTGACTCCACTTTCTGTCCGTTTGTTCATTTATTTTGTTGTGCATTTTCTGTTTTCAAGTCATATTGCTTTAAGTTTTCTGTCTTGGCGCTTTTATGTCTTTCTTGGTCTACTAGTACGCTTCCCTTTTACAACCTTTCCATTTGATTTGTACTTGGTCCAGATTTTAGACACAGCTGACTGGTAACAACCAACGTCTTTTACAACATTCCATGAAGATTTACCTTCTTCAAGAAGTTTGATAATCCTCTCCTTTGTTTCACCTGACATCTCTCGTGTTGGAGCTATGAGTTATGTCAATCATCTTGGTTCAACACATCCCAAATGTGTGCAAGCACTCTTTAACTGTAGACTAATTAGCAGTTGTAATCAGATACAGGTTTTTGTTTTAGAAATGCAAAGTGCATGGTGATTCCATATTTTTTTCCTCAGATGTGTGATTCCATATTTTTTTTCCTCTGTTGTGAAAACAATTGTCATTGACTATAGTTATCTTTCTGTTTTTTTTTTTTTTTTTTTTTTTTAAAGTGTTTTATACAGCCAGAAGTTTGGATTGTTGAGTGAAAATAGTTTTGTGGCATGTATGTGCTTGTTTTTTTTTTTCTACACAATTAAACATTTGAATGAACATCTTCTGAGAGGGGTGATTCCATAATTTTTGCCAGGGGTTGTATAATAAAAATATCTACATGTACATCATGTCTTTTACATTTAACTTCTAATGTCAGGGACAATGGATAAGTAGTATTTTCACGTTAGAAGTATTTGTATTATACTGTTATTACGATTTATTATTATCCTTACACATTATGTCTTCCAAGAAAAACATGTTGCCTTCCCACCAAATGTGCTACCTTCAAAAAAATGTATATCTAATGGACATTTATGCTTCCTAATGAAGGTTTTGTGAAGGTTTGGTAAAATTCTCATGGATGGTTTAGGTGGAGTTGAAGATGACAGTAAATTGTGATGATGACATGCTGAAGCCTCCAAAGGCGAGTGTTCCCTATGCCTTCACACCTTGGCATATACTGTAAAAACACTGTAAAACTCCGTTATCCTACTGCCATATACTATGATCTAATATGCAGAAAAACTGTTAAATCACAGCATGTTCCTTGTAGATAACAGGAAAACTATTTATAGAACAGAATTTACATATAAAACTGTTTTAAAAGTTTTATGAATAAACCAAATTTCTTGTGTTTAGGTATTAACTTTATAGTAATAGATAAATACTCTTCCTTCATAAATGTGCTAATTACTCAAATCTGCACAAACACGGCAAAACAAATACACTAAATAAACAAGACTGTCTAGACAGCAGATGCTCAAGGTTTTTGATTTTCTTCGCAGTAAAACACTTGAGAATAAAGGAAGAAGCAAGACAGATTCTTCAAAGGAACACACAGGCACTTATTTTGTCTGTTTTATTAAATTTTTTTTTTTTAACAGAAAGATAACTATGCCCGGTCTTAGGAACAGAACTAAGAAATGGTATATGATCTTTTACAATGTTATAAGAGGGAACATACATAACCATGCTCCAGTAGAACACATTTAACATTTTATTAAGCAAGCATTTCAGTCCACAGGCCAAGCTAAAAATTTAGCAACCTATTAGATTTTTCTCAACCTTCCTATACCTGAATTATGAGAAGCCTGCACACGCAAGTCTGCATTCCAAACAAAACAACAACTCGGGCTTCAAATAAATGTTGCCAAAGTTGTAATTGGTGTCCTGATGTCCGTTGATTCGAAAAGGCAAAGGAAAAATTAAAGGGCTTCTATTTCAGAGAGGTGAAAAGACTATTTATTTCCGCTGAATATACAAAGAATAAAAACAGATACCACTTAAATTATATGTTCTTTTTCACTAACAAGCAATGAAGATCATGCCATCAATACACAACAGGTCTAATTCTACTGGTCTACTAGTAAATATCAGCAAGTATGAATAGCGCAGTGCAACCAGTAAATGTTTTTGGGAACAATCCTTACAGTGTGACATCATCTGGATGAACTTTATTTTTCTTCACACCACTGGTTCTCCTTGCGTACCTGTGTGAAACAGTGCAAATTTAGGATTTCACAGACACCAGACTATGATCGGAAATTTAATATGCTCTTTTGGTACATTTAGATAAGATTATCAAAATGTGGTGTTTAGTTACAGTAGCAGTAATATAAACACAGGACCTGGGGAACCGCAGATATCAAAAACATCTCAAACAACATTCCAAAAAACTCTTATGTCCAAACAAATTTGTTTGGACATTAGTAAGACACAGCACATACTGTTCATGTCCTCTTATCAAATGTCACCTTATGCAAATGTTATTGGATTCTTTATTTTTGAATAACAAATAGAAATGCCACTGTTACCAACAATAACATGCCAGGGGATAGTCTGCCTTGTTTATGCTGAAATATGCCAACCTAGGATGATTTTACAAATGCAATATCTTGGCCATTTTAAGCAAACTCTAGCGTCCTCCATAAATATTGGCACCCTTGGTTAAGATGTTCCTATTCTTCTAATAAATATATATATTTTTTATTGCACAAGTATAATCTCACACTGAAAATTGTAGAAACATCTTGTGTTAACCTTCATAAGTCAGCCAATGGCTACAGGAAAATAGCCACTCGCCTAAACTTAAGTAAGAGAAATCATTAAGAAGTCTAAACCAACTGGTACAGTGACAAAGTGAGTTTATCTTGCCACTACAACCACCAGACGCTATCTACATGCCAACAAGCTGTTTGCTGAACCATTTTTGTGTAGACTTCCCTATGCGTTAGGGCGAGAGGAGGGTGTTTTCAACAGACTTGACACTACTTGAGTTTTTATTAAACAATTGGAGAAGAGTGATTATTTCCTATGGGATCCCTTCTTAGGCTCCAACCAAGGTTTCATTCTAATGTCCCACCAAAGAGCTTAAAGCCATTCTAAAACCAATTTGTAAAGCTGCTGTGTTAAACATGCACCACAGATATGTAAGTGAATTTAAATATATATAGTTATTCTGACATTCACTGTACAGACTGAATTATACACATTTAAAAAAAAAATTTTTGCATGCTTACAGGAATATTTCAGACGAACATTCAAAAAAGAAGGTTGTCTCATGCCAGGAAAATTTTTATTCATGTTTTCATTGCTTTGCCGACAGGCTAAGTAGGCAGATTGGCAAATTGATTAAAATTGACTAAACTAATATTTTCCTTACCTGAGCTTCCTCTTCCTCTGTGAAGTCATTTTTAATATTGAATGTCTTCCTGATTTCTTCTGGGGTTTTACCTTTGATCATATTTGCAACCGTTTTGCAGGTGACATCTAGCAGTCCTTTGATGTCCAAATAATTTGCTGCCTAAACAAAGGAAGCAAAATGCAAGGGAAAGAGTAAAAGATCAATATAAATATAAACGGATGCATACTGAATCTACACTTAATCATGCCATGTGTAACCATTCTTGCATCCCCCATTAGCACAATATGGACAAAATCTCAGTATTTTTAAGGCAAAAATATTGGTGTATATATATATATATATATATATATATATATATATATATATATATATATATATATCTATATCTATCTATATATATTAGTTAGTATCAGTGAAAAGACACATTTTGTAAATGAATAGTCTTTCCAGACATTTTGTAAACCAATGCGGAAGGCATGCAAAATATGCAGTAATTTCTTTGGATCAGCTGCTTTTGAGATGTGCTGCTACATTTGCTCTGAAAAGCATTCAGGAAGGCTATAATCAGATTATGGCCATGGTAATCTTAAAGTTCTAATATGCATATGCAATGTCACAATTATTTCCATCCAGAGTGACAATGCGCTACTTGCACGCTGACTTCCGCGTTCTTTTCAGTAGTCAGTTCCGGTTTAGCAATGGCTACGTTCTACACCCGCTGTCTCCCGGATCTCCCACGGATTAACGTTACTGACGTGCATCGTATTTGCAAAGTAACCATATTATATAAGAATATATATGTATTATATACTATATAAAAACTTATTAAAGTCAAAGTCAACTTTGTCAATTCTGCCACATGTACAGGACATACAGAAAAATTTAATTGCGTTACTCTCAGACCCTTGGTGGAGAACATAACATTAAATACATACAGTAGAATTAAAAAAATAAAAATAAATACAATTATACATTTTATATAAACAAATGCAATATACAAGTAAGGGCACATGGCAGAGAGTGCAAATGCAGACATACTGTATAGTGCAAATAGAGCTTGTAAGTATGATAAAGTGATGGAGAGCAGCCCTGTAACAGACAAGAGTCTTATGAGGTAAACTAAGAGTAGTATATATAGATAACATTGTAAATGCTACCCTGTAAATACTGTTCTGTAAATGTACAGTCACGCTGAACGTGTAGCTCTTGTAGCTGTTTTTTCAGCTCCTCCACTTCATTAGAACGTTCTTCTATTTTAACACGTCAGGTCTAATAATGAAGGCTCAGGAATGCTACAGTAATCATGATCCATCGTATGGATCCATCGTATGTTCACAAGCCGCCACTGTTTTCTAAAGGTCCACATCTGAAGGAAAACTGAAAAATTAAAGTTCCGTTGAACTTTGCATAAGATGTAATCTAATGCACATCCCCAAAACTCTCAATGACCTGTTCTACACTCTGTGGTGGCTAATTCAGTATATTCAGGTAGTCAGCTGACCTACTTTTTCTGGGCTTATAACATTGCTCAACCTAGATGTAACCAATAGAAGCACCTCCAGATCAGAACACTGATTCCACAGGCTTGTATGGTAGGCACTAGGCATGCATCATTTCATCTGCTTCTATTCTTACCCTGGTGCACTCTGGGACAACATAAATCTAAACCTTTATCCAATGCTCCAGTGTATATTCTGTAGGCTCCCTAGCAATTTTTTTTCCAGAATAGCCTCAATATTGAGTGGTTTTCTTAAGGCTACTTAGCTGATTAGTCCCAATCCCTTAATCCAGCTTCACACACGGTGTGAAAATGGGCCCTAATCAAATATTTGAACTTGGTATGAGCCCTATACTATAGGGTATGCAGGACCCTCTTCCTAAAGATAATTTTTCTTTTCCACCAATTTGGGCTTTTTGAGGGTCTTAACATACTCAAAAATCCTTGCAAGTTGGTAGGCAGGTTGAAATCTGCTGCCACTATTAGGATGCCTGAGAGTCCACGACCGGGGCCCTCAGACAAGCTTTTGCTGCATAGATCATACACACTTGCACATATGCATGCAAATCCCGGCACACATTTAAAGCTCACTGAGCTTATCAACTTTCGCAGTCAGTTATTTTGGGTTGTTTGCAAAAAACCGCACCCGATGGATTTTGATATGCTAGGGGATTTATACAATCGCCACCAAACCGGGCCCATGTGATCTAAAGACATTGAGGACGGAAACTTGTAGAGGGATTTTTGATAGTTCAAACGGTTGAGCTATCAAAAATGCCTTAAACTCGTGCCGAAAAAGTGGTTAATAACTGCGTGACATTATATTGAGTAACATTATATTGAGTGACGAGTTCAGTGACATCACACTGAGTAACATCATAGTGTGATGCTTTTTACACCAGCATCTGCAGCCTATTCTACACACAAACATCAGAAATGTTAACACAGACTCACACAAAAATGCACACACATTTACTCGTCAAACACAGACTAAAATACCCACGTCTCACACACACACACACACACCCCACAATTGTTAACATTCACACAAAAAAAGAACAAACCTTTATTCGCAGCACGCACACCTCCCTCGCTCGCTCACACACACTACCACTCACATGTATCTCTCTCTCGCACACACACACACACACACATAGTGACATCAGCCCTATATAGACTGGGAGATTTTAATATTTTGAGACCAAAAAAATGAAATGCATTGCATCTAGAAAATATTGTGGAAAATTTTGTTGTTTTCTAGATGCACTATATATAAACAATATAAAGAGCCTTTAATGAGCAAGTGTCCATTTGTTTCATATTATTTATAAGCATTCACCAAGTTGTATTTCAGTTTAGGGATCTAATATGGGGAGACACTGTCCATACATGTTGGCCCACCCATACTTGCAGAGCACCTTAACACTGACATTAAAGAGGTCTAGGCATCTTGTGCAGGATACTATATTAACATCTTCATTGCATTTAATGAGCAAAACCAAACAAATCTCTAAACGCATTAGTTGAAGCTCTTAAAAGACATGATAACAGACCAGAATGAGCTCAAAGAGTGTGCCCTGGTCCACTTTGAGGAACTCCTGATCCCAGACAGGAATGTCATCGGTCCTCTTCTCTTTGTTTTCATCATCCTCAGGGGGTGGGGGATCATCTTTGTGATGAGTGCACCACTGAATTACCTGAAAACACACACAGACATCATTTTTAAGTGTCAAAATCAGTCATGTAAGCCAATAGACCAACAATATTAAAATGGGTCAGCCGTGACGATGCCTTAAACTAGCGCTGAAAAGTGCTTAATAAATTTGTGAGACATTATGATGACACTATGATGTCACGTTCAGGAACATCATATGTGCTGCAGCATCTGCAGCCTATTCTACACAAGTGCACATCACAAACATTAACTCACACGCATGCACGCACACAAACGCACTCACAGTAGTGAGTCAAGGAGAATGTCTATTACCGCCGGGCTCTCTGTTGCTGCAAAACGGCAACGGGCAAAACATTCATGAAACGACTGCAAGGTGGCGCAAAGTGACATTTTTATTCGACATAGTTTTTAAATATGATTTGAATAATAAATGTCATATGTTGTATCGAGAAATTCTAGTGATGGTAATTTTCACATCAGAGTACTTTATACAACAGATCTGAAAAATCAGTGCCAGGTCTATTGACATTTATTGTACAATAATGAGTTTAAAAAAAATTTGGTTAAATGTTGAGACAGACAAGTTCGCTAGCTAACAATTTTATTTGTACAAAGAATTAACTGCTATATAGCCTCTACTTGTATCGGTTTACTTTAAAAAAAAAGTGTTACATATAAAAAAGACAAACTTTAAATACAGAAATAACTGGAAAAATAGACTTTCAGAATAGAACATTAGAATAACTAAAAAAAAATGCGGTGTTGTTTCTGTAAACACCTGGTTGGGTTATTTTGACCCAACAACTGTTTTATTCTTTATTCTCTGGTTTCTCCAAACAGCATGCAAAATGTTCAAAATATTACCGTTATTGTGACAAAGTGTAGTTTAAGAGTTGTTTAGGCGAGAACGCATGTGTGTACAGCTCAAAAGATCCATCGGTTATTAAACATAGCGTCTATTTAGAAAAAAAATGCCCCACCGTTTTCGGAGATTTGGCAATGTCCATGTACCCCGCCTAACGCAGCCTCACCGCGGATGCATGCATACATACATGCATACATACATACATAACCAGTCTTGGAGGATGTTCATTCAGTTGTTTTATTTATTTATTTATTTATTTTTATTTAATTTTTTTTAGACTAAAAGCAGATCACAGACAAGACACAAAACTAAGTCAAGCTCAAATGGCAACTTTCTAGCTTTACGAAACATTAAAAGAAATCAAGAAACATATTTAGTCAGTAAGAGTTGCCTTTTTTAGACCAAGCAAAGGGGAAAAAATATGGAATCACCTAATTCCAAGGAAAAAATTATGGAATCATTGAAAATAAACAAACCAAAAAAAGACCGCAACACACGCCTAGTACTTTGTTGCACCACCTCTGGCTTTTATAACGGCTCGCAGTCTCTGAGGCATGGACTTAATGAGTGACAAACAGTACTCATCATCAATCTGGCTCCAACTGTCTCTAATTGCAGTTGCCAGATCAGTTTTGCAGGTTCGAGCTTTAGCATGAACCATTTTCTTCAACTTCCACCACAGATTTTCAATTGGATTGAGATCCGGGCTATTTGCAGGCCATGACATTGACCTTGTGTGTCTTTCTTCAAGGAATTTCTTTACAGTTTTTGCTTTATGACAAGATGCATTATCATCTTGAAAAATTATGTCATCATCCCCAAACATCCTTTCAATTGATGGAATAAGAAAACTGTCCAAAATGTCAATATAAACTTGTGCATTTATTGAAGATGTAATGATTGCCATCTCCCCAATGCCTTTACCTGACATGCAGCCCCATATCATCAATGACTGAGGAAATTTGCATGTTTTCTTCAGGCAGTTGTCTTCATAAATCTCATTGGAACGGCACCAAATGAAAGTTCCAACATCACCTTGCCCAATGCAGATACGCGATTGATCACTGAATATGACTTTCATCCAGTCATCCACAGTCCAAGATTGCTTTTCCTTAGCCCACTGTAACCTTGTTCTTTTATGTTTAGGTGTTAATTGTGGTTTACGTTTAGCTTTTCTGTATGTAAATCCCATTTCCTTTAGGCGATTTCTCACAGTTCGGTCACAGACGTTCACTCCAGTTTCTTTCCATTTGTTTTGTTGTGCATTTTCTGTTATCAAGACATGTTGCCTTAAGTTTTCTGTCTTGACGCTTTGATGTCTTCCTTGGTCTACCAGTATGCTTGCCTTTAACAACCTTCCCATGCTGTTTGTATTTGGTCCAGATTTTAGACACCGCTGACTGGGAACAACCTACATCTTTTGCAACATCACGTGATGATTTGTCCTCTTTAAGGAGTTTGATTATCCTCTCCTTTGTTTCAATTGACATCTCTCATGTTGGAGCCATGATACATGTCAGTCCACTTGGTGCAACAGCTCTCAAGGTGTGATCACTCCTTTTTAACTACAGATTAACAAGAAGATCTGGTTCAGGTGGGAAAGCAGATCTGGTTCAGGTGGGGAAGGAAATTGACAGGGTGATTCCATTTTATTTTCCTTGGAATCGAATGATTCCATAATTATTTCCCTCTGCTTGGTCTAAAAAAGGAGACGTTTACTGAATAACTAGTTGTTTTCTTGATTTCCTTTAATGTTTTCTAAAGCTAGAAAGTTGCCATTTGAAATTCACTTAGTTTTGTGTCTTGTCTGTGATCTGCTTTTTTTCTAGAAAATCAAACAACTGAAGAATGAACATCCTCCAAGACTGGTGATTCCATAATTTATCCCAGGGGTTGTATATGGGGACTGTTTGATGTCATGTGGGCATTTCCAAACAGCCTGTAAAATTTGTTTTGGGAAAAATCTAAACAAAAAGTGGCAGCTGGCACACCTAAAAATAGATGCAGGATTATTTTTATAGTCTAAATAAAAATGCTTTATTAATTGAGGCTATTTTTGTTTACTTACAATATTTGTTAATTTACTTTAAATGAGGTTTGGGCTCGGGATTGAGCAGACACCGTAATTCTTCTCTTCAATTTAATATGTAGTCTAATCAGCGCTTTGAGAGCGCAGAGTAATTTTTTGTACTAAATATTTATGCAGTATAATCAGGGCCTCTTATTCCTATTTATTGTAGGTGATGTTTAAGTGTTACTGTGTGTTCTTTACAATGTCAGACATTTGTATTAATTTGTATAAATTTCAAATCTTCTGTATTCTAGATTCTAAAATTGACATTAACGTATTTAATTCATGGAATGGAAGAAATAGTGATTTTCCTTATCATAATACGTTGTATTTTTTTAAATCACTCTACACAATTTTCTCTGGTATTTTTATAGAATGTTTTAATTTTAGATTTCTTTTATTAAATAATTAAATAAATAAACCAAATAAAATTTTCATTTGTATTTTAGATTTGCAAAAAAAAGAAAGAAAAAAAAAAGCATAAAAATCATGGGTTTTGTATCGAGCGATAAAAATATAAGGCGTGTTATGATAAGGAAACTTACCATCTCTTCCATTCCAGTGATAAAAACAGTAATTTTGGAATCCGCAGAAGGTGTTCTGAGCACAACGTAAATCTTTGTATGATAAAATGACTCATGGCATGAATCCACACAAAGCATGATAACAGAATAATAATCATGCTTTGTTTTTTTTTCCATGCGCCAGTAATTTCCATTTCATACAAATTACAAAAGCTGTAATTTGTTTTCCATTAGTGTATATAAAAACAGAATATATTTTTCATGTCTGTGAGACAAGCATACAGAGTTTCGATTCATTATCTGGGGCGATCAAGTTTACTGATCGGGAATAGCGCTGTATCCCTGTTTGCTTTCATTATTTTACAAAATCATAACGTTTTGTCTGCATTGTGAGTGCACTTAAATAAAAGTAGAGTCTTATAAAGGATATGTATCTTATATAGTTTTATTATATAGTTTTTGTACACTAATCTGATACCTGTGGCTCACTCAGTTTTTCTGATGCACACAGTTTTCTGGCTACGTGAGTGTTACACATGATAAAATGTTCACTGTGTTAACATTTACTTTGCTTAAATTCAATGCAAATAAACGCCTATATTTAATATACCTTCTAAATTTGTACTGTAATTTTAGTACTGTGATTGTAAATTCGTTTAATGTTTCAATTGTATTTTATATTAATTTCAGGTAATAAATCTACTACAAATTTAAAGAACACGACCAAAAAATAAAAAATAATATATATACATTTTTTTTTATTACACGCGTAGCTTTTCTACTTACACATGATCAAATCTAAAGGCTCACTGTGTTAACGTTTACTTTGCTTAATTCGATCCTAATAAGATCTAAACCTAATAAAATTCTAAATTTGTACTGTAAATTTTGTACTTTGATTATGAATTCGTTTAACTACAACGTTTCACTTGATTTTATCCGCTACTACGTGCAGCTCTAAATGATCTGCGGATCATTAATACTTGAGAGAATGAACTAAGGGCTGAGGCTTTGGTCTATAGTTATATAGCGCCACTCAGTGGTAAAAGCCAGCAAACGCACAAACCGAAATGCTAGTTAAAACTAGAAAACCGCTTGAGTACCAACACACTGTTGAGTAACACTCTCACAGACAGACGCACAAACACTCACACACACACAAACACACTCATAACAGACATCACAAATGTTAACACTCGCACTCAAAGATACACACATGCACTAACAAGTCACATGTCTCACAAACATTACAAATGGGTTTGATTCCTGTCTGTGTGCATGTTTGCAACAAGTTTGAATGTTCTCCCCGTGCTTGGTGAGTTTCTAAGGATATGCAGGTTAGGCTAATCGGCGTTCCCAAATAGCCCATAGTGTGTGAATGTGCGTGTGAGTGTGTGTGCCCTGCGATGGATTGGAACCATGTCCAGGGTGTACCCTGCCTTGTGCCCCAAGTCTCCTGGGATAGGCTCCAGGTACCCACGACCCTGAATGCAGGATAGAGCGGTATAGAAGATGAGTGAGTGAGTATTTTTATACGAATGTGTGTGTGTTGTGGAACAAATCATCAGAGCTTTCATTATTTATTACGGTGAAATTAATTGTGATATACGAGTGCTTTGATATGCAAGCACACTTAATAATGCTCGCAATCCACGGTTTAATTGTATATACACACAGTACATGTCTATGTCACCATAGGTTTGCCTGCCCTTACAGGGTGAACAGAGATGTCTTCAGCCAGGATACGAAATGGCATGATATCCCATAAAATGTGTTGTACCAAGGTAACTGCATTTTGTATCTGAATCACTAAAAACAATAAAATCAAACTTCAAGAAGAATACTTTTTCATGGCACTGTACAGTGGATAGAAAAAAACTCAAGTTCCTTTCTCAAGTCTCCAGTTATAATGCTGCTAAATTTTCTAAATACAAACATGATTTAATTTATAATAGTTTCTTTGGCCTATTTCGTAGTCCTACTTGTTGTCTGAATTTCTGAAAGTGCAACACATTTTCATGACCATCAATTTTTATATACATTTTGTGGAATATTGTGATTCTTTTCCTCTTACATTTCAGGTTAATAGAAAGTTAGGGTAAGAGCATGATATGGCACACCGAGAGCAGATAGGAGTAAAGGTTTAAATTAATGGCCCAACTCAAAGCCTGGTGGCACAATAGTTTATTCTATACAAGATGACCATACTTGATGCACTTCCAGCAGATGGCAACGCTGCACTGAATGTGCTAAAGCCATAGTGAAACAATGCCAATGAATTCCCGGATCAGATAAGTCTGAGAATTATGAGCATTTTAAGTTTCAGGATCATCATTACACCCCATACAAGCCCGAATCAAATAGGAAGATTGCGCCATGAAGGGCATTGGTTGTAAAACCTGTGCCAAGTTGTGTGCAATTCAATTCAAAAAATATTTCGGTAAAACTGCATTAACAGATATCTTAAGAAATAAAGTTAAACCTTTTGTGATAAATCCTGTTTTTTATGTTATGAATCATTACAAGAATTATCTCTCTATAATTGTGTAGATCTTCACAGGACATGAAACGCAACCATACAGCATAAAGGTGGAATTAAACATATCTTGTGTTTAGGGTAGCTTAGTACCATAAAATATAGGGGTACTATCACCCAAGTTGATCTGCCTATGGGCTGAACCTTTTTAGGATACAATCATCATCAAACACACACACAATTCTGTTTAAATGACATCTGAGCGTTTGCACAGGTAGTTCCATCGTAGGCGGTTTTTTTTACATCATTCACTTTTATGTCATACTAGAAGTGTGTCATAGGTGTTTTTCACCAAGTGTAAAAGTAGGCAGGGTGATCTATGGGAAAAAAAAACGAGCATATCAGGCTGAGCTCATATTGAAACTCCAAATCTGGCTACAGAGCGTCTACAGCAACACCGCATACGACAACCAGGAGCAGTGTGAGGAGTGACAGTGACTTGACCGCACACTCCATTCACAGTTAATGGTAGCACACTGGATGTGAATGTGGGTAAACCTCTAATAAATAAACGAAAATTATCAGAACTTGCTCTGTTCCGGGAGGACGTTTATAAGTCAGATTAGTTTTGAAAGTCAGACAAAGTACACCCTTGACACAAATATACATTATAAGGCATAATTTTGGTGTTTTGTTTATGCATTATATCATTACGAGACTGTGTCTTTAAAATTACGAGGGGAACGCCGTGACAGAATGGCATCAGCTGACCTCCAGCAGCCTGGGAAAACATTTGGGGGGATAGAGGTTGACAACTCTACATGGTGTTTACAGCGCCCTTAATTGGATGCCATTTTGTCTCAGAGCTGTTTCAGAATGTGAAATCTGTCTTGTTGAGGATTTTGATTTTGCTCATCATCGGACTAATTTATTGACACCAGTGAGTCCGACTCACCACCCCCACAATAAACCAGACTTATAATCGAAAATATTGTATACAATTGTAGATACTGGCATCTGGTTCACTGCAGTGTCCTTTTTTTCCTACAATACGTGTGAAGTACTTCCGCAGTTTGCTCACATTTATGAATACTCAGTGGTCTGTTTGTATCTGGGAAAATTCTTAACCGAAATGTTCATCAATCAATAAGATAATAAACAATTTCTTTTTGACCTGAAATCTAGTGAAAAAGAGCAAAAACAACTGCAAAAAAACTGCATGTGTGTTCCTGTCTGCATTTTCAGTATATTCCTGTATGGTAATCTGCAATGTCAACCATAGTACAAACTGGGGTTGTTATTGGTTTATCATTAATCAATTAATTGCCCTTACGAACTTACCAAATATAATTTAAAATGCATTACCCATAAAGGTCGAGTTATTGTCAATAAACATATAGAATGAAAATACTGTAAAACTGGATACTAGACCTTTCTGAGGATGGCTGCATTCACATTTGGAAGAGGTACAGGATCATCATCCCCTTCATCATCCATGCCTAAATCTAAATGACAAAGCCAGAACCAGTTAAAATATCAGAAAAAAATCCTTTAATACATTTCAAATAATGAGACAACAAAAATTAAAACAGTGGCATGACTACCACAACAATTTGAATAACTTACCTTCCAACATTGTCTTTATAGTCACAGATTGCTTGGCAATTTCAACATCCACTTCAAACATATCTCCATCTGAACTTTGTAGCTTAATTGTTGGCATCTATGAAAAATTATCCCAAGTTAATAAATAACGGACAATGGTAGCAATTACATAGGATAGACTGGCAAGGATTATTTGCTATCTAGATAGACTTTTTAAAACAAATATGAAATCTTAACACATTTTATTCTTTAACAACATACCATAACGGTAAAAAAATTTTAGATGTTTTTTTTTTTTAACAATCATTAATTAGCTCAAACTGAGCTTTCTGAACGAGCTCGTCAAACGCTCTCGAACCCGGTGCCGGCAATGAACAGACTCAGCCACAACAATAACGTTTATCGACCCACAAACTAACAATACAATGCTTGTGTGTATCCATACTCACTAATAGCATAACTGGAACTGGTTCGAACCAACTAAAAATTTCAAAAAGCTAGCAGTTAGCTCGGAGCTGATATTTGAGTGTATTGAGGCCTAGCAACCGTTCACTAACATTTGAGCAAAATTTGGCAAAACTAAAAGGTAGGTTACAATTGCGACTTATCGCAAGCAGGCGCATTTACTCAATAATACACCATATACTTACAATGAAAGAATTCTTAAAATATTCAAGGACAAAATGGAAACGTCGAAACAAGCCGTCACAACTACTACTGCTGCTGCTGTCTTCTTCGTCTTTTTTCTTCCTCTTCTTAGTTTACCTTAACAGAGGTTGGCCAATAAGATTTCGTGTATTACCGCTCCAAGTGGTCTGGAGTGTAAGGTCGTTTACGCTTCTTGTTTTACGGTGGGTGGCATACAGTAAGTATATATTACAGCCGTCTAAGTCAGCTTCTTTCGACCCTTCTTAAAAATATATATATAAATAAGGAAGCCTTATTACGCATTAATATCCACATGAACCGCTAAGGTCGTTGAACGCTTATATATGTATATGCGTAGTACGGCTTTTATGACGTAGAATCAGAGTCAGATTTATAAAAAAAAAAAAGTAATAAAATTAAAATTTAGGGATCAACACCTTTGCACCATAAATGTTCAGTTATGTATTGAATAATTTAATTCGATTTAATCACATAATTTAATTTGTTTACCTCTTTTTTTTCCCATAAGTCATTGCGTCTCGCTGGAGCGTGAAAAAAATGGTGCTCGAAAAGGATTTCTATATTTATTACCATATTATTGAGAACATCGTATTAAAAGGACACAGTAATTTCAAAATTTATTTAATCAAGAAATCCTTGATATTATATAGGCTAGTAATTTGTATTAAAATAAATTTAAAAAAATCTCTGTACATCAATGTAATCAATTATTATTATTATTATTAATCAGTTATACAAGTTTCAGTAGTATGTTTTATAATGGTATCAGTTTGTTTCACTACGGACATTAAATATTCAATATGTAGTGTGAAATTCCCACAGCAGCAGCGATAGGTATCCAAAGTGCTTATTTAACGATAATAACGCACGGAGGAAATGACGTATGCGCTGGTGACTTCGCAGTGTGTTCCAAATGGGAGAGTTTTGTCAAGGCAAGTTCCCTTACAGGAAGTAGGGAGCACCCTTTGAAGTTCACCTAGACCGTAAGTGTGTTTTTGTGAAGTGTTTCCTTACACCGTTTACAGTTCCCTTTGAACTAAGCAGTTTCGCTCCCCGCGGTTTGGAATTACGGTGTACTTATACCATTATAAAACATACTATTAAAACGTTTATGACGTGTAAATAAATAATTTATTAATTATAATAATAACTGATTAAAGATGGACAGAGATTTTTTTAAATAATTTTTTTTAAACCGATAACTGGCCTAGATAATACTAAGGATTTTCTGATTAAATTGAAATGTTTTTTGTGTGTCCTTTTAATATGATCTTGTCTTCGATAATAATGATAATTAATATATTAATAGACGCAATGACTGATTAAATTTCTTCATTCCCATTTCCGGTGAAGTGAAGACCTGTTGTTCACTCGTTCCCTACAACGTTCGTAGTTCCCTTTGAACCGAACATTTTCGCGCCCTGCAATTTGGAATCACACTTCACATGGATGAACCCCCTGTGTAGCATACAGGTCCTTCTCAAAAAATTTGCATATTGTGATGAAGTTCATTATTTTCTGTAATGTACTGATAAACATTAGACTTTCATATATTTTAGATTCATTACACACAACTGAAGTAGTTCCAGCCTTTTATTGTTTTAATATTGATGATTGTGGCATACAGCTCATGAAAACCCAAAATCCCTATCTCAAAAAATTAGCATATCATGAAAAGTTTCTCTAAACGAGCTATTAACCTAATCATCTGAATCAACTAATTAACTCTAAACACCTGCAAAAGATTCCTGAGGCTTTTAAAAAGTCCCAGCCTGGTTCATTACTCAAAACCGCAATCATGGGTAAGACTGCCGACCTGACTGCTGTCCAGAAGGCCATCATTGACACCCTCAAGCAAGAGGGTAAGACAAAGAAAGAAATTTCTGAACGAATAGGCTGTTCCCAGAGTGCTGTATCAAGGCACCTCAGTGGGAAGTCTGTGGGAAGAAAAAAGTGTGGCAGAAAACGCTGCACAACGAGAAGAGGCCCTGAGGAAGATTGTGGAGAAGGACCGATTCCAGACCTTGGGGGACCTGCGGAAGAAGTGGATTGAGTCTGGAGTAGAAACATCCAGAGCCACTGTGTACAGGCGTGTGCAGGAAATGGGCTACAGTTTGCAAATTTTGCATGTCATTTGGAAATCAAGGTGCCAGAGTCTGGAGGAAGACTGGGGAGAGGGAAATGCCAAAATGCCTGAAGTCCAGTGTCAAGTACCCACAGTCAGTGATGGTCTGGGGTGCCATGTCAGCTGCTGGTGTTGGTCCACTGTGTTTTATCAAGGGCAGGGTCAATGCAGCTAGCTATCAGGAGATTTTGGAGCACTTCATGCTTCCATCTGCTGAAAAGCTTTATGGAGATGAAGATTTCATTTTTCAGCACGACCTGGCACCTGCTCACAGTGCCAAAACCACTGGTAAATGGTTTACTGACCATGGTATTACTGTGCTCAATTGGCCTGCCAACTCTACTGACCTGAACCCCATAGAGAATCTGTGGGATATTGTGAAGAGAAAGTTGAGAGACACAAGACACAAGAATCTGCAAAAGGATTCCCGACCAAGTATTGAGTGCATAACTGAACATAATTATTTGAAGGTTGACTTTTTTTTGTATTCAAAACACTTTTCTTTTATTGGTCGGATGAAATATGCAAATTTTTTGAGAGGTTTTCATGAGCTGTATGCCACAATCATCAATATTAAAACAATAAAAGGCTTGAGCTACTTCAGTTGTGTGTAATGAATCTAAAATATATGAAAGTCTAATGTTTAACAGTACATTACAGAAAATAATGAACTTTATCACAATATGCTAATTTTTTGAGAAGGACCTGTACTTCGCAGGGTACTTCAGGCCAATGGGAATTAACCTTTTAGCGGTTGGTATCCACTATGTTGCATTACCGCCACCTCCTGGTCTTGACCTCCCTCTTCTTCCGTTCAGTTTAAATCCTCTTTTCTATACTCAGCAAAAAAAGAAACGCCCCTTTTTCAGGACTGTGTATTTCAACAATAATATTGTACAAATCCAAATAACTTTACAGATCTTCATTGTAAAGGGTTTAAACCAGTGGTTCTCAAAGTGTGGGGCGCGCCCCACTAGTGGGGAATACAGACATGACAGGTGGGGCGCAATGAACGGCAGGAAATTAGTGGAAAATAACAGGAAAGTACCTATCCTAATTCATGCTTTTCTTTATTGATAATGAAGAGCGTACGCTCAAAACTAAACAATCACACACAAATAAATGGATCATTAATACAAGTAAATTTAAAATAACATCAGTTGTGGGCCGGGAGAAAAAGTGGAACCATAGTGGAACAATAACGGTTTAACGTCGGACAAACTTGAGCAGCGCTGCTCGAATCACAAACCTGCGCGAGCCACTGGGCAGCACTGTGCGACTCTGACAGAAATAGACCGCGCCGACCATCAAAGTACATTTTACCCCGCTGGGATGCGCACGTACAATCCAGGCATGGCAAGGCGGAAACAATATTAAACAGTCCTGACATTTTAAATGAATTGTTTTTAAATAAAACACAGTGTGTCGCGCAGGTTTGTGATTCGAGCGGCGCTGCGCGATCCACCGAGCTGCGCAAATAAACCAGATCATCACTGCGCTATCCAGATAGTCGCGCTGCGCTGTTTTTGCGCAGATATTTGGTTCAATCGGGTGCCGCGGTTTCATCCCACTTTTTATGTGTTTGGCTTCACATACACTTCGACAATGGAAGAAGGCGCTGCAGCAGCAGTGAGTTTACTTACATGTGACAAAACCAACAAAGAGGAGATTGTAAAGAAAAAAAGGTGCCTCGTCTGTGGTGTGGAATTGGTTTGTGTATAAGAAAAGTGATACGAATGAGATGAACGTGATTTGTAAGGTACACAAGTGCACTGTTTTAACAAGGGCTGGAAACACATCAAACCTTTTCTATCATCTGAAATCCAAGCATCCAAACGAATATGGTCAAAGTAAAAAAAAAAAAATGCGGCAAACCTCAGCAATTCACAGTTTTAAAAAAATTACATAAAAAAAATAAAATTATGTAAAACAATTTTTGTGTTTTCATTTTTATTTATGCATTTTCAGATACAAATAGCTATATTGTGATATATATCGTTATTGAGTTAGAAAATTGCTTCTACCGTGATAGAAGATTTTGGTTATATCACCCACCACTAATGAAGCCTATCTTCAGCTTGGATTCATGGCGGGGATGGTAGGGGCAGAAGAGAGACCCGTGTGTGTTTTGTGTCTTAAACTGCTGGCAGCAGACCGCATGAGACCCAACAAACTAGGAAGACACTTAGAGACAACACACTCCAGTCACGTTAATAAACCACTGGACGTCTTTGAAAGAAAGCTGGCAGAATACAGACAGCAGGATAATCGCATGGTAAAATCTGAATCAGTGGACAGCAAAGCACAAGTGGCTTCATTCAAAGTTGCTTACAGAATTGGCCAGTGCAAAAAAAACTACAAACGATTGCTGAGCAGCTAATAAACATGGGGCCAGTTATGCAAAGATAAGTGACAACGTAAGCCTTTTATAACAATTGCACGTGTATTTTATCTTTTTTTAACTTGGTAGTGTTTGATCGTATTAGTTTAGGAATTGATATTTCAATAAACAGTAAACTTGGCCGATTTCGTTATTATTTTGTTGACAAGTGGGGCAGGAAAATTCGCTCACCCCCTTAAGTGGGGCATGACAGAAAAAGTTTGAGAACCACTGGTTTAAACAATGTTTTCCATGCATGTTCAATTAACCATAATCAATTAATTAACATGCACCTGTGGAATGGTCGTTAAGACCTTAACAGCTTACAGAAAGTAGGCATTTAAGGTCACAGTTCTAAAAACGCAGGACACTAAAGAGACTTGTCTACCGACTGTGAAAAACACGCAAAGAAAGATGCCCGGGGTCCCTGTTCATCTGCGTGAACGTGCATTAGGCATGCTGCAGGGAGGCATGAGGACTGCTGATGTGGCTAGGGCAATAAATCGCCATGTCCGCACCGTGAGACGGCGCTACAGGGAGACAGGAAGGACAGCTGATCATCCTCGCAGTGGAAGACCACGTGTAACAACACCTGCACAGGATGGGTACATCCGAATATCACCTGCGTGACAGGTACAGGATGGCCACAACAACTGCCCGAGTCACACCAGGAACACACAATCCCTCCATCTCTCACCAAGAACTGACAAATCTGGTCCAGTCCATTAGGCCTTTTCCACTGCTCTGGTTCCCGTGCCGGTTCCGAATTTTGGAACCAGTGCCGTGCTTTTCCACAGAAAAAAATTGGTGCCGGTGCCCTAAAATAAGCACCGAACCGGCCCCTAAACTCTGCTGGTCTAGAACCGAGAACCCGTGACGTCACGAGCAGTGGGCGGAGTTATAGGGAGATTTTTCTAAAAATAAAATGGCGGCGACCCAAACGTGGAGTGCGGAGGAAGCTAAAGCGCTTTTAGCAATTTGGATATCCGCAGAGATTCAAGAGAAATTGCAAAGTACTTTAAAAAAAAAAAAGAAGGGGCTGTGTAAAAGTGCAGGTGGTAAAGATTATTTTTATGATGTGATGGATTCGGTGCTGGGACACAGACCATCAAATCAACTTACTGGGGCATTAAATTCAGCAACAGCAATGCTCCAGGAAATCGTCTCCCCTTCCACATCGGATCTCGGTAAGCCAAGTTATTACTTTTGTTAATGTAAAAAAAAAAATCTCAGTTGCTACATACGTTTACGTGTGTGTGCAGCCATACTGTTATTATTAATATGATGCTTTAACTTGTTGCTCAATTATTCATTCTTGTATGTGTACAGTATGGATGGGTTTACTTACATTCTGTTGAAAGAAAAGCTATGCAAGATGTAAAACCTTGAAAGGAAGGCATTAATGCGTGGTTACTGTGTACAAACTTGAAAAGCCGAAAATATGAAACTGATGTTTTCACTACTGTTGATATTTAGACTCAAATACATCATGTGTGGGAAGCCATGAAGATCATGGAGAATGCAGTGCATCTTCAGCTTTAAGCGAAGCTTTCTCTTCTACAGAACCACGGAGGAAAGGTAAGAATTGTTTTGTTGCTCAGTAAAGACAAAATGTATTACAAATTCAATATAACTATCGTGTATTATATAATCAGGCAATTTGCTTATTGTAGTATTTGTGTCATTACACAGCTAAGAGAAAGACGAGAGAACGGGACAATGAGGAACTACTTGCTTATTTGGAGAGATCAGATGAGCAGTTTCTCCAGCACAGTAGAGAGATGAATGAGGCCATTCTTAATAAAATGGATGAGACATCAGGTGCTATGCTGGGCCTTTTGGAACGAATGGTTAATGTTATGGAGAAAAACCAGACAACACACAGCTAATGTTTATTTTTTATTGTAATCACAGTTTAATTTACAAAAACATGCTTGCACTGTACTCGTTGCCACTTTTTTATTTTTTTTTTACTTTGTTGCCTTTTGGCTAAATGTTCTTCAATTGTCTGCACTGTTGCATTTCAATAAAACACTACAGATGTATTGGTCCTGTCTGTTGAAGTAGTCCCATTAATGCCGCTCTTACATCAGCTCCTTGCCGTGACGGCAACATCCACATCACGGGCGATTTACGGCGCACACAAGGTTTTGAGGCGATCTGAAAATTTAAATGTTAAATGTTATTTACTGCATAAATTACGTGTTGAAAAAGAAAAACAGTTTAGTTAGATAGTTAGATAGCATTAGCATTTGAGCTAATGCTAATCTCGGTAAAAAAAAAAAAAACACATTGTAAGTTAACGGGGTGTCAGAACTTACCAGTCGTCTTGCACGTAATCGTTGTCTATGTCGTTCTGTTTCAGTGGTTATAACACGTCGAATACGCTGCCTTTGGAGATACTGAAATACATTTTAATAGTCTGGAGAACAACCAGTAAACTGACTTCGGCCATGTTGGTTTCTGTTTAGTGGGCGTGGCCTGTGACGTATTATCATGCAGCTCCCGCTGAGCTCCTGTCTAGTGTAAATGCGGGCCGGTTCTCGGGTGGTTCCCAGTTCAGCACCAGCACCAGTGTAGTGGAAATGAGACACATGAGGAGGAGATGCACTGCAGTACTTCAAGCAGCTGGTGGCCACACCAGATACTGACTGGTACTGACTGATTTTGAGCCTCCCTTCATTCAGGGACACATTGGGAAACATTTTTACTTTATGTCTTATGGTGTTGACTCTTTTAGTGTTCATACAAATATTTACACATTAAGTTTACTGAAAGTAAAAACAGTTGAAAGTCAGAGGACGTTTCTTTTTTTGCTGAGTAGAGTACCGTCGCCCAAAACCCATCAAATACTGCTTTCTTCCATCCCCCCCTTTTTGAACAAGTCACAATTACATTGATTATTTGTTTCATTTCATATAAAACTGTACTTAGAATAAATTGTTAATTTATGCCACTTTTTAAATCAATTTTGCCTGACATTTCAGTAGTCACAACACTTTTTTTCAAACCTTCCAGGTAAATTAAACATGTAATCACACAAACTATTAAAACGACAAAACATTACACCCTGTTGAGTACAGAAGAATATTTAAGATTATCAGAGTTGCAAAAAGTAAAAATCCATTGTTAAATGGAGCAGTTTCGTCTATGGAAAATTATATGGAAGTATGGAAATTGCCAATAAAAACAAAAATAAATTATGTTCACCTTGTACTGTATATTGAAACAACACATTATCTGATGGTTTACCATGTGAATTTAATTGTTTGTTGAAAATATACACTCATTGCCAATTGAAGACTGATAACAATCTGACAAGTAGAAACAAGTCCTACAGTAGGTCATCATTAATGGAGAAATATATGTTTGTGCACACACACACACACACACACTCAGATTAACTCAACTACCTCAAAAACATTGAGACTGGACTGATTATTCATTCATTCATTTTCTATACCGCTTAATCCTGTGTTCAGGTTCGTGGGGGACCAGGAGACTTCGGGCACTAGGCGGGGTACACCCTGGACAGGGTGCCAATCCATTGCAGGGCACACACACATACACACACACTCACACACCCAATCACACACTACGGGCAATTTAGGAACACCAATTAGCCTAACCTGCATATCTTTGGACTGTGGGAGGAAACCGGAGTACCTGGAGGAAACCCACCAAGCACGGGGAGAACATGCAAACTCCATGCACACAGAGCCCAAGATGGGGATTTCCAAGATGACGCCGGTGAGGTCGGCTGCCGTCACGACTGCTCCGACCACCTTTTCTTTGAACATCACGACCTGGTTCAGGAACAGCACCATGCAGGACAGACGAGCTCTACAGAGGGTGGTGCGATCAGCCGAGCGCATCATCCGCACTGAGCTCCCTGACCTGCACTCAATCTACAGCAAGCGGTGCTGGACTAAGGCCAGGAAGATCATGAAGGACCTCAGTCACCCCAGTAATGGACTGTTCTCTTTGTTGCGGTCTGGGAAGCGATTCCGCTCCCTAAAGGCCAACACAGAGAGGCTGAGGAGGAGCTTCTTCCCGCAGGCGATAAGGTCTCTCAATCACACCTCCACACAGGACTAATAACATCTTTTAAGCTCACAACACTGACTGGTCAGTGGTCAATCATGGACACATTCATACACACTTGCACTAAATATTTATACATCTGGACAATTGCACATGTCACCTTTCATGCATATTTGCACAACCACTGACACTTTAATTCTATATACATATATACTCTATCTACCCTATATTTCTATATTTTGCAATATTTTATTATGCCCTTATTGTACAGTTAATTTTACTAGTTAAAATTATTTCTTTAGTATTTCCTTTTTATTGATTATTTATTTTACGTACAAGCTTTTTTTTCTTTTTAAGGTCACTGGCGGTCGTATAAGCATTTCACTGCATATTATACTGTGTATGACTGTATGTGACAAATAAAATTTGAATTTGAGACGGGAATCGAGCCTGGCCGGGGAATCGAACCCAGATCCTGCAGGTGCAAGGCGACAGTGCTAACCACTACACCACCGCGCCGCCCTGGACTGATTAATCATGTGCAAACTATTGTACACAGCAACCTGTAAATGCTCTTTTGCACAATATTTATTACTGTTAATCTGCATTAACTTTTTTATCCTTGCTGCTACTTACGGATCGTTTACTGTTTCTCCTCCCACTACCTCAACTCATCACCTCATTACCACCGAATATAGTAATGTCATGTTTTTCGCATTGTCACTTTGTCGCTCTTGTTTGCTCATTTGCACATGCACTTTATGTTGTCTCTTTTGTATAAAAACGTAAATAGTTCCCTGTTGACTTAAATGCTAATCTTTCTTGTCCCAGCTAGCCAGCTAAATAGGTCTCTAAGTTAGCTAGTTAGTTTTCTTTTTGTTTATTTATGTTGTTAATTTATGTTGTCATGTCAATCTTTCTTGTCTCAGCTAGCCAGCTAAATGGTTTCTTAGTTAGCTAGATAGTTTTCTGTTCCTATATGTTGTAAATTTATGTTGCATGTAGCACCTTGGCCTGGAGGAACATTGTTTCGTTCCACTGTGTACTAACTGTTTATGGTCGAAGTAACAATAAAGCATACTTGACTTGACTTGACCTTTGGTCCTGGAGCTGAACATTGTTTCGTTTCACTGTGTACTAACTGTACTGTATTTTATATACTGTACTTGATATGCTGATATCCAAATCTTTTTCAGAGACATCCCTATATTATCCAGCAGGACAACACAAACTGTATTCTGCTTGGATTATACATGAATGGCAGCTAAACTCAGAGTATGGGTGCTAGACTTGTCTGCCTGCCAAATTGAGAATGTGTGGTCCATTACAAAGTCCAAAACATGGTAAAGAAGACCCTGTACAATTGCACAGCTGAAGACCTGCATAATGGAAGGATGGGGGAAACTCCTGCTAGCTAAACTTGAATAACAGATGTCTTCAGTGACCAAATGCTTTAAAAGTGTTATTAGCAGAAATGGTGATGTTACACATTGGTAAACAGCCAACTGTCCCACCTTTTTTTAGGCTAATGCAGCCACTAGATTTGAAATGAGTGTATATTTTCAATCAAGAATTAAATGAGCATTGTAAATGATCAAATAATGAGTTCGTTGTAGAGTTTTCAATATAGTATAAGGTCAAGAGACTTTAGAGATGACTACATTTTTGTTTTATTGTTAATTTCCATACTGTTCCAGTTTTTTGGGAATTAGTGTTGTACAGTCATGACCAAACGTTCAGAGAATAGCATAAATATTAATTTTCACAAAGTCTCCTGGTTCAGTATTTTTAGATCTTTTTTTCTGATGTTACTATGATATACTGTATAACTACAAGCATTTCATAAAACACTGTTATTGATAATTGCAATAAGTTTATGCAAAGAGTCATTTTTGTTGTCCAGGTCTTGAAAAAGATGGGACAACAAAAATGACTCTTTGCATAAACTTATTGCTGCCATCAGGCAGGATGTGGACCAGAAGTTGATTGACAGTGTGTCAATCAACTTCTGGTCCACATCCTGCCTGATGGCAGCAATACTTCTTGCATAAACAATACTTGCATAATTCTTGCATAATCAATGCTTGGAGTTTGTCAGAATTTGTAGGTTTTTGTTTGTCCACCCATCTTTTGAGTATTGACCACAAGTTCCCAATGGGATTAAGGTCTGGGAGTTTCCTGGCTATGGATCCAAAATTACGATGTATTGTTCCCTGAGCAACTTAGTTATTACTTTTGCCTCATGGCAAGGTGCTCCATCTTGCTGAGAAAAATCAGATTGACATCATTCTTCCTTTGACATTCGGACTCAGCTCTGTTGTCCTTCTGCTGGAACTGGTTTCCATTTTGGATATCTATAGCCTTAATAGCTGATCTCAGGTGTCTGTCCTCCTTCTGGTTGGTTTCCATGGGGGTGGGCATGTTTTTTTCCCCCTATTGTTTATGGCAGAAAACATCCCCACCTTCCACCAGGCCCACTGGCTACTTCAGACCTGATGTAAAACTAAGTAATTTCATTATATGATTTCATATACGACATTAAGATGTAATGTACACCTTAGGTCTTGTGACCCTCTCCTTGAATCTTTGTTTATGCTGAAGTTTATGTTATTGTCATGGCATACATTTTGGTTTTAATTTTCTGGCGCCATCTTGTTGCAGTTTGGTGTAACAACAAAGGATATTGGTAATTGAAGTTATTAGGTGTGTTCGAGCTCATGCTGCGCTGGCTGAGCAAGCCGGCTGTTCTCGAAACGCTCTCACGTTACTTTGATGCCACACGTGAACAGTCACGTGGCGTCGGCGCCGGTTCAAGTCGGACAAAATTTCTAACCGGCATGCACTAGTTCAAGTCAGCCGCCGATCGGTCTGCGCAGCGCCGCATGAAGTCGAACGCACCTTTAGTTGTTGATTTAGATCATGTGACTCTTGGGTTAAAGGTTAACCAGAAAATAATTGCAGTGTTCCAGATTCCTTTCATGCGGTTGCCCAAGAAGGCTCTTCATTCTGTTTCTTTTGTGTTTTGTGCCTTGGAAATGCTTTGCGTGTAGGTTTGTTACCTTTCTTCAGAGTTTGTACAAATGTATATGTACATTTGAATATGAATTTCATAAGTTAGAATATAAAATGAACTATTCTACAGTGATATCCATACTAAGCAGAGCTAAATGTAGTCTTTGAGTGTTCATAGAACATTGTAAACTATGCAGATTCATTTTCATTGTTTGTGAATATTCTGTAAAAAGACATTTGTAATCTTTGTGTGTTTCAGTTTTACAATAAAAATAATAAGATAAAAAAGAGGAAAGATAAAAGTAAAGCTGTAAACTTTGCTCTTGTGTCTGCCCCCAACTCCCCCTTTTTTCTGAGTTCTATCTGTTACCTTTCTGTCAGTGCTGCATAGACGGAACACGCGTTTAGGACAGAATAGTTATGTTAGATCTTATCGTATTCTGTGCAATGCTAGGCTATACACTGCCTGGCCAAAACAAGTCTCCATAGTATTTAAATAAGCACATAGGCTTCCATTGGATAATAACTGCAGTGATTAAAATTCACCTGGCAACAGATTATCAAATTATAAAAGAACAACAGTAGAACTCACAGCTATGTTTAATAGTGGACGTAAGATTATCCACATGCATAATGTGAAGAGAATTAAGAGCACTTGAAATTAAACAGCTGCGTAGCCTTTAGAAAATTATTTATTTATGAGGCTAATCAGAGGGGAAAAAAGGATTTAGTGTCCTAGAGAATATAAAAAATGGACTGTGGAGCTTTGGAAAAAGATTTTGTGTCCTGATGAGTCCAGATTTACCCTGTACATGAGTGATGACAAAGGACATTGGTAAATAGCATCATATTCATGTCATTGAGAAATGACAGAAATGCACAAAGGAGAAATGTATTAATAACATTGAGTATTAATAACATTGAGCTCATAAAAGGTTAACACATTGCAGGCGTTATTCAACTACTATATTAACGATAATTTCGTATGCTGTCTCCGCAGGTGACTGCTCTATGTTTTAGTAACACTGAAGATGCAGCTTTGAAACAGTGATTTAGGTTTGTCACAAATGATAAATCAAACTTTACTCTTACAGCACAGATCATGCACAGACTCATACATTTCCCCACTGCGAAGCTTGAAATCAACCATAAACAAGCCGCATTCTTGGAATTGTGGCCATCATCCATGGTACCCCCATTAAAATAATAAAATACAGTATATACATTTAATTGATTTATATAAAATTGAACACTACTGTTTTTTTGTTTGTTTGTTTTTTGGAATTCTCTATGAGCATCACTTCATTAACAAAGCAAACCCCATCCACTTTGAATCAAAATGAATGAATCTTTTTTTTTTTTTAGTAATATAGTTCTCTTGATCAGAAATTAAATAAAATGTTAAATTTTCAATCAACAGACCCCCCCTCACACATCTCCATACACAAATTTTGACTATAGTTCCAGTAATGAAAGTATTACAATGCAGCTACAGTCATATTAGTTAAACAGAATTAGAGCTCACCTCTCATGTCTTCTGGTACTAATCATTCGTTCTTTTGTCATGTGACTCTCAAAGATACTATGTAGTACATTACACAGCAAACAGAATTGAACAGTTCTTCTCATGAGTCTTCTAGTCCAAGTCGTTCGTTCTTTTGAATCTATTGCACTGCATAGCGTCTATGAGAGTCACGTGACAAAAGAAGATTTGGACTAGAAGGCTCAAAGGTAACTACTCATTTTTCTTTCCTGTATATAACCTATGGAGGTTTTGCGATGCTTTGCGTATGCGAATGAACTAATCGCTCTCTAAGACTACTCGTTAAAGACTTGTTCAAAAAGAATGAATCATTCATGAACAACCCATCACTACTGTCCACTCAGTTTTTATCTTTAGAGACAAGAGTTGGTACTTCTTTACATCTTCCTACCTGTTCCCTAAGCAAAATGGTCGCATTTTCTCTCCAGTTGGGTTTTGAACATTTTCATCAGATGATGACATTCCTATACAGCTCTATTATTGGACTTTAAACTTGTGATTGGAGCAGTCTAATTAGGATAAAGTCATGCATCTATAGGTTTTGTCTATGTGCAAAAAGGTTTCACACAACTGGTGATTTAACCATTTCACTTTTCCACCATTTAAAACTACAAAAACCTGTCAAAACTACAACATCCACTATATTCGTACTTGACGTCCTCACTAAGTAGAAAGCTTCGTAGACTACTTTTATGTTCTACTCTGACCTAGAAATATTTTCAGTCGTAAATTAACTTTGAGCACAATTCCTATTTAATAATAATAATAATAATAATAATAATAAGTTTATTTTATATAGCGCCTTTCAAGAGACTCAAGGTCGCTTTACAATAACAAAAATGCTTACACATAGAAAGGTGGACGTAAGTCTACTTTTTTCTTAAGTCTACGTAAATTAATTTCTGTGATATTTTAAATGAAGTGGATGTCAGACAGCACAGATAACAGAGTGAGTGATGGATGGCAAGGTATGAAGAAAAATACCTGCCACTTTTAATATGAGAATGTAAGCTATGCTGATATTCTTTTTAAACAATTTTTTGATTTTACTAAATGATAGTTAAACATTAAATCTTAACTGATGTCATGAATCTTCCAGTGCACTGTCACTGAGTTTTTTAAAGAACAGAATGAAGCCAGATAAAAATTAATACTATGGAAGTATAATAGTGCCCAAATTCCTGAAAGCAAAATAGCAAGTTGAATTACATGAACTAAAAAAAATGTTTTGCAATAAAAATGTTTGAATTCTTCTGCATTGCAATTTGATCTGAATTGAAAAAAATCCTTAGAGCATTTATAATGTTTGAAATTTTTGCCACTGCAATTTATTGAGATTAAGTTTAAGCATAAGCTTAAGCGTAAGAGCTACTAGAGGTGGCTCTTCACCTCGCTGTGAACACCTTTCCGTAGAGTTTTCTAGGTGCTGCTAGTCAACTCTACATTTACTTTACACGACAGTGCTTAAATCAGCTTAACTGTTCCTGTTGGTGTTAGCGACAACAGCCTCATTTGGTGAGTCGTCTACCCACGGAGCGCTGACTTTAAGTTCCCTGTCAGTCGTAACATTAGCGACGTTTCGGTTCGGGTGGCTCCTGTTTAGCTGTGCTTACAGTGCTAGCCGACATGAGCATGGAAGCTAATGTGGCAAAGAAGAAGTCCGCTGTTCGCCCCTGTCCTCAGGAGTGCGGCTTCTCCCTGCACGAGAAGGACCAGCACAAGGCGTGCCCCGTCTGTCTGGGAATTCTCCACGCTAGGAGAGCGCTAGCTGAGCCTGAGTCATGTGCGCTGTGTCGCCAGCTCCGGCGTTCAACGCTGGAAAGACGGGTCACGTTCGTGGAAAGAACCCTGGGAAAAAATACAGTTGCTCAGCAAGACCCCCTCCTTTCCGGACTAGCAGTCCCAGCTTCGCCTGTGTCTGCTGACGAGGAGTTTACTTCAGATGTCCCCGCGCTTAGCTGGGCAGACCAAATGGAGTATTTCGAGGGGTCGGAGGACCGTGAGCTCTCCTACAGCACTGGCCAGCAGCCAGGCACCGATCAGCGTGCTTTCGAGGACGATGACGTGCTCGATATCGGCCTAGAGATGCATGGCTTGTAGGAGGACGAGCATGAACTCTTGCCACTCGCCCAGAGCTCCGCTGCTAATGCGCTAGCCGCAAGGGACGACACTTCATTTTTCGCCCTCTACCGTCGAGCGGCCGAAAAGCTGGAGGTGGAGTGGTCCTCCCCACAGCCAGCTCAAAAACCGTCAAGGTTCGCGGGATTTTTTCTCCCTCCTGAACCGACGACAGTTAAGAACTGCTTGCCTATGTTTCCCGACTTTGTCGGCGAGCTAACGTCGTCATGGAGCAAGCCGCTGTCGACCCGCGTATCAGTACCCGTTTACGGACAGTTTTTGGAATTGGATGGAGCTGAAAAAGCAGGACTAGTGAGCCCACCGCCGATGGAGCCATCTTTGGCTGCTTATTTGGCACAAAATCACGGAGTGTCTGGTCCTACTGTTCTTCCGTCCAAACACTGCAGATTCTCCTCTGCCCAGCTGGAGAAGATTTACCGCGCTCAAGCGGGCACTGCTCGTGCGCTCAATTCTGTTACGCTGCTTCAAACATATCAGGCAATGTGTTTGGCGGAGCTCGGTTCACTGGTGCCTCAGGAGAGCCCACTATGTGCGCTGCTTAACGAGGTCAGGACCGCGACAGACTACATTCTGCGCATGTCTCGTTGTGCGGCTCTTTCCCTCGGGAGAGGTATGGCGAGCGCAGTGGTAGCACAGAGGCATTTATGGCTCACGCTCTCTGGCCTCCCGGATAGCGACAGGGCCGTCTATTTGGATGAACCGGTGTCTGCTGAGGGTCTGTTCGGCCAGTCACTCGATGCCATTCAGGCAAGGTTCGACTTCAAAAGGAAGCAGGCTGAAGCGTTGCGAGATATCATCCCGCGACGTGAGGTGAAGCCCAAACAGGCTCGAAGAATGACCACTCCGCAGCCACCTCAGAAAAGACCACCGCCGGCAGCCAGCTCGAGCTCCCGGCCGGTGAAGCAACAATCTCCCGGGCAAAACCCACAGCAGTCAGCCTGGAGTAGGGGCCCCCCACCGGGCCTCCGGAAGGATTCAGCGACTAGGAGAAAGAATCCTCACTCCTCCTAGCTCAGATTTCAAAGGGAGGGGAGCTCTGGCAGCAGGGAGACACTGTTTCTCTCCCAATGCTGCCCAAGAGGCCGCTAAGTTATGTTCAGGGAGTCAGTCCCAAACGGCGCTGCACTTCCCTAACACAGTCTCCCAAGCACAATCCCCCCCCCTCACACACAAGTGTTTATGTTCAAGTTATGAACCCCGGTTGGGGCTTGTTAAGAGATTCTGAGGGACTTACAGCAAGTGCCCTCAATGTTTACAGTTTGATTGCCTCAAAAATTGTGCCTTTTGTAAGCAATGTGAACGTTTCATTATTAAAACCAATAAAGAGTTTTCCTGTTTGCAATGTAGGCAAAGCAAAAAAGCCCAAGTCCATCGATGAGGCTGCACTCTGGCAGAACGCCAGGGTGCAGCAGCCCCCTTTCAGAGATCAGGGTGAGTCGGCTGGCTTCCCACATCCTCGAGTGGCGCGCATGCGCAATCTCGACATGGGTGCAAAACACGGTCGCTATGGGATACCAACTACAATTTCGCACAAGGCCACCGCGCTTCTCTTCCGTAGTAAACACAGTGGTGTCGGACGCCGCAGCAGCGGTGCTTCGGGAGGAGATAAATTCTCTTCTGAGCAAAGGGGCGAATGGAGTGGTTCCTCCTTCGGAAATGAACTCAGGCTGGTACAGCCGTTATTTTGTCGTTCCGAAGAGAGGGGGAGGACTGCGTCCTATTTTGGATCTGAGAATATTGAACACGTTTCTAAGAACATACAAGTTCAAAATGCTTACACTGAGGCAACTGCTAAATGCAATAGGCCCGGGGGATTGGTTCACTACGATAGATCTCACAGACGCTTACTTTCATATAGAGATCTTTCTGCGCCACAGAAAGTTTCTGAGGTTTGCATTCGAGGGCGTGGCCTACGAGTACCTAGTGCTCCTGTTCGGCCTGTCGCTCGCTGCCCGAACATTCACGAAGTGCGTCAAGGCGGCTCTGTCTCCTCTTCGGGAGAGGGGCGTTCGAATACTGGCCTTTTTAGACGACTGGGCGCTGATAGCGAGCTCAGGCGAGCAGACGGAGAAACAAACAGCGCTAGTTGTGTCTCACATTCAGACTTTAGGGTTCTCAATAAACATGAAGAAAAGCTCATTGACTCCGAGTCAACAGTTTTCATTCCTGGGTCTGGAGATATGCTCCGTTACCAGCCGAGCACGTCTCTCAGAGCACAGAATAGCTGTGTTTCAGCGCTGCCTTGCTCTGTTTCAGTTGCAATACAAACTTCGTTTATTGCCTCTTTTCCACTGCATAGAACGTCACGACATGGTTCAGTTCAACTCACTTCGGTTCGGCGCATTTTGGCTCGGTTTGCGCTTCCACTGCAGTGTAGTAACACTGTAGCGTGGGCGGGATTACTCACGCACGCGGCGCCGCTATTGCCATGACGTCATCGTAAACGCGCCACAAACAAACACACAACAATGGAGCAAATCAACGGCATGGTGTTCTTCATTCTCGGCATGTGGATGTTTTTAACAGCGAAACGAAGGAGTTTGTTTCAAAAGAGGCCGACGGTTAATACAAAAAGGTGCGTGCGATCCTTCTCTGGCTGTTTCTAAATATATCGGTTCTGTTGTGTCTCGTGTCGCAAGTTCGTGGCGCAGTAATGACGATTTTCTTCGGCTAATCAGTGACCAGCGTGTTTACACGTCACGTTAGGGTAACGGTTCGGCGCGCTTGGAACCCCGGCTGAGGTGGTACTAAAAAAAGGACCAGGTACTATGTACTGTTCCCAGTGGATAACCCCCCAAAAGTGAGTAGAACTGAGCCGTGTCGTGTCGTACTATGCAGTGGAAAAGCGCCATATGATCACTGTGGTGCCTCTCGGGCTGCTGAACATGCGTGCTTTTCAGTGCTGGGTGCGCTCTCACCGCCTATGTGCGGCGCTCCACCTCAACAGGAGGTTGACAGTGACACCGTAATGCATGACAGCTCTTCTGCCCTGGAGGGAACCCAGGCTATTACGTCAGGGCTCTCCGATAGGCAGGGTGTCGTTTCGCAAAGTGGTGTCAACAGATGCCTCGCTCAGCGGCTGGGGCGCTCTGTGCAACGGCTCCGCGGTCAGGGGGGCGTGGTCACAGGAACAGCGCAGGCTTCACATCAACTGTTTGGAGCTGTTAGCAGCGTTTTCAGCCCTGAGGCATTTTCATCGGACCCTGACAGGCCATCATGTTCTGATCAGGACAGACAACACAACAGTGGTGTCATATATAAACAGACAAGGGGGGACTCGCTCACTCCCACTGCTAAAACTATCTCATTCTCTATTGCTTTGGTCCAGTGTTCATCTTCTGTCACTCAGGGCCACTCAAATTCCAGGGCGCCTGAATCTGGGGGCGGACCTTCTATCCAGAGGGGGCCCGCTTGTGAGGGAATGGAGGTTACACCCAGGGGTGGTAGCTCAGATCTGGGAGCGCTTCGGCAGGGCAGCAGTGGATCTTTTTGCATCAAAGGAAAATGCTCACTGCCCGCTATTCTTCTCCATAATGGACCGCAATGCCCCTCTGGGGATCGATGCGCTGGCACACTCATGGCCCCCAGCTCTATTGTATGCTTTTCCTCCAGTAGAACTGATTCTGCCTGTCACAGAGAGGGTGCGCCAGCAGGGCCTGTCACTAATCCTGGTGGCCCCTCGTTGGCCGGCGAAGTTGTGGTATGCAGAGATAGTCAGCCTGCTAGCAGCAGAGCTATGGAAACTTCCTCTCCTCAGGGACCTTCTGTCTCAGGCAGGGGGAGAGGTAGTGCACCCGCGTCCCGACCTGTGGAGCTTGCATGCTTACCTGTTGAAAGGTCCAATCTGATAGCTAAAGGGCTTCCCCCGAATGTGATTGAGACAATTCAAAGTGCTCGGGCTTCATCTACGAGAGGCTTATATGCTTACAAGTGGCGAGCTTTTGAGCAATGGTGTCGAGAACGTAAGGTTCTTCCATTTCAGTGCTCCATGGTGGAGGTTTTGTCTTTTCTGCGGCAACTATTAGAAAAAGGCCTTTCCTTCTCTACTATTAAAGTGTACTTGGCGGCTATATCAGCCTGTCATGTTGGTTTTGATGGAGTGTCACCAGGGGCTCATCCGCTGGCAGTACAATTTTTAAAAGGAGTACGACGTCTGCGACCCACTGTGAGGTCCAGTGTTCCGTCTTGGGATCTATTGCTAGTACTTGAGGCCCTCTGTGGGCCTCCTTTTGAGCCAATTGAGTCTATAGATATGAAAATTCTTTCATATAAGACAGCACTTCTTCTTGCTCTAGCGTCTGCTAAACGAGTGGGTGATCTCCACGCTTTGTCCGTGCATCCATCTTGTATGCAGTTTGCTGCTAATGGTTTAAAGGTTACTCTAAGACCGAACGCGGCCTATGTACCCAAGGTGGTCTCCACTGATTATAGCTCTATGGTCTTTGACCTTCATAGCCTTTGTCCCCCTCCTTTTGCTTCTGAGGAGCAGGGAAAATTGCATAATTTGTGTATGTGCTCTACGGATCTACATGGATCACACAGTGAATATGCGCTTATGTGGTCAACTGTTTGCTAGTCCAGTAAAGGGTAAAGCACTGTCTAAACAGCGGCTTTCCCATTGGATTGTGGAGGCTATTTCATTAGCTTATAGTTGTAAGAGTGTGCCACTGCCTCAGGGTGTGAGAGCGCACTCAACGAGAGCTATGGCAACATCGTGGGCGCTGTTCAAACGGATGTCCGTGGGTGACATTTGCGCGGCAGCCAGTTGGTCCTCACCGCACACCTTTGTCCAGTTCTACCGACTTGATATAACGGCCCCCTCAGTGGCTCATTCAGTCCTCTATGCGAGGTCCATGATGCAGTAGAGTAGCTACCAGGGTTCTTGTGCCTGACTTTGGTAGATGCTCGGCGGGGCGTGAATATATGTCCCATACAATATGTGTTGTACCGAGTGAATCGACTGAAAGGGAACGAATGGTTATGACTATAACCTCGGTTCCCTGAGGGAGAGGAACGAGGTACAACACAATGCTGCCCCGCCTCACAGTTACGCTCGGCGAAGAGCGGCTGTCGAACTGAAGGTCAACCGTGGCGACGATGGTTTATAGGTGTAGGCGGGGCTACACCTACATCACCACAAGTTTGAATAAAGGTGGCTTCAGCCAGGACACGAGAGGGCGTGATATCCCATACAATATGTGTTGTACCTCGTTCCTCTCCCTCAGGGAACCGAGGTTATATTCATATCCATTCGTTTTCATGTATTGAGAAAATGTAACGCTGGCCCTTTAAGAAACACAAGCGTGCAATTACCTGAAAGTGTCGCGGCAATTACCTGAAAGCAGTGCGCTCTCATACCATAGTGTGCGCTGGTGCAGTGGAGCAAAATTTACATCACGTGACGAAGGTAAATAAGAGCTCCTCAGTGTTTTGCTTGTTAGTGTGGCCGTGTATCGCATTGATTTCGGGTGATTTGGCCGGGACACATTGGTGTGGGTGAACCGAATCAACGGCGTCGCTTAAAGCGTAAGTGCTTGGACATAATCCACTTCATCAAAGTACTGAGTATTTTGTGTGTATTTTTATGTGGAAAAGCAGGATTAAAATATAGTTATTTTGTTTATTCAAGAGGGGAGAAGACTGCTCCATAGGCCATTTGTGTGCTTCCGGTGTGAGTGCGAAGCATCAGAGTGAGTTTTACTTAATGTTACTGTTCTAAAATTGAGTTTTAATCGTGATGCACGTATGTTTTGTTAAAGAGGACAGCCAGATGGAGGATTTTTTTTATGTTTTGTGTTCCCAATGTTAATGTGAACCTCTATTATATGCAGAGAAGAGACGCAAGCTCCTCATATGCAGTGTTAATGTGTGATGTACCAGAGTGGTGATGAGCAGTAAGTTTGAATCAGTTATTTTGTTTATGAAATGAGAACGTATGTCTATGGATGATGTTACATGTCATGAAGAACTTTCATTCATGTTTCAAGTAGTTAAACAGTCTTATTCTGTCTTTTTTTGCTGACAAGGTTATACAGTATGTATGTTTGTGTTTGTTTATAGAATGAGAGGCTGCTACCATTGTCTATGTTAGCCCTTTATTTATATGATCAATTGTTTATCATTTTGTCTTGAGAGACAAACTTCACTAATTTTAACAACTGTACACAAGAGTTAAGTCTTTCTCTGATTCCCCGAATTTGCAGAATTAACGCTGCTCTATTTAAAGTGCAGTCTGGAATAAAACATCCCCTATAAATTCTTTATCCTGTGTCTGGCGTTGTCACTAAAATCACATACCAGGCCACATATATATATATATATATATATATAAAATATTAATTATTAATTTTAAAATAAGAAATAGAATATAGAGAAACTTAGCTATAGAAAAACATAGCTATTGAAAAACTAAGCTAAACAATATAGTAAATATTGAAATATAGAAAACTATAGAAAAATCTTGGCTGTAAACTTTTGTTGTATCAATATACACATTATGTACAGTTAAGGGGAAAAATGCAAATGTGCATGAATGTGTACATGTGTGTGTGTCCATGTGCAAATGCAAAAATGAAATGAAATAGAGCTGTCCAGGCTGTGTGAGAAGGTTCCTGAATGTGCCAATATCCAGAAATGTCCAGGTTGAGTGTAAATGTACGAGTGTACCGATGTGCACTGTTCGTAAATGTCCATAAATATGCAATGTCCGAAAAATGGAAAAATGGTTAGTCCTATGTGCAAAATGCAATAATGGAAAGATGGTTAGTCTTATGTCCTATGTCCTAAAGCAAAAAAAGGTTACTCCTATGTGGTGTTCTGTGTTGGCCTTCAGGGAGCGGAAGAGCTTTCCAGACTGCAACAGAGAGAACAGTTCATTGTTGTTCTTCGCTACACTGTTTTTGCAATAACAATTTTTCTGTAGTCCATGGTGGATTTAATGGTTGTAAAAGACATGTTGAGGTGAGGTTAAAATCCTCTTTCAATCTTTCCATTTAATAGCTACTGTTATTTGAACTAGGAGTCACTGTGGTGTAGAAGTTAGCACTGTCACCTTGTCCAGAGTCCGGGTTCGATTTCTGTCTCTGTGTGCATGGAGTTTGCATGTTCTCCCCGTGCTTTGTGGGATTTCTATGGGTACTCCGGTTTCCTCCAACAGTCCAAAGATCTGCAAATTAGGCTAATTGGCATTACCAAATTGCCCGTGTGTGTGCTCTGTAATGGGTTGGCACCCTGTCCAGGGTGTACCCTGTCTTCATGCTAAGTCTCCTGCGATAGGCTCCAGGGCCCCACGTGATCCTGAATACAGGATAAAGCGGCTGGCTAGATAGCAAGATGCTGCTCTGTGAATTACAATTTCCTGTATACCTGGTTTAAAGTTTAATAGAAATTTTATAAATAGAAAATAGAAATCTATAAATCCAATAAAATAGACATGATTACCTTTTTTAATGTGTGAAAATTACTTTTGTACATATGTCTGACACTTTGTGGATTACAGTAGTCAAGAGGAATGCAACAAACACTGTTTTGAGAATATCATGAAAGTTTTATTGTGAAGGTTTACATTTACAGATAATGACAAAAAATTATGAAAATGCACAGTAACAGTATTACAAGCATTTGTAATTACATTGGCCTAAATCTCAACCACTGTTCATAGTGGAATTACGACCGTGACCTTCTCTGTAGTGTGACTTAACTGCACAGTTGAAGTACTAAGTACACATCTGTGTGCAATACGCTCTACAGGGAGAAATGTTACAGCAGCATCAGTAGGTGTGCCTTGCAAACTCCAAACTTCCACAGGACTCCCAAAGAAATGTCTGTCTGGGTGAGGGTGTAACCATGTTACCTTTGCAACAGTATGCTGAACGGTACATGCTTTAGATTTTAAAGTAACTATCAGAAACCTTTCAATAATTCCAGGGCGGAAATCTGCATTTGGATCTAGGACTGGTTCCTCAAAGCTGGAGTTACCAGCACACCAAACACAAGCAGCCCTTTCAGTTCTGCAACTGTTAACTGACAGAGTTACTCCAAGATTCTTAACTTTAGAGCAAGTCTTTGACAAACAAGGCACCTGTAAGACACAGTTATAAGGATATATTTTATTGTACGTTAATAACAGATTTTCTCTGTAAGATTCATCAAGCACAACTTCCTGAAATTGGGACAGTGGATCAATACTGTCTCCATCCTCTAGAATAAGTGGTTCAGATGAGATCTGGGAATTTCATTTCAAAAACATTATGTCCGTTGCTCTATAAGGAGACAAAGTATAAATTTTTTTGCTTGCTATGATGTTGATAAATTCAGTGCCATATTCGCAAGGTATCAGCATATAAAGCTGTTGGTTCTGTTGAAAATGCTGCATGATTTGAACCTCAATGTTTCTGTTATTATGATACTGCCCTAACATGCCATTAAATATTTCAAAAGAGAAGCACCAGAACGAATAAACAGGTCCATAATCTAAAATGTAGTCTTTTAAATGTAAATGCAGATGCATGTTGGGTGTGCAATTTAGTGGCCCATACAGAGTGACAAACTTAGATAATGTCTGCAGATACCCGTCAGCTACTTCGAGTCTATCTGTGGAGATAACTCTTGAGCATATGATAATGTATACTTGTACAAAGTCCTACCACATATCATAATGTTTTCCATCAATTAATCCCTTCAAACAAAAAAGAGAATAGATCGTAGTCCAATTTTTCCACTGATGAGCAGTAAACCCACTAAACTCAGAAGCAATTTTCTGTGGAATCATTCCCACATCCTGAGGCACTTTCAAAGAGTCTATTCTCTTTTGTATTTTCTCAAGCTTTTGGGTGCTTAAAACACCAAGTTCAATCCATAACCTGAATATGTGCCTAGCTGTTCCAAGAAGTAGATTATGCATTGGGTCAATGACAACAAATCATATGGCATCATATACTTAAGGTGAAAACGTTCAGACCACCTGGCACTATTTGAGCTTCCAGTCTTTTTTGGGCTGCCTTTGTAGTTGCCTTCTCCGTTATTTTAGCATACAACTTTAGTGTGCTTTAGTTTTCTAAATTGGATTCTTCTCCACTGGTAAGGTAGGTTTTAACTATTGTACTGTTTTTGAAACACGATTGGTTCTTACTGTATACTGTACCTAGTTTTCGCTGTTTGGTAGTGTTGATTGCAGTGTGATTGAAGTACTGTAGGTCTAAAGCAATTTGTTCTCAGGTAATTAATCAAGAGTAGTTTCAGGCTTCCTTAAGGTGTGAATTGTGGCCAAGGCTTAGCTACATATATTGAAGGTGTGCAGATATGAAGCGGTTAATAAGCATATCTTGCAACAAAGTTAGTCAAGAATCTATATAGCAAGTGCACATAGAATTGACTCAAACTCTTGTTTACCAAGAAATTACAAGTTTTATAGACAATTACCTCAGTCTAGCATGTGTCTTCAACCTATCTCTGTCAGTTCTCACAGACCAAGATGCTTTTATTCACACAGCAGAGGCAGATCTCCCAGAAACCTCATCTACCCTCCAGTACTGTCTCATTGCCCTGCACTGGTGGTAGGTGGGCTCTGGAACTGCCAATCTGCTGTAAAGAAAGCAGATTTTATCTCTGCCCTAGCTACCCAATACTCTTTTGACTTTCTGGCACTAACTGAGACCTGGATATCTCCTCAGAACCGGCTGCCCTATCCTCTGCCTATGTATTCTCTCACTCTCCACGAGAAACTGGCAGACGTGGTGGTACGGGTCTCCTGTTGTCCAAGATATGGTCCTTCTCGCCGATCCCCTCTCATCTCAGTTTTTCATCATTTGAATTTCACTACTCAACACACCGACTCCTCCTGCCCCTTCCTCTCTGACTGCTGACGATTTTGCCACATTCTATGATGGGAAGATACGGGAGAACCTCAGGACCTTCCCTTCCCTCCCTTAGCAGAATTCTCCAACCTGTCATCTGATGAGATTCAGCAGATCATCTCGTCATCTAACCCCACCACCTGTTCATTAGACCCAATCCCTTCCACAATGCTCCAGGCCATCTCACGAGACCTCCTTCTCTTCACCACAACCATCAACCATTCCATATCATCTGGTCATGTTCCTGCTGCTTTTAAGAAGGCAATGGTTATTCCCATCCTCAAGAAACCCTGCCTGGACCCATCAGAAGTTAACAACTATCGCCTGGTATCACTTCTCTCTTTCCTTTCCAAAATTCTTGAAAGGACTGTTTATAACCAAATGTCTCTTTATCTCTCACAGAACAACCTTAATGATCCCAACCAATCTGGATTCAAAGTGGCACATTCTACAGAGACTGCCCTTCTGTCAGTCTCTGAGAAGCTCCATGCTGCTAGCTCTGCTAAACTGTCATCTGTCCTTATCCTCCTGGACCTGTCAGCTGCATTTGACATGGTGAACCACAAGATTCTATTATCTACTCTTACAAGCCTTGGAATTTGTGGAACAGCGTGGCAATGGTTTGCTTCCTACCTAGAAGATAGGTCATATGATGTAACATGGAGGGGATCTCCATCTGCCCCATGTAGACTCTCTACTCTCTACCGCAGGGCTCAGTACTTGGTCCTCTTCTGTTCTCCCTCTATACCCGGTCTCTTGGTAAGGTCATATCATTGCACGGATTTTCATACCATTGTTATGCAGATGACACCAAAATTCTCCTTTCCTCCCTCTGACACTCAGGTTTCCACCCAGATCTCAGCATGTCTGGCAGACATCTCACCCTGGATGACTGCTCATCAGCTGAAGCTCAATCTCAGTAAAAACTGTTGTTTATCCCTTGTGACTCATCCCCATGTCAAGACCTTGTGATATCCCTGGACAACAACCAAATCACTCCTTCAGCCACCACCCGCAATCTTGGGGTAACCGTGGACAATCATCTGTCATTATCCCCCCACATCACTAACCTTACTCGCTCTTGTAGATTTCTTCTTTACAATATCAGAAGAGTTTGCCCATTTTTTTCTTCACAGGCTACTCAGGTGCTTGTTCAATCCCTTGTAATTTCAAGACTGGACTACTGCAACTCACTCCTGGCAGGCCTGTCTCTGTCCACGATTCGTCCTCTGCAACTGATCCAGAATGCAGCAGCACGTCTCGTTTTTAACCTTCCCAAGTTCTCCCACACCACCCCACTCCTCCGCTCCCTGCACTGGCTTCCTGTAGCTGCCCGCATCAAATTCAAAACGCTAATGCTTGCCACCACGTTCCCTCTGATCCTCCAACACTGCTCGCCTCATCCCACCATCTCTCAGGGATCGAGGGCGGCATTCATCCAGGCTCTTTTCTGTTCTGGGACCTAGGTGGTGGAATGAACTTCCTCTAGATGTCCGTACAGCAGTGACTTTGATCTTTAAACGACGACTTAAGACGCATCTGTTTCTCCAGTACTTAAACTCAGATGTATTTCAAAATTTTAAAACAACAGATGTTATGGCACAATAGCAGAAAACTAACCTCTTAAAGCTCCATGGCCCACAAAGCCACGACACTTGCGTGAAGCTGGAATGTCTGATGAGAGGCACAGAAGAGCCACTCTGTAGACTTGGCACCCCAAAATTGAAGAATCAAATATGGGAACTCCATCCCACAGCTCACGAAGCTCATCCACCAAAGGTTCAAGATAAGTGTTGTTGTTTTTTGCTCTGTAGGTTCTGGTATAGTACAACTCCAACTAAAATTATGTTCTCATCCTTAAAAAATGATCTTCTTGTGGCAAGTTCTCACAGGCCAGATATATAACCCCTACTGAATATGGGGCATTCTTGAAGGGTTGATACCAATCAATATTCATCATGAGAACAAGTGTTTGGCTCTGATAGAAATGGCTGTCCATTAACATATTGAAAGTCTGTCCAAATCTGTCCATCATGTACATCTGCCATTACAGAGTTGGATTTGAGACAGAGAATTTTTTTGTCTCCACTTCTCACACTTTTCCAAACATCCGAGTCTTCTAATCAAAGTTTCCAAAGACTGAATTACTTTCTTACACTGTAAAAAGTGGAACTGGACTTAATTAACAATTGTTAAATTAATATTAGTAACAAGTACATGATAAAATTTACTTACTGCATTCTGGAGTCAAATTAAGCTGATTTAAACAAATGCTGATTATTTATTAATTCCATTTCAAGTAATTTTTTTTTTTTAAAATCAGTGAGGAAAAAATGGGGAAATTTTTCTGGCCGTGTAAAAATATTTTTTTTTTGTAAATTTTAGTCATTTGGAGAGACTGCCATACAATTTCCGCCCATGTTTTTACATCCAGACAGACAAGGTGCCACATGCTGCAGGATCTGCGTTTTTCTTAATGTGAGATTTGTTTAGTTAGTAATATGAATGTACAAATAATTTTGTAGCAGTTAAAACATTTTTTTACAGACAGTTGTGAAATATACAAAAGTTATTGTGTGGTTAAATTCAGTTAATCTATTTCCTCTCAGTCTGTTCTAAAGCAAAGATGCCCTCTCAGTCTGCTCTGTTTTTATTTGGCTAAAAGTCAGGCTTAGCATGGTAGTTAGTTCGGTGTGTGAATTTTATTTCAATGTGCATTATATAGTATATAATATTCTTTAAAGAGGCAGCCGGGCGAGTCAATGTTTCAGAGTGTTAGCGTTAGCTTCTCCTCCCGCATTTTAACAAGTGATTAGCTGACCTTGACACTGAGTGTCTGACTGCAGCAGTTAACTGGTGCTCTAGAGCAGTGGTTCCCAAACTTTCAAGCCCGCGACCCCTAATTGAAGATCGACAAGATCTCGCGACCCCCACTATCAAAAACAAGCAATAAACATAAGCTGATCACAGTATTTTGACTACATTTACTATACATCTAAATAATTTTGGCTTACCTTTCAATGGGAAGGGTGTACTTGTTTTTGGCAGCACAAAAAGTTTTTGGGCCGACGCACATTTTTGGCGCGTTCAGATCATGCAACCGGGGGGGGCTTGCGCGCGGCTCAAAAATGTGCCCAACTCCAAGTCGCATGCTCTGAATGCGCGCGCAACCCGCGCCCCCCTCCGCATGCTCTGAATGCGCGCGTAACCCCCCCCCCCCCCCTCACCCGACCCCCAGAGGGGTCGCGACCCCCAGTTTGGGAACCACTGCTCTAGAGGTGAGGAATTAACTTAGATTTACCTTTTGTATTTTGAATTGAGCTCAATATAATCTATTAAATTAAAGGGGACACGTATAGTAACAGAATATTGTTTTTCTTTATGATGAATATGGCCCACCTTTGTAACAGTCTCATAATGCTGTTTGCTAGTTTTAATGTTAAAATAAAAACTCTTGATGTTTCAGATGAAACATATTTGGCAGCAGTAATGTCAAAAGTATTCACATTCATTACTTGAGTAGAAGTATAGATACTAGGGTTTAAAAAGACTTCTTTAGAAGTTGAAGTATCAACTCAACCTTTTTACTCAAGTAAAAGTGTAAAAGTACTGGTTTCAAAACTACTTAAAGTATAAACGTAAAAGTAACGCGAGGGGGAAAAAGGCATTAAAAATAAAAGCTTAGGCTGTGCCACAGGCCTATATACTGCACTAACACCTCATAAAATGTATTTTTTTTTAATGTGTTGGTTTTTTGTTGTATTTTTTTAACAGCCATAGTGATTTGGGATACTGTATATGGCAATTGAAAAAGAATGCATTTTAGTACAATGCAAATACATTAAAGAACCATATATGTGTACTACTGAGCATTAACATGTTTTATGGAGAAGAAGATATGATAACTAGTTGCCTATAAGTATTTTAATGGTGCAAAAAGTCAAACTTCAGAGGCGTGTCATTAGTAACGTTTATTGGAATGTAAATGCACATGCAAGCTTAGCTGCAGGAATCTGTGAGGGCAACATACAAGAAAATTAATGTACCGAGGGCAGGCTTAGTAACAATTACCCTTGTATGGTTGTCTACAATAAACATTAGTGCTGTCAGAATGAAGGATTCATCCAAGTGATTAATCAAAAAAAATAATTTATATATACATCATTCCTGTTACCTTCCTGGTGCTGTTACCTTCCTCGCTGGTGTTTGGTTGTGACATTTCGCTCGAATCTTGAGTCTCTATCACGGACATCTTCTTCTACTTATCACAACCTTATCAACCGAAAATGCTAATTTATTCAAACATCCTTGCTGGAGTGTGTGACGTGACGTCATGTGCATTTGCGCTGGATCGTGTACCAACCAATAGGGTGTCGGAATGGTATGTTTATACTTCTCATCCAACCACAATCAAATTCTCTCCATCTGGATAGCGTGATTTTATCTGGATTTCTTCAACTTTTCAGTGAATGTAAAGTCTTGGGAATCATATCAGCAAAACTGCTAAGTAAATCAGCAGAGAGGGTATTTCCAATGAGCCACATGTCTGTGGAACATCAGCAATGACGTGATGGCATTGTCTGATATGTTGAATATAGCTTGCCAGGTTAAAATCATGACTGCAAGGACCTTTATTAGTAACAGCCTGGAGTCATCACTATTGGTTTTATCTGTTATCATCTGTTGCAAAATCTACGTATTCATTGTCCTGCTCATCTGTAAAGACTGCCTCTTTATTGTCATCATCTGAAGACTGTTTCACTGGGCTCCAGGAAAAGCCTGAGCTCATCAATGTCATCAATGATAAAATGACAAAGAGAAACATTATTTGTAAACACAGAAACAGAAAATGCATGTAATGTGTAATAAAACATTATCATACACTATATATATATATATATATATATATATATATATATATATATATATATATATATATACACACACACACACACTATCAGAAACTGATGGTCCTTCTGGTGAGTCTGGATTTTCATTAAAATGTATTCCTCAGGCATGCTTAGATTTCCTTCCTCTAGGCTGCCAAAGTTCTCTACATAAAAAAGGATTATTTGTGTTTACAAGATAATCAACCTAATCACCCAAAGATCAGAAAACCAGTACAATCACAAACCCATGGTAATATGTATTGTCATGCATGCCATTGTTCATCATACGTTACTGTTAACAGGCTTTCACTTAAATCATCTGATAAACACCCATACTTCATCACTGTAGTATGTGCTGATGGACCATTCATAATAACTAAAGCTATTTGGTCAACAGTCATTAAGTATAATGGCCGCATTAGCAATTGAAGATAGAAACCTAATTTTTCACCTAAACCTAACAAGATTCTGCTCTTAACTTTATTGTGCTCCTTAGTACTCTTGATTTTTATATAGTTTTGTTCTACATTATCAAATGTTCAAGATCATATCAGCAGCTATATCCTAAGTTAAAATAATTGCAAGTTTAAACAAATGACTAATTTTATATGCCATAAAAACAAGTTAACTACATTCTGAACCTTACAAAAAGAGCAAATTACTGAATAAATGAAGTTTTGAATGAAATTTTGGGTTAGCTGTGACTTAAACATCCTTAGGCCATCCATATGAACAGACTATATATCTGAATATTATGTGCGAATTGAGTCAAACATTCATAAGTGCTTTTATATCTCATTTAGCTTGCTGACATAGATTTTTTTAATTTATGAAATAATTTCAGTACCTTACCAAGGGGGGACATCCCAGACTGCAGTTTCCACTTCTGATGAATCAAGGCTTTCATCATGTGCTTCTAACTTTTTCCACTCTTGAGTTGTCTTGGGGTGTATCATCTTTGATCCAAACTCCATTACGAAAAAACTTTTTTTTTTGTGACGATAAAAATTGTCATGTGAAACAATTTCATTGCAGTGTTCACGAAATCGCTGGGCTCTCTTTCTTCTCAACCGATCCACAGACGACCTCTTTATACACTTAATATTTGAATATAAAGGGGAATTGTTATTGCAGTTATGTTCATGTCCCCTTTCTTGTTATCCCTCTAATAATTTGAATTTTTTTATTCAGCATGCTGTAGGACTTACTATGAGACATTGCAGCGGAAATACTCTTTGTCTCAGCCAGGAAAGTCCCTTGCTAAGAGACTCCATTAAGATAGGGCCTAGAAACGACAAAGGAAAAGACGAGTAAGGCCTTGTTTAAACGGGCGTTAAAATCGAGCGTTTTTCTGCCGTTCGTAGCGTCCGATGAGTGAGGATGAAGCGCAGAGGGTTTTCTATACATAGGAGCCAATGAGAGTGTTCACACGGGCTTTGGTGACGTCCGGCTGCGCGTTTATACGGCATTAAGAAAACGTTGCATGCAGTTTTTTCTTGGCACTCAAATCCCAACGAACGCAAGGAAAACACGTCTAGTTCGTTTTCTCCGCGTCCATTTTACACTTCGGAGGACCGGATATATCCCATGATCCTACATGCTGTACACGGGGAAATGCAGGAAAAAACGCATGAATAAAGTGCTTAAAAAATTAAACTTGCGTGGAAATGTTCGCATTTCTTCATAAACCACAAAAAACTTCCTTTAATCCGATGTTGTGCAGTCAGATGGTGAACCCAGTATCGGCAGTGATTTTTTTTCTCTCCCTACATCGCCGTATTATTTTTAAAAAATATTTTTTATATATTATATAAAATATAATAATTGAATTAGAATTTTTAAAACAAGAAGATTAATGTCTAATATAGCAAAATGGTCCATATTAAAAGGAGGCACCATAAATAAAATGACAAGGATGGTCATATCCACTTCCCAACACTGCCCCCACAGGTTAACGCACAAACTACAATTTGGGCTGCAGGCTGGCGTTAGACAGAGACAAACGAACTTTAGTGTAGAAGTCAATCAAGCGCCACTACAAAACGCAACATAAACGTCTAGGACGTTCAGAGCACGTTCGTTTATCCAAAAATTTAACGCCCGTGTGAACAAGGCCTAAGTGTACAAATTAATATCTATATATATATATATATATATATATATATATATATATATATATATATATATATATATATATATATATATATATATAATGTATGTATGTTTAATACATCTCTGGGTGTTTTTAGGGGTTAACATATGGTGTGTTTTGCAGTTGCTGGAGTCCAGGTCTAGAGTCATCCAAACAGATGCAGAGAGAGAACTGTGGCAGACTGCAATTCTGGACCTGATGTCCGATGAGGAGGATGCCATTGTTGATGGAAGACCGGTGTGGGTTGTGAGGTCTCCACCTCACAGGAACCCACAATTGGCTGAGCTTTGCCAGCAGCAAATCTTCAGTCCAGATTGGATGCGGCTATGCCTTATGCTCTTGCACACCGTCAGCGTGTAAGAGCTCATGGAATCAAGACAGAAGAAGATAGATTTTTGGAACTTTAATAAGCACTGGTGCATGTTTGTTTCAGTATTGCTTTTAATTTACTTGCACCGTCATATTTGCAAATTTTTTTCCTCCATATTTTCATTTTTTTTCTTATTCTTACTTTGTATATTTATTTGTTTGGATTTATTTTACTAAAAACATTTCTGAATCAATTTTATTCTCATTTTTTAAAGGATGTGCGGGTGGGGAGTGTATATGGCCCGTCCACATACCTGCCCAATAACCAATCAAGTCACTAAGCTATTAGGGCTTGGGTTGGGCTAAATAAAAAGTGTGACCAATCAAATAACAGGAAAGTCACTAGGTAATGTCTCAATAGATGTCAGGGTTGTGGAAGTGTTTTTTTTTTTTTAATCAACCAATCAATGTTGAGATAAAAGACCAATGACGAACAGCAGAGTTGTGCAGATGTGTAAAATGCAAATGGTTCTTGAGGTGTGAATATCTCCTTGAAAGAGCCTTGAGTGGATTATTTGTCATAGCAAATAAATTTGATTCTTCCTGTACCATGGAAGAATCCCCCAGCAAGAAACATCCGAATTGGTATCAATCCGGAAGAATCCTAGGTTGGTGGAATTTGATGTATATGCTCAGTGGTGTATACAGGAGTTTCCTAGTACAGATACACCTCTTTTCATGTTAGGTGTATCCCGGGAGCCAGAGCACCGGACATAGCAGGTAATCTTAGGGCTCTAGGACAGCACAGGTTCTCTAAGATAGTGGTACATGCTGGAGCTAATGATATACGCCTTCTTCAGTCAGAGGTTAGTAAGAGTAACTTTACAGAGGTGTTTAAATTAGCGAAGGTGATGTCTGATGAAATAATATGCTCTGGTCCCATCCCAATGAGACGTGGTGACATAGCTTACAGCAGGTTATAGTCGCTGAACCACTGGATGTCCAGGTGGTGCTCCAAAAATAATGTGGGCTTTATAGATAATTGGAAGACCTTTGAGGGCAAAGCTGGCCTGTTAGGGCGGGACGGTGTCCATCCCACTCGGGAAGGTGGTGCTCTCATTTCCAGTAGTATAGCTCATGGTCTCAATAGAGGTCTAGTTAATCGGTGACAATCCAGAGCCCAGGCCAGGGAGCAGACAGACAGGCTAAACCAACCGTCTGCTAGCTGCGTAGAGTCGTCACTCAGGGTTCACCATATTGAGACTGTGTCTGTTCCCCGATCTAAGCAAAAATGTAGAAAGACTCAAAGTCTGTTTCAATAATCTAACATAAAGTCCACAAACTCCGATCATACTGAATGCGCAGCCGGCACCTCTGATCTGAAGCTAGAATTGTTAAATATTAGATCTCTCGCATCGAAAGCGGTTATTGTTAATGAAATTATCACAGATCAGGCGTTTGATATACTCTGTTTAACTGAAACATGGGTTAAACAGGACGAGCATGTAGCTCTAAATGACGCTAGTCCTCCTGGATACAGCTACATACACCAGCCTCGGTTAACTGGTAGAGGAGGAGTTATTCATAATGATAATCTGTCTATCGTACAAAAACACGGACACAAATTTAACTCATTTGAAATTCTTTATAGTAACATAAGTGTATTTAAGTATATTAAGTCAGCTCAGTCGATTCCACTAATTATAATTTACAGACCTCCAGGGCCGTATTCTGAATTTCTTAGTGAATTTGCGGATTTCATCTCAGACCTGGTCGTTTCTGTAGACAAAGCGTTAATTGCCGGAGATTAACATTCATTTTGATTACAGAAGACCCTCTTAGAACAGCATTTATGTCCATACTGGACTCCGTAGGCGTAAATCAGTGTGTAGTAGGACCCACTCATAAAGCAGGTCACACTTTAGACTTAATAATATTCATTCATTCATCTTCTATACCGCTTAATCCTGTGTTCAGGGTCGCGGGGGACCTGGAGCCTATCCCAGGAGACTTCGGGCACTAGGCGGGGTACACCCTGGACAGGGTGCCAATCCGACTTAATAATATTTTCCGGATTAAGTATAAGAAATGTATTCACAATTCCACTGTCTGAAATTATCTCAGATCACTATCTTGTCTCCATTCAAGTGTGTCACAGTGGTAATGTACGCACAGCACCGCGCTACCGTATTAAACGTACATTCACATCAACTACCACACAGAGTTTTATCAGTAATCTCCCAGAGTTACCAACTTCGATTAGGTCACCGTCTGTCCCCACAGAACTCGATCAGGCGACTGAATATTTAGAGTCGACATTTCGTTGTACCTTAGATAATGTAGCTCCAGCTAAAAGAAAAATTATTAGAGATAAGAAACTCGCTCCCTGGTATAATGATCACACGCACACTTTAAAACAGACCGCTCGGAAATTAGAGCGTAAATGGCGTCAAACTAAATTGTGAGTATTTCAAATAGCATGGAAAGAGAGCAACCTGAACTATAGGAAAGCTCTTAGTGTAGCTAGATCAACGTATCTCTCCACTCTTATAGAAGAAAATAAAAATAATCCTAGATTTTTATTTAATACCGTAGCCAAATTAACCAGAAATAAGACCACTACAGAAATCTCCACAACAACATCATGCAATAGTGAGGACTTCATGAACTTTTTTAATAATAAAATTGTAAATATCAGGCATAAAATTGAGGCTTTGAAACCGAACAATGTAATTGATACAGATGTTAACCTAGCCATGTCAGATTCAAACTTAGAATACTTTGCTCCCCTTGAAGAGAATGAACTAATTTCACTCATCTCTTCTGCAAATTCATCAACCTGTATATTAGATCCTATACTGGCGCATTTTCTTAAACAGATAGTACCAGTAATAACAGAACCGCTGTTGAGAATAATGAATTCCTCACTCAGCATTGGTTATGTTCAAAAATCTTTTAAATTAGCAGTTATCAAACCAATAATTAAGAAACCTGACCTCGACCCCTGTCAGCTGAGCATGTGCCTATACTGTTTTCTTCATCATCAGAGGGGAGTATGAGAGACCAGAGAATCCAAAGAGCCATGGGTGTGTGCAAAAAAGTGGTCAGTGCTTTTTCCTTCTCGTGGATAAAGAAACGTGAACTAGCTTCCACTCAAGAGGAGCTCAAGCTGCCAAAGCATAAGTTGATCACAGAATCACCGACCAGGTGGGGGTCATGCCATGCAATGATGGCACGAGTGCTAGAGCAGGAGAAGGCCATTGCAAAAGTTTTATCAGCTGATAAAAAAAACAAGGCACTTGGCTCCCTCATGGCAGGATATTGAGGTTCTGGAGTCTGTGTGCAAGGCTCTAAACCCACTTGCTAATTTCACTAATGCCATTTCTGGTGAAAAATATGTGAGTGTGTCATACCTGAAACCTGTACTGCATCTTTTCAATGAGGAGGTCTTGAAACCAGTAGCTGATGACTCACAGCTCACAAAGACCATCAAGGCTTCTGTCATCAGCTATCTGAATGAGAAATATGACAATGCTGCCACTGATGACCTTTTGAGCATAGCATCCCTTCTACACCAGCCAAACTGCAGAAGAGGACACTGGGCAGCTTTTTTAAGTCCTACACTAAGTCTGCTGCAACATCTGGTCTCACAGAACAGCAGGCTATTGAAACTGAACTAAACAGCTACCTGCAAGCTCCTGATGCAGACAGTGAGACCAACCCCCTGGTATGGTGGAAGATCAATGCAGCGACATTCCCCAGAGTGAGCGTCCTGGCAAAACGTTACTTGTGTATTCCTGCCACCAGCTCACCTTCAGAGCGTGCTTTTAGCACAGGTGGTAATATTGTGCGCTGCAACAGGGCAGCTTTAAAGCCAGACACAGTGGACAGACTGGTCTTTCTGGCAAAAAACCTGTAAACGTTTTACAAATTGAGTGCATTAGTTAGAAATTGATTTTTGTTTATCTTTTATTTTAATGTACCTCTTCAAGTCACTGTTCACTGACTAGTCTTCCTGGCAAAAAAAAAAATAACAGTTTTACAAATTGTGTGCAAGTTGAATATTTTTGTTTACATTATGCACATTTAATGTACCTTTTAATGCCAGACACTGTTCACAGACTAGTTTTCTTGGCAAAAAAATAGATAAATAAATAAGATAATAATGTGCAAGTTTTACAAATTGTGTTCACATTCAAGTTCAAGTTATGTTTATGTTTTGCACATTTGACCTACCTCTTAAAGTCAGACTGTGGTCTAATTGGGTTACAAATTATGTTTTTACAAAAATTTTACGTTTACATTTTGTACATTTGTACATTTACTGATTTACCATGTTAATAAACTATACTTTACTAAATAATCATAGATAGTAGATAGTGTGTGTTTCCTTCAATTATTTTAAAATCAAGTAATGCACCTTTCATTCAAAAATCTCTCGCTTGTAATATGTGAGCATATTTACTGTACAAAACTTGTCAGTGAACTATGAGGGCAAAAAAAATTAAATAAATCGTTCATTAATCGTAATCGAGTTAAAATGTTCAATTAATCGAGATTTTGATTTTAGGCCAAATCGCCCAGCCCTACCCTCAAGTAAAGACTCAACTACTGTGTTCAAACATTCCTTAACAACCAACCCATGTATTTTTACTTTTTTGCATACTGAATTTATTTTATTGTATGTTTTGCTACTATAAGTGAACATTAACTTACATGCTACTTACTGAACAATAAGTGAATGAATGAAAGTTCTGTCAGTTCTATCTGATAGTTCTGACAAGAAGAGAGAAACAAACATACAGTATTGTCTATATGCATCTTTGTTCCATGTGAGGCTAACATTAGGTCACATAAGTTTCTGGGAGTGTATTTTTGCTTCCATTCCTGATTGGTAAATTTAGCAAGAAGGACACTCTCTTTCTCTTCTTCTTTAAATAACTATTTTAAAGGTAATCATTTCTATCACCAGGATTGTTGGAGAATTTTCCCTATTCCCAAAATAATACCAGCAGTCAACCTTACAGATCAAAAACAGAAAAGTTTCTTCTTTCTCTGCACTTTTTTGTAGATTTTTAAAATCAAATAGATACCATATGCCGGTCAAATGCCGGAAATCTTTCCTTTTTCTCACCATTTTGAAAATGGCTTGATATAATTAGTTCTTCGCCACTTCATTGCACCTTATGAAAATGATTTTAGGTTTTATATTTTCTGCTTAATATAACTGAGTAAGCAAGTTAACAGTGTTCCAAAACATTAGCTTTCCTATATCCCCAAACTGATATTTACACTGTAAAAAAAAGTCATAAATTTATGGAAAATAACTTTAAAATTTTATAGTAGTTTTCCTTTTTTTTAAACTACATACAAATCTCTGTAAAATTACAGACATTATCTGTAAATTACGAAGTCGACTGTTTTTTTAAGTATTATTTCAATATTGAAAAATTAACTTTTTTTCACATTTTTTAACAGTAAAAATACCATATTATTTTTACAGTTTTTTTCTGTTTTTGTAAATTACATGTAACTTTATGTAAAATTGCAATAATAAATTGTAATTAAATACAAAACTCATTAGATAAAGGTTAATGTCCATACAAAAATTGTATTGTTTTTCTTTGTAATTTTGAGATAAATCATATTAGTTTTACAATACTTTGATATTTAAGTTCTAGATGCAAGTTTAGCATTTTTTATGACTTTTTAAAAGATTATTCTTACATTACCACTTACATGTAGGCTATAGTATCTGCTTCATGCCTTCAAAGAATGTGAAGAGACTTTAGGAGACTGATACTTATCAAAAATATATATATTTGTATTACAGTTGTTCTGAAATATCACCATGGCAATCTAACCATCAGCTTTCTTAATGCATGCCTGCATATTCTGACACAAGGATAATGTGTTTACTGTGTAGCTGTTTTAAAGCATCGCTTTAAGTTACATTTTGATATTTAGCTTGTATTAGGGGAACTATGGTGTAATTTTTGTACCAAAAACGTTAGAGTAAACTCCATGGACTCTCCGCTTAAATGCCACAGCCGGAGGCGGGAACCTTCTAATCTTGTTTCTGATTGGCTGATCAGCAGCCGGAGGCGGAGATATTCTAATTACCGCTTCATTACTGGCGCATTTAAATAAGCGCGCGAGTGAGGGCGGGACCTGATGCGGAAAACGCCTACGCTTATTGCTCAGGTACAGACGTAATGTGATATGAACCAGCCAATGGGAAACAGGTGTCCTTCAAATGTTTAGTGCGCGCAGGGGTGGTGTGACTCAGCAACGGGTGTGTGTAAATTCAGAGGAGTGAAGATACGCTGCTGAGCTACAGGTGAGGAGGAAAGCAGTCTCTGAGGGACAGAGGAGAAGACTCTGAAATGTAAAATACCTGCAAGCTCAAGAGACAATGACGGTAAGATATTTTTAATTCTTATTTTAATTCTTATTGTTGTTGCTGTAAACAAAGCTCATTTATTAATACTGCCACGTTTTTCTTTTAAATCTAAGATGTCTTTTAAATCTTAATGTGTTCTTTTCTTCTCTCTTCCAATCCACCCTGATCCAGTTCTTTACTGCCTGTTTGGAAGAAGATCTTTCTTGGATACACTGGACCGTCCATTTTGCCATTTTGGTATGTTTTAGATTTGAATTAATTGCACTAAGACATTAGGATTCTGAACTAAAAGTTTAAGTTATTTGTACACATACATTATATAAGAACAATAGAGTTAAAAAGGGACCACATTGTACTATATTTGTAATAAAGTTTCCAATCCAACTTTAATTGGAACATTGAGAATATTGTTTAAAATGTATTTCTTCATAGGTTGTTAGTCAAGGATATTTCACAGCAATGTTTAAGTTTGTGAGAGAGAATGTTTCACTGTTATAGCACAATAGTCTAAATATTTAATTGTATTTCATTTTAGGATTTTACTGTAATGCTATAAAACTGAACTTCTTTTTACTGTATTTTGCATCATACCTGTACTATACTGTCAGTTATACAGACTTTTTTTTTTTTTTTTTTTTTTTTACAAATATTGTAATCTTGAGTTTGTGTTAACACCTTATTGGAACACAATTGGAATTCATAGGAATTTATAAAAAGAAAAAGTTAAATATCATGGGTTTTGTGTTATTGCTTTGTTTGAAGGTGTTTGATTTTCAATTTATGAAAAATCTGTAAATAACTGTTTCCTGCTAAATGCCTAATGCTTTTGCTTTATTGAAGGTGTTTGTAATAATTTTGGAAAAAACTGTAAAATAAAAACATTTTGCTGCTATACGTCTAGTGCTGTTTTAATGAATGTGTTAAATCGTTTACATTTTGGGAAAAATCTGTAAAATAATGGTGTTTCACTGCTAAACATATAGTGCTGTTGCTTTATTGAAGGTCTTCAATCGTATAAATTTAGCAAAAATCTGTAAAATAATGGTGTTTCACTGCTAAACATATAGTGCTGTTGCTTTATTGAAGGTCTTCAATCGTATAAATTTAGCAAAAATCTGTAAAATAATGGTGTTTCACTGCTAAACTTCTACTGTTGGTCGTTTAATGAAGGTGTTCAATTGTATAAATGTAGGGAAAATCTGTAAAATAACGGTGTTTCTCTGTAAAAGATAAAATAACAATTTCTGTAAATTTAATGTTTTTGAGCATAATATGAACTAGAGTATTTTACCTTAATTTTACGGTTTTTGTTTGGCAGCCATTGCTGCCAGTCATTTGACCGTTTTTTTTACGCTTTTTTTTTTTTTTTTTTACAGTGTAGACTATAGTTCAGCCAACTAATAACAAATAATAACAGTAGCCACTATGAATGTGCACAACACTATGAATGTGCATTTCTGCTGTATTCATTTCAATGCTCAAAGTTAAATATAGATTTGAGTTTTTAACAAAAGCTGACAAATCAAGAAGAACAATATCAATTAAAGGTTGCTAAGATTAGAGATTTATTGGTGTTTGGTGCACACAATCATTGAAAGGTAAAAAGTCGAGCTACCTCATGCCACAGCTTCATTGAATACAAATCTAAAGCACTGAAGACAGGTATTCATTAAAGCATTTGGAGGTTTATAATTCAAAGTGTTTGTAGTACACCCATATCGGCTGTGCAGCACATTTTTATACCTTTTGTATTGCTTAGAGGAAACAATGAACAAAATAAAACGATTCAATTAATATTCTTTAATTTTTTTCCCCATACCATGGTTCTAAAGCAATTTCTTTACAGAGAAAAAATGTAAATCATCAAAATAAATCTGTTTGCAGCTAATTTATAACATTACTTACATTTTTTCATTAAATTATGGCATGAAATGCTATTGAAAATACTACCAAGTCCATGTAGGTTGATGGCATGCTCAGTTTGCAAAAAGCATGCAGATTTAGAATGTATATATCTAATATTGCTGCATTTCATATCTCATAATTAGGCCATACTGTATGTATGTGTATAAGTTTGTGTGTGTTTTGACATGTAAACCTCCAATTAATCAAGAAAAAAAAACTTTTCTACCACATCATGTATTGTTCTTTGTTCAAATAATTTTTTTTAATAGTTGGCCCCATAATCAAATACAATTAATAGACCAATGTCAAGCCATGTTGCTTAAGAAGTCACTTATCAAGAAGAAAGAATGCATGCATGCCTGTGTATTTTTTTAAGGAGACAAAATTGATGGCAACTACTCCACCTTTTCCAGAGGCACACTAACTGTTTACAATCATGGCCAAGGGATGATTACTTTCCTTTGAGTCTATATTCACAATAAACTCCATCTTCCTATCATGCATGCTTTGTATGCTTTTTGTAGTTTGATTAAAATGTAATGACAAATTATTAAAAAGAAAAAACATAAAATCACAAAAACATCCTCAATTTACATTTAGTAACAGGATTTTTTTTTACATTGTGATATTGTCATACAGATGTTGTATCTGCTGTTTGAAATATTCTTTAAGCTCTGGCCTTTTGGCTTTTAAAGTTGGGGTCAGCAATCCATTTTCTATAGAGAACATCTCATTATGAATGTGGATATCTTTTACCTGGAGAGGAAGAATTATGAGGTTTTGAAATAAATCATTATGTAAATGTGGTTTACAATATAGCAAAGTTTAAACTATGCACTAACTTGCTCAAATGAATGGAGGCCACCGGCTTTACCCAAACCCACAAGGTCATCCAAGATGGCTTTTTTTAGTTCCTTAAAAATAACAGGGGAATGTCAATCAGTAATAATGTGACCGATAGGGAAACAAAAGGAAATGCAGGTACATTTCATGACCAAATCATATATATACATATCATATATACACAGTGGAACCTCGGATTATGAGTAAGCGGTTTATGAGTGTTTCGCAAGACGAGCAAAATTTTTTTTATAAATTTTGACTTGAAAAACAAGCATTGTCTTGGTTTACGAGCACCGAGTATCATGTATCTTGTAATACATACAGCTGTAAAGGCGAGTGTGTGTGTGTGTGTGTATATATGTATGTGTGTGCGTGCGCACGCCTAATTTGACACCATGCTCCTTCAGTCACACCACACACACACACTTGGCTTCACACACACATAGACACGCACACTCTCTGCCGTACACAGAAACGCCGCTGAATCACTACAACCACTGAACATCCAAGGCATGGCCATTGAATCTGTGGAGAGTTATAGGTACCTTGGTGTTCATCTGAACAATAAACTGGACTGGACCCACAATTCAAATGCGCTGTACAAAAAAGGGCAGAGCAGGCTGTAACTGCTGCGGAGGCTCAGGTCTTTTGGAGTGCAGGGCCCACTACTGAAGTCTTTCTATGACTCTGTGGTGGCATCAGCCATCTTTTACGGTGTGGTCTGCTGGGGCAGCAGCATCTCTGCTAGGGACAGAAAGAGACTGAACAGGCTTATCCGGAGGGCCAACTCTGTTCTAGGATGCCCTCTGGACCCAGTGGAGGTGTTGAGTGACAGGAGAATGGTGGATAAGCTGTCATCCCTGTTGGATAACATCTTAAGTGTTTACTTATAGTCTAAATATATATACCACGTTCCACATTATTATGCAAATTGGATGTGTCAAGTGTGGAAGTGTCATAAACATTAAATGTTTAGTTTTTTTTATTAAATTCATGGATGGTATTGTGTCTCAGGCCTCTTTGGATCACTGAAATGAATCTCAGACACGTGTGATAATTAGTTTGCCAGATAAGCCCAATTAAAGGAAAAGTACTGAAGAAGGTTGTTCCACATTATTAAACAGGCCACAGGTTTCAAGCAATATGGGAAAGAAAAAGGATCTCTCTGCTGCCGAAAAGCGTCAAATATTGCAATGCCTTGGACAAGGTATAAAAACATTAGATATATGCGCAAACTTAAGCGTGATCATCATACTGTGAAGACATTTCTGGCTGATTCAGCACACAGACAGGTTCGTGCAGATAAAGGCAGAATGAAGAAGGTTTCTACAAGACAAATTCATCAGATTAAGAGAGCAGCTGCTGAAATGCCATTACAACGCAGCAAACATGTATTTGAAACATGTATAGCAAACCTCAAGGTATAGGATCTTTTAAAGGCTTGTAATTGTACATAAACCTACTATTTGGCCACCCCTAATAAATGCTCACAAGCAGAAACGGTTGCAGTGGGCCCAGGCATACATGAAGACAAGTTTTTAAACAGTCTTGTTTACTGATGAGTGTCGTGCAACCCTGGATGGTCCAGATGGATGGAGTAGTGGATGGTTGGTGGGTGGCCACCATGTCCCAACAAGGCTGCGATGTCAACAAGGAGGTGCCAGAGTCATGTTTTGGGCCGGAATCATGGGGAGTGAGCTTCAGGGACCGCTTTCGGGTCCCTGAAGGTGTGAAAATTACCTCTGCAAAGTATATTGACTGACCACTTTCTTCCATGGTACAAAAAGAAGAACTGTGCCTTCCGTAACAAAATCATCTTCATGCACGACAATGCACCATCTCATGCTGCAAAGAATACCTCTGTGTCATTGGCTGCTATGGGAATAAAAGATGAGAAACTCATGGTGTGGCCACCGTCCTCCCCTGACCTCAAACTCATTGAAAACCTTTGGAGCATTCTCAAGCGAAAGATCTATGAGGCTGGGAGGCACATCAAAACAGCAGCTCTAGGAGGCTATTCTGACATACTGCAAAGAAATTCAAGCAGAAACTGTCCAAAAAGTCACAAGTTCAATGGATGCAAGAATTTTGAAGGTGATGTCAAAGAAGGGGTTCTATGTTAAGATATAACATGCATCCCATAGGATGTTTTTGATTGAAATAGCTTTTGATTTCAGTAAATATGATCTCCTAGTGCTGCAAATTCAACAAAAGACCATTTTCAGTTCTTTACAACCTATAAAATGTTTTAACTCTGTTGTGCATAATAATTTGGAACAGTGCATTTTCTGTTTTTTATTTTTGAAATAAATATTGTTATCATTAGGAGGTCGGTTCAATAAAATTCTAAATATACCCTAATAGTTGATGACTTGAAAATTATACTGACTGTCATTTGCATTGACCAATTATGAAAATCAGGGAAATATATCATTTGCGTAATAATTTGGAACATGGCGTATTTATATAAACATTTTTTTTACTACACAGATGTCCATATTGTACAGTACACATTTTATACTGTTAGTATTCTATATTTAGTATTTTATTTTATTCTGTTGTTTCTTAAATTTTTTACTTTGTACTGTGCACTTGCTGCCATGGCAAAACAAATTTCCCACTTGTGGGACTAATAAAGGTTTATCTTATCTTATCTTTCTTTTTTAAAGGTAAAGTGCAGGTTAATTTTATTTTTTTTACTTTACAGCAGTGATTCCATTAGTATGCGACACACGTGAGTTTGATTAGCGATGTTCCTTGCTAATTTTTCCGATAAAACAGTCTCTCCGTTAACACACACACACACACACAGCGCCTGCGTGCACAAACGGAAACTCTTACTGGTATAATCAACATTCGTGCACACGTGTACTGTTTACTATAATACTGTGACCACGTGTGTGCTAGTAAAACAGATATTATTTTGTGTCTGTATGGGTGTGTAAAGCAAAAGCAGGTCTCATTAGAGAGGTTAAAAATCTATTTTCTCTCTCTGCTCAATGCTTAGCCTGTTCTTCACCTGCTGTGTGTGTGTCTGCGTGCGCACGCGTCATTGGACACTGTGCCACAAACACACAGACCCCTCTTACTTTCGCCTTCACAGACACATACACACTCTTTCTCTCTGCTCTACATAGAAACACTGCTCTGTCCCGATTCTTTTCAAAGGTAAAGTTCAGGTTAATTTGTTTTATTTTTACTTTACAGCAGTGATTCCATTAGTGTGTCGCTCAATCAAGTGTCATTAGAGAGATTTCTTGTTTATTTTTATGATAAAACAGTATTGCCGTTGTGTGTGCATGTGTGAAAAGAGTGGTGGAAGTGTAATTGCGTAGGATGAGAAGGGAGAGGGGAGAGCTTACTTTAGATTCATACACACACATAGAACCTGCGCGCACAAATGGAAACACTTACTGTATCTGTCTGAATTGATTTTTACTTTTTAAAAAAGGTAAAGTCCAAGTTAATTTGTTTAATTTTTACTTAATATTTTGTGTTAATTATTTTTATTATCGGCTGTTGAACGAATAATTTGAGTTTCCATTATTTCTAATGGGAAAATTCTATTTGGTTTATGAGTATTTTGGAATATGAGCCTGCTTCTGGAACAAATTATGCTCATAATCCAAGGTTCCACTGTATATGCAAAAGTTTAGCCACTCCGTGATAAATAAGAGATTTTGGTGATTTTTTTTATTGAAAAGATGTTAACACAGTCTCTCTTGGAAATGGAAAAAAATGCACAATATTTTCAGCAAACAGTTATTTTTAATGTCATAAATTGAACAAAGAAAAATAAAAACATTATTGTGGCACTGTGCAAAAGTATATACTGTATATAAAGTATATACATACAAGCACACATATATACATACAGTATATAAGCATATATTTATTTGCATGGGTATATTTATTCGCGGGTCAGGGGTAGCTCAGTGGTTAAGGCATTGGACTACGGTTCGGAAGATCCCAGGTTCAAACCCCACAACCACCAAGTTGCCACTGTTGGGCTCTTGAGCAAGGTCCTTAACCCTCAACTGCTCAGATGTGTAATGAGATAAAAATGTAAGTCGCTCTGGATAAGAGCGTCTGCCAAATGCCTAAATGTAAATGTAAATGCATGGAACTCACCACATTTTTACACAGCTCATCATAGCATCCATCAATGCCCTTTTTCTGGGCCCATGCAGGCATCATTTCAGGATCTGGAACAACAATCCCAACTAGACAAGCCTGTAAAGGAATGAAATGGGTAACTTGCATTTGTAAAAGAAAGATGAATCCTGTTTACAGTATATTACTTTTTTTTTTTTAAGGCCAATTATTCTGCCCTGACTGGGCACCAACCTGCAAGCTGTCTCCATGAACATAGAGCTGAGAAACAGGCTCACTGCGAATGTAGATGTTCTCAATCTTCTCTGGTGAAATATATTCACCCTGTGCAAGCTTAAATATGTGCTTCTTTCTGTCTATTATCTTCAATGTGCCATTCTGAAAAACAAGAACAGCTGTTTATATTTGCTTCCAGTATAATACCATACCATAGAGAATGCTTTCAGTTGACTTTTTATGTACATATCAGAGATATATTAAATAAATTTATATTAAAGTATATTTGGCCAAAATTGACAAACAACCAAAAGAAAAGTTTTAAAAAGTACTTAATATTTTGATCAAGATATTCTTAAGGAAAGTATTATTGCATTGTGAATAATTTTCAAGTATACTTGTCTTCTACTGTAACACCTGTAAAGTTCAATGGCTGCTTTTACTGACAATTCTTTGAAGGTGTTACAGTATTTTAACTTCATAGTTATTGATATTACAAGTCATTAAGCCATTATATTAAAGCTTCCATAGATGAACATAAGCTCCAAATGAAATGAACAGGTTACACTGAATTGGTTTTACTGCATAATAATTCAATTAGGTGGTAAAATTGGGCTAAGGAATAACACCAACCCTTTAAATCTCTTTAAAATAATTGATATTTGGTGGTCATATTGTAACTAAATGTCAAAATTTTTTTAAAAATAATTATTGAGGAGCAAATGTAGGAACAGAGTAGTTTTTTTTTAATGAAAATTGTGAAGATAGGAAAGGATCTCAGTTGGACATAGTATTGATACTCTTTTGCCTATAGTAAAGCAGGAATAAGTAGCATAACATATTTTCATTGTAGGACTTACGGTACTCTCTGAATGAAAACATAAAACACTTTAATACAGCCTCATGAGTAACAGGTTGTAGGATTGTTTACTAGCCTAGTTTATAGCTGTAGGACCTAAAACCAGTTTGGAGTGAACAGTTTTTGCAAAAATAAATAAATAAATAAATAAATTTTTAAAGCCACTGTATTTGTAACATTAAACTTTCAGAGTACATAGTCTATTATATCAACCTCTGTTTAGACGAAAAGAAAACAATGTAGACAGTTTCATGGGGAACTGATAAAATGTTCAAAGTCATGAAAATATGATGAAACATTTAAGATACACGTTTTGGTATTAACAGAATTCTTCTCCCAGAATGGATCAAATGATATGAATGTTGTAAGCACACCGGTAACCATTGTCCAATGTCTCCTGTGTGAAGCCATCCATCTGAATCCAATGTTTCTGCTGTCAAGACTGGATCCTTCAGATATCCCTTAAAGACATTGGGGCCTTTAACACACACCTGTAATTCAATAAGAATGTTTTTGAGGCCAAATTAAATAATCAAGATACATAATGGAATATTAATTGGAAGTGTTGTCCAATAGAGCAAATTCTTAATATAATATATTATTTATACCTCTCCCTTTCCATTTGAGGTAAAGTAGTTCTTCTCTGGAACATCCACAAGCTTAATGAGGTTGCACGGTAATGGTGCACCCACATGCCCTTCAAACAGTAGAGAAGAAAATTATTATGCATGAGAATATACATCTGGGAACTATTATTGATTAAAACTGAACATAATATCTAACACTGATTGGTGCTTTGCAGATATAATCTTATAGAACTAAAGAGAGTGACTAGATAGAGAGGTAGAACCTATTTCTTAAATTATAAAAAAAACAGCAAAAAATAACTTGACAAAGATGTCTAATAATGTTTTTATCTCATTAGTTTCAAGAACTACACACATGCACAATCACCCTGATCTACAACAATCTCACAATTGTACATATACCTACCTGAACTGCTCTTTGTATGAAAATAGCAAGTGAAATAAAATACTGTGCAAATATTGCAATCATTTTTTAAATAATTGCTGCTACTTCAGAAATGTCAACGTTTACTGTTTCTCTTCCCACTACCTCAAATCATACCTCATCACTAAAATGAGTTACGTTGTCGTGTTACGTTGTTCTGTAGCTCTTTGTTTGCACATTTGTCTGTTGTCTATTGTTGTCTCTTTTTGCATAGAAATAGATAGTTTTTAGGTTAACTTAAAAATGTAAATGTGTTGTTAATTTATGCTCTGTTATTAATTTATGTTGTTGCATGTATGTAGCACCTGGGTCCTGGTGGAACGTTGTTTCGTTTCACTGAACTGTATATGATTGGAATGACAATAAAAGCCTACTTGACTTGACTTGAAATGTGATGCATCGATGTATTTAGAATATGGGTCATTGTATAACTGAAAATGATGTGATACAAGGCTAAAAGCTTCACCTGACGTCCAGTCTCCAGGGGTGGTAAAGGTGCAGCCGGCTGTGCACTCTGTCTGTCCATATGCTTCGTACACCTTTAAACACACATGTATGCACAATATTTGAATGTATAAATGTTAATTGTGCAATGTCTAGTTGGCTGACAATCTTTGAAAGTGAGTTTTTCTTTTGTACATTCATGTAATCATAAGAAAAACACCTAGCTTAAGGGATTAACAGGTGATACCCACATGGAAAGAACCTATATGAGGATATACAGTATGTGCATATATGAAACCTATATGCAGTATATATGCGCATATATCCGCACCTATATGAGGATATATGCGCATATATGAAACCTATATGCAGTATATATACGCATATATCCGCACCTATATGAGGATATATGCGCATATATGAAACCTATATGCAGTATATATACGCATATATCCGCACCTATATGAGGATATATGCACATATATGAAACCTATATGCAGTATATATGCATATATATAGGCAACATTGAGGTGCATATATGTGCATATACAGGCCATATAGGTCTAATGTATTGCTTCCTTATATCCACATATAAGCCCTATATGTACATACAAGATATGTCTCCTTTCGCAGGATCTGGTCATTTTAGCTCATATCTCACTTTGGCAACTGTCATACATGATGCATAGCTCATATTTTCTATTATCAAGGCAATAACTAAGAACTAACTTAAAAAAAAAGCAAAAAACTTATGTGCGAACACATGAACTTGGTATCCTAATTGCCCACATACAGTATATGAGGATATATGCACATATATGAAACCTCAGTCGCCGTGAAAATCTTTTTGAAACACCTCCCTAAAATTAACTGAAATGAGAAATGAGAAATATATCTATATATCTTAAAGTGTCTACTTTTAAATGATGCAAGTCACATTGAAAACAAATATTCTCAGTTTATATAAGCCGTATGAAACCAAGGAGAGGCACAGAATTTCTGTCGCACTTATCTGCTAATAACCCGAGGCAGGACACGCCCACACGCCAATCACACGGAAATCAGTCCGGGTAATTTACATACTAGGCCACGCCCCCGGACACCGGCCTGATCAACACACACACACACACACAGAGAGACAGGCTTGAAAACACTCAGATTCAGTGAGTTTTCTGCACGTTTTGGAAGATGGCACGCGCTTACACATCCGAGGAAACTCTTAAGAATGTTCTGGAAAGTAGGAGGAGTTTACATTTACCTCAGAAGAAGACTGTGACGCCGACGCCGAACTGGAGCATTTTGAACAGAGAATAGACCCATGCTACACTGGGTAAGTTATTAAGTCTTATATAACTCTTATTCTGATAATATTAAACTAATATTAGTAAATATTTTCCTCACTACAGCTAGCTCTTGTCAGCTTGTGTGACACATTGGCTTTCAATGCCATTTATATAGTTCAGTTAAATCATGCTAACATGCTGCCTCGTGTAGCACAAACATGATATTTCCCGATGGCTAAGCTAATGCCTTATGGAGTTTACAGATGTTTATAAATGTTCTAATGTATTTCACCTTGTTTTGGATAGCTTTAGATTATAGTTGCTAATATGTATTTGGCTCCATTTTGGTTAGCTTATAACACTGCTATCAGTAATGTTATTTAGCACAAACAAGCTAGTTCCAGGTGGCTAAAATACAGCCTTATGTAGCCAAGTGATGCTTATGAATATTTCTTTGGTGTAAATGTATTGTAGCGTTTTTCGACGCTAGCAGGGATCTTGGAGTACGAGTGAGCTTACTTGCTCCCCAATGCAAATGGCTGGGGAGTAGTTTATTAACTCTCAGCACAAGCACACATACACAGGTCAAGCACACACACATAACACGCACCCAACTTGGCCGTAGCCACTAATACAAACACCCTTCTCTCTCATGGTAGAGACAGAGAAAACCCCCGCAAAGCATGACGGTCTTCAGGCGCCGGCCCGCCCACGCCACACTGCCCCCACCCGAGCTGTGACCGTCCCCGGTCACCATGACTCTCAGTCTTGGAGGCGTGAAGGCGGTCGGCGCCGGGATCCTTTTGTGGAGAAGCACATTGTCCCGGAGGCGGTCCGGCCTCCGCAGAATTCGCTGTCTCGCCGGCGTGCGGCTGAAAAGGCGCAAGACGGTCTCGGTGGAGCAACACTCGCGCCCGCCCCGCCAACCGCACCCGGTAGATGAACTTGGCGAGCTGAGCTAGTACCGTACAGGGGCCCACCCAGTGAGACGTGAGCTTGGGTGAACGCCCTCTCTTCCTTCCGGAACACACCCACACCTGCTCACCAGCAGCAAAGCCTCGCCCCTGGCTGTGAGTGTCCACGCCCACACGCTCCACAGGTGCCCCCTGTAGCTGGGTGGGGCCCTTCTTTGCCGTGTAGCGGACAAAACGTTCACTGACCAGCGGCGGCGCAGGTGAAACGACTGCGGACGATGCTCTCGGCGAGGGAGTAACTCGGCACACGCGCTCTTTACCTCGCTCGCAGTACCGATGACGTACTTTGCTGCCCGGATGTTCACCTGGCGCTCGTCCGACGGCTGCTGGGGTACGCTGTCCCTCAAACCCAGGAACGTTGCATCGCCGCGAAACCCCAGAGACTATTCTGTTGTCTAGCCGTGACGGGCAGCCCTGTCCCCGGCTAGATTCACCTACCGAGTGCACCCGACCTGCGGGCGATCGCTCGGCTCTTTCGCCGTGATGCACCGCAGTTATGAGTTCAGCGCGCTGTGCTGCGCGTAGCGCCTCGGTGAGGGAAGCTGGTGCTGCTAACCTGGTGTGCTCACGGAGCCGCAGCGGTCGGAGACCTCGAAGAAAAGCGTGATAAGCTAGCTCTTCCTGCTTGGTCGGCTCACACTCTGGATAGCCCCGGCGCGCCAGGCCTCTTAAGTCCATGGCGAACGCGCCCAGTGGCTCAGATGCGCGCCGCTCGCGGACTGCCAGCTCCTCGCATGCTGCTTCTTGACGGTCACCGGCGCCGAACCGGAGGTGAAGCGACTCTCGGAGCTTTGCCCAGTCCTTCCGCTCATCGGCCCGGAGGTCTTCCAGTGCCCGGAGCGCGGCGCCCTTCAGCGAGAGTGCAACCCTTACAGCCGTTTCCGCCGTAGACCAGCCTGCGAAGTCGGCGGCTAGCTCCACTTGGGCGAAGAACGCGTAGGGCTCGACGGCGCCGTTATAGGAAGGAAGATGCAGCTGCAGCGCACATCGCCGGCACGGAGCTGTAGCTTGCTCCGACACTTGCGCAGCGTCACCGTTGGGCTCCGCTCCGAGATCCAGTGCCGGGATCCTCATCTCGCCGCTCCATTTCTGTCGTGCCGTTTTGCTGGCACTTGCTCCATCCGGGAGATGCTTCTTCCGGAGTCGTGCTGCAACTCGGCGGCCCTCCTGAATCTTTCGCAGGTCCTCCGCCGTTCGCTCAAACTCTAAATTCTCCATCCCACTTCTGACACCAATGTAGCGTATTTCGACGCTAGCAGGGATCTTGGAGTACGAGTGAGCTTACTTGCTCCCCAATGCAAATGGCTGGGGAGTAGTTTATTAACTCTCAGCACAAGCACACATACACAGGTCAAGCACACACACATAACACGCACCCAACTTGGCCGAAGCCACTAACACAAACACCCTTCTCTCTCATGGTAGAGACAGAGAAAACCCCCGCAAAGCATGACGGTCTTCAGGCGCCGGCCCGCCCACGCCACAGTATATAATCCCTTTTGTTTAGAGTGTATTTACAAATGCCTGATAAGATGTAATTGTTTAGAATGTGTTCAATATGTGTGTAATGTCCAATGGATGGTGTTTGCTAATGTCTCAGTTGTAAATGTTTGAAATCCACTACATGGTCTGTTGTCCATCAACAGATATTTGCCCAGCCTATTGCCCATCAAAAATACAGAGGGGCACAAAAATGTATACACACTTTCACAATTGTTATCTATGGCCTTTTTTAAAACACAAATTGAATTATGGCAGCAGTGTGTAGTATTATCTATCACCATCATTGATGCTGTCATGTGACCTACAGAAGAGAGGTGTATATTTTTCATGTTGAAGTGTGGATACATTTTTTGGTCATCTCTGTATATATTGTGCATCCATATTAATTGCACATCCATTTACTCTGAACAGTATAAGCTAACATTTTTTTATTTATTTGTTTTTAGGAATGTGTCTGCATCACCCTTGCCTTCACCAGCCCCTCACATCAGGACATGCAAGCACCGTTCAGATGGACCTCTTGTATTTGTGAAGTGGATGGACACACGAGAAGTATCTACCTGTTCTACCATTCATTCTGCTTATACAGTAGACGTGGTGAAGATGAGGGTGAAATTACAAGGTACAAGGACTACAAAGACATTTCTTGTGACTGCGTACAACCAGCACATGGGGAGTTGATCACACTGATCAGCTCTTACAATACTATACTACACAGCACAAAACAATGAAGTCATACAGAAATATTTCTCTACACTGCTTGGACATTGCTCCCACCAATGCTTACCCTGCATGTATGTTTTGTACAGTTTTTTTTTTTTTATCTTCACTGTTTTACTCTGAATGTCCATCTTTTTTCAGTTTTTATTTTGTACTGTTCCTGTTGGAGTTTTACCCTGCATGTATCTTTATCATTAATCTGCATTTATACATAAAATCCTATTAACTATTGGGAAGCTAAACATGAGAATCAGTATGAAACATGAAAAGTTTCTAAAAGTTGCCAATAAATTAATATTGTGATGTGAAATTATTTTTCAGATTGAAGTTATAAAGGGATCTGGGGTGTTTTGCCAGGCAGAAGCGTGGAGAGCAGCCCACCTTGCCACCTCTGCTACTGCCATGGTACGGAATCTGCTGCTGGGCACCTTCGACTTGGAGACTTGACCAAATTAAAAAGGTAGCCATTATTGGTGAGTAAATGCATAATGCGTTGAGAAGGGAAAAAAACATTTCAGACTTTATAAGTTCACCACTTTAACCATAGCCTACTTGTATCAATGTTTATTAGGCATCAATGGAGACTGCATAAGGAAGGGCACCCATTATTGTTACTGTATCTGCTTGGTACCTATAATACAAATTCATCGCTTGCTCACATCTTAATCCTACCTTTCCTCTTCTAAAGCCAAATTTCTGGGGTATTGCGCTGTAGGGTGTGTAGTCCTCTATTTTGTTGAACATATAGTGTTGCAAATAACCTTTTGGCAGTAATTGTTGTCGTCTGAAGTTTTTAATAAATAATCATTTATTATTATTATACTGTCTTATTATTTTTGTCTTCTCTAGATGCTACATTGAAGAAGTGACCGGCAGCCACCCGAAGGCAGATAGGCACACCTATCAATTCAAAGCTCACGGAGCTGGGAAGATCCAAAAAAAATTTTTTTTTCTTCCTGTTCAGTTTTTTGTCATGTTTTTGTTCTTTTACTAGTTGATTGTTCTTAAGAAAATAAAAAAATTTTATTTCTACATTTTGGGGTTTTATTTATGTTGTATAGCAGCTATGGATTTTAATAATATTTCTAGGTAAACATAGGTGCATATATGCACATATGTATACATGCATATATGTACCTGTATATGTACGCATATATGTGCATATATGTACATATAATATAGGAAAACGGCCAATTTTATATATGCACGCATATATGCACGCATATATGCACATATAATATAGGAAAACGGGCAATTTTATATACGTCACATATATTACTACAGTATATACAGTGGTGTGAAAAACTATTTGCCCCCTTACTGATTTCTTATTCTTTTGCATGTTTATCACACTTAAATGTTTCTGCTCATCAAAAACCGTTAACTATTAGTCAAAAATAACATAATTGAACACAAAATGCAGTTTTTAAATGAAGGTTTACGTTATTAAGGGAGAAAAAAAACTCCAAATCTACATGGCCCTGTGTGAAAAACTGATTGCCCACCTTGTTAAAAGATAACTTAACTGTGGTTTATCACTCCTGAGTTCAATTTCTGTAGTCACCCCCAGGCCTGATTACTGCCACACCTGTTTCAATCAAGAAATCACTTAAATAGGAGCTACCTGACACAGAGAAGTAGACCAAAAGCACCTCAAAAGCTAGACATCATGCTAAGATCCAAAGAAATTCAGGAACAAATGAGAACAAAAGTAATTGAGATTTATCAGTCTGGTAAAGGTTATAAAGCCATTTCTAAAGCTTTGGGGCTCCAGCGAACCACAGTGAGAGCCATTATCCACAAATGGCAAAAACATGGAACAGTGGTGAACCTTCCCAGAAGTGGCCGGCCGACCAAAATTACCCCAAGAGCGCAGAGACAACTCATCCGAGAGGCCACAAAAGACCCCAGGACAACATCTAAAGAACTGCAGGCCTCACTTGCCTCAATTAAGGTCAGTGTTCACGACTCCACCATAAGAAAGAGACTGGGCAAAAACGGCCTGCATGGCAGATTTCCAAGGTGCAAACCACTTTTAAGCAAAAAGAACATTAAGGCTCGTCTCAATTTTGCTAAAAAAACATCTCAATGATTGCCAAGACTTTTGGGAAAATACCTTGTGGACCGACGAGACAAAAGTTTAACTTTTTGGAAGGTGCGTGTCCCTTTACATCTGGCGTAAAAGTAACACAGCATTTCAGAAAAAGAACATCATACCAACAGTAAAATATGGTGGTGGTAGTGTGATGGTCTGGGGTTGTTTTGCTGCTTCAGGACCTGGAAGGCTTGCTGTGATAGATGGAACCATGAATTCTACTGTCTACCAAAAAATCCTGAAGGAGAATGTCCGGCCATCTGTTCGTCAACGCAAGCTGAAGCGATCTTGGGTGCTGCAGCAGGACAATGACCCAAAACACACCAGCAAATCCACCTCTGAATGGCTGAAGAAAAACAAAATGAAGACGTTGGAGTGGCCTAGTCAAAGTCGTGGCATGACCTTAAAAAGGCGGTTCATGCTAGAAAACCCTCAAATAAAGCTGAATTACAACAATTCTGCAAAGATGAGTGGGCCAAAATTCCTCCAGAGCGCTGTGAAAGACTCGTTGCAAGTTATCGCAAACGCTTGATTGCAGTTATTGCTGCTAAGGGTGGCCCAACCAGTTATTAGGTTCAGGGGGCAATTACTTTTTCACACAGGGCCATGTAGGTTTGGATTTTTTTCTTCCTAAATAATAAAACCCCTCATTTAAAAACTGCATTTTTTGTTTACTTGTGTTATCTTTGACTAATAGTTAAATGTGTTTGATAATCAGAAACATTTTGTGTGACAAACATGCAAAAGAATAAGAAATCAGGAGGGGGGCAAATAGTTTTTCACACCACTGTAGGTACATATATGTACATATAATATAGGAAAATGGCCAATTTTATATATGTCACATATTAAAAACCTATATCAAAACCTATATTAAAACATATATGTTTATATAGGTTTTTTCCGTGTGGGTAATCAGGGACGGATAATGACAGATACTCTTTTGTCTGTATCAAAGAAGGGATAAGTAGCAAAACTAATTTTCATTGTAGGACTTACAGTATCCTCTGTATGAAAACATAAAACACTTCAATACAGCCTCATGAGTAACAGGTAGTAAGATTGTTTACTAGCCTAGCTTATGCCAGTAGGACCTAAAACCAGTTTGGAGTGAACAGGCCAATCCCCATCTTACAAATTTCCCCAGATACGAACAGCCTGTGGTTCTACGAACATTCGTATCTGTGGACAAATCGCGGAAGTAGCTCACATATATTGTACATAAAATAGACACTGCAGTCCACCAGATACCAATATTTACAATTATATTTCAGTGTGTACGTGAATGTATAAAATGTCCAATATATATATATAAAAAAAACAGTCTGATATATTGTATGTGTGCGTGTGTGGGGGTGAGGAAGAAATTAGTTGGCCTCACATGTTTCAAAGAATCAGTCCAGGACCACGATGATAGAAAATGGCTATCCTGTAAAACATCTCAGGTTACTGTGCTGTAACCCTGTTCCCTGAAAAGGCGGGAACGAGATGCTGCGTGAAAGCACTATGGGAACCATTTTGTCCTGTTGCCGGTTGTGAAGCATGTGTGCAAACATGCCAATCTTTTTTTTGCCTATATATAACCTCGGTCAGGTGACGTCATTTGATTAGACGCAGCTGCAGGTTATAAATACTAGTGAGCCGGCGACAAACCTCAGATTAATTTGTCTGAACGGACGTCCGGTCACGTGGTAGTGTGGCATTAGGACGCAGCATTTCGATCCCGCCTTTTCAGGGAACAGGGTTACAGCACAGTAACCCGAGACATTCCCTTTCAAAGGCTTTCTCTTGATGCTGCGTGAAAACGCTATGGGAACGAGAATACCAACGCCGCCGCACTACAAGTGTCTGGACCCTAAGGTTGTGTAGCATGTGCGCACAAGGCCGAGAAGGTCTCAGAACTATGCCTGGGCAGCTAACTCGGGGACCGTGAGCCCGGAGTTGCATGAACATCCAGATTATAAATGTAAGAAATGTGCGCAGGGAGGACCAACCCTCCGCGCCACACAATTGCTGCAGGGGATACCTCCTGCTGGTGCAAACTGGGACGATCACCCTGGTTAGATGAGCCCTGCTTCCTAGAGGCAAAGTGAACCCACACGCCTCATAGGAGAGGGCAATGTGCATCTATATTATAGTATAGTGGCACTCTGACTTACGCCACTGGCTGGTGCGGTGGACGTAAATCTGAAGAGCACATACTGGACAGTAAGTGAAGTTTCTCCTGCTCCGAGGCAGTAAAAGGCGGAGGACAGAAGGCTTCAAACAATGCAGTTAGGTGCATCCTGCAGAAACTCCAGCACTAAAGCAATTTGGCAGTGGACTGGGTCTACTACCTGCTTAGCAATACTTGCTACAGGGGAATACCTCTTGCTAGTGCAATAGATGAGGCGATCCCCTGGTTAAATGAGCCCTGATTCCTAAAGGCGAAGTGAGTCCACGCGCCTTATAAGAGAGGGCAAAAGCATATCTCACCCAGTATAATGGCACTCTGGCTTACGCCACTAGCTGATGCGGTGGACGTAAATCTGAAGAGCACGTACTGGACAGTAAGTGAAGTTTCTCCTGCTCCGAAGCTGTAAAAGGTGGAGGACAGAAGGCTTCAAAACAATGCAGTTATGTACATCCTGAGGGTACTAGGGCACAAGGACAAGATTTTCCTGCAGAAGCTCCAGCACTGAAACATTTCGGCAGTGGACTGGGTCTACCTGCTTGGCATACACTTGCTGCAGGGGAATACCTCTTGCTAATCCCATAGCTGAGGCGATCCCCTGGTTGAATGAGCCCTGATTCCTAGGGCAAAGCATCTACTAGGTGTAGGGGCGGTCGCTCGCCGATGACGGCCCACAAAACATGCAAAAGCTGCTCTGACCTACACCGCTAGCTGATGTGGTGGACGTAGATCTGAAGAGCACAAGCTGGATACAGTAAGTGAAGTCTCTCCTGCTCCGAAGCTGTAAACGCTGAGGACAGAAGGCTTCAAAAGCAATAGGGTGCTTAAATAAATTGGTTTTATGGAGCTTTCGGTAGATAGTTGAGAGAGGATGCAGTTATGTACGTTCTGAGAGTACTAGGGCACAAACCCGAGGACGGAAACTCCAGCACTGAAACAATTCGGCAGTGGACTGGGTTTACCTGCTTAGCAGACACTTGCTGCAGAGGAATACCTCTTGCTAGTGCAATAGATGAGGCAATCCCCCTGGTTGAATGAGCCCTGATTCCTAGAGGCGAAGTGAGCCCACACGCCTCATAGCAGAGGGGAATAGCATCTCTCATGCAAAACATGTAGAAGCTGCACTGACCTAAGCCACTAACTGAGGTATTCTTTGAAGCATGAGATGGTGCATTGTCGTGCATGAAGATGATTTTGTTACAGAAGGCACGGTTCTTCATTTTGTACCATGGAAGAAAGTGGTCAGTCAATATATTTTGCAGAGGTCATTTTCACACCTTCAGGAACCCTAAAGCGGCCTACCAGCTCTCTCCCCATGATTTCAGCCCAAAACATGACTCCGCCACCTCCTTGTTGACATCGCAGCCTTGTTGGGACATCCACCCACCAACCATCCACTACTCCATCCATCTAGACCATCCAGGGTGGCACGACACTAATCAGTAAACAAGACTGTCTAAAAACTTGGCTTCATGTATGCCAGGGCCCACTACAACCATTTCTGCTTGTGAGCATTGATTAGGGGTGGCTGAATAGTAGGTTTATGCACAACAGCAAGCCTTTAAAGGATCCTACACCTTGAGGTTTGCGGGACTCCAGAGGCACCAGCAGCTTCAAATACCTGTTTGCTGCTTTGTAACGGCATTTCAGCAGCTGCTCTCTTAATCCGATGAATTTGTGTTGCAGAAACCTTCCTCATTCTGCCTTTATCTGCACGAACCTGTCTGTGTGCTGAATCAGCCACAAATGTCTTCACAGTACGATGATCACGCTTAAGTTTTCATGAAATATCTAATGGTTTTATACCTTGTCCAAGGCATTGCAGTATTTGATGCTTTTCGTCAGCAGAGAGATCCTTTTTCTTTCCCATATTGCTTGAAACCTGTGGCCTGCTTAATAATGTGGAACAACCTTCTTCAGTACTTTTCCTTTAATTGGGCTTATCTAGCAAACTAATTATCACACGTGTCTGAGATTCATTTCAGTGATCCAAAGAGCCCTGAGACACAATACCATCCATGAGTTTTCTGAAAGTAGGACCAAAACTGCATCACTCTGAGAATCTTTTGGCCACTTACAGTAGGAGCTACTCTGACATGGAAATATGGCCCCAGCACTAAATGCCTGTGCTATAAGGGCAGAAAACCTTCACTGACATTCAGGTCATCAGCTGACTTTAACTATTTGCCACATAATGTTGCAGAGCCTAGACTAGTGTTAATTTCATCAACAAAAATAAGGGCAAAAAAAATATTGTTGATAACATTTTTTCCTGGGACTAAGACAAGACGACGATGAGACGTCCCGGATATCAGTTTTAGGCCCACTGCTTTTCTCCCTTTACATGCTTCCTCTGGGCAACATAATCTGTAAGCATGGGATTAGTTTTCATTGTTATGCTGACGACACGCAGCTATACGTCTCAACAAAACCAGCTTACTAAAGTTGAGCAATGTGTGCAGGACATAAGAAATTGGATGCTAATTAACTTCCTTCTGCTTAATCTGGATAAGACAGAAGTTCTAGTCATAGGACCGCATATAGCTAGAACTAAAATCTTAGATCACACCGTAACTTTAGATGGCCTTTCTGTTCCATCAAGTGCAACAGTAAAAGACCTTGGCGTGATTATAGATTCCAGCCTTTCATTTGAAGCTCATGTAGATAATATCACCAGGATAGCATTCTCTCACCTCAGAAATATTGGCAAGATAAGAAATATATTGTCGCTAAACGATGCAGAAAAACTAGTTCATGCTTTTATCACTTCTAGGTTGGACTATTGTAATGCCTTACTGTCTGGTTGTTCTGTTAGGTGCATAAACAAGCTTCAGCTAGTCCAGAATGCAGCAGCGAGAGTCCTCACTAGAACCAGAAGATATGAGCACATCACCCCTATCCTATCTTCACTACATTGGCTCCCTGTGAAATTTCGCATTGATTTTAAAATACTACTCTTGACATATAAAGCATTAAATGGTCTTGCGCCGCAGTATCTGAACGAACTGCTAGTGTCTTACGATCCACCACGCCTACTTCGGTCAAAGGATGCAGGCTGCTTGTCAGTACCGCATATTATGAAAACTACAGCTGGGGGCAGAGCTTTTTCTTACAAAGCCCCAAAATTATGGAATAGTCTTCCAAATAGTGTTCGGGACTCAGACACAGTCTCAGTGTTTAAGTCTAGGCTAAAAACCTATTTATTTAGCCAAGCATTTTTATAAATAGATTTGCCATAGGTAAAGGAGCAGATCTGGGGGACTCATGGATGTAGAGTACTATAGTGAACTGGTATGTTTAGATGCTGTCTTCCTCACTCTCATTTGATCACTCAGGTTTGTTGACGGTGAGGTGATTGTTTGCTTTACATCTCAGGGAGCCCTCATGTTTGTGTTTCCTTCTGGCTCTTCTTTTTAGTTATGCTGTCATAGTTAGTCCTGCCGGAGTCCCTGCTTGCACTCTACAGTAAATATACATTCACATTATACATTGTGATTGTGACCATACCTAATTGCCATCTCTCCTCCTCTTCTCTTTCTCCCCCTCTTTCTCTTTCCTCTCTCCCCTTGTCTCCCCCTTTCACTCTTTCTCTCTCTCTCCCAGTCGAGCTACACATGTCATTCCTGAGCTGCCAGTGATCCAGACTCCCTCTGCCCTTCGGACCTGTCTGATCCATCCTGGTGCCCCGTTTCTGGTTGGAGGTCTCGTTGCATGGATGCCCTGTGTGTCTTTGGGATGCGTCTGGTGTCTGGGGATGATTCTATCTACTTAGAAGATGGTTCTGGCCTCGACTGGTGTTGTCAGCTGTTTCTCTGAGGACTTGACAATTCGATATTTCAGGACTGGAACTTTCCACAAGTCTATCTGAGTCTCAAATAACTACTGGACTCCATTTTAACATCAATTAACATCAACTATTATAGCTGAACCTAAGACTGTATACACTGTATAAATGCAGATAATTTCCTGCTATCTGTTTCACACAGATGAGGATGGGTTCCCTGTTGAGTCTGGTTCCTCTCAAGGTTGCTTTCTATTACCATCTCAGGGAGTTTTTCCTTGCCACTGTCGCCCTCTGGCTTGCTCACCAGGGACTACGTATCTGAACATTTTTGATTCATACACATTCACATTCCATACAAACTTAAATAATTCCTTTGATTGTGTAAAGCTGTTTTGAGACAATGTCAATTGTTAAAAGCGCTATACAAATAAAACTGAATTGAATTGAATTGAATATCAGTGACAGTGATGAAATCGGCATGCAATATCGTTGACGATGAGACTCAAATGTAGTTTAAAAATAAAAGCTAATAAAACATCTGTATTTATTTTTGTCAACATTTAATTTTCGTCCCAATCCTCTGGCATACATGTCCATTCATTATGCCATGTCCAGTAGTGTTTCCCGTGTCACAGCGCATGGCATATCAGGAGTAGTTTGCGCATTCAGTGATCCCGTGTTACAAGCTCAATCATCTTTAACTCTTCGTTATGACTGGGGTATTACTTGGGCCAAAGAGAAGAGACGATATTTGGGCCCATTTTTATGAGGTGCCATATACGGCTTAAATCAAACCTCATTCAAACACACACACAAACTCTCCATGCACACACATTAATATAATAGGTTAGCAAATGATTGCGGCATATAGGAGCTACAACAGTCTAAGTGTGTGAATTAAACAAACAAACAAACAAAAAAGGTTCAAAACCCTGTCCATACTGTTCCTATTGTAAAAAATATATATATGGACATGCAGCAGTTGTTGTGATGGTCAAAAATAAATATAATTAGCAAAACATCAGATGAAAAGATACATTAAGATAATTATTTTGTGAAAAACCTTAAAATAGGGTTTGGGCTAGACTAGATTGACTGATATTAATAATAACTTTATTGCTAAAATAAATTATTAGCAATCATTGTCTAAAACTAGACGAAAATACTTATGGGTTCCTCTGTCTAAAATGTCCAGACTTTTAGTCGACTAAAACTTGACTAAACAAAAATAGGATAAGATTGACTAAATATCATAAAAACTATCATTTATCCCAGGACTAAGACTAAGACTAAAATTTTAAATACCTGACAAAATTAACACTACCCTAGACCTAACTAATAGAAGCAACCAGATCATAACACTGACTTCAAAAGCTTGTACTGTCGGTATACTTCTTTTCTTACCCTAATGCACCCATCACTTTGGAATAGGATCAATCTGGACTCATCAGACAACATGACCTTGTTCAACTTCCAAAGTCCATTCTTTATGCTCTCTAGCAAATCGTAGTCATTTTTATTTGTCACGGTTCGTAGCTGCCGTGGTAGACCCAAGTGCAGATGAGGAGCAAGAAGTGGTGCTTTTAGAGTTGTTATGACAAGGCAGGCTTAAATCCGTGCATAAGTCAGATGTGACCGTTGGATTGGAAACCTGCTTGTGCTGACGCATGTACTCTGAGCTCGAAGTGGACGTGGGAGCGGAGCGCCGGCATGTGTGACTTGAGCTTGAATGGAATGCGGAAGCAGAGCGCCAGCGCGAGGTGAATGAGCTTCGTGTAGAGAGCCAGCGTGTGTGACTTGAGCTTGCATGGAATGCGGAAGCGGAGCGCCAGTGCGAGGTGAATGAGCTCCGTGTCTCTACGGGTTCCCCATGGTCTCCAGCATTACCAGGGGGATCCGGCTCATTAATGGACAGTTACATGCGGCATGGCCAATCCTCCCACAGTAAAATGGCGAGAATCTTTGGCGAGATGCGTGCGCGGTCAACCTTCATTGGTTCAGGGGATGAATTCGATGTGCCTAAAGTGGTGGCTGGAGTGTATGGCTTAGGGGTTTGATGATATTCGACTTGCCGTGTCTGTTTATGGGCGTCAATACGGGTCGCTAGGTCAGATAGCCCCTGCAGATCAGATGGGAGCTCACGGGCTGTGAGAGTCATCCTTGATTGAATCAGAAAGCCCATGAAAAAATGCATCAAAGAGTGCCTGCTCACCCCAGCCACTAGAGGGAGCCAAAGTACGTAAAATCAATAGCATAGTCAGAGACGGAGCAGGCACCCTGGAGTAGCTGGAGTATTTGGTTCGCTGCCTGGTGTTCCGTAAATGAACGGTCGAAAACTCTGCTCATTTCATCAGTGAAAGCTTTTAGGGTCAAGCAGCAGGGAACCTGTGCATCCCATAGTGATGTTCCCCATTCCCTTGCCTTCCCGGAAAGGAGGGTGATTGTGTAGGTGACTTTTGACCGTTCTGTGGGGAATGAGGAGACCTGGAGCTCAAACACGAGAGAGCACTGAGAGAGAAAAGGGCGCCAGGTGGAGGGATCCCCATCATAGGCGGGCGGTGCCGGGAGACGTGGCTCATGATTGAAAGCATCCACAGGAGAGGGGGGCAAACAGGGGGGTGCTGGGGACGGGTGCGTTTGCTGCACTTAGTTGGTGAGTAACGTCAGAGTCTCTGTGAGAGTTTGGAGAGTGATTGTTATCTGTTGAATTTCCTGCTGGTGAGTATCCAAGAGAGTTCCTTGACTCTTTAATGCCCCCTTTAGGCGAGTAATCTCTGCTGGGTCCATATTTGGCCAGATTATACTGTCATGGTTTGTAGCTGCCGTGGTAGACTCAAGTGCAGATGAGGAGCAAGAAGTGGTGCTTTTAGACTTGTTATGACAAGGCAGGCTTAAATCCGTCCATAAGTCAGATGAGACCGTTGGATTGGAAACCTGCTTGTGCTGACGCATGTACTCTGAGCTCGAACTGAATGTGGGAGCGGAGCGCCGGCGCGAGCTAACTGAGCTCCGTGTAGCGAGCTGGCGTGTGTGACTTGAGCTTGCATGGAATGCGGAAGCGGAGCGCCGGTGCGAGGTGAATGAGCTCCGTGTAGAGAGCCGGCATGTGTAACTCGAGCTCGGGCAGGCTCGCAGGTGGCGCAGGCGCATAGGAGTTACTCGTGGTCAAGGGACAGGCAGAGGTCGAAGCCGGAGAGTAGGGGAAAGGTCCATGATCCAGGCTCGTGGTCGAGAAACAGTTCCAAAAGTCAGTACCAGGGAGGTCCGTGATGGCGAGTAATCCGTGACGTGGGACGAAGACGTGGTCATAGAAACAAAGCGAGGTCGGAAACAAGAAGGCAAGACGAGACAGAACGCTGGAATATTGGACATGGTCAGTGCACAATAATCTGGCGAGGAAGTGTAGTCTGAGTACGGGTTAAGTAGGCAGGAGAGGTGATTACAGATTGAGTACAGTTGTGCAGAGAGGAGAATGAGGCAGTGGAAAGAAAGCAGTGGAATGGATCATGAAACTGGAGTGTGCAGGTGATTCATGACAGGGCTGTGGCTTGGCGGGTCATGACATTATTAGACTCACTGACAAGTGGTATAAAAGTTTTTGTCAGGGACTTCCGGTTAGAAGCCACATGGAGTAGACGTGTTAATTAGGTGCTCCAACAATTTCGAATTTCTTCACTCCCTTATTTGTCTCTAAATGTTAAATTAAATCTTTAGGCTACAATAACTTGGTACTCTACCCCACGGTTATCTATTTTTCATTTATAATGGCTACTAGGAGTGTTAAGGCCAGTCTGCGCTGTTAGACAAACACTGTGAAGCGTTAGCGGCTGAATTGAAATCCTCCTTTAGTTTACTGGAAAGTAAACTAGACCAAATTCAAGCCCAAGTAGAGGACCATGGACAGCGCTTGCCTTCAGAACTCGCTACGGATGACCTTAGCCAGCGTGTGACTGAGTTTGAAAACATCTGCTCTGGACTTCGGGAAAGCAACTATAAGTTAACAGCAAAAGTCGTACACCTAGAAGGCCGGAGCAGGAGACAAAACCTGCGTGTCCTGGGTCTTGCAGAATGTACTGAAGGTGGACTCCCTACCGAGTTCTTCTCGAAATTTCTGTGCGAGGTGTTTGGGAGTGAAACACTGCCATCCCCGCCTGAGATTGATAGGGCCCACCGTATACCTTCATCCAAACCCGTTTCAGGACAGAGACCTCGGCCGGTCATTCTCCATGTACACCGGTACCTGGTTAAAGACCTTCTGATTCGGGAGGCACGCCAGAGAGTGAAGCTGGAATACCGCGGTCAGCAGATTCGTATCATGGAAGACTACGCTCCGAAGTTTTAAGCCAGCAAGCCGAGTATAGAGAAGTTATGACTGAGTTATACAACCGTGGACTCCAGCCTTCTCTCCTGTATCCTATCTCCAAAGTCAGTATTATGTTAGTTCGGTGTACTTTGTTGTATAGATACACCGTGAAGATAGATATAAATGTTTTACACTTTTGTTTTAAGGCTGATGCTAGGCATTTCAGTATTATTTATGTTCATCTACCTGCATCTTCTCTCAGGGAGAATGAATAGTTCTTTAAACTTTGTGAGCTGGAATGTTAAGGGTTTAAACCATCCGGTCAAGAGGAGGAAGGTGCTCTCACACTGTCGTGCACTAACCTGGGGTGACCAGAAGACGAAGTGATTAGCGGTTAGTCCTTTGTAGCGTGGATGGTAAACCCAAACGTGGAAAAGCGGCGCGAGTAGGCAGGATAACCACGCGAGTTATTCTAAAGACTCTTTCAGTAGGGGATCAAGGGAAAAACACAAATTGAACCCGCGTCCTAGAGACACACACTCAATCAGAAAGTAAACCCAAGAAAAGTGAGTACTCACAGAACGCTGGCATGACATGGGCGAATTCAATGATTGAGCGATGTGATGGGTGAAGTTATGAAGGGTTTGAGTTGGGAAGTATGGAATACCGGATGGATCCGGAGCGCCGCAGGCAGCTGGAGCCGGTAGGTGACCGGGTTGATACGGTGAGTGATGCGGTATGGCCGATGAATCTGGGCAATAGTTTCTTGGATTCGGTATGAAGATGCAGGTTCGGTATGAAGATGCAGGTTCTTTGTAGACAGCCATATTTGTCACCTATATGGTGGGAGTCGATGGCGATGTTGGGTGATGTAGTGGATGTTGGCTCGTCGAATGGCTGCGTTGGCTTGGCTCCATACCCGTCGACACCTACCGTCGACACCTGCGGCCCAACTGTTGGGCCGAAGGTACTGTTCAAACATCAGAGGCTGGAAACCATGGCACACCTCAAATGGACTTAACTTCGTAGCGGTGGACACGTGAAAATTGTGAGAAAGTTCTGCCTAAGCGAGGTAGCGCCCAGGAGCGCTGGCAATCGGCTATGAAACATCTCAGGTAGCACTCCAGTTGTTGGTCCACTCATCTGACCGTTAGTCTGAGGATGATAACCAGATGAGAGACTACAGGTGGAATTGATTAGGCAACAGAAGGCCTTCCAGAACCGGGCAGTGAACTGGGGCCCCCTGCCCGAGACGATGTCCTTGGGGAACCCATGCAGACAGACTATGTGCTCTAATATCAACTCGGCTGTCTGTTTAGCTGACGGGAGCCTGGAAAGGGCCACCAGATGCACAGCTTTGGAGAAACGATATACAATGGTCAATACGATGTTTTTTCCCTCCGAGTCCGGCAGGCCCGTGATGAAGTCGATGGCAATGTGCGTCCAGGGCCGGCGGGGAACAGGAAGCGGTTGGAGTTCCCCGGGTGTTGGTTGGTTCGTGTCCTTGGCCCTGGCGCACAGCTGTTTCAGATTTCGGATTGTAATGAGGATCTGATGATCGGTCCAGACGATAAATGGTTCTCTGGCGCCCTGGAGCCAGTGCTGCCATTCTTCCAATGCCCACTGTATGGCCAGCAGTTCGCGGTGTAGCTTCTGGTCTGGACCTCGTTGGGAGAGAACGGCCCCGGCGCCCACATCCGAGGCGTCCACCCCCACAACAATTGGTTGTTTTGCATCTGGATGAAGGAGAATTGGTGCAGTGGTGAATCGACGGCAGAGTTCGTGGAAGGCGGAGATGGCAGTAGAGTTGAGTGCAAAGTGATGAGATGATGGCCGGGTCAGAGCGGTTAAAGCAATTGTACTGTAGTTCCGGATAAAGCGACGATAGAAGTTCGCAAACCCGAGAAACCGTTGAAGTTGCTTTAGGGTTTTGGGAGGGACCAATGACGCACAACTTCTAGCTTCTGCGGGTCCATGGCCACACCCTGTGGCGAGATGACAAGACCCAGGAACGTGGTGGAGTGCTCGTGAAAAGCACACTTTTCCAATTTACAGTACAATTGGTGGGCGATCAATCTCTTAAGCACCGCTCTGACGTGTTGGATATGTTCTTTAATGGTGCATGAGTAGATGAGTATGTCGTCAAGGTATATGAATACCCACCAGCCTAGCATGTCTCTCAGAATGTCATTAATGAACTGTTGGAAGGCAGCTGGTGCGTTGCAAAGTCCAAATGGTATAACTAGACTCTCGTAATGTCCTGTGGGGGTGATGAAGGCCGCCTTCCACTCATCGTGCTCCAACTTGTAGGCGCTCCGGAGGTCCAACTTTGTAAAAATGGTTGCACCAGAGAGGACGTCCAGGCTGAGTTGGTAAGAGGCAACGGGTGTCGGTTTTTAATCGTTATGTTGTTGAGCCCCTGATAATTGACACATGGACGTAGGTGATGAGAAGGGTTGGATAGTACCGTGACGGAGGGCGGGGGACACATACTCCTCCATCGCCTGCGTCTCGGAGGTGGACAAGGAGTAGAGATGGCCACGGGGAGGGACAGAACCTGGCTGAAGGCGGAAGATGAGGAGGTAGGTAGGTGGCTCGTCTCTTACAGAAGGCTTCAGCCAGGCCCCGATAGGCGGCGGGGATGGCATTAGTGTCGATGTGGGGGCCTCGGACTCCCTAGAGCACGTCCCAGCTGGAGCCCGCAGGCAGAGTTCGGAACAGGTTGGCCCCCACTGTAAGATCCGGTTTTGAGTCCAGGAGATGAGAGGGTCATGTTGCAGGAGCCAAGGGTGGCCGAGGATGATGGGTGAAGATGAGATGAGGTGATTTGGAACTGGATTGGTCAATGATGAGGGTGATGAGTTGAGACTGGGTGGTGATGGGGCTAGAGGAGAGAGGCCGACCATCGACTGATGTGATTCGAACAGTCTGGGATAACACTTCGAACACCACTCCCAATTTTTTGGCATAAGAGGAGTCAATAAAATTAACTGCGGCACTGGAGTCAATGAACGCTGTACTTTTGACCCATTTGTGGCCAAACTGGAGGTGTACCTCAACCGTGAGACGAGAAACGCTGGGTGTCGTGGCAGAGAGATGAAGGGGGGCCTGGCGAACTGCTCCCATCGCTCACCAGGCCTGGGCGTTTCCCAAACACAGAGGACAAATGGATCTGTGGTGCGTGGCTGATCCGCAGTAGGCACAGAGTACCTCTCTGAAGAGTCATTCTCATTCTGCAGCGGTCAGGGACGCGCGTCCTAATTGCATGGGTTCCCCGGCTCCGGTGTCAACCATGGCAGGAGGTGGATATGCGACACGTCCGGGGGTGACAGTGGAGAAGGTGGTTGGTGGTCGTGGTGCTGTGTAGGAGAAGATGGGTGCTGGCAGCAGGGTTCTTGGGGCTGGCTTCAGGCAAGAGAGAAGGCGCTGGTTGATCCGAAGGGCGAGTTGGATCAGCCCCTAAAGGGTGGCAGGGAGCTCTCGCCCGGCAAGTTCGTCCTTAATCCAAGAAGCCAGTCCCTCGTAATATCGTAATAGGATGTCCAGAGCGCGGCGTCTCCCCAGGAGGTTTGCACAGCCAAGGTACGGAAGTCTGCAGTGTAACTGCTCATGGACGATCCTCCCTGCCGCAGGTGGTACAGCTTTGTGTCGGTCTGCACCTCGCCCGCAGGGTGTTCAAAGATGAGTTTGAGCTGTCGGGTCAATTCATTATAGGAATGGGCGGTGTCTGAGTCAGAACGAAGGACTACCGTAGCCCACTCTGCTGCCTGCCCAGATAGCAACGATACGAGGAGAACAATGAGCAACCAATCGGTGGAGTATTTGATTGAATTAAACTCAAACACCAGATCTAATGCAGTTAGAAAGACACTACACTTCCCATCCGTGCCATCCCATTTGTCTGGTAGAGAAAGAAAAACATCAGAAGGTGGGGGGGGGGGGATGGGATGAGAATGTTCTACCCTCAATTATATCTGAAGACCAGACCGGTTTTGTCAAAAACCACAATTCTTACTTTAACATACAACGCCTTATGGATATCCTGTATACACCATCAGAGGGGATCCCTGAGCGTGTCCTTTCTTTGGTTGCTGAAAATAGAAAGAAAATCTATTTTGGTCCAAGTTTTATCACTTGGGTTAAATTATTATATTCAAGTCCTATTGCCTCAGTTCTGACAAATGCTCAGCAGTCTCAACCATTCAGCCTTCAGCGGGGTACTTGTCAGGGGTGTCCTCTTAGCCCATTACTCTTTTTTTTGTCTAATAAGTTTTATTGAGAAACCAAAATTTTTAAGATTAATTTACAATCTCACATCCTTTGTTTCTATTACATGTACAAAGAATACAATTAAAGTGGAAAAGAAATATAGTAAAAACAGAACGGAATAAATCAAAGACCCACATCACAAACCATCCCTTACACAACCTGTTTACATTAGTTTGTAAAGTATGATGAAAAAAAAATACTAATACATGAAATCATGCATTAATGCCAGATGCCAGATTTTGTCAAACTGCTCAAAGTTGCCCTTCAAACAGTACCTAATTCGTTCCAAATGTAAAGTAGAAATCATCTCTCCAAGCAATAGCTTACACGTAGGAGCCTCTTTTTTCTTAACAGTATAACAGTATTAACTTCTTGGCTGTAATTAAACTGTATGTATGCAGTTTGTGTTGTGCTCCTGATAATGAATGCATACCTTCGGAAAATCCCAGGATCCGGCTGCAATTGCACCTTAAAAATCTCTGAGAGCACATCAAAAATTCCAATCCAATAACTCTGAATTTTTGACCAAAAAATAAAACTATGGGACAAATCAGCATCCACTAAATTATATTTGTCACAAATAGGTGAAACATTTTGGAAAATTCTATGTAATTTCTTTTTTGAATAATGTAATCTATGAATAACTTTAAACTGAATAGGGCAGTGTCTAGAATTGATAGAATGTTTGTTAATATCCTTTAAACACCTCTGCCACATTTCCACAGAAATTTCCACTCATAGTTCTTTCTCCCATTCTTCCTTAAGAAAACTTGTAGAGGGGGAAGTACAGGATTGAAGCAAATCATAAATTATCGGTAATGCTTTTTTTTTACTTCTTTTACACTGAGCAAGACACTTATCAATAACTGAGGATGATGTATTAACTAATGAGGGTATATGAGCATGTATATAATTCCCAATCTGTAGAAATCTAAAAAAAAAAAAAAAATGACTCTGGGGAAATTTTTATTTCTGTTGCAGTTGACTAAAAGATGGCAGAGCCCCAACAATGAAAAGGTCTCCTATACTATGTATACCCATTTCTTGCCATTGCACAAAGGCCCTATCCAATTTTGATGGGTTAAATGATGGATTCTTAGCTATAGGAGTTAGAAATGAAAGGGACTTTATTTTGATGTGTTCTTTTATCTGTTTCCATTGAAGGTAGAATTATCCAGTGTTACAGGGGTAGAATTACTGCTCCCGGATTGTATGGATAACACTGATCACGAATTATTTGGAGCCAAAATGGTGGAGCATCATGATCATCCAACCACATTGAAATTTGAAAGCCCAGTAATAAAGACGCAAGTCTGGAAGTGCCAAACCTCCCTCTTGTTTAGGTTTAGAGAGATGTGCCTTTTTAACTCTATGATTTTTATATCCCCACAAGAACGGAAGAATGATTGAATCTAATTGCTTAAAAAATGATTTAGGTAGAAAAACTGGAATATTCTGGAATAAATACAGTACCTGTGGTAAGAATACCATTTTAATTGCATTTATTCTCCCAAACAGAGAAATTGGGAGTGCTCTCCAAAATTGTATATTAGCTTGCAGTTTGGAAATTAAAGGAGTAAAGTTGGCCTTTAAGAGCGCAGAATATTTATTAGTAACTACAATTCCATTCATTCATTCATTCATTTTCTATACCGCTTAATCCTGTGTTCGCGGGGGACCTGGAGCCTATCCCAGGAGACTTCGGGCACTAGGCGGGGTACACCCTGGACAGGGTGCCAATCCATCGCAGGGCCCACACACATACACACACTCACACACCCAATCACACACTACGGGCAATTTAGGAATGCCAATTAGCCTAATCTGCATGTCTTTGGACTGTGGAAAGAAACCGGAGTACCCGGAGGAAACCCACCAAGCACGGGGAGAACATGCAAACTCCATGCACACAGAGACGGGAATCGAGCCTGGACGGGGAATCGAACCCAGACCCTGGAGGTGCAAGGCGACAGTGCTAACCACTACACACTACAATTCCAAGATAAGTAAATCTTTCCATGAAAACTTTAAATGGAGAAGATTGTATCGAAAACAGATCTTTTAGTCCAATGGGCATTAGCTCACTTTTATTTAAATTAACTTTAAACCCTGAAAACATCCCAAAGGAATTAATAATATCCAATATAACTGGCAGACTTACATGGGGTTTAGTAATATATAGCAGGATATCATCTGCATATAGAGATATTTTACTGACTGTATTTAAAGTGTTAAAGCCATGAATAGAAGGATCAGAGCGAATGCATTCAGCCAGGGGTTCCACTGTCAGTGCAAATAAAAGATAGTTAATACCTGAGCTGAAGGACTTTTATACAGAATCTTAATCCAATTTATAAAGTTATCACCCACGTCAAATTTTTCTAGTACTGCAAAAAGATAGTGCCATTCGACCCTATCAAATGCTTTTTCGGCATCAAGAGAGATTATTACCAGATTTTCTTGAATAGCTTTGGAATGATACAATATGTTAAAGAGGTGCCTTGTGTTTTGTGACACATTCCTACCAGGGATGAAACCATTCTGATCAGTATGAATTAGACCACTAATTAATCTACCAAGTCTATTTGAAAGAATCTTTGACAGTATTTTTTGATCTACATTAGGGAGAGAGATCAGTCTATATCCTTCAACCTCCTCTGTATTTTTACCTTTTTCTGGAATAACAGTTATAACTGCTTCATTAAACGTTGCTGGTAGTCCAGTCACTAATACCTCCTCAAATGTTCTGAGAAGGTAGGGGGAGAGTATATCATTAAATTTCTTATATAACTCAGAGGGCAAGCCATCCGGGCCTGGAGTTTTACCACTCTTTAAGGAATTAACTGTGCATTTTAACTCTTCCAAATAAATATCCTTATTAAGAGAATCACGCTCATCCTGATTAAGAGAAGGAAGCTTACACTTATTTAGAAACTTGTCCATAGCTTGTAAGTCAATACAAGGGTCAGAAGTGTATAAGTTCGAATAGAATTCCTTGAAGCATTTGTTTATATCTTTAGAAGAAGTACATTGGATTCCAGGTTTTGTCTTATGAATTGTCTTATCATTTTCTAATTTACACAACTGTATTGCAAGTAGTTTATGTGGCTTATCCCCGAATTCAAAATGTTTCTGTTTAATGAAAAGGAAAGATTTACTTCATTTGTCTGAGGCTAATTTATTGTACTCGTATCTTAACTGTAGAATTTTTTTGTAAATTTCTAATGAGGGCTTTTGTGCGTTTTCATTATCTAATTGATGAATTTCTTTCCCTAACTCTAAAAGTTTTGCTTTATACAGTTTATTTCTGGACCCCTGAAAAGATATAACACATCCTCTTTAAAAATGCCTCTGTTTCCCAGAGTAGTCCTGGTGAAACTTCGGGGGTATCATTGTTCTCAAAAAATATTTCCAATTGTATAAGCATGTAATCCTAAAATTTAGGGTCACTGACAAGCCGAGGATCCATTCTCCACACCGGACACGAGGAACGGCTGCAGACAGGAAGACACAGTCAGCACCGGGAACGCGCTCATCATCTCCGAGCACGACGTGAGGAGAGCCTTCAAGAGAGTGAACACCAGGAAAGCAGCAGGACCAGACGGCATCTCAGGTCGTATTCTCAGAGCCTGCGCAGACCAGCTAGCACCTGTGTTCACTGAGATATTCAACATCTCTTTATCTCAGTCGGTGATCCCCACATGCTTCAAAGAGTCCATTATTGTTCCTGTTCCAAAGAAACCACATCCTGCTTCTCTCAATGACTATCGCCCTGTAGCTCTCACCTCAGTAGTGATGAAGTGCTTTGAACGCCTTATCAGAGACTTCATCATTTCTTCACTACCCGACACACTGGACCCACTACAGTTTGCATACCGTCAGAACCGCTCCACAGACGATGCAATCTCTCATCTCCTCCACACATCACTCACTCACCTGGACACTAGGAAAGGGAATTATGTTAAAATGCTCTTCATCGACTACAGCTCTGCTTTTAACACAATAATTCCTTCCACACTCACCACCAAGCTGGAGCACCTGGGACTGAGCTCATCTATATGTCAGTGGATCTCCAATTTTCTGACTGGCAGACCACAGGCAGTAAGGATGGGCGGGCATGTCTCAGCCACACTCACTCTCAGCACTGGAGCCCCCCAGGGTTGTGTTCTGAGCCCCCTGCTGTACTCTTTGTACACCCACGACTGCGTGGCCACTACCAACTCCACCTCCATCATCAAGTTTGCTGACGACACCGTCGTGGTCGGACTGATCACCAACAATGATGAGTCGGACTACCTAGAGGAGATTGGAAATCTGGAGAACTGGTGCCAGAGGAACAATCTCCTCCTGAACGTCAGTAAGACAAAGGAGCTGATAGTGGACTTTAGTACAAAGCAGGAGAGGAACTACCAGACCCCCGTCATCAACAGGAGCCCAGTGGAGAGAGTGGACAGCTTCAGATACCTCGGTGTTCACATCACGCAGGACCTATCATGGTCCTGTCACATCAACACCGTGGTGAAAAAAGCCCGGCAGCGTCTCTACCACCTCAGACGCTTGAGAGACTTTAGACTGCCCTCCAAGGTGCTCAGGAACTTCTACTCCTACACCATAGAGAGCATCCTGACGGGAAACATCACGACCTGGTTCGGGAACAGCACCATGCAGGACAGACGAGCTCTACAGAGGGTGGTGCGATCAGCCGAACGCATCATCCGCACTGAGCTCCCTGACCTGCACTCCATCTACAGCAAGCGGTGCTGGACTAAGGCCAGGAAGATCATGAAGGACCTCAGTCACCCCAGTAATGGACTGTTCTCTTTGTTGCGGTCTGGGAAGAGATTCCGCTCCCTAAAGGCCAACACAGAGAGACTGAGGAGGAGCTTCTTCCCGCAGGCGATAAGGTCTCTCAATCACACCTCCACACAGGACTAATAACATCTTTTAAGCTCACAACACTGACTGGACAATCATGGACACATTCATACACACTTGCACTAAATACTCATACATCTGGACAATTGCACGTCACCTTTCATGCATATTTGCACAACCACGGACACTTTAATACCATATTTCTATATTTTTGCAATATTTTATTATGCCCTTATGCACAGTTAATTTTACAAATTTTACTAGTTAAAATTATTTCTTAGTATTTCCTTTTTATTGATTATTTATTTTACGTACAAGATTTTATTTTCTTATTTTCTTTTTTTTAAGGTCACTGGCGGTCGTATAAAAGCATTTCACTGCATATTATACTGTGTATGATTGTGTATGTGACTAATAAAATTTGAATTTGAATGTAAATTATTAAAGGCAAGTTCAAATGTGACAGGAGCATGATCTGAAATTAGTATGTCATGGATCTTATTATTCATGACATTAGAAATTAATTTATTTTCTACCAAAAAATAATCAATGCGTGTGTATACATTGTGAACTTGTGAATGAAAGGTATAATCTCTCTCAGTGGGATGAAAAAGTCACCATGTATCCACTAAATTAGAGTTATTAATGAATGCATTTAAAAAGTTCCTTGAATTGGACTGGGGGGTTCTCTTAGAAGATGATCTGTCCAAGTATGCATCTAGGACACAGTCCCCCCCACGATTAAGTTAGTTTGAGACATATTAGGAATGAGCTCGAAAACTTTCTTGAAAAAATCTGGGTTGTCATAATTTGGGGCATAAATATTCACTAATGTAATAAGGAAGGAATGTATCTCCCCATATAATATAATGTTTATATGACCCTCTTTGTCTGCTTTCAAGGTTTTAAGTTTGAAAGGCACACCTTTTCGTATTAGGATAGCGACCGCTCGAGCTTTAACCCGAAAAATTGGACTGATATATATTTTCTATCCACCTGCATTTCAACTTATCCTTGGAATCAAATTTCAGATGTGTTTCCTCCATAAAGATTATATCAGCAGACAGTGATTTTAAGTGTGATAGTACTTTACTTCTTTTAACGGGGTGATTTATTCCTTTCACATTCCACGAAGCGAAAACAAGCCCTTGTCTGCTACTTGATGTTACAGCATTACTCTGCATCATTTAGAACCCAATAAATTATCACCACCACACATTTTGCCACATTGACGTGTCTCAAACAGGTCACCAGCCCAAATAACTGCCCCGTCATCTAACCGACAATTAGAACCAGCGGTACGAGACGAAGTAAGCTAAATTGAAAAGTTAAATTGAAAAAAAAAAAAAATCAGAACAGTAATAATATGAATGATAACAAACAAATTTAGGGCGGCACGGTGGTGTAGTGGTTAGCACTGTCGCCTTGCACCTCCAGGGTCCGGGTTCGATTCCCGGCCAGGCTCGATTCCCGTCTCTGTGTGCATAGAGTTTGCATGTTCTCCCCGTGCTTGGTGGGTTTCCTCCGGGTACTCCGGTTTCCTCCCACAGTCCAAAGACATGCAGATTAGGCTAATTGGCGTTCCCAAATTGACCATATTCACAGTGTGTGTGCGCTCTGCGATGGATTGGCACGCTGTCCAGGGTGTACCCTGCCTCGTGCCCCGAGTCTCCTGGGATAGGCTCCAGGTCCCCGCGACCCTAAATACAGGATAAAGAGGTATAGAAGATGAATGAAATGAACAAACAAATCAAGTTTTCTAGAAAACACCTAATATATGTTATTCGTTGACCTTCAAACATTAAATCAACGCAGCTCCGCCATGGAGAGTTTCGGAAGAACATCCCAGAATATATAGAGAAGAAAAGGAACAGGTACCAAATGGTTATGCTTGAAAAAGAAAATGCACTCAATGACTGAGTGATCGCACTTATATCAATTATGCAACATCCTTAGGCCAGTCACTCTGATCCGAAGCAGTTTTCCGCGAACTTAACGGCCTTGTCTGAATCCGTGAAATAATGTTCCTTGCCATTGTACATAACCCTTAATTTTGCTGGGTACTGTAAACCATACTTGACACCAGGTTTGCCCTTCAGCAATTCCCTTGCACGTTTGAAGAGCGCGCATCGTTTTCAACTGCTGGAGAGTAATCGGGGAAGATGTTGATTCATTGCCCTTTGAAAGTAACGTGCTGTATCCAGAGTGTAGTGTAGCTGAAGCACGAAAGCCCTCGGGGGTTCTTCATCTCCAGGGCGGTTTCGCAATGCCCAATGAGCGCGATCAACAAGTGGCAGATTATCTAGCGATAATGATTCCATTAGAAGTTGCGCCATAAAGTCCCTCGGTTTCATCCCGGACTCTGCCCCTTCCTTAATTTGTAGAACACGGATATTTTGTCTCCTACTACGCCCTTCAAGATCCACACATTTGTCTGTTAGCTGGTCCACCACCTGATTCAGTCGGCCTACTTCTTGCTCTAGCTTAGTTACCGCATCCGAAGAAGCGGAAGCGTTAGTCTCCAAGCTTGCCCTTTTGGAAGCATGATCATCCACCGTGATTTTAACCGCCAAAATCGCAGAGCTGGCTTGTTCCGCTGCTTTACGAAGTTTGGCTGGCATGTTTAACTACGAATATTCTAAACCAGCAACTCTGACAAGTCAAATGTAAATCAATAACCTGTTCCTTTCCTAGTAATAAAAGATTATTAACAGACGTTCTAGATGTATTCTATTGGATTCAGTGCAGAGCTGTCAAAGAACGCGTGCTACCTACTCATATTGAAACCGGAAGTCCCAGCCCATTACTCTTTAACTTTGCCATTGAGCCATTAGAAATTGCATTCCGTAGTTGTAGGGATATATCTGGGATTTGGAGGCAGGGAGAAGAACATAAAGTTTCCCTTTATGCAGATGACCTTCTACTTTTTATCAATCAATCAATCAACATTTATTTATATAGCACTTTACAGCAACCTAAGTTGAACCAAAGTGCTTCACAGCACTAGAAATGACGATAAAATAGCAATAGAAATAAAAATACAGGAACAAAATAAAACATATAGTTATAAATAAATAAATGAACAATATAAATTAAAATTATAGTAACAGTAAGATTAATAACAATAATAATAAAAATAAATAAAACACAATGATAAAATTATTAAAAAAAGCATAAAATCATAAAATATTAAAAGCCATTCTAAATACGTGAGTCTTTAGTTGTGCTTTAAACAAAGGGAGGTTCGTAATTTTTGCGTAACTCCGATGGAATGATGTTCCAGAGTTTAGGACAAGCGACTGCAAAGGAGTGATCACCCCATTGTTTGCATCTTGACCGAGGGACCACTAGCAGGTTTTGGTTTGCAGAACGCAAGGCTCTGCTTTGGTGATAAAAGCTTATTGTCTCACACAAGGCCAGACCATTAATTGCATTAAAAACAAACATCAAAAGTTTAAACTGAATCCGGTACTGTACCGGAAGCCAGTGAAAGGAATACAAGATTGGTGTGATGTGATAAATTTTACGATTATTGGTCAGCATACGAGCCGCAGCATTCTGCACAAGTTGCAGATGATGTAGACGAGCTTGAGTGATTCCCACATAAAGTGCGTTGCAGTAATCTAGCCGCGAACTAATAAAAGCATGAATGACTTTCTCCAGGTCACTCCGATTCAGAAAGGGTTTGACCTTTGCAAGGAGGCAAAGATGAAAAAATCCTGCCCTAACAACAGAGTCAATGTGAGTCTGAAAGTTTAAACTGCTGTCTAAAATCACCCCCAAATTTTTGACTGCATGGTTCAAATGAGGAACTGGAGAATCAAGACCAGCAGTGATAAAACTAGAAAAATTTGGGGTCCCAAACATAATACATTCTGTTTTACTCTCATTCACACAGAGACAATTTTGTGACAGCCAGAAGTTTATGTCATACAGACAACTGTGGATTGGTTTACTGTAAGTGCTTCAGAAGAATTTGGAACAACTGGCAGATAGATTTGTAAATCATCTGCATATGATGAAAAGAAACATTGTGCTTTGAAATGATCGACCCTAATGGCAGCATGTACAAGGAAAATAAAACAGGGCCCAAAATGGAACCTTGTGGAACACCAGAGGTCAAAGGGGCTGAGGAGCCTTTTATATAAAATCCAATTTCCTCCCTGCCACCTGTGCTGTCATTGCTCAGTCTCCTGAGCTATTTTAGCTATTTTTCATTATATAAATTTAGCTATTTTTCAGGATATAAATTGAATTTGCACAAAAGCGAAGTTTATCTGCTAAGTAATACAGCACTAACAACTGGTATGCACAATTTTCCTTTCAACATAGTGAAAAATCTGTTTACCTATCTTGGTATTACAATTACAAGGAAACATAAACACCTTTTTAAAGAAAGTTTAATTAGGTTGTTGGACCAAACAAAAGTTTTTGTCAGGTGTTAAGAAATACTTTATAGTTAGAATGCTTTCAAAATATGAATTTTAGTTGTTTATTTTATCACTTTACAAAATGCAAAGTGAGTGAACAAAGAAATTTTTTTTATCAAATCTATTTCTACCATTTGTTTTTAAACCAGTATCAATTGCAAACTTAAACATAAAGTCAGGGATTTTATAGGATCAGAGTGAGGTGTATTTCATATGCAAGTTGAAATATAGTCATTAACTGTAACGGAAACACCTGTGTAGGAGGCTTAAAACTGTGTGAGGAACAGCCAAACTCTGCTACTAAGCAGAGGTGTCAAGTAACGAAGTACAAATACTTCGTTACCTTACTTAAGTAGAAATTTTGGGTATCTATACTTTACTGGAGTAATTATTTTTCAGCCGACTTTTTACTTCTACTCCTTAAATTTTTAAGCAATTATCTGTACTTTCTACTCCTTACTTTTTAAAAATAGCTTCGTTACTCTATTTTTATGATCAGAACGCGCAACCCCCCCGGTCGCATGATAAGAACGCGCACAACGGCCGCCCCCCCGTCACATGATCAGAACGCGCACAACACCCCCCCCCATCACATGATCAGAACGCGCACAACGCCCCCCCCCCCTCGTCACATGATCAGAAAGCGAGACCTTAATGCTTTTGTCGCCCCTCACGGTACTTTTTACTTTTATACTTTAAGTAGTTTTGAAACCAGTACTTTTAAACTTTTACTTAAGTAATAAGCTTGGGTTGATACTTCAACTTCTAAAGAAGTATTTTTGAACCCTAGTATCTATACTTCTACTCAAGTAATGAATGTGAATACTTTTGAAACCACTGCTACTAAGGTATGGTTATGGAAGACAGCTTCATGTCACAGGTCATACACCATGGGAAGATTGAGCACAGAAACAAGATATAAGGTAGTTATATTGCATCAGCAAGCGGACTGGGACTGTTCAATCTATTTTGTAGCCGCACAAAGAAAAATGTTGAGGACCATAGATGCTGTGGTCAACCAAGGAAACTTAATGCTGCAGATGAAAAACACATCATACTTACAGTACTTCTCTTCAACACAGGATGATGTCCATCAGAAAAGAACTGGACAGGAATTGTTTTCATGGAAGTAATGTAGTCCAAAATCGAAACCTCTGATGACGAAACTATGCGTGAAAATATAGTAACTGGGAAAAAATGGCAGTAGGTGCTCTGGACTGATGAGTCAAAATGACAAATATTTGTCTGCAGCAGGAGGCAGGATGATTGCCAAAGGGCTGGACAGCAGTACAATAATGTGTGTCTACAGGCAACAGTGAGGCTTGGTGGAAATTCCTTGCAAGTTTGGGGCTGCAGTTCTTCTTGGTGACCTTAGTGCTGAGAAATACAGGCAGTACCATTAGGCATCTGTTTGGCCTCAAATTTATTTTGCAGCAACAACCCCAAACATACAGGTAATATCATAAAAGAATATCTTAAGCTGGGAGAAGAACAAGTCCTGTATTACATGAAGAGACATACTGTAAGGATTTGAAGCAGCCTACAGCCACCGGAAATATGTGGTTAGTTCTCAAAAGCTGTGTGAACTGCATGGTGTTATGCAAGCGTTTTGGATAGCTCTTATACTGATTTCATTTGGCTGTCTCTCACTTTCTTTCTCGTATGTATGTATGTATATATATATATATATATATATATATATATATATATATATATATATATATATATATATATAGAGGTGTTCTTACCTGGCACCCCAGAGCTGCTCTCAAGAAGCTGAGTACTGTAGGAGAGGTGGGAGCAGCACCTGTTATAACCATGCGAAGTCTTCCACCTACATTGGCCTGTAGAGCAAATAAACTCTGATTAGTCGCAATATCACATACAAGTATCTACTCAATCTCTTATGCCTGGACATGCTGCTTAATTAAATTTGTAGGATTAACAAAAGCTCTGGATATTAGAAAGCCGGCTTTAACCTCATGACAACACATACCTGAATTTTGCTGAAGAAGATCTTATCCCAAATACTGTCATTGCGAATGATCCCGCTGCTGACCTCTTTTGATTTTTTATTTGCAGCAAAATTCAGAAGCCAACGCTTCACAGGTGTATTGGCCTGAGAGAAGATCTGAACAACAATAACCAAGAAGCTATCTCAGTTAATATGCTGCATATGTATAGACAAACGTTTAATGCAATTAATAAATACAAATATTTCAAAAGAGCAGTTCCTGGTGGGGAACACAGAAGTTGCCAAAAGTATTGAGAAAAACCTTATAAGCCATATACAGTTCATGCTGATTTGTTAGCATGTGGAGCAGTGAAGGCCCAAGTTTGCTTTTGAAACATGAATGGGGGAATCTGCTAAGCTTATACCTGATTCCTATTCCTTTGAATGAAATATCTGATCTCAATTAACAATTTAAATCAACTCCTAGAACGCTACATACCGATAAAAATATTGAATGTTGGATAATTAATACTAATTAAATGCAAAAAATATAATATTTTTTGGCATTTGTTTAACAGTATTGTCTCTACATACCTTTAGAGCTTAGTTTATCAGCTCATATTTGATCAAAATAAATGCGTACATACATGAAAAAAACAAGCGTTTCAGTATATTCCACTAGTAAATTTATAGTTTCTACAGTAAATTTCTAGTGTTAGCTCTTTTTTTTCACAAATGTAAGGCAATATGCCAGTACAATTTAATATAATAGATAATTTATTCAGAGATTGTTAGGAGAAAGTATGTCAATCAGATTATCTGCCCATTACCTGCCCATGACCAAGTCCATCAGAAAACACCCTTAAATATTGTAATGAAAATTCTAGGCTTACACCTTATCCTTAAACACACCCACACGATTTCCTCAATCTTACACACTCACATACAGTGGTGTGAAAAACTATTTGCCCCCCTCCTGATTTCTTATTCTTTTGCATGTTTGTCACACAAATGTTTCTGATCATCAAACACATTTAACTATTAGTCAAAGATAACACAAGTAAACATAAAATGCAGTTTTTAAATGAGGGGTTTTATTATTTAGGGAGAAAAAAAATCCAAACCTACATGGCCCTGTGTGAAAAAGTAATTGCCCCCTGAACCTAATAACTGGTTGGGCCACCCTTAGCAGCAATAACTGCAATCAAGCGTTTGCGATAACTTGCAACGAGTCTTTCACAGCGCTCTGGAGGAATTTTGGCCCACTCATCTTTGCAGAATTGTTGTAATTCAGCTTTATTTGAGGGTTTTCTAGCATGAACCGCCTTTTAAAGGTCATGCCACAACATCTCAATAGGATTCAGGTCAGGACTTTGACTAGGCCACTCCAAAGTCTTCATTTTGTTTTTCTTCAGCCATTCAGAGGTGGATTTGCTGGTGTGTTTTGGGTCATTGTCCTGCTGCAGCACCCAAGATCGCTTCAGCTTGAGTTGACGAACAGATGGCCGGACATTCTCCTTCAGGATTTTTTGGTAGACAGTAGAATTCATGGTTCCATCTATCACAGCAAGCCTTCCAGGTCCTGAAACAGCAAAACAACCCCAGACCATCACACTACCACCACCATAATTTTCTGTTGGTATGATGTTCTTTTTCTGAAATGCTGTGTTACTTTTACGCCAGATGTAACGGGACACGCACCTTCCAAAAAGTTAAACTTTTGTCTCGTCGGTCCACAAGGTATTTTCCCAAAAGTCTTGGCAATGATTGAGATGTTTTTTAGCAAAACTGAGATGAACCTTAATGTTCTTTTAGCTTAAAAGTGGTTTGCGCCTTGGAAATCTGCCATGCAGGCCGTTTTTGCCCAGTCTCTTTCTTATGGTGGAGTCGTGAACACTGACCTTAATTGAGGCAAGTGAGGCCTGCAGTTCTTTAGATGTTGTCCTGGGGTCTTTTGTGGCCTCTCGGATGAGTTGTCTCTGCGCTCTTGGGGTAATTTTGGTCGGCCGGCCACTCCTGGGAAGGTTCACCACTGTTCCATGTTTTTGCCATTTGTGGATAATGGCTCTCACTGTGGTTCGCTGGAGTCCCAAAGCTTTAGAAATGGCTTTATAACCTTTACCAGACTGATAGATCTCAATTACTTTTGTTCTCATTTGTTCCTGAATTTCTTTGGATCTTGGCATGATGTCTAGCTTTTGAGGTGCTTTTGGTCTACTTCTCTGTGTCAGGTAGCTCCTATTTAAGTGATTTCTTGATTGAAACAGGTGTGGTAGTAATCAGGCCTGGGGGTGACTACAGAAATTGAACTCAGGTGTGATAAACCACAGTTAAGTTATTTTTTAACAAGGGGGCAATCAGTTTTTCACACAGGGCCATGTAGATTTGGAGTTTTTTTTTCTCCCTTAATAACATAAACCTTCATTTAAAAACTGCATTTTGTGTTCAATTATGTTATCTTTGACTAATAGTTAACGGTTTTTGATGAGCAGAAACATTTAAGTGTGACAAACATGCAAAAGAATAAGAAATCAGGAAGGGGGCAAATAGTTTTTCACACCACTGTACATATATTTTCCTTATTCGTACAACCACATACACACCTTTCCCTCAATCTTACACACTCACACACATATCGTTCCCTTATCGCCCCTCCCCCCTCGGTTTTGGAGACTCTCTCTATCTCTCACTCACTCTCTCTCTCTCTCTCTAACACACACAGACACACACACACACACACACACCTTTCCCACACCCTTACAGTACATGCTCACGCATATCTTTTCCTTATTACTACACATTGATTACACATGCACACTCATTCACTCACTCCCTTACACACACACACACACACATACATCACACTCTTATCTCATCATCATACATGTTCTTTGCACTTTTTCATACACACATCAACATTAATCTTGTCTCACACTGGAACTCTTCTAACACAATGCCATTCTTACTTTTACTCCGTCTTTCAGTGGCACACTTTTTTTCTCCTACCTTACATAATGTTTGGCCAGATTTTTTAAGTTTTGTTTTTGACACCTGTTAAATGCAAAGCTTGGACAAAAAAAATTGCATTCTAATGAAATTATTTTCAGTCTAATATTTTGTTTGATCATCTTTAGCTTTGATTATGGCACGCCATAGTATGGTTTCAACCAACTTATGCAGTGTCACATTTACAGTGGTGTGAAAAACTATTTGCCCCCCTCCTGATTTCTTATTCTTTTGCTTGTTTGTCACACAAAATGTTTCTGATCATCAAAAACCATTAACTATTAGTCAAAGATAACATAATTGAACACAAAATGCAGTTTTTAAATGAAGGTTTAGGTTATTAAGGGAGAAAAAAAACTCCAAATCTACATGCCCTGTGTGAAAAAGTGATTGCCCCCCTTGTTAAAAAATAACTTAACTGTGGTTTATCACACCTGAGTTCAATTTCTGTAGTCACCCCCAGGCCTGATTACTGCCACACCTGTTTCAATCAAGAAATCACTTAAATAGGAGCTACCTGACACAGAGAAGTAGACCAAAAGCACCTCAAAAGCTAGACATCATGCCAAGATCCAAAGAAATTCAGGAACAAATGAGAACAAAAGTCATTGAGATCTATCAGTCTGGTAAAGGTTATAAAGCCATTTCTAAAGCTTTGGGACTCCAGCGAACCACAGTGAGAGCCATTATCCACAAATGGCAAAAACATGGAACAGTGTTGAACCTTCCCAGGAGTGGCCGGCCGACCAAAATTACCCCAAGAGCGCAGAGATAACTCATCCGAGAGGCCACAAAAGACCCCAGGACAACATCTAAAGAACTGCAGGCCTCACTTGCCTCAATTAAGGTCAGTGTTCACGACTCCATCATAAGAAAGAGACTGGGCAAAAACAGCCTGCATGGCAGATTTCCAAGGCGCAAACCACTTTTAAGCAAAAAGAACATTAAGGCTCGTCTCAATTTTGCTAAAAAACATCTCAATGATTGCCAAGACTTTTGGGAAAATACCTTGTGGACCGACGAGACAAAAGTTGAACTTTTTGGAAGGTGCGTGTCCCGTTACATCTGGCGTAAAAGTAACACAGCATTTCAGAAAAAGAACATCATACCAACAGTAAAATATGGTGGTGGTAGTGTGATGGTCTGGGGTTGTTTTGCTGCTTCAGGACCTGGAAGGCTTGCTTTGATAGATGGAACCATGAATTCTACTGTTTACCAAAAAATCCTGAAGGAGAATGTCCAGCCATCTGTTCGTCAACTCAAGCTGCAGCGATCTTGGGTTCTGCAGCAGGACAATGACCCAAAACACACCAGCAAATCCACCTCTGAATGGCTGAAGAAAAACAAAATGAAGACTTTGGAGTGGCCTAGTCAAAGTCCTGACCTGAATCCTATTGAGATGTTGTGGCATGACCTTAAAAAGGCGGTTCATGCTAGAAAACCCTCAAATAAAGCTGAATTACAACAATTCTGCAAAGATGAGTGGGCCAAAATTCCTCCAGAGCGCTGTAGAAGACTTGTTGCAAGTTATCGCAAACGCTTGATTGCAGTTATTGCTGCTAAGGGTGGCCCAACCAGTTATTAGGTTCAGGGGGCAATTACTTTTTCACACAGGGCCATGTAGGTTTGGATTTTTTTTCTCCCTAAATAATAAAACCCCTCATTTAAAAACTGCATTTTGTGTTTACTTGTGTTATCTTTGACTAATAGTTAAATGTGTTTGATGATCTGAAACATTTTGTGTGACAAACATGCAAAAGAATAAGAAATCAGGAGGGGGGCAAATAGTTTTTCACACCACTGTATTTTAGTACGTCAGAGCTACGATTGAACTGCCTGCTTCACATCTAAAATGATGGCCTTCCAGGAACTCCTTTATGGCCCAAATATGTGGAAGTGGCTTGTATCGAAGTCAGGGCCTGTATTTACTAAGTGTCTCAGAATCACTCATAGGAAACGTGCTCAAAGTTCATTCACGACTGAAAATAGTCCTACCTCAGAATAGGACATAAGTTATTTATAACTGAAGCTTCCTATTCATACTTTTGCCAAGGAGTAGGACTGCGCCAAGGAAAGCGTGTGACATAACATTTTTGAGAAAACAAACGGTGGAAAAGAAAAATGGTTAAATCAGCAGCAGTTGAAAGGTTTATTCACACACAGACAAAGCATTTAGGTGCGTGACGTTATCCTAATCACACTGCTGCAATCACAATTGATTAACGCCGCTATAACAGATCTGTATAGGTCTGTCATCTGATCAAAATGATTTTGAAAATAAAGCGGAACTGGAAAGAGGATGAGAGGAGGAAGTAAAAGGAAATTAATAAAGTAAAATTCTGCCTTTACTTCTAAAGGAAAAAATTATCAGAGACAATTTGCGAAAGCAATTTGTACAATGCCTGTCAGTTTGTCCCATGTACTCCTGATGGGTGTTAAACATGGGGAGATTCCGCATTAATGAAGTGATGTAGTATATAAAATATAAAGTGTTCCAAATTATTACGCAAATGATATCTTTCTCTGATTTTCATAATTAGTCAATGCAAATGAATTTTCAAGTCATCAACCATTAGGGTATAATTCAAATTTTATTGAACAAACCTCCTAATGATAATATTAAAAAAATATATATAAAATATATATATAAAAAAAATTAAAAAATAAAAACGCACTGTTCCAAATTATTATGCACAACAGAGTTAAAAAGTTTCATAGGTTGTAAAGAACTGAAAATAGGCTTTTGTTGAATTTGCAGCATTATGAGGTCATATTTACTGAAATCAAAAGCTACAGTATTTAAATCAAAAACATCCTAACAGGGCATGTTACATCTTAACATAGAACCCCTTCTCTGATATTCAATTCAATTCAATTCAATTCAATTTTATTTGTATAGCGCTTTTAACAATTGTCATTGTCTCAAAGCAGCTTTACACAATCAAAAGAATTATTTAAGTTTGTATGGAATGTGAATGTGTATGAATCAAAATGGTCAGATAGTCTCTGGTGAGAACCGTCTTTGAGGTAGGGAGAATCATCCCCAGACACCAGACGCATCCCAAAGAGACACATGTGACGAGACAATCATGGACACATTCATACACCCTTGCACTAAATATTTATACATCTGGGCCCGGTTTCTCGATAACGCACACTATTCGCGCGCTAAGAAGACTCTTAAGATATATCTTACGTTAAGTGATAACTTTTCTAAGTGTATTTCTCGAACTGTCCCTTAGGAGTCTTCTTAAGTCGCTGCCTCTTACGTCCGACGTTACAAGGCGCTGTCTACAGTGAAGGTCCTGAATTAGCTGACATCGGTTGCTCAGGAATCGATTTTTCACTCCTTTTTCGTGACAGTGTTAAGAAAGACGGCTCTTTCTATGCAAATTAAACATTGAACTAAATTATTTTAATAGCGTTTACTTTGACATCGGTTAACTTATCAATAACATGCCATAATAGTCAAATATATAAATTAAATCTCCAAACTGTCGCTAATATTTTCATGTAACCTGTGGCGGTGAAATGAACCAGTTATCCAATCATAGTTGATGGACAAACAGCTGATAACACTCTTCACCAGCTTCAGAAACAATGTGAAGTATGTCAGTTGTTGGGGTTGTATAGCACACTTATGGAATGAATACGATGAGATAACAGAGTGGAGGTTTAATAACCCTATCTCACCTACGCGGTTTCGCGCAGGGGCCGTAAGTGCAGTTCATCATGATTCAGCGCGAGTTTTGGTGTCATGGTTACGTTTCCATTTTACCACGCAGAAAAAATTCTTCATGTTTAACATGAGGAAGCTCGCGGACCTTGTAGATCTTTGTGGACCGTTGGGCGCCGGTCACTCGAGGCGGATCACGGTGCCTAATACCCCTCTCTCACCTGTGCGGCCTGACTCATCTCCGTGAGCTGCCGCAATTGCCCGCGACGTTCCTTTAACGTTCCGCGAAGTTCTGCAAGGTCTGCAAGCTTCCGCGAGGACCAGCAAAAAAATTAAATGTTTAATTTTGCACGCGGAAAGATGGAAACGTAATCACAGCGCAAAAACTCGGGGTGAATCATGATGAACCCTGCTTACGGCCACAGCGCGAGACCGCGCAGGTGAGATAGGGGTATAACACCGCATCCCACAGCGAGTCAAACCGCATAAGTGAATACTGTAGGGGTATTAAGCATTACAATCACTCAGAAAAATTAATGGATGCGGATTATTTAAATTAATGGAACTCCCAAGGTTATTTTCTCATTTAACTAAATCAAATTTCATAAAAATAAAACGTGTCCATAAAGAAAAGTCCATAAGGTTATGGATAATGGCTGATGATCAATGAAACCTATTTTAAACAAAAGGCAGAGAGCAGCTGCACTGTTAAAAATCTGACCTAGGGTTTACTCAAAAAAATTATGGCAACAAAGTGACACCTAATATATTTAAGTAAATTTTACTACTATAATAATGAGCAAGAAACATAGAATTAATTATTTAAATGTAAGACAATATATATATTTAATTGTAAATTAAATCAAGTCTTTTATTGTGTTGGATTTAATATTAACTGTCAAAAATATAATGTATTCAGCATAAATATTTTAAGCTGAATTAAATCATTTTAAGGAAAACAGTTTTACGTTTACTAAAAAAATGTGTTCCATTCAAAGAATATCTGAGAGAAATCTGGAAGAGATTTATTTTTACTGAATATTTGAGAGAAATTGAGAAGAGAAAAGAGAGAAAAGTCACTCTATTAGTTCTGATATCAAATAAAATAAGATTCTTCAACAGGTCTACAGTATATTCCATCATTAATATGACTTTGATAATGTGCCATAATGTGTTTGCATACACCGCTGATTTATAAAGACTGCTGCTCAGTGGCGGCGACTAGCGTCTTGAGCTGAAACTATGCTAAGAATGAGTTAAGGTTGGTCCAGACCAACCTTACGAACGTGTGACTTACTGTAGCTAAGAGATACTTAGCGTAAGAAAGTTTCGGGAAATGCGCCATAACGTTAAGAGAGAGGTTAAGGTACAACTTAAGAACTACTTAGCGATAAGAAGCTTTCGAGAAACCGGGCCCTGGACAATTGCACGTCACTTTCATTAGTCACCTTTCATGCATATTTGCACAACCATTGTCACTGTAAATTATATATATATATATATATATATATATATATATATATATATATATATATATACACTCCCCCCCTATATTTCTATATTTTGCAATATTTTATTACGCCCTTATTTGTACAGTTTATTTTACTAGTTAAATTAATTTCTTTAGTATTTCCTTTTATTGATGTTTATTTTACGTATAATCTTTTATTTTCTTTCTAAGGTCACTGGCGGTCGTGTAAGCATTTCACTGCATATTGTACTGTGTATGACTGTGTATGTGACAAATAAAATTTTAATTTGAAAATTTGAATTTGAGTTCTCCAAGCAGAAGCGGGGCACCAGGATGGGTCAGACAGGTCCGGAGGGCAGAGGGAGTCTGGATTACTGGCAGCTCAGGAACGACATGTGTAGCTCGACAGAGAGAGAGAAAGAGTGAAAGGGGGAGACGGGGAGAGAGGGAAGAGAAAGAGGTGTATAAAGAGCAGAGGAGGAGAGATGGCAGTTAGGTATGGTCACAGTCACATAATGTATAATGTGAATGTATATTTATTATTTACTGTAGAGTGCATGCAGGGACTCCGGCAGGACTAACTATTACAGCATAACTAAAAGGGAGAGGCAGAAGGAAACACAAACATGAGGGTTCCCTGAGATGTAAAGCAAACAATCACCTCACCGTCAACAAACCTGAGTGATCAATGAGAGTGAGGAAGACAGCATCTAAACATACCAGTTCACCGTAATACTCTACGTCCATGAGTCCCCCAGATCTGCTCCTTTACCTAAGGCAAATCTATTTATAAAAATGCTTGGCTAAATAAATAGGTTTTTAGCCTAGACTTAAACACTGAGACTGTGTCTGAGTCTCGAACACTATTTGGATTATTTTTTATGTCAAGAGTAGTATTTTAAAGTCAATGCGAAATTTCACAGGGAGCCAATGCAGTAAAGATAAGATAGGGGTGATGTGCTCATATCTTCTGGTTCTAGTGAGGACTCTCGCTGCTGCATTCTGGAGTAACTGAAGCTTGTTTATGCACCTAGCTGAACAACCAGACAGCAAACAAGGCATTACAATAGTCCTAGAGGTGATAAAAGCATGAACTAGTTTTTCTGCATCGTTTAGCGACAATATATTTCTTATCTTGGCAATATTTCTGAGGTGAAAGAATGCTATGCTGGTAATATTATCTACATGAGCTTCAAATGAAAGGCTGGAATCTATAATCACTCCGAGGTCTTTTACTGTTGGGGAGTAAAGTGTTCTAGGTTCCGATCTGACATGGCTAGATTAACATCTGCATCAATTACATTGTTCAATTCTTGTGCCTTATATTTACAATTATATTATTAAAAAAGTTCATGAAGTCCTCACTATTGCATGATGTTGTTGTGGAGATTTCCGCAGTGTTCTTATTTCTGGTTAATTTGGCTATGGTATTAAATAAAAATCTAGTACTATTTTTGTTATTTTCTGTAAGAGTGGAGAGATAAGTTGATCTAGCTACACTAAGAGCTTCCCTATAGTTCAGGATGCTCTCTTTCCATCCTATTTGAAATACTAACAATTTAGTTTGACGCCATTTACGTTCTAATTTCCGAGCGGTCTGTTTTAAAGTGCGCGTGTGGTCGTTATTATAACGGTTAACCCCTAGAGGGCGCCATACGCCCGTTTAGGTTTTGTTTTGTAGTTTTTGTTATGTTAGCTTATGCTTCAGTTCACAGTCTGCAACTCGGTCAGGTGACGTAAGAAGCTCACCTGAACCGAGGAAAGCTAATTATGTTTGATTATGTTTAGTTATAAATAGCCTGGCTGAACTTCAGTCAGGCGTCTAGCTTTTGTTGTTGTTCATGTTTAGTTTGTGTTTGGTGTTATGCCCTTTTATTTAAATAAAAAGACTTTATTGAACCGTCAGCTCGCCTCTGAAAGGTTCGTGACAGTTATACCAGGGAGCAAGTTTCTTATCTCTAATAATTTTTCTTTTAACTGGAGCTACATTATCTAAAGTATAACGAAATGTCTCTAAATATTCAGTCACCTGATCGAGTTCTGTGGGGTCAGACGGTGACCTAATCGAAGGTAAACTTAAGTAAAGTAAACTCTGGGAGATTACTGATAAAACTCTGTGTGGTAGTTGACGTGAATGTACGTTTAATACGGCGCTGTGCGTTCACTGTGACACACTTGAATTGAGACAAGATAGTGATCTGAGATAACTTCAGACAGTGGGATTATGAATTAATTTCTTATACAGTACTTAATCCGAAGAATATTATTATATGATTGTAGTGTCATCTGCAAATTTCAGGAGCTTGACAGTGGGGTCTGTGGAGGTGCAGTCGTTGGTGTAGATGGAGAAGAGCAGTGGGGAGAGAACGCATCCCTGAGGGGCTCCAGTATTGGTGGTGTGACTGTTGGACATGAATTTTCCCAGTTTCACTAGCTGCTGCCTGTCTGTCAGAAAGCTGGTGATCCAGTGACAGATAGAGCTAGGAACAGAGAGCTGGTTTAATTTGGTCTGAAGCAGTGCTGGGATGATCGTATTAAAAGCTGATGAAAAGTCTATAAACAAGACCCTTGCATAAGCCCCTGGTTTGTCCAGATGTTGAAGGATGAAGTGCAGTCCCATATTAACTGCATCATCAACAGACCTGTTTGCTTTATAAGCAAACTGCAGGGGTTCCAGTAAGGGTCCTGTGATGTCCCTCAGATAGGCTAACACCAGTCTTTCAAATGACTTCATGACCACAGATGTTAGGGCGACTGGTCTGTAGTCATTAAGTCCTGTGATTTTAGTTTTTTTTTGGAATGGGGATGATTGTGGAACGTTTAAAGCACAAAGGCACTTCACATTGCTCCAGTGATCTGTTGAAGATCTGTGTGAAAATGGGCGCCAGCTGGTCAGCACAGGATTTCAGACAGGCTGGTGTCACGCCGTCTGGGCCTGGAGCTTTCCTTCTCTTTTGTTTCAGAAAGATCTGGCGAACATCCTTTTCACAGACCTGGAGTGCAGGGGGGGAAGAGAGGGTGGTTGTCAGAGGTGATAATGGTGGTGTAGAAAGAGGGTTAGGACAGGAGTGTGGTGTGAGACTGGGAGTTTCAAATCTACAATAGAACTCATTCAGGTCATCAACCAGTTGTTGATTCCCTACAGAGTTGGGGGATGGCGTCTTGTGATGGTTTTCAGGCCTTTCCACACTGAAGCAGGGTCGTTTGCCGAAAACTGATTTTCCAGTTTTTTAGAGTAGCTCCTCTTAGCTGCTCTGATCGCCCTTGTTAGTGTGTTCCTGGCTTGGTTGTACAAGATCCTGTCCCCACTCCTGTAGGCATCCTCTTTGGCCTGACGAAGTTGTCTGAGTTTTGCTGTACACCATGGTTTGTCATTGTTATATGTTAAAAATGTCCTGGTAGGGATGCACATGTCCTCACAGAAACTGATGTAGGATGTTACAGAATCTGTGAGCTCGTCCAGATTGGTGGCAGCAGCTTCAAAAACACTCGAATCAGTGCAGTCAAAACAGGCCTGTAATTCCTGTTCTGCTTCACTGGTCCATCTCTTTACTGTCCTTACTACAGGCTTAGCAGATTTAAGTTTTTGCCTATAGGTTGGGAGAAGATGAACCAGGCAGTGGTCAGAAAGTCCTAAAGCTGCTCTGGGGACAGAGCGATATGCATCCTTTATTGTGGTGTAGCAGTGATCCAAAGTGTTTTTGTCTCTGGTGGGGCATGTAATGTGCTGTTTGTATTTAGGCAGTTCACATTTGAGGTTTGCTTTGTTAAAATCCCCAAGTATAATTATAAGAGAGTCCGGGTGTTGTTGCTCCGTGTCTGTGATCTGAGCAGCCAGCTGTTGCAATGCTGCGTTCACACATGCTTGTGGAGGGATGTACACACTCACAAGAATGAACGAGGTAAACTCGCGCGGCGAATAGAAAGGCTTGCAGTTGATGAAATATGCCTCTAGATCAGGACAGCACATCTTCTTCAATGGTGTCACATTTGTACACCAACTTTCGTTGATGTAAAAGCATGTCCCGCCGCCTCGCGATTTCCCCGTTGATTCGGTGTCGCGATCCGCTCTGAACAGCTGGAAGCCCGGCAGGTGTAGCGCGTTGTCCGGGATGGCTTCATTCAGCCAGGTTTCCATGAAACACAGCGCGGCAGAGTTTGAAAAGTCCTTATTTTTCCTGGAGAGCAGGAAAAGTTCGTCCATTTTGTTGGGTAGAGAGCGGAGATTCGCCAGATGTATACTCGGCAGCGCAGTTCTAAAGCCGCGCTGTCGGAGCTTGACGAGCGCGCTGGCTCTCTTCCCCCGCCTGCGCTTCTTAAAGCATTTAAACAGCGCAGCTGCTCCGCCGGTTACAATGTTCAGTAAAACATTTGAAAAATCTAAAAGTGGTTGAAAATTGTGTGATGTGTCCTGCTGAACGTTCATCCCTGGTATAAGTTATTACGTTTGAGAAACAAAAAACAGGACAAACTAACAAAAACAGTAAGACAAATGGAGAGCTCCACGCTGAGGCAGCCATCCGCGGCGCCATCCTGAGTAATTTAACCAGGAAAGAATAAAAATAAAAATATAAAAATTAAAGTTAAGATAAAATAACTGTACAACAATACACAATATAGTAAATAGAAAATATATGAAGAATATATGAACAGTAAGAGCAGCTGTACGAGTAGGAAAAGAATGGTAATGTCCAGGGTTGTGCAATCCACATGTTTAAAGTGTCTTGTGCAGTGTGAATATGCTTAAAGTGATTTATTTAAAGTGACTTGAGATAGTGATTGAGTGGTTTGATGACCACGAAGTGTAGTTGTGCAGTGGTCACTAGTGTAAACGAATGTCCAGAATGTCCAGAGTGTGTGTTGTGTGGTGGTGTGATTGAGAGTCTGTATCGCCTGCGGGAAGAAGCTCCTCCTCAGTCTCTCTGTGTTGGCCTTCAGGGAGCGGAATCGCTTTCCTGACCTCAACAGAGAGAACAGTCCATTGTTGGGATGGCTGAGGTCCTTCACGATCTTCCTGGCCTTGGTCCAGCACCTCCTGCTGTAGATCGAGTGCAGGTCAGGGAGCTCGGTGCGCATGATGCGCTCAGCTGATCGCACCACCCACTGTAGAGCTCGTCTGTCCTGCATGGTGCTGTTCCTGAACCAGGTTGAGATGTTTCCCATCAGGATGCTCTCTATGGTGCAGGAGTAAAAGTTCCTGAGCACCTTGGAGTGCAGTCGGAAGTCTCTCAAGTGCCTGAGGTGGTAGAGACGCTGTCGGGCCTTTTTCACCACGGTGTTGATGTGACAGGACCATGATAGGTCCTGCGTGATGTGAACACCGAGGTATTTGAAGCTGTCCACTCTCTCCACTGGGCTGTCATTGATGATGGGGGTCTGGTAGTTCCTCTCCTGCTTAGTGCTGAGGTCCACTATCAACTCCTTTGTCTTACTGACGTTTAGAAGGAGGTTGTTACTCTGGCACCAGTTCTCCAGAATCCTAATCTCCTTCAGGTAGGCTGTCTCGTTGTTATCAGAGATCAGGCCCACCATGACGGTGTCGTCAGCAAACTTAATGATGGTGGTGGAGCTGGTAGTGGCCACATAGTCATATGTGTACAAAGAGTACAGCAGGGGGCTCAGAACACACCCCTGGGGTACCAGTTCTGTGTGTACCAGGCTGGTGTATGTAGCTGTATCCAGGAGGACTAGCTTCATTTAGAGCTACATACTCGTCCTGTTTAATCCAGGTTTCAGTTAAACAGAGTATATCAAATTCCTGATCTGTGATAATTTCATTAACAATAACTGCTTTTGATGCGAGATCTAATATTTAATATTAGTCTAATATTTAGTCCTAGCTTCAGATCAGAGGTGCCGGCTGCGCATTCAGTGTGATCCGAGTTTGTGGTCTTTATGTTAATTAAATTATTAAAACAGACTTTCTGAGTCTATTTTTGCTTGGCTCAGGGAACAGACAAAGTCTCAATATAGTGAACCCTGAGTGACGACTCTATGCAGCTAGCAGACGGTTGGTTTAGCCTGTCTGTCTGCTATCTGGCCTGGGCTCTGGATTGTCACCGATTAACTAGACCTCTTCTGACCTAACAGGCCAGCTTTGCCCTCAAAGGTCTTCCAATTGTCTATGAAGCCCACCAGAGGTGTAAAGTAACGAAGTACAAATACTTCTTTACCTTACTTAAGTAGAAATTTTGGGTATCTATACTTTACTGGAGTAATTATTTTTCAGCCGATTTTTCTACTCCTTACATTTTTAAGCAATTATCTGTACTTTCTACTCCTTACTTTTTAAAAATAGCCTCGTTACTCTATTTTTATGATCAGAATGCGCAATACTCCCCCCCCCCCCCCCCCCGGTCGCATGATAAGAACGCCCGCCCCAGGTTCAGAGACCATAACCTGCTGTAAGCTATGTCACCTCATCTCATTGGGATGGGACCAGAGTATATTAATTCATTGGACATCGCCTTCGCTAATTTAAACACCTCTGTAAAGTTACCCTTACTAACCTCTGACTGACGAAGGCGTATATCGTTAGCTCCAGCATGTACCACTATCTTAGAGAACCTTTTCTGTCCTAGAGCCCTAAGATTACCTGCTATTTCCGGTGCTCTGGCTCCCGGGATACACCACTGCCGCCCCTAAAGGTCTAGCTAATTTCACGTGCCTCAGTATAGAGTCTCCTATAACCAGAGCTCTTTCAGGTTTCTCAGCGATTGCAGCACTGAGGAGAGCAAACCTGTTGGACACGTGAAGCGCAGAAGAGGCGTGCTCCGGTGGGCTAGCCTTAGCGTTAGCTTTGGCTGAACGAGTATGCTGCCGAGTCGTCACCCACTCGCCCCGCTGTGAGGGCTCGAATGCCGGAGTCGGGGGCTGGTTATCTCCTCCTGTGGCACAGAGACTGTCCGCTACGGGAATAACGCTGCTCTCGGGCTCTCTAACCCTCTCTAAAGTCTGTATGCACTCCTCTAATGCTAATATTTTCTCTGTCAGAGTGCTAACTAACACACACCTATCACAAGTAAAATTATCACTAATGATGGAGGAAGAATGTCTAAACATCCTGCACTCAACACACTGGACAAGCTGAATAGTAGACATGATAACGTACCTGAGTCGGAGTTTAGTTGATTGGAGCTGAATTCCGTTTGTTGTTCTTAGATGAGGAAACTCGCGCATTCTCCAAAAAGCGCAGAAAAAGGTGAAGCCAAATAGTATGAAGATGTAAAAACTAGTACTTAAAAAAAAAAAGCTATGTAATTTAAACGTTGATACAAACGTGAAACTTTCGAGGCAACGATAGAAAAAGGTGATATCACCTTCACAATTCTTGCATTAATTGAACTTTAATTGAACTGAGTTTTTGCACAGTTTCTGCTTGAATTTCTTTGCAGGATGTCAGAACAGCCTCCCAGAGCTGCTGTTTTGATGCGAACAGCCTCCCACCCTCATAGATCTTTTGCTTGAGGATGCTCCATAGGTTCTCAATGGGGTTGAGGTCAGGGGAGGATGGTGGCCACACCATGAGTTTCTCATCATTTATACCCATCGCAGCCAATGACACAGAGGTATTCTTTGCCGCATGAGATGGTGCATTGTCATGCATGAAGATTTTGCTACAAAAGACACGGTTCTTCTTTTTGTACCATGGAAGAAAGTCAAAAACTCTATATACTTTGCCAAGGTCATTTTCACACCTTCAGGGACCCTAAAGGGGCCTACCAGCTCTCTCCCCATGATTCCGACCCAAAACAAGACTCCACCACCTCCTTGTTGACGTCGCAGCCTTGTTGGGACATGGTGGCCATCCACCAACCATCCACTACTCCATCCACCTGGACCATCCAGGGTTGCACAACACTCATCAGTAAACAAGACTAGTCTCCATGTATGTCTAGGCCCACTGCAACCATTTTTGCTTGTGAGCATTGATTAGGGGTGGCCGAATAGTAGGTTAATGCACAACTGCAAGTCTCTGAGGAATCCTACACCTTGAGGTTCGGCGGAACTCCAGAGGCACCAGCAGCTTCAAATACCTGTTTGCTGCTTTGTAATGGTATTTTTTGCAGCTGCTCTCTTAATCCGATGAATTTGTCTGGCAGAAACCTTTATCTGCACGAACCAGTCTGTGCTCTGAATCAGCCACAAATGTCTTTACAATATGATGATCATGCTTAAGTTTTCGTGAAATATCTAATGTTTTCATACCTTGTCCAACAGCATTGCACTATTTGACGCTTTTCTGCAGCAGAGAGATCCTTTTTCTTTCCCATATTGCTTGAAATCTGTGGCCTGCTTAATAATGTGGTACAACCTTCTTCAGTACTTTTCCTTTAATTGGGATTATCTGCCAAAGTAATTATCACACGTGTCTGATCATTTCAGTGATCCAAAGAGCCCTGAGACACAACACCATCCATGAGTTTAATTTAAAAACCAAACATTTAATGTTTATGACACTTACATCCAATTTGCATAATAATTTGGAATGCGGTGTATATATAAATATGACTATTTTAATGTGTGTGCCATGGATCATGTCCACAACTCCATGAATGCAGCTTTTCTTTTGTTGATTTCATCCTGCACGGTGGGAAATGTATGAATTTGCGCATGATCTCCGGTGCTGTAAGACCAACGTTTAATTTATTACTTCTGACACTGTCTGCTCAAAAGTTGTTTCAAAGCTGTTTCAAAGCTGCATCTTCACTTTTACTAAAAACATACAGTATCAGTCACCTGTAGAACAGGATAATGAATGTTCATTAATGTTCATTTTTTATTTCCTCGCTACTCCTAACCAGTTAGGCCACCTCTGGAGCTCTCCAATATTTGGTGGAGATAAGAGTGATTTTGTATTTTAAAAATAAATAAATAGCTCTTACTCCAAGTCCTGAAATGGGGGCCAAAATGGCATCATTCTGTGAATTTTTGGCCACTTAGGAGCAATTTCCTACTCTGAGACGCTTAGTAAATATAGGCCCAGGACTGTACAGGGGATATAACTCCCAGCAATAACTCCCAGTCGTGTTCCTGTAATGTGCAAATGGTGATAGTAAATGATTGTGTGTACAGTTCACAAAGACAGATGCATCACTTTTGGAAGTTGGTAACAATCTATCTGATGATTTTCAAGGATCAGGCGCTCCAATTATTCTGAATGTTTACAGGAACAAAGTGGGCTCTGAACCACCTGTCCTGAAATCATCATTCACAGATGTGTGGCCTTCATTAAAAGGATTTAATATGTTGGACAGTTGTTGACTCAGTATAAGTCATTTATACAATTTCACTTTGGAATTAATACAGTATGTATGTATGTATGTTTGTGTGTGTGTGTGTGTGTGTGTGTGTGTATGTATGTATGTACAGTATGTATGTATGTATGTATGTATGTATGTATGTATGTATGTATCTATCTATCTATCTATCTATCTATCTATCTATCTATCTATCAGCATTGATGAACTGCCTGATTCGTAAGGCATAGCTAACTTTTATTTGACACTAGACTTATTCAGGGGATGCTGGCCGATTCCCCTGACTTTATTATACATATAGATATATACAGACAACAACATCTTTTCATTTAAATTTCTACTGTGCTTGCTGATTATTGTGTTATGTGTGTGTTGATTTGTTTCAGTATTTCTCACCTTATCGTACATGCGGTTGAGGAGCCGAGGCACCACAGGAAAGACAGTGGGGCGGAGGGCCTTCATGTCATCAGAAAGAAGACGGATATCACCCTGAAAAAAGCCAATCCTTCCACCATGACAGTAAACCACTGCCTGAAGACAAACACGTATTAATATAATTTGTAAGTGTCTTCCATTGTCAATTAATAATGTATTTAATGAAAACTATACATAAATATAAACATACCCTTAATATCCACTATATATATAAAATGTAATCATTTGGATTAAAAAAAAAAAAGTTGCAGTTTTTTGAAAAAAAAAAAAATCCAACTGTCCCTCAGGGTAGAAAAACTGTCAGATATCAATTTTTTGGGGACCAGGAAAATAATATATTTGAGAATGAATAAAAAATTTATTTGTCACATACACAGTCATACACAGTACGATATGCAGTGAAATGCTTATACGACTGCCCGTGACCTTAAAAATTAAGGCTTATTAATAAGAAATAAATATGAATAAAAAAAGAAATATAATAGAAAATAAATGTAGCTGGGAAAAAAAAAATTCTGTGCAATATAGAAAAAAATTAATAAAAATTTTTGTCTAAATAAAGAAAAATAACTGGGGGGTGTGCAAATATGCATGAAAGTGCCTTATTAAAGTGACTTGTGTGCAATGATCCAAGAAATGAAATACAGTATCTGACAGTAGAGGTGTCAACAATAATCGATTCGGCGATGCATCACGATGCGGGGCATGAACGATTCAGCATCGATGCGGCAAAGTGCCATAATCGATTATTTGCACTTTACTATGTAACAGGCGGTTGGCTGGTTACGGTCTCCCGGCCGTTGGGGGCGCCGTGGGGGATAATTAGTTAATTTCAATAAAAGAAGAAGAGAGGCTAGGCCTAGGTAACAGCGGCCCTTTTGTCAGCCAGGGCTTGAATGCTTGAAGCTAATGCTAATGCTAATACTAATGCTAAAAGCGATGTATGTTGTGTAAACCCGAGTGCAGGATATCTATGTCCAACGCACATGTGAGTACCTGAGTTTGGCTATTTATTTTGTTGGTGTAATGCCCGCCGTGGCACATATAATTCGTGTATAGTATACATGTACTTTGCTTAGTTTTCATGGACATGCCTCCTGCTATGCAGGAGGGTTTTCTGTTTGTGTTTTCAATGCTCTCCTGCGTCTTGAGGTGTGTCAGCTGTTCCCCCGGTTGAGGGTGCAGCAGCGGCAGTGTTCGTGCGGGGCCGATCCTTCGGTGACCGTCGCGCCGCTCTTAAAGGAGACGTTGCTTGCGGAGGACATCGTGCGCAGGGCAGGACGTTCTCTGGTTCGGTCATTTCGTAAATATGGACTTGTGTTAAAGGAGAGAGGACTCTATATAATCGCTCCCACGGACTGGATGAATGTGGTATGAGTGGCCGGCGTGTGTGATTGGTATGATGTACCACACTATATTAAATGTATATACACTTTGATCATATATTGTCATCTCTGGTGGTCTTTACACACTCCTGAATTCTGTTAGCGGCTAGCTATTGTTTTACATTGATAGTAGCGAGTTTGTTACAACTACTTGAAAAAAGTTTCACAGTAATAAGTGGTTACTGTGTGTTGTTGCACTGAATATTTTTATTCCTGGGTGGTTGTTGTTAAAATAGTGCTACTTATTATTTTAATATTTGCACAGGACTTCAGGAAGTGGCCAGGAATAGAGCTGCTATTTTACTGTGTGTAAAAAAAATATATTTTCTTTCACTGATAAAAAGTTGGCTGTTATTTTATTGCTCTATTTATTTAATTTCAAATGGTTCTTAGGGCTAACCCTAAGCAGAGAGAAGCAAAACATTTCTCATTCAAAGCACTGAAAGCACTGATTTTGATTGTTTTCTTTTTCAGGTTTGAAAATGCCATATCCCATACCCTATACCATTTTATTTAATTACATTTTATTTAATCACATCACCTTCTCCCTCTTCTGTCGGGGGAAGCACAGTGAGCATACTTTGCCCTCCCTGCAGGGTACGCTTATGAACTACTAAAGTCCGAGATATTAGCACGTTGTGGGCTCTCCAGTGCTCGGGCGGCGCTAGAGTTTCACTGCTGGGCATATGATGCACAAATCCCACCCTGCACTCAACTTGACCGCTTATGCCAGATCGCCACCCGCTGGCTCATCATTGTTCCTTAGGATTGAGACCCAACGCCACGAAAAGGGTGCTCTTTCCTGTTCAGAGGATAACATATTTGCGTGTCACAAGGGATTCGATCGTAAGCGGGCACAGCTGTCTCCCGCTTGTGTCAAATCCATTCTCAACACCTTCAAGGAAATCAAGCTAGATCAGAAAGTGACTGTTCAGAGGTGGACCTTTTTGCCTCGCAAGAAACAGCAAAAGTCCCCTTTACTACTCTCTGACTTTTCCAGCTCCCCTGGGTCTGGACACCTTGGGCCATACGTGGCCCAGATTACGCCTTTATGCGTTTTTCCCGATAGCTCTGCTCCCGGGAGTCTTGTCGAGGGTCGTCATCAGGGTTTGCGCCTATTACTGATAGCGCCCCATTGGCCGACCAGAGTGTGGTTGTTTGATCTCTGATCTGAAGCTAGGACTGTTAAATGTTAGATCTCTCGCATCAAAAGCATTTATTGTTAATGAAATTATCACAGATCAGGCGTTTGATATACTCTGTTTAACTGAAACATGGGTTAAACAGCACGAGAATGTAGCTCTAAATGAAGCTAGTCCTCCTGGATACAGCTACATACACCAGCCTCGGTTAACTGGTAGAGGAGGGGCGTCGCAGTTATTTACAATGATAATCTGTCTATCGTACAAAAACACGGACACAAATTTAATTCATTTGAAACAGACCTCCAGGGCCGTATTCTGAATTTCTTAGTGAATTTGCAGATTTCATCTCAAACCTCGTCGTTTCTGTAGACAAAGTGTTAATTTCTGGAGATTTTAATATTCATTTTGAGAATCCAGACCCTCTGAGAACAGCATTTATGTCCATCCTGGACTCAGTAGGCGTAAATCAGTGTGCAGTAGGACCCACTCATAAAGCAGGTCACACTTTAGATTTAATAATATTCTTCAGATTAAGTATAAGAAATGTATTCAAAATTCCAATCTCAGATCACTATCTTGTCTCCATTCAAGTGTGTCAGTGATAATGTACGCACAGCACCGCGCTACCGTATTAAACGTACATTCACATCAACTACCACACAGAGTTTTATCAGTAATCTCCCAGAGTTACCAACTTCGATTAGGTCACCGTCTGACCCCACAGAACTCGATCAGGCGACTGAATATTTAGAGTCGACATTTCGTTGTACCTTAGATAATGTAGCTCCAGCTAAAAGAAAAATTATTAGAGATAAAAAACTCGCTCCCTGGTATAACGATGACACGCGCACTTTAAAACAGACCGCTCGGAAATTAGAGCGTAAATGGCGTCAAACTAAATTGTTAGTATTTCAAATAGCATGGAAAGAGAGCATCCTGAACTATAGGAAAGCTCTTAGTGTAGCTAGATCAACGTATCTCTCCACTCTTATAGAAGAAAATAAAAATAATCCTAGATTTTTATTTATTACCGTAGCCAAATTAACCAGAAATAAGACCACTACAGAAATCTCCACAACAACATCATGCAATAGCGAGGACTTCATGAACTTTTTTAATAATAAAATTGTAAATATCAGGCATAAAATTGAGGCTTTGAAACCGAACAATGTAATTGATACAGATGTTAACCTAGCCATGTCAGATTCAAACCTAGAATACTTTACTCCCCTTGAAGAGAATTAACTAATTTCACTCATCTCTTCTGCAAGTTCATCAACCTGTATATTAGATGCTATACCGACACATTTTCTTAAACAGATAGTACCAGTAATAACAGAACCGCTGTTGAGAATAATTAATTCCTCACTCAGCATTGGTTATGCTCCAAAATCTTTTAAATTAGCAGTTATCAAACCAATAATTAAGAAACCTGACCTCGACCCCTGTCAGCTGTCCAATTACAGGCCAATATCAAACCTCCCCTATATCTCTAAGATTCTGGAAAAGAAAAGAAAATCAGAGCAGCTATGCTCATATATACATAGAAATGGCATACATGAACTGTATCAGTCAGCATTTAGGCCTCATCACAGCACAGAAACAGCACTCGTTAAAGTAGTAAATGACCTCCTATTGGCCTCTGATCAGGGTTGTGTAACTATGCTTGTATTACTCGACCTCAGTGCAGCTTTTGACACCATTGATCATGCTATTCTTCTTTACAGATTAGAAAATGTAGTAGGAATTAAGGGTACAGCCCTCTCCTGGCTCAGATACTATTTGACCGATCGTTATCAGTATGTAGACTTAAATGGTGATTATTCTGCATGTTCTCTAGTGGAGTTTGGCGTTCCGCAGGGTTCAGTTTTAGGCCCACTGCTTTTTTCCCTTTACATGCTTCCTCTGGGCAACATAATCGGTAAGCATGGTATTAGTTTTCATTGTTATGCTGACGACACACAGCTATACGTCTCAACAAAACCTGATGAGAAAAACCATCTTACTAAAGTTGAGCAATGTGTGCAGGACATAAGAAATTGGATGCTAATTAACTTCCTTCTGTTTAATCTGGATAAGACAGCAGTTCTAGTCATAGGACCGCATACAGCTAGGAGTAAAATTTTAGATCACACCGTAACTTCCATCAAGTGCAACATTAAAAGACCTCGGCGTGATTATAGATTCCAGCCTTTCATTTGAAGCTCATGTAGATAATATTACCAGGATAGCATTCTTTCACCTCAGAAATATTGCCAAGATAAGAAATATATTGTCACTAAACGATGCAGAAAAACTAGTTCATGCTTTTATCACCTCTAGGTTGGACTATTGTAATGCCTTACTGTCTGGTTGTTCAGCTAGGTACATAAACAAGCTTCAGCTAGTCCAGAATGCAGCAGCGAGAGTCCTCACTAGAACCAGTAGATATGAGCACATCACCCCTACTCTATCTTATCTTCGCTGCATTGGCTCCCTGTGAAATTCCGCATTGATTTTAAAATACTACTCTTGACATATAAAGCATTAAATGGTCTTACGATCCGCCACACCTACTTCGATCAAAGGATGCAGGCTGCTTGTCAGTACCGCGTATTATGAAAACTACAGCTGGGTGCAGAGATTTTTCTTACAAAGCCCCAAAATTATGGAATAGTCTTCCAAATAGTGTTCGGGACTCAGACACAGTCTCAGTGTTTAAGTCTAGGCTAAAAACCTATTTATTTAGCCAAGCATTTTTATAAATAGATTTGCCTTAGGTAAAGGAGCAGATCTGGGGGACTCATGGACGTAGAGTATTATGGTGAACTGGTATGTTTAGATGCTGTCTTCCTCACTCTCATTTGATCACTCAGGTGAGGTGATTGTTTGCTTTACATCTCAGGGAGCCCTCATGTTTGTGTTCCCTTCTGGCTCTCCCTTTTAGTTGTGCTGTCATAGTTAGTCCTGCCGGAGTCTCTGCCTGCACTCTACAGTAAATATACATTCACATTATACATTATGTGACTGTGACCATACCTAACTGCCATCTCTCCTCTTCTTCTCTCCCCCTGTCTCCCCCTTTCACTCTTTTTTTCCTCTCTCTCTCTCTCTCTCTCTCTCTCTGTCTGTCGGGCTACACATTCCTGAGCTGCCAGTGATCCAGACTCCCTCTGCCCTCCGGACCTGTCTGACCCATCCCGGTGCCCCGCTTCTGGTTGAGATCTCGTCACATGGATGCCCTGTGTGTCTCTTTGGGATGGGTCTGGGGATGATTCTCTCTACTTAGAAGACGGTTCTGGCCTCGACTGGTGTTGGCAGCTGTTTCTCTGAGGACTTAACAATTCGATAGTTCAATTCAATTCAATTCAGTTTTATTTGTATAGCGCTTTTAACAATTGACATTGTCTCAAAACAGCTTTACACAATCAAAATAACTATTTAAGTTTGTGTGGAATGTGAATGTGTATGAATCAAAATGTTCAGATAGTCCCTGGTGAGCAAGCCCGAGGGCGACAGTGGCAAGGAAAAACTCCCTGAGATGGTAATAGGAAGAAACCTTGAGAGGAACCAGACTCAACAGGGAACCAATCCTCATCTGGGTGAAACAGATAGCAGGAAATTATCTGCATTTATACAGTGTTAAGTGTTAGGTTCAGCTATAATAGTTGATGTTAATTGATGGTATAATAGTTGATGTAAAATGGAGTCCAGTAGTTATTGGAGACTCAGATAGACTTGTAGAAAGTACCAGTCCTGAACTATCGAATTGTCAAGTCCTCAGAGAAACAGCTGACAACACCAGTCGAGGCCAGAACCATTTTCTAAGTAGATAGAATCATCCCCAGACACCAGACGCATCCTAAAGAGACAGCCGGGGCATCCATGCGACGAGACCTCCAACCAGAAACGGGGCACCAGGATGGATCAGACAGGTCTGGAGGGCAGAGGGAGTCTGCCTGCAACCTAACACACTGTATAAATGCAGGTCATTTCCTGCTATCTGTTTCACCCAGATGAGGATGGGTTTCCTGTTGCGTCTGGTTCCTCTCAAGGTTTCTTCCCATTACCATCTCAGGAAGTTTTTCCTTGCCACTGTGACCCGTGGCTTGCTCACCAGGGACTATCTGACTGTTTTGATTCATACACATTCACATTCCATACGAACTTAAGTCTTTTGATTGTGTAAAGCTGTTTTGAGACAATGTCAATTGTTAAAAGCGCTATACAAATAAAATTGAATTGAATTGAATTGATCTAATATCCCTCCTCGACGGCTCACCATCGGTGATTCCAGTGAGGAGGGTTCTTCTGTCTCAGGGGACAGTTTTTCAGATTTTTTATTCTGGATGTTCATGCTACTCCAGGCTCACGGATCCCCAAGTCAGCCTCCCAGAGCTAGCTCTGAGACCTCCATGGCCTTTGTGCGCACACGCTACACAACCTTGGGGGTCCAGACACTTGCAGTGCAGCGGCGTTGGTATTCTCGTTCCCATAGCGTTTTCACGCAGCATCGAGTGTAGCTTTTGATAGGGAACGTCTTGGGTTACTTTGCTGTAACCCTGTTCCCTGAAAAAGCGGGAACGAGATGCTGCGCTCCAATGCCGCACTGCTTGCGTGACTGGACGTCCTTTCAGACAAAATTGATCTGAGGAATGTTTCCGGTTCACTCCTATTTATAATCTGCATGTGCACTTCATCAGATGACGTCACCTGACCGAGGTTATATATGCCAAAATTTGGCATGTTTGATACACACATGCTTCACAACCGGCAACACAGAAAGATGTTCCCATAGCGTTTTCACGCAGCATCTCGTTCCCGCTTTTTCAGGGAACAGGGTTACAGCAACGTAACCCGAGACGGTCTCTCCCATGCATATTTGACTGTCACAGGAGGCAGGGTGTTTGGCGGAGTGCTGGAGAGCGGTACAATAACACGTGTCTGCAGGCAACGGTGAAGCTGGTGGAGTTTCCTTGTAATTATGACCCTGCATTTTAATACATGTTTAAAACATTCAATACAATTTAAAACGAAAATAAATTTAAATCATTCACAACCACACACAAGCAACAAACACACACACATGCATGTTTGTAGTGTTACCTCAATAAGTCGCTCAAACATGTGTGCAAGGGGCAAGAAAGAAATGAGAACGTCGTCTTGATTTGGAGATATGACTTTCTGTGTGATAGACAATTATGTCAGTTAAACTGAGTACAAAAATTGAGGAATGGTTTATGTAGAGTCTGGTCCATAAGTATTAGGGCAATGATGCAATTTTTATATTTTTGCTTACTGTAAACACCAAATAGATTCGAAATTTAGCAGTCAATATGTGATTGAAATGTAGACTTTAAACTTTAAGAAACTAATAAATAAGTTATTATCCTAAGGAGGCCAACTAAAGTCATGAAATAACTACAGTAAGGCCACAGGCCACAGCTGGCCCTTTAACTGCTTATTCATTAAATTACATTTGAGCCTGTAAAAATTTAAGGCCATTGCAAAAAATGACTCTAATTCCTAAAAAGTTAATACAATATTTGTGATAAATGCCTTAAATTAAAGCTGTCAGTTTACACTAAAATTACTGCTTGCTTAATTTCAAACCTATTGTGGTACTGTACAAAAACAAATGCACTAATAATTGTCATTGTCCAAATATTTATGGGCCAGACTATAACAAAGGTCAACCACAATATTATTAAGAATTCATACAGACTTTTGTGACGATATCTACCAGACCTGTGTTTTACTAACACTTACATCTGTTGCTTTTAGAAATCCAGAGAAATCCGCAACAATGTTCCCATGTGTAAGCATCACACCCTTTGGATTTCCTAAAGAAACACACACAGACCTATAAACAAATCACTTTATCATATTGCCAATGGGCCAGTGTGAAAATTCCAGTTTGTGTTTTAGTTCATATAAAGGCATATTTCTATTAATTTTCCAAATACACATGAACAATTGAAAATTTGGGCTTTTATTTAAAATAATTTTTCTAATTCTGTCTTGTAATCCTTTGTAATCCATTTAGGTCTAATCCATCAGTGTGTCATCTGAACACATGCTTTAAGAAAAGACATTAAATATGTTTAAAATCTTTCATTTTCAAACAAAACTTAATCATTCATTCATTCATCTTCTATACCGCTTTATCCTGTATTTAGGGTCGCGGGGACCAGGAGCCTATCACAGGAGACTGGCAGGGACAGCGTCAACTTTATCAATAGGCCAAATTTTTCTCACATTTAAATTAGGACCTATTAATAGTGCAGAAGGCGGCACGGTGGTGAAGTGATAAGCAATGTCGCCTTGCACCTCCAGGATATGGGTTCGATTCCCGGCTTGGCTCGATTCCCGTCTCTGTGTGCAAGTAGTTTGCATGTTCTCCCCATGCTTGGTGGGTTTCCTCCGGGTACTCCGGTTTCCTCCCACAGTCCAAAGATATGCAGGTTAGGCTAACTGGCATTCCCAAATTGCCCGTAGTGTGTGAATGTGTTTGTGTGTGCCCTGTGATGGATTGGCACCCTGTCCAGGGTGTACCCTACCTCATGCCCTAAGTCTCCTGGGATAGTCTCCAGGTCCCTGTGACCCTGAATACAGGATAAAGCGGTATAGATGATGAGTGAGTGAGTGAGAAATGTGTACTAGATCCTGTAGATAACTGAGCCTATTTTATTCATTCATTCATTCATTTTCTATACCGCTTAATCCTGTATTTAGGGTCGCGGGGGACCTGGAGCCTATCCCAGGAGACTTCGGGCACTAGGCGGGGTACACCCTGGACAGGGTGCCAATCCATCGCAGGGGAGCCTATTTTAAAAATACTAAATTTGTCCCAAAGCACTGATTATGTACCTATATATTTTTTAAATAGCAGTTATTAAACCCCTAAGTAAGAAACCTTCTCTTCAAGATCCTAGAATATATTGTAGCATGGTAGTCCCTACATACACTAAAATAACATAAACGCAATAAGGATTTAGTTGTCATTGTCAAATTTGTAATTAGTTTCCACTGTGATGCTGATGACACCCAGTTGTATATTACAGCAATGCCAGATGAGCGACACCAGTTTAATAAAGTTGCAGTATGTGAAAACAGCTTTGTAAAAAGAGACATTGCATGCTTACTAAATTCTTCTTATTTACTTCTGACAGGTTAGAAATACTGGTAGTATGATTACTTGTAACATGCAGCCTTTTTCCTTACACAATAAGACCTACAGTTATGGAACAGCCATCTAACAATTGTTGTGATGTGGATACTGTATATATAGATTTAGCCCATATGGTTACAAAGATATGAGCCTTGTAACGGGTTCGGGCCTTTGTTGTACGGGTGGCACCATAAAGCACGGACACGAGGCGAGGTCTTATGGGAAAAAGGGTAATTTATTTAGGAAAAATGGGGAAGGAAAGGGTTAAGGAGGGAAGATGGTAAGAACGGGAAGGTAAGTTTGGGCATGTGCAGGTCCAGGGCAGTGCCACGCTGGCATGCGGGCACGCAGCTGGCGATAGGTGGCGGTGGGTGGAGTGGCAGAACGGAGCACAGCGGAGGCAGCGCTCCTGCACACTCTCTCGTGACGGCGCTTCTCCCGCTGTCAATAGCTGGCCTGGCACCTCCCAGCTGTCTGTGGGTGCGGCCTCAGGTGGGAGTCCTCGCTGATGTCCGTTGGCTGGGTGGCTTTCACGGCTGGGATAGGGGGCCTTAACGCCGTCCTCCTTGCAGCCTTTTCCTCTTCGGCGGCAGGGACGCGAAGGCGGGCTTGGTGCGGGAGTGAAGGTGCCACAGGAGCTCGCGCAGCTCTTTCTCGCACTGTCCTCAGCACGGGGATCAAAGGGCGGAATTCCAGTGTACTTGTTTAAAGTCCCTGGGCCATGTCACATAGCCCCACTCGCATGCCACGCTCTCATACTCCACCGCATCACATACTTCCCGGACTGCGGATTAAACTCAGCGCCTTGCTTTTATAATGCGGAGCAACCCATCATCCTATTAACGTTAATTAATCTTAACCTTAATCCATCAAGCACAGAAAGAACTTGCAAACTCCACACTCCACAAACCACAGGCAAGATTAGAATCCCTAGAGGACTGGAGGATTTTAATAACAATGCCTAAATATCTGTTTTGTATGTTTTCTAATCATACAATCTTAGGAACCCCTTGATAAATAAGAGATTTTGGTGATTTTTTTTATTGAAAAGATGTTAACACAGTCTCTCTTGGAAATGGAAAAAATGCACAATTTCAGCAAATATTGATGTATAGTTATTTTTTATGTCATAAATTGAACAAAGAATTTGTTATAAAATAATATTTATTAAAAATTAAAACATTATTGTGGCACTGTGCAAAGTTTGTGCATCCTGCACAATTAGTACTTAGTAACACCTTTTATAGCCAGCTAAAAGACTTTCAATTCTTGTACTTGGGATTTTCTCCCATTCTTCCAAAAAGCTTGTAGTTTTGTAATATTCTTTGGTCATCTTGCATGCACAGCTCTTTTCAAGATTCAAGATTCAAGATTCAAGATTCTTTATTTGTCACATGCATAGTTATACAAGTACAACACGCAGTGAAATGTATCCTGAACCGCTCCTACTTTGTGCAAATAACAAGAAACAAAAGAAATAATCTATAAATAGAAATAGAGAAAAAAAAAAAAAAAAAAAAAAGGTGCAAATGTAAACATAATAATAAAGTGTGTATCTGAGCAGGATAAAGGTGTTAGTGCAAGTGATGCTTACAGTCCAGACTAAAGTGCAGTGTGCAGTGTGGAATGTCAGCACAGCAGTGTGTGGGTGAACTGTTACCAGTCCTATGAATGGGAGAGTGGCCCATCATGGTTGAGGAGTCTAATCGCCTGTGGATAAAAACTCCTCCTGAGTCTCTCCGTTTTGGCCATAATGACCCGGAACCTTCTGCCTGAATGCAGAAGTTTGAACAGTCCGTTATTGGGGTGCGACAAGTCCTTAATGATACGAGCTGCCCTGGTTTTACATCTCCTGGTGTAGATGTCCTGCATGGAGGGGAGAGTTAACCTGCAGCAGCGTTCAGCTGCCCGGATCACTCTCTGGAGGGCTTTCCTGTCCTGTACACAGCTATTCCCAAACCAGGATGAAATGTTCTGTGTTAGGATGCTCTCAACAGCACCCGAGTAGAAAGCCTTAAGGACAGCAGGGGAAACCCCAAACTTCCTCAACTGCCTCAGGTGGTACAGACGCTGCTTTGCCCTTTTCGTCTGAGCACAGATATGCTCAGTCCATGTCAGATCCTCGGAGATGTGGACGCCCAAGTACTTAAAGCTGCTCACCCTCTCCACTGGAGCTCCATTGATGATGAGGGGTTTGTGGTCCAGTTGTCCCCTTCTGAAGTCCACCACCAGCTCCTTCGTCTTACTGACGTTCAGTCGGAGGCAGTTTTCTTCACACCATAGTGCCAGGTTCTCCACTTCATCTATGTAGGCCGACTCATCGTTGTTGGAGATGAAGCCCAGCACCACCGTATCGTCAGCAAACTTAACGATGGTGTTGGAGTCGAACATGGCCACACAGTCTGAAGTGTAGAGAGAGTATAGCAGTGGAGAGAGAACACATCCCTGTGGAGCACCTGTGTTGATGGTGATGCTGCTGGAGAAGCACTTGCCCACTCTCACCGCTTGAGATCTGTCCGAGAGGAAGTCCAACACCCAGGCACACAAGCGTTTGTTAAGTCCTAGATCTCTCAGCTTTGTGAACAGTCTGTTAGGCACTATTGTGTTGAAGGCAGAGCTGTAATCTATAAAAAGCAATCTCACATAGTTACCTTGCATCTTGTCCACGTGGCTGAGAGTGGTGTGCAGAACATGGGAGATGGCATCCTCTGTGGATCTGTTGGGGCGGTAGGCGAACTGAAGTGGATCTATGGAGCTGGGGATGGAGGAGGAGATGATGTTTTTTAGCAGACCCTCAAATACCTTCATGACCATCGATGTCAGTGCAACAGGCCGGTAGTCATTCAGGCATGAGGGTTTGTTGGTCTTGGGCACGGGGACAATGGTGGATCTCTTGAAACACGCCGGGACCACAGACTTCGCCAGGGACTCATTAAAGATACAGGTGAACACACCTGACAGCTGGTCAGCGCAGCAGCGCAGCAGGCGCCCAGAGATGCCATCTGGACCCGCCGCTTTCCTGGTGTTCACCCTCCTCAGCGCCGTGCGCACGTCGTGCTCTGCGATGCTGATGACGCAATCCTCGCTGATGACGTCATCACTCTCAGTCAGCAGGCTGCTAGCATTAGCCGCCTGGCTAACCTCGAACCGGGCGAAGAATGCGTTCAGCTCGTTGGCGAATGCAGAGTCGGCGACGATCGTCGTGGTGTCTTTGGCAACCTTGTAGTCCGTGATTGTGCGTAATCCGTGCCACATGCGGCGTGTGTCACCCTGATGGAAGTGTGATTCAGTTCGCTGTCGGAACCGCCCCTTAGCTTCCCTCACCGCTCGCCTGACGCTATAAGAAGCCGCTTTGTATGCGCTCATATCGCCGCTAATGAGTGCGGCATTATAAGCAGCGGTCCGGGCATTCACAGCATCGCGGATCGATCGGTCTACCCAAGGCTTCTGGTTCGGAAACGATTTGAACCTCACTGTCGGGACAACTTCATTTACGAGCGTGCTAACGAAGCTAACTGCTACATCCGCAAACTCGTTGATGTCTACTGCGCAGGCTCGGAACATGTCCCAATCTACGTCATCGAGCGCGTCCTGTAGCGTAGCTTCTGATTGGGCAGACCAGCGTTGCACCTCCCTCATGACCGGAGCTTCACGACGAAAGCTTTGTTGATATTCCGGTATGAGGAAAATGGCGTTGTGGTCTGATTTCCCGAATGCTGGATGTGAAACAGCTTTGTAGCCCCGCTTGTATGGTGTGTAACAGTGGTCCAGAATGTTGAGTCCCCTTGTCGGACATGTAACATGTTGGTGAAAGTTTGGCATAACCTGTCTGAGGTTCGCTTTATTAAAGTCACCTGCTACAATGTGCGCTGCGTCCGGGTGTTTGTTTTGGAACTCACTCAGCACATCATGTAGTTCAGACAGAGCAGTGCCTGTGTCCGCGTGGGGTGGGATGTAGACCGCCGTGGCAATGACCGAGGTGAACTCGCGAGGCAGGTAGAAAGGACGACATTTAACACTCAGATATTCCAAATGAGGCGAGCAGCTACTGGAGAGAATGGAAACACTCCTGGCATCGCACCACTTCTTGTTGACCATGAAGCACACACCTCCACCTTTAGCTTTGTTAGACTCTGCCGTCCTGTCCATGCGGAACACAGAGAATGAGTCCGATGGGGTTACGACTCGGTCCGGCACAATGGGGGTCAGCCATGTTTCTGTAAAGCACAGAAGATTACAATCCCTGATATCTCGCTGGAAAGTAACTCTGGCTCTGAGGTCATCAAGCTTATTCTCCAGTGACTGTACATTAGCCAGCAGGATACTCGGCAGAGGGGTGCGATGAGCTTGTTCTCTCATTCTGTTACGGACGCCGCCGCGTTTCCCTCGACGCTTCTTTGTTCTTCGCCGCGGGTTAGCGTCCCGTCCATTGTTGTTGTCGTCTGAGCAGCGTAGTATCTCAGAGGGCCACGACGGGTCAGGCTTAAAGGTGGTATAAGTAAGCGCCGAAATCTGAATTCCTATATCCAGTAGTGTTCTACTGTCATAGGTCACTAAACCTGAAGTACTCTTAGCGAATGAAAGTAAAATAAATAAAGAAAGAAGGAAAAAAACGCACAGTTTGTACGGAGCGATCAGGAAGGCGTCTGGACGTGGCCGTAGTTAAGATCTACCCGCAAATTTTCAATGATGTTTAATTCAGGGGACTGTGATGACCATTCCAAAACCTTCAGCTTGCATCTCTTGAGGTATTCCATAGTGGATTTCGAGGTATGTTTAGGATCATTGTCCTGTTGTAGAAGCCATCCTCTTTTCAGCTTCAGCTTTTTTACAGATGGTGTGATGTTTGCTTCCGGAATTTGCCGGAATCTAGTGGAATCCATTCTTCCCTCCACCCGTGCGATGTTTCCTGTACCACTGACTGCAACACAACCCCAAAGCATGATAGAACCACCCCCATGCTTAATAGTTGGCAAAGTGTTCTTTTCATGAAATGCTGCTCCTTTTTTTCTCCAAACATGCCTTTGCTGATTGTGGCCAAAGAGTTCTATTTTAACTTCATCAGTCAAGAGCACTTATTTCCAAAGCGCATCAGGCTTCTTTACTGTAGATGTTGTGTTGCATACTTCTGATGTTGGATTTTATGATGGGGACGCAAGCAATGTTTCTTCTGCTGACTTTTCCATGAAGGTGATGTCTGTGCAAGCATCACTGCACAGTGGAACAGTGAACCACTCCTGATTCTGCTAAATCTTCCTGCAGTTTTTTTTGCAGTCAAATGTGGGGTTTTGATTTGGCTTTCTGACCAGCATACGAGCAGTTCTCTCCGAGAGATTTCTTGGTCTTCCAGATCTCATCTTGACCTCCATACTTCCTCTGAACTGCCATCTGTGGAAACTGCAAGCTGACAATGCTTTGCTATCTTCTTGTAGCCTTCTTCTGCATTGTGGGCATCAATACACAGTCTTACACAGCTGCTTAGAGGAGCCCATGGTTGTTCAGTGTCTGCAAGTATTTAAGTGTTAAAGTATTTGTAAAGCTTAGAAATTGGCATTTACTAATGACAGCTGTTGCCATGCATTAGATCTAACAAGCTGAAAGCCAAAGTACCTTAACCCTAAGTGCCATAATAATGTTTTTATTTTTGTTCAATTTATGGCATAAAACGTAACTACTGTATGCAACAATGTTTGCTGAAAATATTGCGCATTTTCCATTTCCAAGAGAGACTGTGTTAACATCTTTTCAATAAAAAATTCATCAAATTCTGTTATGTATCAAGGGGTGCCTAAATTTTTTCATATGACTGTAATTGAAGATTGCAGTCAGACAATCCTGTAACTAAATTAAATAACTTAACTAAACACAATCTGGTTTATTACTGTAAATCAAATTTTTTTTGGATGATTAAGTTATCCATGTACTATCTTACTATATATTTTTCAAACCAATTAATATAAAAATATAATTATTAATCAACAAGTAAAAATATTTAGAACAAAGATATTACAAGTAAGATATTTAGAACCACAAGTCAATTAAATTATAAGATTACTAAATACATTCAGTAACTATAAAAGACATCTGTGTTAAAACAGGAACATTCTGTCCAATACAATCTAAAGTATGTTATCCAATGTAACATACTGTATATGAATACATATTTATATTGGTTTTTACACTGTATCTTCACTAGTGTGAACTTACCTGTTGTTCCACTGGTGAAGCAAATTATGGAAAGGTCTTCTGAACATGGTGGCTGTGTGAACAAGTACAAATGTACAAAAAAGTACAAATAAAACATAAAGCTTCATTTAGCATGCCAGTTACTCTTAAACATGTCCATGACTATTCTATGCTACTTTATAAAGTCCGATATTTAACACAGTGGTACCAGTGGTGATGTATTAACTAGCAGGAGCTAGTTTGTAAAAATATGGCTAATTTTAAACATCGGAAAGTCATGATTAATTGTGGACCTCTTTTGTGTAATAAATTCAAGTTGGTCCAATCAAGAGTCTGTCCAATTTAAAAGAGCCATATGTTTAGATAACACTGAAACATTTGAAATATGGAATAGGGAATTATATTTACAATACATATTTTATGTGCGTGTCACCTGAACATTAGGTTTCACTAGGTATAAGATATATATATATATATATATATATATATATTTATTCTATCAGGGTTTGACGGCCAATGTGGCTAGAGGATTTCCGGAGTCACTCGCCATTCAGCCTTTTTACTATCCACAATTTTGTTACCAGAAAATCGCAGTTTTTTTCTTCACCATGATACGTTAATGTTTGTTAGATCTAGATTTACTTATAAATGACAGCATACACTGTATCACTATAGTAGTAGTCAAGTATTCAGTTCTGTTAAGATAGCTCCCAATATAAAAACATGCAAACATGAACAGTATATTCTGCTTATTGAACTTAAATTCAAGCCTCTTACCACATGAAATTGAAAAATAACTGATTCAGTACAACTGAACTCATTCTGATATTAAAAATACAGCAACTCAGAACATTGATCATTTTTGTGTGTTATTATGTGTACTATTATCAGGTATTATTATTCATTATGTATTATTATATCAGAATTCTGAGTTAAGACAATGGACTCTGGTCTATCTTGTAGTGTTGACTCTATAGTGTGAGGTAATTCAATCAATTGATGAATTTTATATCATTCAACATGAAATATAAATAGAGTTTAATAGTGATTATTTTTTTTTATATAATCAGTAAATAACCTGCGAAAGGGGCAAACATTCTCATCCTGTTGAGAAGCAATAGCCCTTTAAGGAAATGATACACACACCAAACAGGAAGTAAAAGTGTGTGTGTGTGTGTGTGTGTGTGTGTGTGTGTGTGTGTGTGTGTGTGCAATACATGTGTAGAGAGAGGTATTAAATGTCCTAAAAATTTCCGTTTTATGCATGTAATATTACGTTGCAATGCATTTATTATATCGGATGACTTTAGAGAAAACTACAACAAAAATATATTGTCATACCAAAGAATAAACTACCCGTAAGTCAGACTAAAGTTATTACCCGCCGCATTTGGCGGGTAATAACTGATGTGTGTATAGTATCTCACAAAAGTGAGTACACCCCTCACATTTTTGTAAATATTTTATCTTTTCAAGGGACAACGCTAAAGATATGAAACTCTGATAGAATGTAACGTAATCAGTGTACAGCTTGTGTAATGGTGTAAAGTTGATGTCCCCTCAAAATAACTCAACACACAAACATTAATGTATGAACTGCTGGCAACAAAAGTGAGTACACCCCTAAATGAAAATGCCCAATTAGCCCTTTCCCCTTCCCGTTGTCATGTCACTCGTTAGTGTTACAAGGTCTCAGGTGTCCTTGGGGAGCAGGTGTGTTAAATTAGGGGTTATCGCTCTCACACTCTCATACTGATCACTAGACATTTAACATGGCACCACATGGCAAAGAATTCTCTGAGGATCTGAAAGAAAGAATTATTGCTCTACACAAAGATGGCCTAGGCTATAAGAAGATTGCCAACACCCTGAAACTGAGCTGCAACACGTTTGCTAAGACCATACAGCGGTTTAAAAGGACAGGTTCCACTCAGAACAGGCCCCGCCATGGTAGACCAAAGAAGTTGAGTGCATGTGCTTTGCGTCATGTCCAGAGGTTGGCTTTTGAAAATAGACGTGTGAGTGCTGCCAGCATTGCTGCAGAGGTTGAAGGGATGGGGAGCCAGCCTGTCAGTGCTCAAACCATATGCCGCACACTGCATCAAATTAGTCTGCATGGCTGTCGTCCCAGAAGAAAGCCTCTTCTAAAGATGGTGCACAAGAAAGCCCGCAAACAGTTTGCTGAAGACAAGCAGAATACAGGACATGGAATACTGGAACCACATCCTGTGGTCTGATGAGACCAAGATAAACTTATTTGGTTCAGATAGTGTTAAGCGTGTGTGGCAGCGACCAGGTGAGAAGTACAAAGACTGATGTGTCTTGCATGGTGGTGGGAGTGTCATGGTTTGGGGCTGCATGAGTGCTGCCGGCACTGGGGAACTACAGTTCATTGAGGGAACCATGAATGCCAACATGTACTGTGCCATACTGAAGAAGAGCATGATCCCCTGCCTTCGGAAACTGGGCCGTAGAGTAGTATTCCAACATGATAATGACCCCAAATACACTTCCAAGACAACCACTGCCTTGCTGAAGAAATTGAGGGTAAAGGTGCTGGACTGGCCAAGCATGTCTCCAGACCTAAACCCTATTGAGCATCTGTGGGGCATCCTCAAACGGAAGGTGGAGAAGCGCAAGGTGTCTAACACCCACCAGCTTCGTGACATGATCAAGGAGGAGTGGAAGAGGCAACCTGTGAAGCTCTAGTGAACTCCATCCCAAGAGAGTTAAGGCAGTGCTGGAAAATAATGGTGGCCACACAAAATATTGACACTGGGCACAGTTTGAACATTTTCATTTAGGGGTGTACTCACTTTTGCTGCAAGCAGTTCCGACATTAATGGCTGTGTGTTGAGTTATTTTGAGGGGACATCAACTTTACACCATTATACAAGCTGTACACTAATTACTTTACATTCTATCAAAGTTTCATATCTTTAGCGTTGTCCCTTGAAAAGATATAATAAAATATTTACGAAAATGTGAGGGGTGTACTCACTTTTGTGAGATACTGTATGTGTATATATATATATATATATATATATTACAGTGGAACCTTGGATTATGAGCATAATTCGTTCCGGAAGCATGTTCATATATCAAAACACTCATAAATCAAAGCAAATTTCTCCATAAGAAATAATGGCAACTCGGATTATTCATTCCACAACATAAAATAAATGAATACAAAATATAAAGTAAAATTCAAACAAATTAACCTGCACTTAACCTTTTAAAAAAAAAAAGTACAAATAAATCCTGTTAGGGTTTGACTGTGCCGTGTATATGTGTATGCGCTCACGCGCTGTGTATGTGTGTTTGTGAGCATGTGCGCTGTGTGTGTGTGTGTGTGCGCGACACCCTCTCCCTCTTCTTGTCTTACACAGTAACCCTTCCTCTTCTCTTATTTGAGAGGGGGGAGGAATTACTGTGCGGAAAGACTTTCTCACACACACACACACACACACACACACACACTCTGGCGGAGGCACTGCTCTGTTGCGATTCTTTTCAAAGGTAAAGTGGAGGTTAATTCGTTTTATTTTTACTTTACAGCAGTGAGTCCGTTAGTGTGCGCTTACTTGAGTGTCAGAGATGTTTCCCAATGAGGGTGTGTGTGTGTGTGTGTGTGTGTGTGTGTGTGTGTGTGTGTGTGTGTGTGTGTGTGTGTGTGTGTGTGTGTGTGTGTGTGTGAAGGCGAAAGGCGGAGGGGTATATATGTGTGTGTATATACTGCATATTAGAGGGAAAAAATAGAACAGTGTGTGATATAGCATGGAAGGCTGGACTCAATTCTAGCAGGACAAGGATTTTTAATAGTCCAGCATCAGGAGCCACCAAGACTTCATTATCCCTCACCAGAGCAGTTTCTGTACTATGTTCGGCATGGAATTCGGACTGAAATAATTCAAAAAGGTTATTGTCACTGAGGTGAGTATGAAGCTGTATTGCAACTTTGCACCACTGGTATTTAAAAATGGAAGAAAGATTGGAAACCATATGGAACTTGTTGAGTTTATTAGGGCTATTGTACGTTTTTGAGGGATGATGGGACAGTGCCGGAAACAAGAGAGGAGTGAATTGTAAGAGTTATAAAAGGGGAGAGTGAAGGCATACAGGTTTTAACCAGCTGAGTTGGCCCAGGATCGAGCTGATGTGGAAAATTTTGCATCCGTAAGAAGTATTATTAACGGAAAAAAATTTCAGATTCAGTGGAGAGTTTTAAAAAAAACAGAAAAAAGTTAGAGGATGGTCAGCAGATAAGCAGTGAGGCAAGCTGTGGTGAGTAGATGAATAGGCTGGCTGCTGATTAATATTAGTAATTTTGGCATTATAGAAGGCCAAAAAAGCATCACACTTAGCAGTGGGGTAGAAGGGTGTCAGACGATTTCAGAATACTGTTTACAGTGGAAAACAAAGACTTTTGTGATCCCTTCACCAGATGCAAGCAGCTTATTGTAATGAGCAGATTCAGTCAGAGGGTTTTTATAGAGGAGCACTTGCTCGCTACATACATACATAAAGCCATGTTATCTCTGAATGGGAAAGGCTTTGACGTAAGTACCCGCAATCACTCCTGTAGCATGCTAACATCACGCACCTCCCTCCACACCATAACAACCACTCACTCACTCACTCACTCACTCACTCATCGTCTATACCGCTTTATCCTATATATAGGGTCGCTGGGGCCTGGAGCGGGGAACCCCCTGGATGGGGAACACACAAAATACACACACTCATTCACACAATACCTGCAATTTGGCAATGCCACTTAGCCTAATCTGCATGTCTTTGACCTGTGGGAGAAAATCTGAGTATCTGGAGAAAACCCACCAAGCACGGGGAGAACATGGAAACTCCATGCAAACAGAGACGAGACAGGAATTGAACCCAGACCCTGGAGGTGCTATGCGACAGTGCTAACCACTACAGCAGGCAGGTTTGAGTGCATCTGCACGCACAGTGAGGCGAAGACTTTTGGAAGATGGCCTGGTGTCAAGAAGGGCAGCAAAGAAGCCACTTCTCTCCAAAAAATACATAAGGGACAGATTGATCTTCTGCAGAAAGTATGATGAATGGACTGCTGAGGATTGGGCAAAGTCATATTCTCAGATGAAGCCACTTTCCGATTGTTTGGGGCATCTGGAAAAAGGCTTGTCAGGAGAAGAAAAGGTGAGCGCTACCATCAGTCCTGTGTCATGCCAACAACAGTTTGGTGAAGAACAATGCATTTTCCAGCACAATGGATCACCGTCCCATAAGCCGAAAGTTAACTAAGTGGCTCGGGGACCAAAACGTTGAAATTTTCTTGTGGTCAATCCTCAAGAGGCGAGTGGACAAACAAAAACCCACTAATTCTGACAAACTCCAAGAAGTGATTATGAAAGAATGGGTTGCTATCAGTCAGGATTTGGCCCAGAAGTTGATTGAGGGCATGCCCAGTCGAATTTCAGAGGTCCTGAAAAAGAAGGGCCAACACTGCAAATACTGATTCTTTGCATAAATGCCGTGTAATTCTCGATAAAAGCCTTTGAAATGTATGAAGTGCTTGTAATTATATTTCAGTACATCACAGAAACAACTGAAACAAAGATCTAAAAGCAGTTTAGCAGCAAACGTTGTGAAAAATAATTTGTGTCATTCTCAAAAATTTTGGCCATGACTGTAGTATGACTGCAGATCAATACTTGCTATCAGTTATCACCCAAATGAGGATGGGTTCCCTGTTGAATTCTGCCACCGTCAACGTCGCCCTTGTCTTACTCATTAGGGACAATCTTATTATTTTGACTCGTACACTTTCACATTTCATACAACTTCCATAATTCTTTTGATTGTGTAAAGCTGCTTTGCAATAATTCATTCATTCATTCATTCATTCATCTTCTATACTGCTTTATCCTGCATTTAGGGTCGCGGGGACCTGGAGCCTATCCCAGGAGACTCTGGGCACGAGGCAGGGTACACCCTGGACAGCATGCCAATCCATCGCAGAGCGCGCACACACAGACACACACTCATTCACACACTATGGTCAATTTGGGAATGCCAAATAGCCTAATCTGCATGTCTTTGGACTGTGGGAGGAAACCGGAGTACCCGGAGGAAACCCACCAAGCACGGAGAGAACATGCAAACTCCATACACACAGAGGCTTTGCAATAATGACAGTTGTTAAAAGCGCTATACAGTCCACTGTGTGTATGGAGTTTGCATGTTCTCCCCGTGCTTGGTGGGTTTCCTCCGGGTACTCCGGTTTTACATTACGAACATAATTTGTTTCGGAAGCGGGTTCGTATTTCAAAACACTCGTAAATCAAAGCAAATTTTCCCATAAGAAATAATGGAAACTAAAATTATGCGTTCGACAGCCACAAAAAAATAAATACATAAAAATAATTAATACAAAATATAAAGTAAAAAAATAATTAACATGGCAGGCTGAAACAGAGGAAGAAAATGGGTCTTTAAACTCTCTAATGAGACTTGCTTTTGCTTTACATGCGCGCACACATGTGTTATAATAAACTGTACACACATGCATACAAACACAAAATCAAATATGTTTTATGCGAACACATGGTCACAGGGTTATAGTAAACATTACACGCATGCACAGTTGTTGATTATACTAGTGAGAGATGTGCACTAAGACCGAGCATGGGAGAGAGAAAAACCATTGGCTCAGTTGTGATCACGTGATGCTCGGCGTCAAAACAAGAAGCGCATGCGTGATACATGATACTAGGTACTCGTAAACCAAGACTTGCAAACCGGGAGCAGGTTCCACTGTACAAATAAAATTTAATTTAATTTTATCCATTGTGTTGTCTTCAGGGTCAAAATTACCTGCCACTACTGTATATTTAACAGTTTAAATGTAAATGTAATGACTTTTAAATGTAACTTTTAATAATAATTGAGGAGTGTAATATTGGTTGTATTCAAAGTTGAGTTACATGATCATATAGGCTTTGTTAAATTTACAAAATTAAGGATACATTTTTTGGGGTGTGTTTTTGCCATAGTTTTTGCAGAAAACTACTAAAATGAATTATTTTGGTATCAAATTACTCATTATTTTATCCACTCTAAATAGATTCATTTTAACAATGTTTGTCACTGAATTGAATGAGCTGTATTGGAATGTTTACAGGCTGATGTTATTTCTTCATAGTAAGGAGGGAGAGGTGGATCTGTACAGGTTGGCGAGGCAAAGAGATAGAGATGGGAAGGATGTGCAGCAGGTTAGAGTGATTAAAGATAGAGATGGAAATGTACTGACAGATGCCAGGAGGGTGATGGGAAGATGGAAGGAGTACTTTGAGGAGTTGATGAATGAGGAAAACGAAAGAGAACAAAGAGTAGAAGAGGTGACTGTTGTGGAGCAGGAAGTAGCAAATATTAGTAAAAGTGAGGTGAGAAGGGCGTTGAAGAGGATGAAGAGTGGAAAGGCTGTTGGTCCTGATGACATACCTGTGGAGGTATGGAAGTGCTTAGGAGAGGTGGCAGTAGAGTTTGACTAGTTTGTTTAACGAGATCTTGGAGAGTGAGAGGATTCCAGAGGAATGGAGGAGAAGTGTATTGGTGCCGATTTTTAAGAACAAGGGAGATGTGCAGAGCTGTGGCAATTACAGAGGCATAAAGCTAATGAGCCATACAATGAAGCTGTGGGAAAGAGTAGTGGAAGCTAGGTTAAGGGCAGAGGTGAGAATTTGTGAGCAGCAATATGGTTTTATGCCTAGAAAGAGTACATCAGATGCAATATTTGCTTTGAGGATGCTGGTGGAGAAGTACAGAGAAGGTAATAAAGAGTTGCATTGTGTCTTTGTAGATTTAGAGAAAGCGTACGACAGGGTGCCGAGATAGGAGCTGTGGTGTTGTATGAGGAAGTCTGGAGTGGCAGAGAAGTATGTTAGAGTGGTGCAGGACATGTATGAGAGTTGTAAGACGGTGGTGAGATGTGCTGTAGGTGTGACAGAAGAGTTCAAGGTGGAGGTGGGTCTGCATCAAGGATCGGCTCTAAGCCCCTTTTTGTTTTCTCTAGTGATGGACAGGATGACAGATGAAGTTAGACAGGAGTCTCCATGGTCTATGATGTTTGCAGATGACATTGTGCTTTGTAGCGAGAGCAGGGAACAGGTGGAAGAAAATTTGGAGAGGTTGAGGTATGCTATGGAAAGCAGAGGAATGATGGTTAGCCGCAGCAAGACGGAATACATGTGTGTGAATGAGAGGGACCCAAGAGGAACAGTGAGGCTACAGGGAGCAGAGGTAAAGAAGGTGCAGGATTTTAAGTACTTAGGGTCGAGAGCAACGGAGAGTGTTCAAAGGAGGTGAAGAGACGAGTACAGGCAGGTAGGAATGGGTGGAGAAAAGTGTCAGGTGTGTTGTGCGATAAAAGAGTATCAGCGAGAATGAAAGGAAAGGTGTACAGGACAGTGGTGAGACCAGCAATGCTCTACGGCTTAGAGACAGTGGCACTGAAGAAAAGACAGGAGGCAGAGCTAGAGGTAGCAGAGCTGAAGATGTTGAGGTTCTCTTTGGGAGTGACAAGGATGGATAGGATCAAGAATCAGTTCATCAGAGGGACAACCCATGTGAGATGTTTTGGAGATAAAGTCAGAGAGGCCAGATTGAGGTGGTTTGGACATGTTCAGAGGAGAGATTGTGAATATATTGGTAGAAGGATGCTGAGGTTGGAACTGCCAGGCAGGAGGTCTAGAGGAAGACCAAAGAGGAGATTTATGGATGCAGTGAGAGAGGACATGAAGTCAGTTGGTGTGAGAGAAGAGGATGCAGAGGATAGGGTTAGATGGAGGCAGATGATTCGCTGTGGCGACCCCTGAAAGGGAACAGCCGAAAGACAAAGAAGAAGAAGAAGAAGAAGTTATTTCTTCATATTGTGTATGATGATCTGGTTTTCATAAACACATGATAATGCTTTTAGACACCACATAACCAATAATATTTTATTGGATGAATATATACACACCACTGCATGTCTGTGCAATCATCTCACTTTAACTTATTTCACATTTCACACAGCTGAAATTCCCAGTGTTGAATTAACACCCATAAAGTTAAATTAACACCATGCAGTGTTTATATGGGTCCAGTACTAAAAATAAAATTTAGTTGGTTACCAGATCTGTTACAGATCTTGGAAAACGTCAGAGCCTTGTACTTTGTACATAATTGCAATTTTTTTTAATTATTATTTTTATTATTACAATTATTTATTTATTTATTTTATTTATTTATTTATTTATTTTTATTGACCTACCACATAGTCATAGTTCAAGAATGACCCACCACTACCGAACATATCAGAAGACTCCAATCTGGATCCACAGCAGATGTGATGCAGATCTGCTTGATTTAAAGCTGATCCGAGTCTGATCTGGATTGGAGTCCTCTGCTATCTGCCTCCAGATTGGAGGCTTCTGATATGTTCGGTAGTGGTGGGTCATTCTTTAATGATTCATTAATTTTGAATGAATCTTAAGTATGACTCGTGAAGAACGAGTCTCTGGAAATGATTCCTTCAGTCGCCCATGCAGAATATTATAGGTTCTGTACAGGAATTAGTTCATCTGTTTTGAGTCTTCGGGTTTTTCCAGTCGCTCGTTCATCGTCCCACACTTAACCAACCACTTAACCATATAGTCTGACCCGGGAAATGGAATTGATAAGTTCACCTTTCCTGTCTACAGGTTTTTTGTTAGTCGTTAGTTCATGAAGTCACAGCCCAATAACCTTATCCTATGCACTCAGAGTCATTATCGTCTGAGTATTACGCAATGAATAAGTAGTAGATGTTAGGGAAGTAACACATAAGATTGTAATAACATCTTGCTAAAATGAACTAAACAAACGAAATGACGCAAAAAAAGTTTCATTTATTTTGCTGAACAAGGCTCAAAGATCCGAGTCGGTAAAATGATTCGAACTTCCCATCACTAATGTTCAGGTCATAAGTCTTTATGTTGACACGATGATATGCCCCATACATTTTCTAAAGGGGTGACACAGTTACACAGTTTTTTAAACAGGAACTACTTTAATGCAAACTCCCAAACATGTGGAATTAGCTTGGAGCCAGATCAGGACTGTATGGGGGATGTGGCATTAACTTCCAGCCAAGTTCCTGAAACGTGCAAGTTGTGTTGGCGAATGATTGTGTGGACAGTTCCCACAGAGAGATGCATCTCTTCTGAAAGTTGGAGACAAGTTATCCATCAATTTTCAAGAAGCTTTTCACTTGCTGAATGTGCACAGGAAGAACTGCATTGGGCTCTGAGCCACCTTTCCTACAATCGCCATTCACATATGTACAGGCTTCTTTAAAAAGGTTTTTATATGTTAGACACTTTTTAACTTTTTTAAGTTTAAGTAATTTAAAATATCCTTAGTTGTTTTTGTCCTAGGTAGGCCAGTAATTTGATCCTTTTCAAAACAGTAACTTTTTTTTTTTCCAGGCAGTGGATTTATTTGTTCGGTCTATATTTACTTCTTGTTGTTTTGTTTTCTTCTCTTGAAACCTCTTTTTGCCCTTTATACCCTTTGTGTATAAACTTGTCAAGTAAAATAAATATTTCATTATGCAGGGGTGATAGCGTTCCGGCACCACGCTGGATTTCCGGCGTACTGTGGCTGCGGGGGAAAAAAATCAGGTTCGCGGATATTGATCTGTCATTTCTCTAGATCTGAGATGCACAGGTGATAGAGAAGGAACAGCCAATCAGCAGTAGTGTGTAGATGTCTGTTATTGGCTGGTTTTGTGGCTGTTTTTTGTTTTTACACTGGACAAAGTTGAGCGAGCGCGCATAGAAAATAAATGTTGCACGCGAATGCCGGCAGAGTCGAGCGCGTGCAGAATCGAGAAGTCGCGCGTACGCAGAGAACATGTTGAGCGAGCAGGGGAGAAACGGCACGCACAAATTCGCTCAGAATTGTGGCAGGATTTCATTTGAGCTTGACCTGTCATTTAATATCGCCCACCCCCTCGTCACTTTATGTAAGAAATTAGCGGAGGATAATCAATTAGTTAATCAATTCCTGTGTACTTTGGAGTACTATTATTGCCAAGTTTGGGTCGCCACCATTTTTTTAAACGCTCCCTATAGCTCCGCTCGTGACATCACGGGTTCTCACGACTAGACCAACAGAGTTTAGAGGAACACCGGTTTGGTGCTTATTTTAGGGCACCGGGACCAATTTTTTTCTGTGGAAAAGCACGGCACTGGTTCCAAAATTGAGAACCGGTGTTATGCGCTAAAATGCCAGTCTGCCATGAATCCCCCCCCACATAATCGCTATAAAAGATTATATTAGAACATAAATTCATAGGTTTATTATCAAATATGATATTACAATTATAATAAACCCTAGGCACGTGCAGGCGTCAAGACCAATAATACAAATTCTTGTATAATGTTTATTTTGTGGCACATTTACTTTTCAGGGCTTTGAACATGAATATGCAAAAAATGCGAAATAAACATTTATATATATTAAAAAAATATTGTTTATGATGAAAAATTTGACGAAACTAAGTTTATTATAACATAAAGAATATAAAAGTATACATGTTGTATAATATATGAAAAAAAATTCATATTTATATTTTTTCATGTAAAACATTTATTTTCATATTGCTTATTTTATTGTATTGTCTCATGTAATTATTAATTTGTATACCATTAACCTATGAATTTATGTTCTAATATAAACTTTGATAGCAATTATGTAGGGGGGGCAATCCATGGCAGGGGGCATGACCTGTCTTGGTATGGCTGTAGCATCTGTAGCATTTACTTCCAGTGATTGTACTAAGACTGGCTAATAATGTCAATCTAGGCACTGAACATATTGAGAAGAAAATGCTGTATTTTCTTGAATAATACTGGGGGCATAATGCAAATATGAAAATATCTAAAAAGAGCCACGTGACAATAATGATGATCAGGGTTATACATAGGCTGTTTATATATTTGGGCCCAGGGGCCAACAAGTTATGTGTTAAAAGTGCGTCGCATACATAACCCCCCACTCCTACTCACCTCAGGGGCAAGGAAAAAAAGTTCCACTATCAGCCCTGCATTATGTGTATGACCTGGAAATGGAATATTCTGTATAATTTTTAGTTTATACACTTGGTGTAGAAAATATAGTGTGTGTTACAAGAACAAACATGGCATTTTAAGTATTTGGATGATGAAACTACAAAATGATAAAAAGTGAGCTACATCTGTCTTAGTCTAGCAGGGATAAAAAGCAGGACTTTGGAGCTGGGCAACTATACATGTTGGCATACTGTCTATTGCTCTCCTGCCTGATAGTATGGTTGAGTGCGTTGTATTTGAACTGTGGCGCCCTTATAGTCTACGATCGTCAGCCCCTTTTGGATATTCGATCAACATTTTTAAATTTTCATAAGTCGGACATGGAGTGTGTTCTAAACAAACAGTATAGGTATTTTAAAACGGACATCCCGGACTGTATCCGTCGCTGGCCTTTAAACATTACACGGAGGAAACGCAAGAGGAAACGTGGGTGTTGGGGAGGATTTGCGATCAAGTTAAAAGCCCGTCTGCATGTTATACTCTAAGCCCGTTTCCCGAGCCGCGATATGGAGGCTCTGTGGTTTGGCGTCTTGTAGATCAGGCGGTGGCTCCAATGTGTCCTCCCCCTGTCTTCACCCTCTTCCCCCCAGCGTGGACTCTCTCGGATTGGCCGATATTTCCGGAGAACTGGCGCTGCTTCTGGCGTGCTACGGCCGCTGTGTAGAGCCTCTCTCTTACATGGTTTAAATCAATGCTTGTTCAGCAGTAAATAAAACATTGATGTTGAATGACTTTTTTTCCAGGCAAAATCTGGATTTTATGTTCATTACTGAATCATGGATTGACTGTACATTTTTTTAACTCCCCCTGTCAAAACGGACGCAGGGATGGGCTAGTGACTGTCATGAAAAACTCTTATCGTGCGCAGTGCGCCTCTATCTCCCCGGATATTTATACCAGCTTTGAAGCCCAACCTATCCACCTTGACTGGAACGATCCTATTTGCCTAGGGCTAATTTACCATCCTCCACACTCAGATAAGGACTTTTTTCAGCAATTCACCGACTTCATTGGTAATATCATTACCAAATTTGATCGTTTCTTATTGCTGGGCGATTTTATCGTTCATGTTTGCTGTGAGTCAAACCCTCTTTGGGATTTTCTTAATTTAATGGAGGCTTTTAACCTGACACAGAGGGTTAAAGGTCCCACTCATATTCATGGAAATACTGGACCTTATCCTCTCTTACAGAATTGATATCACTGATGTTATTGTTTCTGATTATATGCTCTCTGATCATAAGCCTGTTTTATTTTCCATGTGTCTTCCAAGCCTTCCTCTTGCTTCTTCCAAAGTGACATCTCTGTCTAGAGTTTATTCCCCTCAGTTTATCATCAATTTTAGTCAGTGTTTCACAAAGTCTTGCTCCCATCTACTTTTGGACTCCCCGTTATCAGACTTGGATGTGGACGAACATCACAGTCTGTTATACAAGATGCCTGGCTTGTTGTAATGGATGAAATTGCCCCTTTGAAGCCTCTTAAGCTCAGTCCTAAATCTGAAGTGTGGCATACCACTGAGACTCGGCTACTGAGACAGACTTATAGAAAGGCTGAGCGAAAGTGGAAAAAAGACAACTTAAACATTTCTTTACAGCTGTTCAAAGATGGTTTATCGGCTTATCAGAGAGCCACCAAATCAGCTAAGGCGACCTATTTTTCTAAGTTAATTTTGCATAATCAGTCTAGACCTAAGGTGCTGTTTTCTGTTATTAACTCTGTTGTCAATCCCCCGGGAAACACTGTGTCAGTTGCTTCTGTCGCCCTTTGTGAAAACTTCTCAAGGTTTTTTAAAGACAAAGTAGGTAAACCTGGTCTGGGAACTTATATTTTCTCTATCAAGCAGCCTGTTCCCCTGCCGTTGTCTGCATCTTGGTCAGGCATCTAGCTTTAGTCGTTATTGTTATGGTTGTTATACTGATGAGTGTAGTGTCATGACACGCCAAGCCACAGCTCCGTCATGATCCATGTTTGTCAACAACTCTCGCATGGCACCACGCCCCCTCTCCTCCCTGTACACCTGGACGCTATTAGTAATCAGCCCTGTTACCTATTTAAACCACACCCTGACACTGCCTCGTCGCCAGATTATTGTGTGCCTCACTAGCCCAATCTTCCAGCGATTTTTCTTCATTGTCTATTGGATCTTGACCACGCTTTGTTTTCCCCGACCACGATTTTGTCTCTCGTTTTTGGATACTTTACTCTGGATATTTCATGTTGCCGACCTCTTACCTGTTTACGACTACGAGCTTGGATCACGGACCCCCTCTCGTCTCTCCGGCTTCGACCTCTGCCTGCTTCACGACAACGATTAGCCCTCGCGGCTCGCTGAGCTCTCTCCCCCTCCATCCACACCGGCATCTCATCGCGGAGCTCTCTCTCTGCATGCGCTCGCTCTGCGCGCCGCCACAGCTCAAGCTCACGCTGCACGCGCCTGCATTGATCCCAGCTGTCACTCGCGCCGGCTCGCGCACTTCCGTGTTTACGCTACGCTTGCGTCACACGCATCGCCTCCCCATCTCGACACAGTCACGAGCTGGTACTCCGTGTTTCCGCATTTCGGCGAAGCCTCCTGCCTGCATAAGGTATTTTGCAACGCGGAATTTAATCACTGCCCTGCCTGCTTCACTGTTCACAAGCACCACTGTCTCCCATTTACCCTGTCTGCACTTGGATCCCTCACGCCCCCTAGCGGCCCCTGACAGAATAATCTGGCCAACTAAAATGGATCCAGCAGAGGCAGCTCACCTGAGAGGAGCATTAGAGAGTCAAGGAGTACTCTTAGGCGCCCACCAGCAGGAAATAAGACAGATCACGAGCTCACTTCAAAGCATCACGGAAACACTGCAGTCTCTCTCCGCTCAGGTTGGGAACCTACAACCTCCTGCACACACTCCTCAGCCCCTCCCTCCAACACTCTCGCCTGGCCTAGAGCCCCGCCTGCCAGCACCGCCCACCTATGATGGAGATCCAGCCACCTGCCGCTCCTTTTTGTCTCAATGCTCTCTCGTCCTGGAACTACAGGCCACATCATTTCCCACGGAGCGTTCCAAGGTGGCCTACATCATCACCCTCCTGTCAGGAAAGGCGAGAGAGTGGGGGACGGCATTGTGGGATGCCCAAGTCCCGTGCTGCTTCGCCTATAGGACCTTCACGGATGAAATGAGGAAGGTCTTTGACCGCTCCTTTACGGGACATCAAGCGGCTGATCACATCCTTCAGCTACGTCAAGGAATTCGTTCCGTTTCTGATTATGCCGTCGAATTTCGGACCCTGGCTCCCTCTTGCGACTGGGACGAGAGGGCCCTCTTCGACTGCTTTTTTCATGGGCTCTCAGACCCAATTAAGGACGAGCTGGCGGCCCGGGAGCTGCCCTCGAACTTACAAGGACTCATCGACTTAACGACCCGCATTGATGACCGTAAACGGGCACGCCGAAGGGAGCAGCAGCCTTATCGCGAACCACGCACCCCAACACTCACCCTGGCCACACCCCAGCCACCCCCTGAGCCCATGCAGATAGGCCGTGCACGCATCTCGCCGGAGGAGCGTCAGCGCCGTAGAAATGAGGGCGCCTGTTTCTACTGTGGCCAGGTCGGCCATGTTGTGCGATCCTGTCCACTAAAAGGCTAGGCCCCCCCGTAGTTCTGGGGATGCAGGGGGGCCCAGCATCTGTTTCTTCCCCGGACCAGCGATCATGCTTCTCCGTAACTCTGACCCACGGCGACCAATCCTATGCCACGTACGCACTAGTGGACTCCGGGGCTGATCAGAATCTAATTTCTTCCTCCATTGTTTCAAACTTCAAGATCCCCCTCACGCCCCTGCATCAACCCTTTACGGTTCAGGCTCTTGATGGCAGCAGACTCTCCCCCATCACTCATCGCACCAACCCCGTGACCCTGCAGTTTTCAGGCAATCACACTGAAACGATTACCTTCCTAACCGTTCAAAATTCCCATGCACCCATCGTTCTGGGCCTCCCTTGGCTAAGACTACACAACCCGCACATCGACTGGATTAAAAGGAGAGTCCTGGACTGGAGTCCCACCTGCCTCTCTTCATGCTTACGTTCAGCACATATGGGCCGAAGTTTACCCATGCCACAAGAGGAAACTCCCGACCTAACCAAGTTACCCACGGACTATCATGACCTTCGGCAGGTGTTTAGCAAATCACGGGCCACCTCCCTACCCCCGCATCGCCCCTATGACTGTGCTATCGACCTCCTCCCAGGCACCTCACCACCTAAGGGGCGACTGTACTCCCTCTCCCGCCCCGAGAGAGAGGCAATGGAACAGTATATAAAGGAATCACTTGCAGCTGGGATCATCCGCCCATCCTCTTCACCAGCAGGGGCTGGGTTTTTCTTCGTTGAAAAGAAGGATAAGTCCCTCAGACCCTGTATCGATTATAGGGGGTTGAACGAGATCACGATTAAGAACCGTTACCCTCTCCCCTTGATGTCGTCGGCCTTTGAACTTCTCCAGGACGCCCGCATCTATACTAAGTTAGATTTAAGGAACGCCTACCACCTTGTCAGGATACGGGAGGGCGACGAATGGAAGACCGCCTTTAACACACCTACCGGCCATTATGAGTACCTAGTGGTCCCATTCGGCCTAACCAATGCGCCGGCAGTATTCCAGGCCCTAATCAATGATGTCCTCAGAGACTTTCTTAATGTTTTCGTCTTCGCTTATCTGGATGATATCCTGATTTTTTCACGTTCGGTGAGGGAACACAAGCTCCATGTGCGCCAGGTCCTGCAACGGCTCCTGGAGAATAAGCTCTACATCAAGGCAGAGAAATGTGAATTTCATTGTACCTCCACGTCCTTTCTAGGATACTTCATTTCCCCTGCAGGCATCCAGATGGACCCCACCAAGGTGAAGGCAGTCACGGACTGGCCAGTACCGACCTCAAGACGCGAACTCCAGCGGTTCTTGGGATTCGCAAACTTCTATCGACGTTTTATTCGAAGCTACAGCATGGTGGCAACCCCACTCACGACACTTACGTCCTCCAAGATCCCATTCCGATGGAACCCCCAGGCTGACATAGCCTTCAAGGATCTCAAGTCCCGCTTCACTACGGCACCCATCCTTATTTTTCCCGAACCCTCCCTCCAGTTTATCGTGGAAGTAGACGCGTCTGAGACTGGAGTAGGCGCCGTCCTGTCGCAGAGATCCACAAAGGATGCTAAAATCCACCCATGCTCCTTCTTCTCCCGCCGACTCACACCTGCTGAACGCAATTACGGTATTGGGGACCGTGAACTCTTGGCGGTCAAGTTGGCCTTGGAAGAATGGAGACACTGGCTAGAAGGGGCGGACCACCCCTTCCTCGTATGGACCGACCATAAAAACCTGGAGTACTTGAAGACAGCGAAGAGACTTAACTCACGCCAAGCACGATGGTCACTATTTTTCTCCCGTTTCCGATTCACACTGTCATATCGCCCTGGCTCCAAGAACATCAAGCCTGATGCCCTCTCCCGACAATTCTCCACCCCTCAGGATTCATCCATAACGGAGGTGATTCTTCCTCCTCACTGCCTGGTAGCAATGCTCCAATTCAACGTGGAACGTCTGGTTCAACAGACCCTCGAACGAGAACCCGGCCCAAGCACCGTTCCACCCAACAAGCTCTTCGTCCCAGCTTCTGTGAGACCACAGGTGCTTGACTGGGCCCACAGCTCCAGACTGGCTTGCCACCCTGGGGCCGCACGTACGCTCTCCCTCCTACGCCAACGTTTTTGGTGGTCCACCATGAAAGAAGATGTCAAGAGCCTTGTGGCTTCCTGCGACACCTGTACCAGAAATAAAACAACCAACCGCTCCCCTGAGGGTCTCCTTAGACCCCTCCCCATCCCTCACCGCCCCTGGTCACACATCTCCATCGACTTCGTCACTGGCCTGCCTCCTTCCCAAAATAACACGTGCATATTAACTATCGTGGACCGCTTTTCCAAATCGGCGCATTTCATCCCACTATCCAAACTCCCATCGGCCAAGGAAACAGCCGAACTCCTAATTAATCATGTCTTTCGACTTCACGGACTTCCCGTCGACATTGTCTCAGACAGGGGTCCTCAGTTTTCTGCCCAGTTCTGGAAGGCCTTTTGTAACCTTGTCGGCGCCAACCCCAGCCTCTCATCCGGATTTCATCCCCAAACCAACGGTCAAACAGAACGAGTGAACCAAGAGTTGGAGAAATCCTTAAGATGCATGGCCTCGCGGGATCCATCCTCCTGGAGTCGTTTCCTACCATGGGTCGAGTACGCCCACAACTCGCTCCCTACCTCCTCGACAGGCATGTCCCCTTTCCACTGCTGTCTGGGGTATCAACCACCCCTCTTCCCGGTCCAAGAAAAGGAAGTAGCAGTACCCTCAGCCCAAACCTTTGTCCGTCGCTGCAAAAGAACATGGCAACACGCCCGGCAGCAGCTCCTACGCACTGTAAGCACTTTTCAACGCCAGGCAAATCGTCATCGGTCACCAGCTCCCAACTACCGTATCGGCCAAAGGGTCATGCTGTCTACACGGGACCTCCCACTCAAGACCACGTCCAGAAAGCTCTCACCAAGATTCATCGGACCCTTCCCCATCACCCGAATCATAAACCCATGCTCTGTCCGTCTTGCTCTACCCCTCTCCATGCGCCGGATCAACCCCACATTTCATGTTTCCCAGATTCGTCGTTTAGTCTCCTGCCCATTGTCCACCCCCCCCCAGCCCCCCCCACCCCCCCGACTCATTGATGGGGGAGAAGCCTTCACAGTTCACAAGCTCCTCAAGTCTCGCCGCCGGGGGCGGGGCCTCCAGTACTTAGTAGACTGGGAAGGCTATGGCCCTGAAGAGAGGAGTTGGGTACCCGCCAGGTTTATCCTAGACCGTTCTCTAATCTCTGATTTCCACAGACTTCACCCCGAAGCACCTGCAAGAACGCCTGGAGGCGTTCATAGAGGGGAGGGTACTGTCATGACACGCCAAGCCACAGCTCCGTCATGATCCATGTTTGTCAACAACTCTCGCATGGCACCACGCCCCCTCTCCTCCCTGTACACCTGGACGCTATTAGTAATCAGCCCTGTTACCTATTTAAACCACACCCTGACACTGCCTCGTCGCCAGATTATTGTGTGCCTCACTAGCCCAATCTTCCAGCGATTTTTCTTCATTGTCTATTGGATCTTGACCACGCTTTGTTTTCCCCGACCACGATTTTGTCTCTCGTTTTTGGATACTTTACTCTGGATATTTCATGTTGCCGACCTCTTACCTGTTTACGACTACGAGCTTGGATCACGGACCCCCTCTCGTCTCTCCGGCTTCGACCTCTGCCTGCTTCACGACAACGATTAGCCCTCGCGGCTCGCTGAGCTCTCTCCCCCTCCATCCACACCGGCATCTCATCGCGGAGCTCTCTCTCTGCATGCGCTCGCTCTGCGCGCCGCCACAGCTCAAGCTCACGCTGCACGCGCCTGCATTGATCCCAGCTGTCACTCGCGCCGGCTCGCGCACTTCCGTGTTTACGCTACGCTTGCGTCACACGCATCGCCTCCCCATCTCGACACAGTCACGAGCTGGTACTCCGTGTTTCCGCATTTCGGCGAAGCCTCCTGCCTGCATAAGGTATTTTGCAACGCGGAATTTAATCACTGCCCTGCCTGCTTCACTGTTCACAAGCACCACTGTCTCCCATTTACCCTGTCTGCACTTGGATCCCTCACGCCCCCTAGCGGCCCCTGACATGTAGTGCTGTTTATTTTTGGAAAAGGATTACAGTAACGTTTCAAGGTGCTCTAATAAAAGGGCTTTTGTTTTATGTTTAATAAAAATACTATTTTAGACCAACATCTTGCCTCCTGCAGTTATGCCACGCAAACACTCAACACGCCGACATCAGAGAAATCATGACAGAAAGCTAGACCGCAATAGTGGCATAGAGGAGGTCTCTCCCCTGGATGTTCTTTTGGGGGGGAGCAGTGACCATTTCGCCATGCTCACGGACTTGCTGGGCGACTACAAGGAGCAAGGTGAACAAGAGGCGCGACAGAGCTGGGAAAGCTGCAGGCTCGCCATCTGGCGGACGCCGTTCAGAGGTGAGGCAGCCCGGGGATACACGATCCCAAGCACCGATGAAGAGGTACGGGCCGAGGAGGTCTGGTATGACCGTGGCGAGGGGGAAACGGAAGCCCAGACTTAGCGGCAACAAAGGAGAAATGAAATGGGAGATATCTGCACGTTTTGGGCGGAGCACAATGAGGAGCGCATTCGAGACCTGCGGGAGCAGGTGGTACAGCTCCAAAATCTGCTCGTCCAGGTTCGGGAGAGCCACGTTGCAGGCCTGGATGTTCTCTCTCTCTCTCTCTCTCTTTCACTTGATTTAGAGGATTACACATTTCAGCTGGACAGCAAGGACGAAGCGTATCCTCTTACGCCACCTCAGTATCACCTCGACGGAGCGGACGTCGCGTTTCTTCCTCCGCCTCCCGGCTTCGAGGACATTGCGTCGGCTCCGCAGTCTCCAAGCGTCGCTCCAGCTCAGCAGCTGCCAGGCTCCGAGGACGTCGCTTCCGCACTGCAGTCGCCGAGCTTCAAGGACAGCACGCTCCTTCCTCTGCCTCCCGGCTTCGAGGACATCGTGCCAGGTCCTCCGCCCAGCTTCGAGACTGTCGCGCTTCTTCCTTGGCCTCCCGGCTTCGAGGACATCGCGCCGTCTCCGCAGTCTCCAAGCGTCGCTCCAGCTCGGCAGCCACCAAGAGCTACGAGCATCAATTCAGCTCCGCTGTCTCCAAGAGCCACGGACGTCGCTTCAGCACCGGAACCGGCCAGCTCTACAGACAGTGCATCCGCAGCTTAGCCGCCGAGCGCCGTGAACGGTGCAGCAACTCACCTGCCGTCAAGCTTTTCGGATGGCGCGTTAGCAGCTCAGCCACCGAGTGCCGTGAATGTCGCTTCTGCTCACCTGCCGCCAAGCTCAGCAGACATTGCTTCAGCTCCGCTGCCTTCAAGCATCACAGACGTCGCTCCTGCTCACCTGCCGCCGAGCTCAGCAGACGTCGCTTCAGCTCCGCTGCCTTCAAGCATCACGGACGTTGCATCAGCTCACCTGCTGCCAAGCTCTGCGGATGGCGCGCCAGCCCCGCAGCCACCAAGCTCCGCGGGCGTCTTGCCAGCTGGGCTGTGTGGCACGAAGACCAGGACCAGGACCCTCCTTTCATGACTTTTCCTAGATCTGTGAGCTCAATCACCCAGCATGCTTAAATTTTCAAAATCGCACCAGTAAAAGCTAGTATAAAGCTATTTTGCTCTTATTTATGTGAAATTGCTTACAGCTGCTCAGCGGCATGACGTTTCCTGCCTTTTCCCTTTTCCAACCTGCAATTCTCATTTCTCTCAGCAGATGGCGCAAGGGATCGCGCGTACTATCTATGCATCATTAAGTGCGTATATGTAACTATCTCAGATTTCATTCCATATATACAGTCTATATATATATATAGAAAAGTATTCTGCCCCCTTGAACTTTTCCACATTTTGTCACATTACAGCCACAAACATGAATCAATTTTATTGGAATTTCACGTGAAAGACCAATACAAAGTGGTGTACATGTGAGAAGTGGAACGAAAATCATACATAATTACAAACATTTTTTACAAATAAATAACTGCAAAGTGGGGTGTGCGTAATTATTCAGCCCCCTGAGTCAATACTTTGTAGAAACAGTCTTTTAGGGTATGTCTCTACCAGCTTTGCACATCTAGAGACTGAAATCCTTGCCCATTCTTCTTTGCAAAACAGCTCCAGCTCATTCAGATTAGATGGGCAGCGTTTGTGAACAGCAGTTTTCAGATCTTGTCACAGATTCTCGATTGGATTAGGATCTGGACTTTGACTGGGCCATTCTAACACATGGATATGTTTTGTTTTAAACCATTCCATTGTTGCCCTGGCTTTATGTTTAGGGACGTTGTCCTGCTGGAAGGTGAACCTCCGCCCCAGTCTCAAGTCTTTTGCAGACTCCAAGAGGTTTTCTTCCAAGATTGCCCTGTATTTAGCTCCATCCATATTCCTATCAACTCTGACCAGCTTCCCTGTCCCTGCTGAAGAGAAGCACCCCCAGAGCATGATGCTGCCACCACCATATTTGCCAGTGGTGATGGTGTGTTCAGAGTGATATGCAGTGTTAGTTTTCCGCCACATATAGCGTTTTGCATTTTGGCCAGAAAGTTCCATTTTGGTCTCATCTGACCAGAGCACCTTCTTCCATATGTTTCCTGTGGCGCCCACATGGCTTGTGGGAACCTGCAAATGGGACTTCTTATGGTTTTCTGTTAACAATGGCTTTCTTCTTGCCACTCTTCCATAAAGGCCAACTTTATGCAGTGCACCACTAATACTGTAGTTGTCCTATGGACAGATTCCCCCACCTGAGCTGTAGATCTCAGAAGCTCGTCCAGAGTCACCATGGGCGTCTTGGCTGCATTTCTGATCAGCGCTCTCCTTGTTCGGCCTGTGAGTTTAGGTGGACGGCCTTGTCTTGGTAGGTTTACAGTTGTGCCATACTCCTTCCATTTCTGAAGGGCCGCTTGAACAGTGCTCCGTGGGATGTTCAAGGCTTTGGAAATCTTTTTGTAGCCTAAGCCTGCTTTAAATTTCTCAATAACTTTGTAACGCTTGGATTTATTTAATCGCTTAGTTACAAGATTACGGGGTCGAGAATCAAAATATGGGCTGATAAACACTCCTTCCGGTATTGCGCAACCGCGGCGGGATAATATATGACGCGACACAAGAACACTTTCCAAATCAAACCAAAGTGTATTATACAAGACAAACAAATAAATAAACAAACACGGTGCACCACAAACCAATATATACAAAATATATACAAACATAAACAGTCTGTGTGTGATGTGTGAGTGTGTGTATGGTAGTCCAGTGTCTGATATATGGCAAAGGGTATGAAAATGGTGATTTGGAGAGATGGCTCGATCTCACCGGTAAAAGATGTTAAGTCCGGGAGGTCGAGAAACGGAATGAGCTGGGTACTGAATGAAATCCTGGAACAATAATCCGCAAACAGTCGCTCAGTCTCACTAAACAAGCAGCGCGCTGACTTCATCTCTCCGTCCCGGCTTCCTCACCGGTTCCGGCTTCATGCCGGCTCATGTGACCCTCATCACTTCCAGGTTCCTTCACGCTGCGATCGCGCATGCGTGCGAGCTTACCCGGTGACCAAAACACTGTCACAAGGGGAAACAGAAACCGCTAGGGCACATCCTCGGCCACAGGTGAGCAGCATTAGCTCTTCAACCATTTCCCTGTTATTGAAAATGTCCCTTTTGTGTGGCTGCGCTACAACTTTATCCCTGACTTGTCTGGTGTGCCTGACTTCATGGTGTTGTTGCTCCCAATATTTTCTTAGACAACCTCTGAGGCCGTCATAGAGCAGCTGTATTTGTACTGACATTAGATTACACACAGGTCGACTCTATTTAGTCATTAGCACTCATCGTGCAATGTCTATGGGAAACTGACTGCACTCAGACCAAAGGGGGCTGAATAATTACGCACACCCCACTTTGCAGTTATTTATTTGTAAAAAATGTTTGGAATCATGTATGATTTTCGTTCCACTTCTCACATGTACACCACTTTGTATTGGTCTTTTACGTGGAATTCCAATAAAATTGATTCACGTTTGTGGCTGTAATGTGACAAAATGTGGAAAAGTTCAAGGGGGCCAAATACTTTTGCAAGCCACTGTATATATACTCAGCAAAAAAAGAAACGTCCTTTTTCAGGACTGTGTATTTCAACAATAATGTTGTAAAAATCCAAATAACTTTACAGATCTTCATTGTAAAGGGTTTAAACAATGTTTTCCATGCATGTTCAATTAATCATAATCAATTAATTAACATGCGCCTGTGGAATGGTCGTTAAGACCTTAACAGCTTACAGAAAGTAGGAATTTACTGTAAGGTCACAGTTCTAAAAACGCAGAACACTAAAGAGACTTGTCTACCGATTGTGAAAAACACCCAAAGAAAGATGCCCAGGGTCCCTGCTCATCTGCGTGAACGTGCATTAGGCATGCTCCAGGGAGGCATGAGGACTGCTGATGTGGCTAGGGCAATAAATTGCCATGTCCGCACTGTGAAACGCCTAAGACAGCGCTACAGGGAGACAGGAAGGACAGCTGATCATCCTCGCAGTGGAAGACCACGTTTAACAACAATTGCACAGGATGGGTACATCCGAATATCACACCTGCGTGACAGGTACAGGATGGCCACAACAACTGCTCGAGTCACACCAGGAACACACAATCCCTCCATCTCACAGCAAGAACTGACAAATCTGGTGGAGGAGATGCACTGCAGTACTTCAAGTAGCTGGTGGCCACACCAGATACTGAGTGGTACTTTTGATTTTGAGCCTCCCTTCATTCAGGGACACATTGTGAAACATTTTGCATGTCTTATGGTGTTGACTCTTTTAGTGTTCATACAAATATTTACACATTAAGTTTACTGAAAGTAAAAACAGTTGAAAGTCAGAGGACGTTTCTTTTTTTGCTGAGTTGGCCCAGCTCTGGCCTAGATGTGCAGGACAGATCTGTGCTGTAATTAGTCTGAAAATAAGATGGGCCAAATTTTGTTACCAGATCGGTTGCAGACCTTGGGAAAAGTCTGGGCCAGTGTAGTTTTGCTACTGTGCCAAATTTGGGCCAAATTGAATCAATTAACAGTTAAGCTGGCCCGCTCAGTCACAGATTTATATCAGATTCATATCAGATCTGTGCAGTATTTGGCCCAATGAGAAAAAATAGGTTGGGCCAAAACTTGTTACCAGATCTGTTACAGATCTTGGGAAACATCTGGGCCAGGGTAGTTTTGCTATCAGGGCAGTCTTGTATCTATCACAGGTGAAATTTTGAAATCTTATGACCTCAACCAGTAACTCATGAATAAGCAGATCATAATAGTTGACACAGTTAAAAAGAACAAGATCCCTGCACTCCTTGCAACAAAGAGGGGAGAGTAGTCTTCTCATAAATGTTTCATTGTGTTGCAACACCACTCACCTCTTCTTTACACGAAAGATTAAAATAATGTGGTACTTTTAAGCTCAGTGCACAAGATTCTTGAGATTAATTATCATAAAGTCAAGAAGTAATCCATCATTCTGAATTACAATCAAAACAAAGAAAGCATGGACAGCCTGGACAATTTTAATGGTTACAGCAGTTAATACCCCAAATTTTCAAAGATGGGAGTGCCAGATTATCTCTTCAATCGGGACGCATTACAGTATACGTAGTCTCCCAAACACTAAACAGATGACATCGTCACACACTCACAACATACAGCCTTGACCCATCTGGCCCCAGGAGTCTAAACTATGACAAAATGCAGCTGGATAACATTTCATAATTTAACAATATAATCTCTCCAAACTTTTTTTTTTACTTTGAGTGCTTTGATATACAAGCATGCTTCCGGAAAGAACTGATCACACACTGGAAAATCTTTTAACTTTATAAACAGTAAGAAACAACATAAATGCAACTTTTAACTACAATATTAGTTACAAAATACCACTATCACTTTCAGTAATAATAAACCAGGGAAGTACATCTCATGAAGAGCTATGGTTTGAAAACATCATAAATGATTCAAAACATGCAATCATGCAAAAACTAATTATCTCAGATGGATGTAAATGTGTAACAAATAAATGGCAAGTTTACTCACCATTGGTTTTCTGTAATGTTCTTGTCCTAAGGCCTGCATGCAACAAAACCAACACATGAACACAGAACATTAAACATATCCTTTCTTTATTTAAATTATTTATAATTATAATCACATTTATTTATTTTGCATTTAAAACAAACAAATATATAGATATTTTAAAAATCACAAATTTTCCATGTGGTCCCAGTCTTTTGGGACTATGTATTTGTGTGTTTATGTCTATATGTCTATATAATGTAGATGTTTATTAAATAGAATTTTGTATTTTCAAACATTAAACATAAAAAATGTGACAGTACAGTATGTCAGTAAAGAAGGTATTGTTATGCAAGAGGTCATTTTCAGACAAAGTCTGTCAGGGTTTACTGCAAAAAACGAATGTCCAACAGTCACAAACTTTAGCCAATTCTTAAAGATGCTTATAAGAATTTTGACAAAACCTTTTAATATAAACACAGGTAGTCTCAGGAAATTGTCACTCCAAATATTGAATTAGTTTATTGCTTATTTATTTTTTTTATAATTACATTTTCATTAATCTTGAATTTATCTGTAAATGTATTTTCATGTCGCTGAGAATTTTTTGCCCAGTACATTAAAAAATTTTTTGCACAGCACACTTATTTATACGTCCGAAAAAATAGATTAGTCCTATTACCATCTCAGGGAGTTTTTCCTTGCCACTGTCTCCCGTGGCTTGCTCACCAGGGACTATCTGACCATTTTGATTCATTCACATTCACATTCCATACAAACTTAAATAATTCTTTTGATTGTGTAAAGCTGTTTTGAGACAATGTCAATTGTTAAAAGCGCCATACAAATAAATTGAATTTAATTGAAAAAATTTGGACTAACCCTAGGACACTTCCCACACAACAGCTATAAAAATATCATCCCAATTATGAAATAAGTGATTAATTATTTTTCGTACTTTCAAAGTTTAAACATATTTTAAACATGGATAATGTACGCTCTGTCACAAACTAACCCGGGATGAGCAGAAGACTTAGCGATAGCGGTTAGCCCTTTGTAGCGTGGATAGTAAATCCAAACGCGAAAGCAAGAGAGTAGGCAGGTTAATTAGTCTAAGAACTCTCAAAGAAGGGGAGAGGTGCTGAAGGGTTTGAGTTGTGATATGTGAATTACCGGGTGGATAAGGAGCGCCCCCTCCTTGAACCACCACCTTATCGTGGTGGAGGGGTTTGCGTGTCCCAATGATCCTGGGAGCTATGTTGTCGGGGGCTTCATGCCCTCGGCAGGGTCACCCATGGCAATCTGGTCCTAGGTGAGGGAACAAACAAAGAGTGGTTCAAAAGACCTCTTATGACGAGTACAAACATTGGTAAACGTTTTCCCTCACCCGGACGTGGGTCACCGGGGCCTCCCTCTGGAGCCAGGCCTGGAGGTGGGGCCCGATGGCGAGCACCTGGTGGTCGGGCCTGCACCCATGGGCCCGGCCGGGCACAGTCCGAAGAGGCAACGTGGGTCCCCCTTCCCATGGGCTCACCACCTGTAGGAGGGGCCAAAGAGGTCGGGTGCAGTGTGAGCTGGGCGATGGCAGAGGACAGGGGCCTTGGCGGTCTGATCCTCGGCTGTAGAAGCTGGCTCTAGGGATGTGGAATGTCACCTCTCTGGCGGGGAAGGAGCCTGAGCTAGTGTGTGAGGTTGAGAAGTTCCGGCTAGATATAGTTGGACTCACCTCGACGCACGGCTTGGACTCTGGAACCAGTCTCCTTGAGAGAGGCTGGACTCTCTTCTACTCTGGAGTTGCCACCGGTGAGAGGCGACGAGCAGGTGTGGGCATACTTATTGCCCCCCGGCTCGGGGCCTGTACATTGGGGTTCACCGCAGTGGACGAGAGGGTGGCCTCCCTCCGCCTTCGGGTGGGGGGACGGATCCTTACTGTTGTTTGCGCTTATGCGCCGAACAGCAGTTTGGAGTACCCGCCCTTTTTGGGGTCTCTGGAGGGGGCGCTAGAGAGCGTCCCTCCTGGGGACTCCATCGTTCTGTTGGGAGACTTCAATGCTCACGTGGGCAATGACAGTGAGACCTGGAAGGGCGTGATTGGGAGGAACGGCCCCCCCCGATCTGAACCAGAGCGGTGTTTTGTTATTGGACTTCTGTGCTCGTCACGGATTGTCCATAACGAACACCATGTTCAGGCATAAGGGTGTCCATATGTGCACCTGGCACCAGGACACCCTAGGCCGCAGTTCGATGATCGACTTTGTGGTCGTATCGTCGGACTTGCGGCCACATGTCTTGGACACTCGGGTGAAGAGAGGGGCGGAGCTGTCAACTGATCACCACCTGGTGGTGAGTTGGCTTCGTTGGCGGGGTAGGATGCCGGTCAGGCCTGGTAGACCCAAACGTATTGTGAGGGTCTGCTGGGAACGTCTGGCAGAGTCCCCTGTCAGGATGAGCTTCAACTCCCACCTCCGGCAAAGCTTCAACCACGTCCTAGGGGAGGTGGGGGACATTGAGTCTGAATGGACTATGTTTCGCGCCTCCATTGTCGAGGCGGCCGACCGTAGCTGTGGCCGTAAGGTGGTCGGTGCCTGTCGCGGTGGCAACCCAAGAACCCGTTGGTGGACACCGGCGGTGAGGGATGCCATCAAGCTGAAGAAGGAGTCTTACCGGGTCTTTTTGGCTGGTGGCACTCCGGAGGCAGCTGATAGGTACCGGCAGGCCAAGCGGAATGCAGCTTCGGTGGTTGCTGTGGCAAAAACCCGGGCGTGGGAGGAGTTTGGGGAGGCCATGGACAATGACTTCCAGACGGCTTCGAAGAAATTCTGGTCCACCATCCAGCGTCTCAGGAGGGGAAAGCAGTGCACGGTCAACACAGTGTATAGTGGGGATGGTGCGCTGCTGACCTCGACTTGGGACGTTATGGGTCGGTTGGGGGAGTACTTCGAAGACCTCCTTAATTCCACCAACATGCCTTCCGATGAGGAAGCAGGGTCTGGGGACATAGAGGTGGACTCTTCCATCTCTGGGCCCGAGGTCGCCGAGGTGATCAAAAAGATCCGTGGTGGCGGGGCCCCGGGGGGTGGATGAGATCCGCCCGGAGTTCCTCAAGGCTCTGGATGTTGTAGGGTTGTCATGGTTGACACGTCTCTGCAACATTGCATGGACATCGGGGACAGTGCCTCTGGACTGGCAAACCGGGGTGGTGGTCCCCCTCTTCAAGAAGGGGGATCGGAGAGTGTGTTCCAACTACAGAGGGATCACACTCCTCAGCCTCCCCGGGAAAGTCTATTCAGGGGTCCTGGAAAGGAGGGTCCGTCGGATAGTCGAACCTCGGATTCAGGAGGAGCAGTGTGGTTTTCGTCCAGGTCGCGGAACAGTGGACCAGCTCTACACCCTTAGCAGGGTCCTGGAGGGGGCATGGGAGTTTGCCCAACCAGTCTACATGTGCTTTGTGGACTTGGAGAAGCCATTCGACCGTGTCCCTCGGGGAGTCCTGTGGGGGGTACTCCGGGAGTATGGGATATCGGATTCCCTGTTAAGGGCTGTCCGGTCCCTGTACGACCGGTGTCGGAGCTTGGTCCGCATTGCCGGTAGTAAGTCGGACCTGTTTCCGGTGAGAGTAGGACTCCGACAGGGCTGCCCTTTGTCACCGATCCTGTTCATAATTTTTATGGACAGGATTTCTAGGCGCAGCCAGGTCGTTGAGGGGGTACAGTTTGGTGGGCTCAGGATTGGGTCACTGCTTTTTGCAGATGACCTTGTTCTGTTGGCCTCATCACCCTGTGACCTACAGCTCTCACTGGATAGGTTCGCAGCCGAGTGTGAAGCGGCTGGGATGAGAATCGGCACCTCCAAATCTGAGGCCATGGTCCTCAGCCGGAAAAGGGTGGAGTGCCCTCTCAGGGTTGGGAGTGAGATCCTGCCCCAAGTGGAGGAGTTTAAGTATCTCGGGGTCTTGTTCACGAGTGAGGATAAAATGGAGCGGGAGATCGACAGGCGGATCGGGGCAGCGTCTGCAGTGATGTGGGCTCTGTATCGGTCCGTCGTGGTGAAGAAGGAGCTGAGCCAAAAGGCAAAGCTCTCAATTTACCGGTCGATCTACGTTCCTACCCTCACCTATGGTCATGAGCTGTGGGTAGTGACCGAAAGAACAAGATCGCGAATACAAGTGGCCGAAAAGAGTTTCCTCCGCAGGGTGTCTATGCTCTCCCTTAGAGATCCCTTAGAAAGCTCAGTCATCTGGGAGGGGCTCAGAGTAGAGCCGCTGCTCCTCCGCATCGAGAGGAGCCAGATGAGGTGGCTTGGGCATCTATTTAGGATGCCCCCTGGACGCCTCCCTTGTGAGGTGTTCCGGACATGCCCCACCGGAAAGAGACCCCGGGGAAGACCCAGGACACGCTGGAGGGACTATGTCTCTCGGCTGGCCTGGGAACGCCTTGGGATCCCCCCGGAAGAGCTGGAAGAAGTGGCCGGGGAGAGTGAAGTCTGGGCATCCCTGCTGAAGCTGCTGCCCCCGCGACCCGACCTCGGATAAGCGGAAGAAAATGGATGGATAAGGAGCGCCGTAGGCAGCTGGAGCTGGTGACTGGGTTTATCCGGAGGGTGATGCGGTACGGTCCGATGAATCTGGGTGATAGTTTCCGTGACTCGGTATGAAGGTGAAGATTTTTTGTGGAGAGCCATACCTTGTCACCTATATGGTACAATCGTCCCGGAGGGTGTCGACCGCGTTGTTCGGTGGTGTAGCTTGATTCCACAACCGCCGGCACCTGCGGACCAACTGTTGGGCTGCCAGCACATCAACCTCTGGTTCCTGGTGGTTGAACATCGAAGGTTGGAAGCTTTAGCATACCTCAAATGGGCTTAGCTTCGTGGCAGATGAGACGTGGAGGTTATGTGAAAGTTCTGCCCAGATGAGGTAGCGAGCCCTGGAGCGCTGACGATCGGCTATAAAACATCTCAGATAGCGCTCCAGTTGTTGGTTGGCCCACTCCATCTGAACGTTATACCGGGGATGATAGACTGCAGGTGGAATCGATCAAGTGGCAGAAGGTCTTCCAGAACTTGGCAGTGAACGGGCCTTCTGTCGGAGACAATGTCCTTTGGGACCCCATGCAGACGGACTACGTGCTCTAATATCAGCTCTGCTGTACTTTAGGCTGACGGGAGTCCGGCGAGGGCCACCAGGTGCACGGCCTTAGAGAACTGATCGACGATGGTCATGATGGCGTCTTTTCCTTCGGAGGCTGGCAGGCCCATGACAAAATCGACGGCAGTGTGCGTCCAGGGTCGACGGGGAACCGGAAGAGGTTGAAGTTCTCCTGATGTTGGTCGGTTGGTGTCCTTTTCCCTGGCGCACACTGTGCACGCCTGAACGAACTCATTGACATCCCCTGCTATGGATGGCCACCAGAAGTCGTGCTGGAGGAACTGGAGGGTGCGTCGTGTGCCTGGATGTCCGGAGATGGGGGAGGAGTGACCCCACTGGAGAACTTTCGATCTCATGGTGTTGGGGACATAGAGTCGTCCAGGCGGCGCACCTGCCGGCTCGGCCTCTGTGGTCTGCACCTGGCGGACCTTCATTTCCATGATTTTGGAAGATGGAAGGACAGGTGCGGGATCTGCCCGGGGGTAGTGTTGGCGAGAGGGGGCATCTGCCTTGATGTTTTTGGACCCCAGTTAGTACGAGAGGTGGAAATTGTAATGTTCAAAAAATAACGCCCACTGCGCCTGTCTGTGATTTACTTGTTTTAAGTTTCAGATGGTGATTAGGTTTTGATGGTCAGTCCAGATAATGAATGGCTCCTTGGCTCCCTGGAGCCAGTGACGCCCCAAAGCCCACTTTATGGCCAGCAGCTCGTGGTCCACTACCACGTATCACTGCTGAGTGGTGTTCAATTTTTTGGAGAAGGAACTACATGGGTGTAGTTTCTGATCTGGACCTCATTGGGAGAGAACAGCTCCAGCGCCCACATCTGAAGCGTCCACCTCCACAACGAATGGTTTAGTGTTGTGAGGATGGAGTCTCTTGAAAGCGGAGATGGCAGCGGAGTTGAGGTGAAAAGGGAGAGATGAGGGACGAGTCAGGGCGGTTAGGGGCGCGGCAACTGTACTGTATTTCCGGATAAAGTGACGATAGAAATTCGCAAACCCGAGAAACCGTTGAAGTTGCTTAAGGGTCTCGGGTAGGGGCCAATGACGCACAACCTCTAGCTTCTGCAGGTCCATGGCCACACCCTGGGGCGAGATGACAAAACTCAGGAACGTGGTGGAGCGCTCGTGAAAAACGCACTTCTCCGACTTACAGTACAGCTGATGGGCGAGTAATCTATTTAGGACTGCCCTGACATGCTGGATGTGTTTGTCAACGGTGCGGGAGTAAATGAGAATGTCGTCCAGATAAACGAATGCCCATCGGCCTAACATGTCCCGGAGGACATCATTAATGAAGTGTTGAAAAGCGGCGGGGGCACTGCAAAGTCCAAACAGAATGACGAGACTCTCATAGTGTCCTGTAGGGGTAATGAAAGCCGTCTTCCACACATCACCCTCTCTGATGCGCACCAAGTTGTAGGTGCTCCGAAGGTCCATCTTTGTGAACATTGTGGCACAAGGGCTGAGTTGGTAAGAGGCAGTGGGTGCCGGTTTTGATGGTGATGTTGTTGAGCCCCCGATAGTCGACACAACTATCGGGGGCTCAAGTTCGCCGCCCCTCTTTTTTAAGAAGAAAAACCCTGCGGCAGCAGGCGAGGAGGAGGCCCGGATTGTGCCGTGGCGGAGAGCATTGGTTGCGTATTCCTCCATCGCCTCCGTCTCTGTAGATGATAGTGAATAGAGGTGGCCATGGGTCAGCACAGTACCTGGTTGGAGGTCAATAGCGAGGTCGTAAGGCCGGTGAGTAGGAAGGTCTCTTGCAAAAAACCTTAGCCAGGTCCCGATAGATGGCAGGGATGGCGTTGGTGTCGACGTTGGGGGCCTCGGACTATAGCATGTCCCAGCTGGCGCCCGCAGGCATAGTTCGGTACAGGTCGCACCCCACTGAAGAATCCGGTTCTGTGTCCAGAAGATGAGAGCGTCATGTTGAATTAGCCATGGATAACCCAGGATGATGGGAGGACATGAGATGGAGGTGACATGAAATCTCAGCTGTTCCTGATGTTGGTCGATGAGGAGGGTGATAGGTTGAGTCTGTGTGGTGATGGGACTGGTGGAAAGGGGCAGACCGTCGACAGATGTAATAGGAACAGGCTGGGATAACGCCTCCGCAGCAAGACGGAATACATGTGTGTGAATGAGAGGAACACAAGAGGAATGGTGAGGATACAGGGAGCAGAGGTAAAGAAGGTGCAGGACTTTAAGTACTTAGGGTCCAGAGCAACGGAGAGTGTGGAAAGGAAGTGAAGAGGCGGGTGAATATGTGGACAAAAGTTTCAAGTGTGTTGTGCGATAAAAGAGTATCAGCGAGAATGAAAGGAAAGGTGAAATGACTTAGAGACAGTGGCACTAAAGAAAAGACAGGAGGCAGAGCTGGAGGTAGCAGAGATGAAGATGTTGAGGTTCTCGTTGGGAGTGACAAGGATGGATAGCATCAAGAATAAGTTCATCAGAGGGACAACCCATGTTAGATGTTTTGGAGATAAAGTCAGAGAGGCCAGATTGAGGTGGTTTGGACATGTTCAGAGGAGAGATGGAGAATATATCGGTAGAAGGATGCTGAGGTTGGAACTGTCAGGCAGGAGGCCTAGAGGAAGACCAAAGAGGAGATTTATGGATGCAGTGAGAGAGGACATGAAGTTAGTTGGTGTGAGAGAAGAGGATGCAGAGGCTAGGGTTAGATGGAGGCAGATGATTCGTTGTGGCGACCCCTGAAAGGGAACAGCCGAAAGACAAAGAAAGAATAAATTATCTGCGGAATCGATGAACGAAGTACTTCCAACCCGTTTGTGACCAAATTGGAGGGATACCTGAACCGTGAGATGAGGGATGGTATTGGTGATCGTGGTGGAGAGTTGGAAAGGGCTCAGTGAGTTTCTCTCCCTTCTCACCAGGTCTGGGCATTTCCCAGACGGAGAGGGCAGATTGCTCGGTGGTGCGCCTCTGACCCACAATAGGCGCACAGCCCCTCTGGGAAGCGGCGTTCACGCTCGGCCACGGTTAGGGAGGCGCGTCCTAATTGCATGGGTTCCTCGGCTCCGGTGTCAACCACGGCAGGAGGTGGAGATCCGACATGTCCGTGGGTGGTGGGAGTGAAGGAGGTTGATGGTCGTGGGATGGTGTAGGCGAAGGTGGGTGCTGGCGGCAGGGTTCTCGGGGCTGGCTTTGGACAAGAGAGAAGATGCTGGTCGATCCAGAGGGCGAGCTGAATCAATCCCTCCAGCATGACGGGAAGCTCTCGCCCGGCTAGCTCGTCTTTGATCCTAGAAGCCAGTCCCTCGTAGTAGGACGTCCGGAGCGCAGCATCTCCCCAGGTGGTCTGTACGGCGAGAGTGCGGAACTCAGCAGTATAGCGACTCACGGACGATCCTCCCTGCCGCAGGTGGTACAGCTTTGTGTTGGTCTCCACCTCGCCCGCAGGGTGTTCAAAAATACATTTTAGTCGGTGGGTGAACTCATTGTATGAATGGGCGGTGTCTGAATCGGTGCGAAGAACTGCCATGGCCCACTTAGCTGCCTGCCCTGATAGCAGCGAGACGAGGAGAGCAATGCGCAATCGATCGGTGGAGTATTTGGTGGCATTAAACTCAAACACCAGATCTAATGCAGTTAGGAAACCACTACATCTCCCGTCCGTGCCATCCCATTTATCCGGTAAAGAGAGAAAAACATCAGAAGTTGGGGGGGGGGACTAGTGTCGTGGTTGACTAGCTGCGCTAGTGACAGCCTCGTGAAGATCCGCGTTCTTCCGCCGAAGCTCCGCCAGATCCGCTGGGTTTACCACTCATGGCTCAGTCATTCTGTCACAAACTAACCCGGGATGAGCAGAAGACTTAGCGATACGGTTAGCCCTTTGTAGCGTGGATGGTAAACCCAAACGCGGAAGCAAGCGAGTAGGTAGGATAACCACGTGAATTCGTCTAAGGACTCTCACAGAAGGGGAGCAAGGGAAAAACACTAATTTAACCCGCGTCCTATAAACACACACTCGAATCAGAAAGTAAACCCAAGAGAGTGAGTACTCACAAAATGGCAGACGAACAATCTGGACCGACATGGGTGATCTCAATGACTGAGCGATGTGATGCACCATCTTGTTTCCTTTTATGCTTCCTGTGTTGTGACCGTATTACTTCCGGGTCCTAGTGCCGGTCACGGAGCGAGTGCGTGTGACACACTCTTTGAACATTTAATCACAAACATGTGTACACCTACTCATTCATGCAATTATCTGTTGAGTCAGTTCAGTAGTGGAATGCATAAAGTCATGTAGACATGGGCCAGCAGCTTTGACCATCATAATGGCTATTTTGATTGTACCATGACTGTTGAGGTTAGTCTTCGTATTTCAAATATGATATTTGCAATATTTACAAATCATTGTATAAGAAATCTAACAGTTATTAAAATTACATTAAAAAAATTTTGTCCAGAGTTTTATAGGATTTCTATCTCAAAAATATGTGCTCAATGTTTGAAAAATCGGATGCTTAAAAGCATTTTTAAATGACTTCATAAATATGTTTAGGAAAAGACGCTTACATGATTATATATTATGATTATTCAAAGCTTACATTAACAGATGATGATGGGTTACACTACTGGAAGCTGAGAACATAAAGCTGAGGCTGCAGTGGGCACAGACGAACCAAAACGGTGATAATGAATATCAGTTTGGATTAGATACTAGTATAGAGATATTAGCAAAAAACAGCACTAGGAAACTAAAACCCTTTAGTTTTGCAGTGTAGAATGATTGGCATTCCTAAATTACCAACAGGATATGACTGGGTGTGCTAGTGTGTGCTTGTCCTGCAATGAGTTGGCTTCCATACAGGGTTTATCCTGCTTTGTGCCCCAAGAAATAGGGTGGCTCTCAACCCTACACACGATAAGTGGTACAGACGATGGATGGATGTCTAGATTATGTGATATCTTAATTTTTTGCAAACCCTTTCATACCTCAATTTCTTTCAGGACGTGGATGTGAACACCACACTTCCTGGCCTGCTCCACAAGTTCCGTGTTGAATGGGTCCATGAGGATAACCCACTTTAGAGTTGGTGTCTTCTGTCTTTCCACATTATCTAGAAGCACCTTGGCCTTTTCAGGTTTATCACAGATCACTGTAGATATCTCTGCTACAAGACAGAAGGTAAAATATTTAAACTACTTGTATTTAAGATAATTAAAAGACTGGAGATTATCAAAATGATAAAATGATGATAAAATTACTACATATAGAAGTATATAAAAAATTTTTTGCCATTATAAAGTATTTTATACTCTGTTAATGTAGGGTTTAATATGATGTTGGCCCACCCTTTGCAGCTTTAATAGCTTCAACTGTTTTGGGAATGCTTTACACAAGGTTTAGGAGTGTTTTTTTATGGGATTTTTGACCATTCATCCCAAAGGTATTCTCTGAGGTTAAGGTGCAAGCCAGTCAAGTTCTTCAATGGACTTTGCTTTGTGCCAGCGCAGCCACATTGGAACTGGTATGCGATGTTTTTTAGGAGTTAGCCTCAGCTCCTTACTTCCAGTGAAAGGAACTCAGGCTCGCAACTTTGTGGGAACAGTTTGGGGCCAAAACAAGTGCACAAAAAAAAGCTCCATAAAGTGGATGGATGAGTGAGTTTAGTGTGGAAGAACTTGAGCTCAACTCAAAAGCCTACTGTCTTCTTCCCAGAAGAGTTGAAGCTGTTATAGCTGATATGGGTGAGCCAACATCATATTAAACCCTATACTGTAGATTAAGAATTGGATGTTACTCAAATGTATATGCACGTGAAGGCAGGCGAGCAACTACTTTTGGCAATATATATGTACTGAATATACATATATCCTGCTTTGTGCTTTGTGAATAATCTTATTACTTATTCTAATCGAATTATTATTCTAAAAATTAGCATAATCCTCTTTCTATTACCTAGATGGCAAAACCATTAATTATGTAAAAACAGATGTCAATAACAGCCAACAGTCTTACCAGTGTTTATTATGTATCGAATTGCATCAGGACCCAGTGTATCATATAATGGTACCACCACCATGGAGTAGGTGTAACAAGCCAGCTCAGAGATTATCCACTAACAACACAAAAAAAACACAAAGTGACAAAGACAGCAAGACAATGGCATATATTCAATAAATGCCTTACTGTTGTTCACATTTTTCCCTTTGACCTCTCACCTCAGGCCTGTTCTGGGAAAACACTCCAATAAACTGCTTGGAATTGGGCTGACAACCCTGGAACAGTAAGCCTGAGCCCAGGTGCTCTGCCCGAGTTGTGACCTGTGCAAGTAACAAAAACAAAAGCCATTTTATTTTAGAATTTCAAGAAAAAGCAAATACCAAACCTAAAACTGTCAGTAGGTCACACTAAAAAAACTGAGAGAAATCTCTGGATAGCATTTAATCTACAATTGTTCAGTTCACTGTGTGGTTTTACTGTATTATGGATATCGTATGCTATAGACTGTAATAAACATACAGTCTATACCTAAACGCCACTGATATACATAGTACATCATGACTATGGATAGAAGAAGAAGAAGAAGAAGAATATTCAATTATTGTCACATGTACTTTTTACAGCACAGCGAAATTTCTTCTTCGCATATCCCAATTAGGAAACTGGGGTCAGAGCGCAGGGTCAGACAGCTTACAGCGCCCCTGGAGCAGATAGGGTTAAGGGCCTTGCTCAAGGGCTCAACAGTGGCAACTTGCCGATGCTGGGGTTCGAACCCCCGACCTTCCGATCAGTAACCCAGAAACCCACAGCCTTAACCGATTGAGCCACCACTGCCCTATAAAATCTCATTACACATCTGAGCATTTGAGGGCCTCGCTCAAGGGCCCAACAGTGGCAACTTGGTGGTTGTAGGGTTTGAACCTGGGATCTTTTCCGAATCATAGTCTAATGCCTTAACCACTGAGCTACCCCTGGTCTAAATAAGCTACCCTCTGGATACTATATATAACCATGAAAATTTCTGAGTATGTGTTTGCATACTGTACCATTAGATTTTTTTTTTTCACTGGAACCAAGAAGAACCAACAGCACACATGTGTCTGACATCACTTATGCTCTTTTGGATTTGTTACTACGCTCGGATTTAACGGCTTTGAACTTTCACTTTCGTTTCTCGGTTATGCTTTTGCTTCGCCCTCATTTGGCTCGACACCCCCGCTGACGAATGGCACGGCTTTGAACTCCTCCACACAGCTTCCTCAACGCCTCACAAACCTACTTGCTTCTCTGCACCTGGATCTCAGACACGTGTGATAATTACTTTGGCAGATAATCCCAATTAAAGGAAAAGTACTGAAGACGGTTGTACCACATTATTAAGCAGGCCACAGATTTCAAGCAATATGGGAAAGAAAAAGGATCTCTCTGCTGCCGAAAAGCGTCAAATAGTGCAATGCTGTTGGACAAGGTATGAAAACATTAGATATTTCACGAAACCTTAAGCATGATCATCGTATTGTAAAGACATTTGTGGCTGATTCAGAGCACAGACTGGTTCGTGCAGATAAAGGCAGAATGAAGAAGGTTTCTGCCAGACAAATTCATCGGATTAAGAGAGCAGCTGCAAAAAATACCATTACAAAGCAGCAAACAGGTATTTGAAGCTGCTGGTGCCTCTGGAGTCCCGCGAACCTCAAGGTGTAGGATCCTTTAGAGGATTTGTCCATAAACCTACTATTCGGCCACCCCTAATCAATGCTCACAAGCAGAAACGGTTGCAGTGGGCCCAGGCATACATGAATTTTCAAACAGACTTGTTTACTGATGAGTGTCGTTCAATCCTGGATGGAGTAGTGGATAGTTGGTGGATGGCCACCATGTCCCAACAAGGCTGCAATGTCAACAAGGAGGTGCCGGAGTCATGTTTTGGTGATATCAAAGAAGGAGTCCTATGTTAAGATGTAACATGTCCTGTGTTAGGATGCTTTTGATTGAAATAGTTTTTGATTTCTTTAAATATGACCTCCTAATGCTGCAAATTCAGCAAAAGCCTATTGTCAGTTCTTTACAACCTATAAAATGTTTTAACTCTGTTGTGCATAATAATTTGGAACAGTGTGTTTTCAGTTTTTTATTTTTAAAATAAATATTGTTATCATTAGGAGGTTTGTTCAATAAAATTCAAATTATACCCTAATAGTTGATGACTAGAAAATTATACTGACTGTCATTTGCATTTACTAATTATGAAAATGAGAGAAAGATATCATTTGCGTAATAATTTGGAACGCAGTGTAATCATTAGTCTACTTCTGCCGGTGCGCTCTGGAAAACTTCATGCGTGCGGTTGAGCGCTGATTAGACTATGTAGGAAATTAAAGAGGAGGATCACGATGGTCAACGCACCGAGCCCAAACTTAATTTAAACTAAATTAACAAATATTTGAAGTAGATAATAATAGCCCACATTTATAAAAGCATTTTTATTTAGACTATAAAAAATAATCCTGCATTTAGGCATTTAATCCTGAAAAAAGTTAGGCACATCAGTAACTTTACCCCAAATAAAAGGGGGTGAAATTAATAAACCGAGATCCGTGTTTCTTAGCCCCACCGCCACGAGAGGTTGTGCTCGGACCTCTCAGCTTCTGCGGATTCTAAAATTGATAGTGCTACTGTTTTTTAATCGCTGGAATGGAAGAGATAGAAAGTTTCCTCATCATAACATGCCTTGTATTTTTCACTCTACAGTATACACAACCCGTGATCTTTATGCTATTTTAGAGATGGAAAATACTAATGGAGTATTTTTTTGTTTTTTATTTTCATTTTTTATAAAATACAATGAAACCTCGGATTACGAGTAACGCGGTTTACGAGTGTTCTGCAAGACGAGCAAAGATTTTTAATAAATTTTCATTTGGAAAACGAGCGTTGTCTTGGTTTACGAGCACCGAGTATCATGTATCACGCATGCGCTTCTTGTTTTGAGTGTCACGTGATCACAACTGAGACAACGTTTTTTCTCTCTCTTGCGCTGCGAATTGTGGGTAATCGTCTTCCCTGCTGGGTCTTAGTGCGGCTCTTACTGGTATAATCAACATCCGTGCACTGTTTACTATAACGTGGTTTGTGACCATGTGTGTGTGTAAAACATATTTTATTTTGTGTTTGGAAGCGCGTGTGTACAGTGCGTGTACCGTTTCTCATAACACACATTTGATCACACGACTAAAGCAAAATACAGAGGTAAAAAATACAGAGGTTAAAAAAATATTTTCTTCCTCAGCTCATCACTGTGTGTGTGTGTGTGTGTGCACGAGCGCCACCTGACACAGTGCCGGCCATGCGCGCGTGCGTGTGTGAACCACTAGAACCACGCCCCCTACTCCCCGCTACGCTAATCATCGGCAGTGAAGCTCACAGGATTCACCTCACTCCCTCTTCATCGACCTTATGACTGTCCCATTGACCTCCGTCCAGGTACCTCCCCTCCAAAGGGTCGTCTTTACTCCATGACACGCCAAGATCAAGGAGCCATGAACGAATACATCACGGGGGCCCTCGCCGCTGGCATCATCCGCCCGACCTCCTCGCCCACGGGAGCGGGGTTTTTCTTCGTCAAGAAAAAAAATGGGTCCCTCCGTCCATGCATAGAAAACAGAGGGCTCAATGAAATAACTGTCAGGAACCATTACCCCATACCGCTCATGTCCACAGCCTTCGAGCTTCTCCAGGGAGCCACTATCTTCACGAAATTAAACTTGCGCAATGCATATCATCTCGTCCGAATTAGGGAGGGTGACGAGTGAATAACAAGCTGCACCCCTGTTCCTTTTTTTTGTGTTGTCTGTCCCTGGCTGAGAAGAACTACAGTATGACGTGGGAGGGAACCGAGATCCCATTTCTAGTGTGGACTGATCACAGGAACCTCGAATACCTGCATATGGCCAAGAGGCTCGCTAGTCCCTATTCTTCTCCCGGTTCAACTTTGTCCTGTCCAACCAGCCAGGCTCCAAAAACACCAGGCCTGACGCTCTATCATGCCAGCTCTCCTTTCCCCATGACTCCATGCCATGCGACACTATCCTGCCCTCACGTTGTCTAGTAGCAGCCGTGGAACTGGACATTGAGGCTAAGTTAAGCAGGCATTGACTCAGGAGCCCGGGCCGAGCAATGTTTCCCCAGATCGTCTCATCATTCCCCTCTGTTGTATCATGACCATCGTTGACCGTTTCTCCAAGTCCGTCCATCTGTTTCCACTCCCCAATCTTCCTTCCGCCAAGGAGACTTCTGGAAGACTTCTCACGCTTCTGGAAGGCCTTTTGTAAACTCATCGGGGCCACCCCTAGCCTGTCTTCTGGCCTTCATCACCAATCTAACAGTCAAACAAGAAGAACCAAGAACCAAGCTATGGAAATCGCCCTCCGGTGTATGTCCACCCAGGATGTTACTACCTGGAGCAAGTTCCTCCCGTGGGTCGAGTACGCTCACAACTCTCTGCCGTCTGCCGCCACAGGCCTCTCTCCATTCAAGTGATGTTTGGGCTACCAACCACCACTGTTTCCAACTCAAGAGGAGGTGGTAGAGGTTCCCTCAGCGCAACATTTTATCTGCCGTTGCACATGGATATAGTTACGAGCCAGATGATCCCTACTGCGCGCATCCAGGTCGTACAATAGACAGGCGGACCGCCATCGCTCCAAGACCCCCAGGTATCACGTAGGAGACAGAGTCATGCTTGCCACCAGGGTCATCCCCCTAAAGACACTTTCATGCAAGCTCTCTCCACATTTCATCGGCCCATTTACAATAACCAAGCTAATGAATTCTTGCTCAAATGAGTCAAACTGGAGACTAAACAATAAAACTAATTTAGACTGTGACAGAGGTCCATTATTTTTGACCCACGCCTGCTGTCAGGGTGGTCAAAGGGTACAGGGCATCTTTAGGAGGGCCAATTCTTGCAAAGGTAGCACCAGCATGTTACTCCAGTAAAAAGACAAAGTCATTCAAAGTCAGAAGCCGGTGCACTAGAAAGAGAGAAAGACAGAGCACAGCACGCCAAGTGTGTGCTATAAGTTCAGTTAGAAAAAGACACATACTGTAAATACAACAAAACCACGCCAGAGAGGATGGGAGAGAGTTTATTTTTATTTTTCAGAGCTCCATCCTATGTCGAAGAAACGGAAGAGATCTGTTAGTTTTGTGTTTCAGTCTTCTTTGGTTTCTAATTAATTAACCCACATAAAAAAAAATGACAAAAAAAATTTAAAAGGGCAACACAGTAAATGCAGTTGTCATTTCTCACCTCCCGATAAGAAAGCCATTTGTAAGGTTGATTCGGGAGACGAGAACCTAAACATGGTCCATCACCTGAAGTGAGAGAGCAAAGAAAAATTATTAATCAACACAACTGCTTTATTATATGTCATGTTTCCATCTCTTAGTTGTTACTGACTTAAAAGACAGATGTGGTTTGAGACGTTGTGACCAGTTTTTTTACTTTCAATTCTCACAAACTGTCAATAGTCACATGATTATTAAACATCTTCAAAATGGAATTATCTTTTCCCAAATTGTAAATTTATTAATGTAATTAAAGTTCTTTGATGTCATTTAAGTAATATGTTCTATGTATTATATAAAATGGCCCCAGACTCTGAAATCCCAAATTTCATAATAATCAGGCCTTTTTTTTTTTTTTAACAAATACAGTACTGTCACATACTGTATGACAGGGAGCTAAAGAAATTTGATTGGATGAGTGGCATTCCATAAATGGTTATAATGGACAGTAACACAACAGTATTCTAGTAACTATTAATTACACTAACTGTCCATTGCCAGCATGGGTAATAGTAGGTCCGCCATACTGAGGACAGAGCAACTGCTTCCCAAATACAACATTCAAAACCATTCACAGAAGCATGAAAGAAAACACATCTGATAACAGTATGTTATCTTAAAAAGAAACACTTAGACTCTTTATTAATTGCTTCTAAAGCCCGATTTGGACAGGACTAGTTTTACAGGGGGTCGTTCCAAATTTCTGCTTCACAGACGTACTTTGTGATTTTAATCCCGTCCGAATCTGCCATGTCTGTCTTTCTCTCACACGACCTCTGTAAAAATTGCAGAGCAAATTACCTACTGTTTTTCAGCAAACTCGGAGGTCCTCTGAGAAATCTAATCCCGTCCGAATGCGAATGTTTGTGATTGCCAATTTTTTTTTTTCAAAAAATTTTTCCAAATTTTTTTTTTTCTTTTGTGTTTTGGTCAATGTGAGCTACCGTACTATCACTAGCACGCTGGTATTCAAGTTTGCGCACCAATAATGGATGTAGATGTGGACATGTGGTCTTGTGCAACGCCCACATGTAAAACACAGACACTCCTACCTCTGTAATAAACACGGAGATGTTAGTCTCGTCCAAATGCATACATGAAATGACAGACGTCGTCTGAAAAAAATTCTAACTCAAACGTCGTTTGGAAAACTAGTCCCATCCGAATAGGGCTTAAGATGTTAAGTTGCTTTAAATTGCATCTGAACCATCTGTGTTCTTATATTTACCACTACAAGGATAACTAGCTCCTAATAAGCAAGGCTCAACAAGGCTTCAAATCGTTCTCCAACACCTGACGAATACAAGGTGAATGTGATGATAGATTGTAATTCTTTGTGCACTAGCTTTGCATTTGGGATTTAACCACGGAAGACAGAAATGAACAGAGCTGATATTCTAAACCAGAATAAGTGGAAATATATGGAGAAAATTTAAATAAAATAAAATAAAAAATTTTCTCCTCACATTTTAGCTATATAATACTGGTATTGAAAGACTCAAAATACTCTACAAACCAGTTATATGTAGTCCCCTTTGGAAGGCCTCATACAAGGTTTTGGTGTCTTCGTAGTAGTGTGTGAACAGCTTGGGACTGTCAACCAACACTGATCTATGGCCACCTCCCTGAAAAAAAAACCAAGTCGTACAAAATGTATTTTAAAAATACCTTTCAACACCACATAATGACTGAAACACATTTTGAACAAAGTACAAATAAATAATATACTCCAAAAATGCATGTAAATAATTGTTGAATCACAATGGGGCAATACTAAACATATAAAACAACATTTTAAAATATCAGTTAATAAATTATATTGAATTTATTAAATACAATGAATTGTATTTATTTGTTCATTTATTTATTTATTATTTGGTGTGTATAGAGGAGATGAAACAACAACCTGCTCTGAAACAGTAGTTTAGTTCATTGATTCATTGAATTTTAGTCTAGATCAATTAAGAACAGGCCAACAACCACAGTAGCAAAACAGTAGCCAAGAAAAACTCCTTGAGATAAAATAGGGAGGAAATGGGGTACAGTATAAGATGCCAGTTTACCTATGCCAAAGAACCAGGCAATCTATACACGTAGGTACACTTTCACCTACACTTAGGGATTTATACTTAATTTATTGAAAGCCCATTCCAAAACTGGGGTCTTCGTAGAAAAAAAGTGCCAGTGGGTATAGCTTTTATCATTATTGGAACTGATAAAGTACCTGCATATTTTGAGCATAACAGACATGGTGGATAGACAACACTGCTCAGGTAGTTGGGATTTATATTTAATTTGTAGTATTTTATAGTCTATGCACAATTACTGCTGCACATGATCTTTCTGAACTGCACATTCAAAATATATATTTAATCAGACATTCGGCTGCCTGTACCCCTAGCAAAAGTACTTACAGAAGGAGCCACGTCAGTTCATGAGGGACACAAGCTGAGACTCGATGTACGCTCATAACCGTGTTTATATTTTACCCACTGTGGCCATGACTTTGCGCGGTAGCGTGAGCGCTTAGTTAACGAGCTGGATAAAAACACTGAAGTGTTTATCAGTTAAGGAGGAGGAGGAGGGGGGGTGTGGGGGGGGGCTTCAGTAAGTTACAGTTTGTCTTCAGAGATGAACTAATGCTCATATACAGTACGAGTGTTATATCGCTTAGCTTATTTGTATGAAAAGCGCATTAAGTAAATTCTCGGTTAATTTAATGCAGACGATAATACAGACAGACCGTGGCTAACGCTAACAAAGTTCAATGGTTAACATTAGCACAGGCAGTTTATTTACATTCCAGAATTCCCAAAACAGTATTTTACACACTCTGTGGTAAATAGGTTTATTAATATCTTATTTTTTTATCACAACAAGATATTCTGTAAAGTTTATTTATCTTTGTCTTCACTAAATTCTCCTGTTGTCTTTAAGCAGAGCTCCACTGTGGAGGATTGGGGGGTCAGACGGGTGACGGTTGGCCTTTTGGAGCTCCTGGAGGAGCCTGAACAAGCTGTTGAGGGAGCTGTAGGAGGGATGATGTCACAGTGCAACAGCTTTAGAATGATGTTTGGTCAGGTCTACTGTATATTCTGAACATAGAACTGCAAAACATCTGATACAGTACTTTGGGGGGGGGGGGGGGGGACTTAAACTGTTCCATTTTTGATAGTTTAAAAAAAATTAATTTTAATATTCAAGAACCAGATAGAGACTGATAAGCCGCTGGTGTTCTCCGGGTAGTTTAATGAACTTTAAGCAAAAATACAACATGTATTCACCTGTTTTATACAAATTACTGTATTAACTTTGACTAGTTTTGGAAGAATAAATTAAATTTTTAAAGTCATGTTTGCGTGTTTTAATTGTTGGGGGATTGTTTGGGTATTTAAAAAAAACGTTTACTTGAACCAACAACTTTTGGTGGTGGGGGGGGGTGTGTTCTTTAGAGCTGTCTGCGCAAATGTGTTTGTGTTAAAGCCAACGGAGAAATGCAGGAGCACGCACACACACACACACACACACCTCTCCATCCACAAATGCTTTAACTGTTGTTTTGTTGATTGTTTCGTTGATTAAACCTATGAACACAGCTGTTCAGCATCAGTCCTAAACAAGCACAGGGTCTGTTTTTGTTCTTAACTAAAATACTTCAATACGTTAATAATTAATTTATTTTGCTGAATAAGGTAATAAGCAATATTTTAAATAAAACAAACCAGTAACCAGTAAGTGAAGTAAGTGTTCCATACATTAAAGTACTGTGTATGACCAAGTGCCCTAACAAACATAGCTACAGTTTACAGTACAAACAAAGAGTATGCGCGCTGGGGGGAATGAGGATACTCATTTACAAGACAAAAGACGGTCAGAGGTGTGAATGCGCATCTCTGCTTTGGTCTTTGGTGTGTGTGTGTGTGTGTGTGTGTGTGTGTGTGTGTGTGTGTGTGTGTGTGTGTGTGTGTGTGTGTTTTAGGTTCCTAGGGATGCATTCTTAAATTCAGTCTGTCTGAATCTTTATAAACACCAAGTTGGGAAAATCATGTTTGAGACAACAAAACGACAACAACAATTAAACACTTGATCATTTGCATCTGTGCTATTTTGTGCTTCAGTGACCCATATTTATTCTTTCTTAGTTTAAAAAATGCCTTGGGTTTTAAGAACTTCATTAAAAGACAAGCGTAGGAGGAGTGGAAGGTGAGAAATCTCAGTGGAGAATGTACTGACTCCGTCCACTGTTAGATGGTACTAAGATGGGTTGTTTCGACCTGCCCGCGCGCAATGTTTGTGTTAAGGCCAGCTCAGACAAACCTGACGAATGCAGGAGCATACACACACACACACACACACACACACACACACACACACACACACCTGTGGCACTTTAACCGTTAGTGCATCAACGTTGTCTTGTAAATAGCTGATTTAAACCTATGAACACAGATGTTCAAAAGAAATACTAAACAGACACATAGTCTATTTTGTCCACAAGTGAAATACATCAATACATTAATAATTTACACCACGATAACATTAGTGCAGAAGGATCTAATGAGACTTGTCTCTATTACATCATGACTTTGAGATGTTAACAGTATATTCAAACCGTCAAAACAGCCATGTCCAATAAAGCGGTGCATCTTTAATAAGCCATATTGGTTTCAAGTTGGAAGTAAAATTAACGAAAGAATGCGAAGCCCTGTAAACTTGATCCTGAACAGCCACGGGCTGACTTTAACAATAATAGTTGACTGTTTTTATATTTTAGTTAAAAATATATTTGTCTATATTTTAAAATGTTCGAATGAACGTTTCAGAATATATAATTTGTTGTGTCTACTGTTTATAGCGTTGGCTGATTTTGTGATTGAGACCCATGGGTTACATTGAAATATTTTTTATTAGTAGTAAGCCAGGCTTTAATTTTTGACTATCAGCGAAAAAAACATCAGCGAAAACATAAAAAATATAACGAAAACAAACCTAAGCAGAAGTTAAATTTTAAGCTTTACTTTGCAGCAAAATATTATCTACCAGTGTATTAAACGGAAATAGATAAAATACACCGTAATGTAAAATACTGTAAATACTGTAGCCTGCATTTGGATTCCGTACCTACAACGACTGGTATAGATAAATTACAGATGTTACCATGTCTTTAAGGATTATTAAGGATGTCTTGAAAAATATTGCAATAACTAGTTTTATTAATTAATTAATTTATTTATTTATTTATTTAAAATAGCATAAGTATCATTGGTTGTGTATTGAGTGATTTAAAAAAAACTATTTTATTAATCTTATTTTTTTTTACAACATTACCTATTTATGAAACTATGTTGACAATGTAAGAACTGCCTATACATTGAGCATACATACATATACATACATACAAGCAGTCAATGCTCCACCCGGCAGGATTATACAGCATTGCAACCATCTTTTTAGAAAGCGCATGAGGGTGTTTATGGTGCGGGCCATTATTAACCGCATCATCGCGGGGGATCACATTCCGTGCACTGATCGAGCATGGACCTGTCATGGTTCTGTCATGGACCTGTTATGCTCCAGGCGGCTGTTTGACGTGGCTCTGACTGTATGTAAGTATGCAGACCATTATTTTTGTTACAATTGTTCTATGTATTCAGACAGCACAAGTTACCAACATTATGTTGCAAAGCCATTTATTGGCAAATATAGCTTCAGATTTTAAGCAATAATCAAATTTAACATCACTTTCCTTCTTTCTCTCTTTCTTTCTTTCTTTCTTTCTTTCATGAGGATTTTATTTTATTTTAGTTATTTAAATTATTTTAGTTTTTAAAAGTGAAAGCACAACCAGAATAAAGGCAAGTCTGGAGCTCGGCTAAAATTCCACCTACATTCCAAGCCTCCATGCCCAGAGGAATGTAGTAACAAGTTACATTTACTCTGTTACATTTACTTTTTGAAAAAAATTACTTTACTTGTAGTTTTACTGGACCATAATTGTTACTTTTCTAACCATTTATTCTATACATTAGATATTCTTTGTTTTTGCCAGAGAAATGCAGCTGGTGTATATACGCGACTTTTTTCCACCAATCAGATGTAGCAACAATAGTAATACATGACTCTGTTTGACCAATCAGCCGCAATAACAATAACTACATGTACTCAAAACCTTCAGCGCGGTACAGTGAAGGAAACATGTTGCAGTTAGTTTAGCTGTTTCATTTAATGTTGCAATGTCAACATATCTTCATTGTCGGCTGTTCGCTTTCAGGGGTCGCCACAGCAAATCATCTGCCTCCATCTAACCCTATCCTCTGCATCCTCTTCTCTCACACCAACTAACTTCATGTCCTCTCTCACTGCATTCATAAATCTCCTGTTTGGTCTCCCTCTAGGCCTCCTGCCTGGCACTTCCAACCTCAGCATCCTTCTACTGATATATTGACAATCCATCCTCTGAACATGTCCAAACCACCTCAATCTGGCCTCTCTGACTTTATCTCCAAAACATCTCACATGGGTTGTCCCTCTGATGAACTGATTCTTGATCCTATCCATCCTTGTCACTCCCAAAGAGAACCTCAACATCTTCAGCTCTGCTACCTCTAGCTCTGCCTCCTGTCTTTTCTTCAGTGTCACTGTCTCTAAGCCATAGAGCATTGCTGGTCTCACCACTGTCCTGTACACCTTTCCTTTCATTCTCGCTGGTACTCTTTTATCGCACAACACACCTGACACTTTTCTCCACCCGTTCCAACCTGCCTGTACCAGCCTCTTCACGTCCTTTGAACACTCTCCATTGCTCTGGACCGTTGAGCCTAAGTACTTAAAATTCTGCACCTTCTTTACCTCTGCTCCCTGTAGCCTCACCGTTCCTCTTGGGTCCCTCTCATTCACACACATGTATTCCGTCTTGCTGCAGCTAACCTTCATTCCTCTGCTTTCCAGAGCATACCTCCACCTCTCCAAATTTTCCTCCACCTGTTCCCTGCTCTCGCTACAAAGCACAATGTCATCTGCAAACATCATAGTCCACGGAGACTCCTGTCTTACCTCATCTGTCATCCTGAGCAACATAGAGCAAAGAAAAAGGGCTTAGAGCCGATCCTTGATGCAGACCCACCTTCACCTTGAACTCTTCTGTCACACCTACAGCACATCTTACCACTGTCTTAGCACTCTCATACATGTCATGCACCACTCTAACATACTTCTCTGCCACTCCAGACTTCCTCATACAACACCACAGCTCCTCTCTCGGCACCCTGTCGTATGCTTTCTCTAAATCTACAAAGACACAATGCAACTCTTTATTACCTTCTCTGTACTTCTCCACCAGCATCCTCAAAGGAAATCTGCATCTGATGTACTCTTTCTAGGCATGAAACCATATTGCTGCTCACAAATACTCACCTCTGCCCTTAACCTAGCTTCCACTACTCTTTCCCACAGCTTCATTGTATGGCTTATTAGCTTTATACCTCTATAATTGCCACAGCTTTGCACATCTCCATTGTTCTTAAAAATCGGCACCAATACACTTCTCCTCCATTCCTCTGGAATCCTCTCACTCTCCAAGATCTTGTTAAACAAACTAGTCAGAAACTCTACTGCCACCACTCCTAAGCACTTCTACACCTTATGGGAGAAATTTTTATTTGATTTCATTTGATTTTACTTACTTTTGGGGGGTTAGAAGATACCTTATCAGTATAAAATCGTGGATGTGTGTGCAAGCTGGGACATAGGCTTCTTTGTGTGCATTGCATATAGGAAACCCAAGCTTTACATTGGGGGGGCTAAAGACGGCCCTTTAATGAAACCCAGATGTTGGAGAGAGGAGGGGCAGGCACTGCATATGTACTATAACGCACATCAAGAGAATTCAGTTGCTCCACGGACACAGCTCCGGCCTTGTTGTTTGATAATAAAGGTCGTAATCTTCTGTAAGCAAAGCCCGACTCTGAGTATTTTTCCACAACATAATGGCGCTGCGAGCAGGGTGGAAAAAGGGCAAAGGTGACTGACCGACGTGGGCTTCCTTGGTCGGCAACACAAACAGGTGGCCACTTACAAAGGTAAGCAACTTTTGCTTATATACTTAGGTTGTGTTGTTGGCTGAGGATCACCCATGATGGTAAGGACACCTAATAAAGGCCTCTCCAACTCAAGTAATTTAAAATGGGCTTTGTTTCCAGAAGAGAATGCATGCATCAGATTACTAACAGTTGTACTGATAGTGAATTGAGAAGATAAGCATTGCATTGGTCTGGGTGTTGTCAAGTGGGCATTGATTGATGGCAACAATAACAGACGGTATGAGGAAGCGCATTTGGGTGTCTATTTGTTTTGTCAAGTGGGCTTTGATAGATGACAGGACAGGAAAAAGGTAGATAATCTCGATATTAATTTGTACTCATTGTCAAGTGGGCCTTGATTGGATGGCATGAGTAGTGCAGCAAGTTAATAAGGAATTGCGCTTAATTAGTTATATTGCTTGTGTAAGGTTACCCAGCAATTAATACAAAATACCTTTTTGTATGAGGAACATACTGTTGTATGTCATAAGCATTTTTGTAGCCACCGTAAATGTTATATGGTATGAGTTTGGTGGTTTTTAATTGATATACCCTTTGTATGAGGAATGTACAATTGTACATCATAAGAAATCACCCCTTATGTTTTATTGATATGAGTGGCAGGGGTAATGAATATCCTTCATATGAGGAGCACGATTTGTGCCATTAAGTTGAATGCAATTGCAATTGTTTGTGTCTAATTGATGTTGTGTCTATCTGTTTCTGTCTGAGTGTATGAGAGCTCTATGTTCGCCTAGTGTGTGTGTGTGAGAGAGAGAAAGAGAGAGAGAATGGTTGAATGAGAACCATAAGCTCTGTGTTCTGTGAACAGGGCTGGACCTCCCGAGGGAATTGTGTGTGCAACCCTCAGAGGGGGGGCAGCTTGCTGCCAGACCAGAGACGTGTGTGTGTGTGAATGAGCCCTATTTAAGCAGAGGTGGAAAGAGTAATAAAATTTTGTACTCAAGTACAAGTACTGTTACTTCAGTGAAATTTTACTTAAGTACAAGTAAAGTTACTCTTATAAAAATCTACTCAAATAAAAGTAAAAAGTAGCTCATTAAAAAATTTACTCAGAGTAAAAGTGACCGAGTTACTTTTTTATTTTAATTTTTTTAACAGTGGGGGTGATTCTTTTGCTGAATTGTTTTGCCCTTGGGTGTTTCCATGTTCACTCTTATATTAACAGATTATTGTTTGTTTTTAAATGTTTGCTGTGGGTGTCGATTGTATATTGATCTGGCTCTGCTTTTTTTTTTTTTGTTAAATATAAAAAATAAAAATAAAACACACAGCGGGGGTGGGATGAGGCATTCTAGCATAGTTCAAAAAAGATGAGCAGATATAAATCTCAAACTAGTTGTTTTTAACTGAAGGAACACCTTTGCATAATAAAGTGGTCACTTAAATATGGTGTTACGTCCCAGTCTAGGGCCAAACAGCAAAAGAATGGCTCAGGGCTCTATTTTAAACTGTATGGAAATGGTGGCATATGGCTGAAAGAACTAGATCCAATCATTAACTGATGAAATAATGAGGTTTGTATATACACACACAAACACACACACCAGGAGGAGGATCAGATTCAGGATGGACCCAGGCCAAAATAACAAACAAAATGGTATTTATATTTAGTAGGTAGATTACCTGCAAAAAGAAACAACAACAAAAAACACCCAGAAACAAAAATACAGGTACCTTCCCGGACTCCCTAAACCAAAAACAGTGAAATTATCTACAAATATATACAAAGACCAACCAAACCAAAGGGACAAAGCAATAATCCAAGTCAATTGGAGGCAAAAAGTCAAACCAGAATACACAACCAAATATCAAAACGCCAAAATCACAACCTCTTTCATCTTTCTCACGTCTCTCTCCGGGTTATACTGTACATGGTCGCGCTAGTCGATGACGTCACTCAGGGCGGAAGCGACCGTGTGGAAGGTCAGGTAGCTGCCAATGTCAGAAAACCTGGAGTGGAGTCTGGATCGGCGCGCGACCAGGACATGATACACACACGCGGCGCAACGGAGCATTTATACAAAGCATAACATTTTCATTATTTTAGCATTTTTATTCATTTATTTTTTACTCAGTAGCGAATATGATTTAAAATGTAGCGAATTACAATACTTCAAACAAAACGTACTTAAGTAAAAGTAAAATTACAGATTTTTAAAACTACTTTAAAAAGTAAAAATACACAAAAAAGCTACTCAATTACAGTAATGCGAGTAAATGTAATTCGTTACTTTCCACCTCTGTATTTAAGTAATAGCTAGCCTAATAATTAAATAGATAAATATTAATCAATAAAGGGACACGTGTGAGTGGAAAAATTAGCCCTTTTAGCAGGGGGACAAGTATGAAAAGAATAAGCCCAATTTTCTAGGAAAAAAGGGATAAAGTCTGAATGCATAGGCCTCTGAATAAATAAATAAATAAATAAATAAATAGTGTGGAATGTGTATGAACCCCATATTAATATGGTGGCATTACACACTTATTGATGAAAGTGTTCACGGTGCATAAAAGTACTATGCTTTTTGGCAAGTGGTAATCTGAAAATAGTGAAGTGGTGTAGATTCAGGAGTGATTATCATTAATGAGCCTTGGTAAGTGGAGGTGGATACTTATGTGATTCTAAAAGAGTGTATATTGTTATAAGTAAATTTAGCCATTAAGTAAGTGCATAGGCATAAAATAAAAAAAATAAATATCAAAGTGGTGACATAGGCTAAAGCATAATGGCAGCCTCTCCGGTGGAGACTTTAGTGCCAAAGCATCCTTTGTGTGAAGATATCATCACTAAGACCTCCAATAAGTAGCAAAAGAGGACTAAAGATATGATTACAAAATGGCCAAAGGAGGGGACATTTGATTTAGCACTGTGTTCTGAGATGGACACCTTGATAAAAAATTACAAAGCGGCGGCAAGAGAGAGAAAGCATGTCCAGAGAAGTTGAAAAGACAGCAGGAAAGAGTGGTCCTAGCTTTGTTTAAGAAAGTATAAGTAAAGTTGGTAAGAAAGAGAAAGGAAGTGAGGCCGAAGTAGCGAGAGAGAAGTTAGTTACACCTCCCCCATACAGTAGGTACAGGAAGACAGTCGAATTCCTAAGCGTAAGGGAATGGGGGAAGTTTCTGGTGAGACGGAGAAGGAATGTTATGCAGAGAGGTATAAGAAAGTGGGGGCAGATTTACAGAGAGTGGAAAAGCTATGTGGAGAGAAGGATGTAGAGGAACAGGAGGGGGTGCAGACATGCGGAGAGAGGTCAGACAGAAGCACTAAAACACCAGTAAAAAGTCAGATAGCTACACCATTAAAGACTGGACATAGATCTTTGTACAGTAGAGAGGATGGGGGTGAAGAGGATTTGTTATTTAATATGGGCAGTTCCACAATTCCCAATTTTAATTAAAGGTGGGGCATGGGCAACTCAAGGTCTCGAGGGTGTTGTCAACCACCTCCCCAGCATTCAACGAGGGTGCAGGGACATGGTCTTAGACGAGCAGAAGACTTTGTGGAGAGAAAAAAACGTGCTTCTGACTCGAGTGAGGCAGTAAATACATACCACATGGATGGACTGTCTTTGAGGCTTTGAGGCTGTTGTATGGCAAGCCTTGCATGCAGAGTGTTGACCCAAGGACATTAAAGGGTGACCTGGAGGCAGTTACAGCTGGGAAAACCTTACAGAGCGAACCAAGGAAAAAAGCTCAAGCTACTCTGATTACCAGAAAAAACAGAGAGGGCCACGAGCAATCCTTCATCAAAAATCCAGCCAGCTTCAGTCAGTGATGACATCACCAGCAGCATTTTCTCCAAACTCAAGCCAGATGCCTGCGTCTGTCACCAACGTTTTCACTCCAAGGCCAGGGAAGAGAGAGGGGATATGGATTAAATTGCCTCGCATAGCCATTGCCCGGCCCCGAGGGATGAGAGGGGGGGGGGGGGGGGGGAGACAACATCCCAGGTCCGATAAGTCATGCCTCTCACATCTGGAAAAGTTTGCCAGAACCGTAGGATTCTCGGGAAGAAAAAGTAGTTACTACAACCTAACAATAAGAGTGTGACTATACCTGTATTAGTCTCAAGTCATACACAAGTTAATTTACTAGGAAGAGAATCATTAGGTGAATTAGGACTGCGAATATGGTGTTCTCCAGAAGGTGTGTATGTTGAACATAATTCCTGAAGCACAATTACCCTGTCAGACTTTCACTGTACAATGATGTATGACCCATCACAACACATCATTATAGGCCGGCAAGGAGCAGCTATCAGTGTAGAGGAGTGTGATTTTGTAAAAAGGTGGTTCAATGTAACTGATTCTGTTCTTTAGGTGACATTGTATGTACTGTAGGATAGAATTGCAGCTCATAGGACTTATGACCAATAGTGAGGAAAGCTGAAGAAGTCCGGTGGGACTCAACCATAAACCTGTTGGTTTCAATCTGAATTATGGTCTAAACATGATACAGATGTAGGCCTACTTAAATCAGCCAGCCAACTATAAGTACAACGTAAACCAGATGTAGAACCGCACAGAGTAAGACAATATGCTTTACGACCTGAGGCAAAAGCAGGTATATAGAACACTATTGAAGGCCTTGTAAAAGCATCTGTGCTAAAACAGACCAGTTGTTGCAATACTCCTATTTTTCCCAGTGATTAAGCCAGGTACAAATAAATGGCATCATGTGCATGATTTACATGCAGTTAATAGTATAACAGGAAAGTATCCAGCAGAAGTTCCAAATCCACACACACTGCTGACTAATGTCCCTCCCTAAGCCAAATAATTTATTGTAATGATATTTGTCCAAGCCTTCTTCAGTGTTCAAATGGCAGAAAAAAGTAACTACTGCATTTATTTGCATTTACAAGTGCCAGTTGACAAAATAGATACCAAAAATGCCACGGTGGTTCAAACATTCACTGTATATATTCAATCAGAGGTGGAAGCTGATTTAGGAGGTTAAAGGATAGAAGATAGCCTTGGTCAGCATATGGGTGACGGTTTAATATGATTATCATCATTAGAAACATGCCAGAATGATTCCATTAAGGTACACCCACCGTAAGCTAGTAAGGAGGTCATAAAATGTCATAAACTAAAGTACAATACTGTAAGCCTCAAGTTAAATTGTTAAGGTGACTAATTTCACATGATACGACAGCTGTAGTACATACATAATTAGAAGGCATAAGTAAGGCACCAGTGTCACAGCCTGATAAACAGTGATGGCTTTCTAGGGTTAACAGGTTTTATGCTGACTGGAGTAAGGGATATGCAGGAAAAAAACAGCTCCATTATGGGAGATAATAATGAGAAAAGAAGAACTGCAAGATCTAAGTGCTCCCTTAAAATAGAACACAGATATACTGTTAGCATTTGAATCCATCAAAGAGAAATGTAGACTGCACCTCCTATTGGTATACAGTACAGTACCTGATTATAGCAATCCGTTCTATCGGTATGTAGTGAACCAAGCTGATGGATCTACCTCAGCTATACTGATGCAGGAAAATGCAGTGATAGAAAAAAACAGTCCCTAGCTTACTACAGCACTAAGCTAGATAATATAACTCAAGGTGACCCAACATGCTACCAACAGGGTTTTATAGTAGTACATTATACATTATAGAAAAGCATCTTCATTGACAACAGGTTACCGATAGATTGTATAAATTGATAAAAACAAGGGGAAGGTGTTCTAACCCAAGCTCGCCTCCTAGCATATTCTTCACTGCTCACATATCCCAACATTAATATAAAGCGATGTGACACAGTTAATCCAGCTAACTTAATCACTTAAACCTATAAAGGAGTGACTCATAGTTTTGTGGCGAACTCATTGGCATTTACTAGGTTACGACCTGATCTTGAACCTAAGCCTATAGCTGAAGTGGAAGTGACTTATTTTGTTGATGGATCTAGTTTAGGGACCAGGTAGAAAGTCACACAGGGTATTCAGTAGTGATGAAGGATGGAGAAGATTTTAAACCTATCCTATCTCAGCATTGTACACAACCGTGTTCAGCTCAGTTAGCTGAGTTGTCAATTTGCCAAAGGACTAGTGGCAAATATTTTTACAGATTCAGCCTATTCCATGGTGTATGTCATCTGTTTGGAACCGTATGGAAGCAAAGGTTTAAAAAGCATGAAGGAACTCCCATTCAAAGTGCTGAACGGATAAGTAAACTAATGTCTGCTCTGATGCTACCAAGATGATTGACTTTCATTAAATGTCAGACCCGTAAAAAAGGGAAATGACTGTGTTGCTAAAGGTAACAACATGGCAGATTTAGAAATGAAGCATGCATCAAAGTGTCAACTAGCTGTGCAAGCGCCCATAGTCCTTATAGAACCACAGCCTCAGTAAGAGGATATCACATACGAGCACTCGATGTGGCTCCAGAGGGGAGCGCATAAGGACGCACAGGGTATTTGGTGTCCACATGAAGGTCTGATTATAGCACCCATAGCACTAGTGAATATTTTTGGTTTAAATGCTCATGGACTGGGCCATTGTGTAAGAAGACAGGTTGTGAGAAAAATCAGGCAACATGAGTATTGGTCTTTATATCTGCAGGCTATGGTTGAAGAGTTCCTAGCTTCATGGGAGATATGTGCTATGCATAATGTCAGGAAGGAAACAGCGACACCTATAGGCTATATACCGGTACCAGAATGACCATTTAAGCACTTAGTGGTAAACTATGTGGGTAGGATAAAGTAGTGTTCTGGGCGAAAGATACATGCTTGTAATAACTGACATATTTAGTAGATGAGTAAAAGCAATAATATCTGCAGATGAAGAGTAAGGAACAGTTATCAAATCGTAAGGGAAGTGATATCTAGATTTGAAATTCCATTAGAGATGAGTTCCGACAATGGATCAATATTCATTCAGAAAATGTAAGACAGGTGCTGTAACGGTTGGGAAAAAGCTAGGATTTGGGTATGTCCACAGTCCCAGGGGAAGGTAGAGAGTGTAAATGGTAATCTCAAAGCCAAGGTTAATAATACTTGTAGTAGTACAATGCTACACTAGGTTTTAACTGATGCTGTACCAATGAGCTAACAAGCATGCAACCTAACACAAATGCACACCTAACCCGCATGGAATGCTTACGGGTCGACCCATGCCTGTGCCATTCTGTAGAAGACATATAAAGGCCCACCGCTTAACCAATTTTGAAAATCTTATATGAAGAAACTAACTGCCGTACATGAAGTAATCTATGTGCAGGAAACGAACAAGGAGGAAGAGATGCTCCGTGTCCCATCACTCCAGGAGACCAGGTCTATCTGCGAGTGGTCAGGAGGAAGTGGCACAAGCCCAGGAGGGAGGGGCCCCGCAAAGTGTGGCAGCCACTCCAACAGTGATTCAAGTGAAAGACAAAACCATGTGGTATCACTTGAACCATTACCTGAGAGTCACAAAAAAAAAACTATGAGTACCGAAAACGAAGGAAGAAAGAAAGAATTACCTAACATCAGAGAAAATACAAAAGAAATTAAATCATTATTGGAAAATAACCAACTATTGGCACAAGTTGGATACCAAATTGTGCAGTGTTGAACACTCCGCTGCTCCAAATTAAGAATGAGAATCTGCTTGAGAGCCGCATCCACTTCTGATACAAACAAGACTGACTGACTGACTGACTGACTTCGACCAGTTTTCTCCTGACACAATTAACAGGACAAACAATTGTACAGATTATGTGTGACAACTAACTGTGTCCTCTACATTGTATAAATGCATTTCTGTTTAACTAACACTATATTGCTATTACAGATAAAACAGCAGCAGCGACAACTAATTTTAATTTCCTCCACAGGAAAAATGCACGAGAAGGAAGCAAGCCTTAAACAGATTATGACAATATGTAATGCCACTAAACACCGTTCTCTTTTATTCCAGGTGCAGAAATTTAATTGAAGCTAATGGGTGACTTTACTGTGTCAAGTAAATTTATGAATGTGATTTATGAATTTATTAATCAAAGGTTTTCTAAAATTAACAGCATTTCCTAGCAACAACAGACAAGGATGAATTTGTAATCAAGGATATCCCGAACTCAGCCATATATATCTCTAACAAGAGACTTTACTGGTTCATATACAGTATTGAAGCGTACAGTATCTTCCACGGCATGAGCCCACAATGACGTGCTGGCAACCTCTCTTGTGGGCTCCAACTGACTCCCTGCGGTGTGCAAAGCACCCGAGTTGAAGACTATTATATTACGACAAGGCTGTTTAAATGTATATCCATTCTTACAAATTGTGTTGTGTTATGTATGTTCCATTGTAGGTTATATGATTTATCCAATTGATGTAATCCTAGAAAATCACTGTATTAAGTACATGTTCATGTCATGTTATTGAGTAATGGGAAGTACGATGTCATGGAGGTCGATTCTTTTACTCCTATTCCTAGTCAAGAGTGGAAGGAGAGGTTTGGCCGATTCTCCACTAGAGGGCGAATCCATGGGTCGGTCATTGATAAAAGTCCAGTGATTTAATTTAATCACTAGTTAGTATAAGGAAGACTGACTCATGGAGTCGCACTCTAGGTTAACCAATTAGTGTGGGACTTATAAGTCCCAGAGGGGGGATATATGGGAGAAATTTTTATTTGATTTCATTTGATTTTACTTACTTTTCAAGATTCAAGATTCAAGATTCAAAGTACTTTATTAATCCCAAAGGGAAATTGCTTATGCTCGGTTACAGGTGCTCACAGTTGTTTAACTAAGGAAGGTAATAAAGGTAATAAATAATAATACAAAAAAAAAAAGGGTAAGTATTAGTGTCCTGTTGTATACCAGTCAGTGAAAAAATCCACATACATGTGTGTATGAGTTACAGAGAAGAGTTGTAAAGTTTTATGGCCGTTGGGAGAAAGGATCTCCTGTGACGCTCGGTGGAACACTTGATAGTAATCAGTCTCTGGCTGAAACTGCTCCTCTGTTCAGCCAAAACACTGTATAGCGGGTGAGAAGGATTGTTCACAATGGATTGTACTTTGGACAGAATCCTCCTCTTTGCTACTACATCCACCGAGTCAAGCTCCATGCCTAGCACAGATCCGGCCTTTTTAATTGACTTGTCCAGTTTGTTCTTATCAGACACCTTAATGTTACCACCCCAACAGACCACAGCGAAAAAATGACACTCGCCACAACGGTCTCATAGAACATCCGTAGAATGGTATTACAGACGTTAAAAGACCTGAGCCTTCGAAGAAAGTACAATCGACTCTGACCTTTCTTGTAGAGTGCCGTTGTGTTGAGTGACCAGTCAAGTTTGTTGTCCAGATAAACTCCCAGATATTTGTAATCGGAGACAATGTCCACTATCTCCCCCTTGACAGATATAGGAGTCACAGGGGTCTTGCTTCTCCTAAAGTCTACCACCATCTCCTTTGTTTTCCTGATGTTGAGTTGTAGGTGATTACGCTCACACCAGGAAACGAAGTCATCCACAACAGACTGGTACTCCGAGGTGTCACCCTCCTCTATACACCCAACAACCACAGAGTCGTCAGAGAACTTCTGCAGGTGGCATGACTCTGAGTTATATCTAAAGTCGGATGTATAGAGGGTGAAAAGAAACGGAGATAGTACCGTCCCCTTTTTAGGGGTGTTAGAAGATACCTTATCAGTATAAAATCGTGGATGTGTGTGCAAGCTGGGACATAGGCTTCTTTGTGTGCATTGCATATAGGAAACCCAAGCTTTACATTGGGGGGGGGCTAAAGACGGCCCTTTAATGAAACCCAGATGTTGGAGAGAGGAGGGGCAGGCACTGCATATGTACTATAACGCACATCAAGAGAATTCAGTTGCTCCACGGACACAACTCCGGCCTTGTTGTTTGATAATAAAGGTCGTAATCTTCTGTAAGCAAAGCCCGACTCTGAGTATTTTTCCACAACAACCTCCACAGGTATGTCATCAGGACCAACAGCCTTTCCACTCTTCATCCACTTCAACGCCCTTCTCACCTCACTTTTACTAATATTTGCTATGTCCTGTTCCACAACAGTCACCTCTTCTACTCTTTGTTCTCTTTCGTTTTCCTCATTCATCAACTCCTCAAAGTACTCCTTCCATCTTCCCATCACCCTCCTGGCATCAGTCAGTACATTTCCATCCCTATCTTTAATCACTCTAACCTGCTGCACATCCTTTCTGACATCTTTCTGCCTCGCCAACCTGTACAGATTCACCTCTCCCTCCTTACTGTCTAGCCTAGCATACAAGTCCTCATATGCTCTTTGTTTGGCCTTTGCAACCTCTACCTTCACCTTACGCCGCATCTCCCTGTACTCCTATCTACTCTCTTCAGTCCGCTCAGTGTCCCTCTTTCGCTGTATACACTCCTGGACTTCCTTGTTCCACCACCAAGTCTCCTTTTCCCTTACCTAATGATACACCAAGTACCCTCCTACCTGTCTCCCTGATCACATTTGCTGTAGTTGTCCAGTCAACTGAAAGCACCTCCTGACCAACCATAGCCTGTCTCAACTCCTCCCTGAAGACTACACAACATTCTTCCTTTCTCAGCTTCCACCACTTTGTCCTCTGCTCTGCCTTTGTCCTCTTCACCTTCCTCACCACCAGGGTTATTTTACACACCACCATTCTGTGTTGTCTGGCTACACTCTCCCCTACCAACACTTTGCAGTCACTGATCTCTTTCAGATTACAACGTTGACATAAGATGTAGTCCACCTGAGTGCTTCTGCCTCCACTCTTATATGTCCTATGTTCCTGTCTCTTCTGGAATAAAGTATTTACTACTGCCATTTCGATCCTCTTTGCAAAGTCCACCACCATCTGTCCCTCTACATTCCTGTCCTGAAGACCAAACCTTACGATCACATTTTCTTCATCTCTGTTCCCTTCCACCAACATGTCCATTGAAGTCTGCACCAATTACCACTCTCTCACCTCTTGAGATGCTCTGCATCACTTCATCTAACTCATTCCAGAATTTCTCCTTCTTTTCTAACTCACATCCTACCTGTGGGGCATACCCACTAACAACAGTGAACATTATCCCTTCAATTCCCAGCTTTGGACTCATCACCCTATCTGATGCTCTCTTCACCTCTAGAACATTCCTTACAAACTCCTCTTTCAGAATAACTCCTACTCCATTTCTTTTCCTATCCACACCATGGTAAAACAATTTGAACCCTGCTCCTAAGCTTCTGGCCTTGCCACCTTTCCACCTGGTCTCCTGGACACACAGTATATCCCCACCTTCCTTCGCTGCATCATATCAACCAACTCTCTTGCCTTCCCTGTCATGGTCCCAACATTCAAAGTCCCTACTATGACTCCTAAACTCTTGCCTATCCTCTTCTCTCTTTGCTTTTGAACACGCCTTCCTCCTCTCCTTCTTCGACCAACAGTAGCCCAATTTCCACCGGCACCCTGTAGGTCAACAGCACCAGTGGCGCTCGTTGTTAACTCAGACCACGACCGATCCGTTATGGGAATTAGATTTGTGATTTGTGATATGTTCTAATGTTATTTTCTATCTGTTGATCCATATGGAGGGCAACTGAATACAGTATATCTTACACTGGACATAGTTACAGTGGACATATCTTATGTTACCTACAGTAGGCATTTGTTTCAAAAGCTTTATGTTTGAAAAAAGTGAGATTAGGAAATTTGTGTTTGTTGTAGTGTTGAAATGATTCCTCGAGTAATTCGATTACAAAAAATGAAGCTTCTTTTAATTAACTTTAAAAGCTAGCGTTATGTTTTTCCGCAATTATTTGTGACACAGCACGCTTCCGGATGCAAGCCAACAGTAAACACAGACAAAGAAGAAGCGCTTACATCACCCACAAAGCGGAAGGAGACGCAAACAGTTAACTGTGTATTAATTTAATATCATGGGAGCATTCTGTTGCAAAATGGAAGTGAGCAATAAAACTATCAGCGAGCCAAGAGATGAAGATGCAAGAGAAAACGACAGAAATTGTCAGTAAAGGCTTGTATGTTATGCCTAGGCGGTAAATTTTTTAACTTTTAGTTCTGAAAGTTAAGTTGCACGACTTAGTGTTTTTGTATAATTATTTATTTTAACGTGTGCCTTAGTTTTTTTGATACTTAAAGTCATTTGAAATAAGTTTTAGTTTTTGCATCTGAGAAAGGGCTTTAAAATTAGAATGTATGGCACTGTAATGCACTTAATTCATTCACTCATAGGACCGCATACAGCTAGAAGTAAAATCTTAGATCTCACCGTAACTTTAGATGGCCTTTCTGTTCCGTCAAGTGCAACAGTAAAAGACCTCGGCGTGATTATAGATTCCAGCCTTTCATTTGAAGCTCATGTAGATAATATCACCAGGATAGCATTCTTTCACCTTAGAAATATCGCCAAAATAAGAAATATATTGTCGCTAAATGATGCAGAAAAACTAGTTCATGCTTTTATCACTTCTAGGTTGGACTATTGTAATGCCTTACTGTCTGGTTGTTCAGTTAGGTGCATAAACAAGCTTCAGCTAGTCCAAAATGCAGCAGCGAGAGTCCTCACTAGAACCAGAAGATATGAGCACATCACCCCTATCTTATCTTCACTGCATTGGCTCCCTGTGAAATTTCGCATTGATTTTAAAATACTACTCTTGACATATAAGGCATTAAATGGTCTCGCGCCGCAGTATCTGAGCGAACTGCTAGTGTCTTACGATCCGCCACGCCTACTTCGGTCAAAGGATGCAGGCTGCTTATCAGTACCGCGTATTATGAAAACTACAGCTGGGGGCAGAGCTTTTTCTTACAAAGCCCCAAAATTATGGAATAGTCTTCCAAATAGTGTTCGGGACTCAGACACAGTCTCAGTGTTTAAGTCTAGGCTAAAAACCTATTTATTTAACCAAGCATTTTATAAATAGATTTGCCATAAGGTAAAGGAGCAGATCTGGGGGACTCATGGACGTAGAGTATTATGGTGAACTGGTATGTTTAGATGCTGTCTTCCTCAGTCTCATTTGATCACTCAGGTTTGTTGACGGTGAGGTGATTGTTTGCTTTACATCTCAGGGAGCCCTCATGTTTGTGTTTCCTTCTGGCTCTCCCTTTTAGTTATGCTGTCATAGTTAGTCCTGCCGGAGTCCCTGCTTGCACTCTACAGTAAATATACATTCACATTAGACATTGTGACTGTGACCATACCTAATTGCAATCTCTCCTCCTCTTCTCTTCCTCCCCCTCTTTCTCTTTCCTCTCTCCCCCTGTCTCCCCCTTTCACTCTTTCTCTCTCTCTCTCTGTCGAGCTACACATGTGGTTCCTGAGCTGCCAGTGACCCAGACTCCCTCTGCCCTCCGGACCTGTCTGATCCATCCTGGTGCCCGGTTTCTGGTTGGAGGTCTCGTCGCATGGATGCCCCGTGTGTCTCTTTAGGATGCGTCTGGTGTCTGGGGATGATTGGGGATGTGGTCAGCTGTTTCTCTGAGGACTTGACAATTCGATAGTTCAGGACTGGAACTTTCTACAAGTCTATCTGAGTCTCGAATAACTACTGGACTCCATTTTACATCAAGTATTATAACATCAATTAACATCAACTATTATAGCTGAACCTAACACTTAACACTGTATAAATGCAGATCATTTCCTGCTATCTGTTTCACCCAGATGAGGATGGGTTCCCTGTCGAGTCTGGTTCCTCTCAAGGTTTCTTCCTATTACCGTCTCAGGGAGTTTTTCCTTGCCACTGTCGCCCTCGGGCTTGCTCGCCAGGGAATATCTGAACATTTTGATTCATACACATTCACATTCCATACAAACTTAAATAATTCTTTTGATTGTGTAAAGCTGTTTTGAGACAATGTCAATTGTTAAAAGCGCTATACAAATAAAACTGAATTGAATTGAATTGAATTGAATTAATTCATCTCTACTTTAATACCCCTATCTCATCTACAGTGGGAACCACGCCAAATAGATGACGTGTAAATGACGTACGCACACCGTAATCCCCCCTCCCTTTTCTGCCAGAAAGGCGTGTCAAGATTTCACAGTAAACACGCCCATTCAAGCCCTATTTATTAATTTACCTGGTGCCACCACTAGATGGCGCTTCGTTCTCAAGAACACTTTAAAACAAGCCAGCTGCGCTGAGTTGCAATCACGTGATTTTAACAACCCGCCCCCACCCCCGCCGAACTGACGCTGATGGTGGTGAAGATGGCGGCTTAATGGACTATTCGCGGTAAGTGATTTTATTTTATAAAATGTGTTTGGGGTAGTTTACAGTTTATTTCCCAGTTTAGTTTTTTATTGGCCGTTTTGAAAATCACTGGCAGCACCAGCAGCGGTCAGATGTGACTTTAGATAACTTAATGGTCTGTTTACCAAGTCTGGAGTTAACATTACAGCTTACTGTCAGTGTCACAAACTCACAATGTCACCCCACTTTAACTCAAAAAGATGCTAAAACTTCGAAAATACTTTTAATGTCCCTATTACAAGAGCTGCATTACCCGATGAAGAGTGTTTGTGGTCTCTGAAAATACTGAGAGAAGCTGACCCTGCAGTTATTTCTGTGACTGGAATATAATGTGATGCAGTTCATGAGGGACACAAGATGAGGATAGCTTTACAGGAGCTAGTAACGCTCATAACCGGGTTTATATTTTATCCACTTTGGCCGTGACTTTCCGCGGTAGCGCGAGCGCTTAGTTAACGAGCTGGATAAAAACCCTGAAGTGTTTATTAGTTAAGGAGGAGGTGGGGGGGGGCTTCAGTAAGTTATAGTTTGGCTTCAGAGATGAACTAATGTTCATATATGAGTGTTATATCGCTTAACTTATTTGTATGAAAAGCACATTAAGTAAATTCTCGGTTAATTTAATACAGACGATAATACAGACAGACCGTGGTTAACACTAACAAAGTTCACTGGTTAACATTAGCACAGGCGGTTTATTTACATTCCAGAATTCCCAAAACTGTATTTTACACACTCTGTGGTAAATAGGTTTATTAATATATTTGATTTTTATTAGAACTATATGTTCTGTAAAGTTTATGTGTCTTTGTCTTCACTAAATGTTTCTATTGTCTTTAAGCAGAGCTCCGCTATGGAAGATTGGGGGGTCAGACGGCTGGACTTTTGGAGCTACAGTACTGTAGGAGCCTGAACAAGCTGTTGAGGGAGCTGTAGGAGGGATGCCGTCACAGTGCAACAGCTTTAGAATGATGTTTGGTCAGGTCTACTGTATATTCTGAACATAGAACTGCAAAACGTCTGATACAGTACTTTGGGGAAAACAAAGACTTAAACTGTTCCATGTTTAATAGTTTTTAAAAATGTATATTTTAATATAAAAGAACTATAGATAGAGACTTATAAGCAGCTGGTGTATCTGGGTAGTTTGATTAACTTTAAGCAAAAATTCAACATGTATTCACCTGTTTTATACAAATTACTGTTCTAACTGACTAGTTTTGGAAGAATAAATTGAATTGTTGAAGTCATGTTTGCGTGTTTTAATTTTTGGGGATTGTTTGGGTATTTAAAAAACGTTTAGTTGAACCAACAACTTCAATGGGCAAAAAATGGGACACAACTTTGTTTTAAATAGTCAAAGAGTTGGGCTGAAAATTATTATTATTAATATTATTATTGCTGGACATAGAAACAAATGAAAACAGTTAAACACTTAATCGTATGTATCTGTGCTAGTTTGTCTTTGTGATTATGTGACCCATACAAAAGAGCAAAGTCAAACTGAGAAGGAGTGGAAGGTGAGAAACCTCAATGGAGAATACTGAGTACGACATGGAGTTAAGGTCGCAGTTCGATGATCGACTTTGTGGTCGTCTCGTTGGACTTGCGGCCACATGTCTTAGACACTCGGGTGAAGAGAGGGGCGGAGCTGTCAACTGATCACCACCTGGTGGTGAGTTGGCTTCGTTGGCGGGGTAGGATGCCGGTCAGGCCTGGTAGACCCAAACGTATTGTGAGGGTCTGCTGGGAACGTCTGGCAGAGTCCCCTGTCAGGACGAGCTTCAACTTCCACCTCCGGCAAAGCTTCAACCACGTCCTGGGGGAGGTCGGGGACATTGAGTCCGAATGGACTATGTTCCGCGCCTCCATTGTCGAGGCGGCCGACCGGAGCTGTGGCCGTAAGGTGGTCGGTGCCTGTCGCGGTGGCAACCCAAGAACCCGTTGGTGGACACCGGTGGTGAGGGATGCCATCAAGCTGAAGAAGGAGTCTTACCGGGCCTTTTTGGCTGGTGGCAGCTGATAGGTACCGGCAGGCCAAGCGGAATGCAGCTTCGGTGGTTGCTGAGGCAAAAACCCGGGCGTGGGAGGAGTTTGGGGAGGCCATGGAGAATGACTTCCAGACGGCTTCGAGAGATTCTGGTCCACCATCCGGCATCTCAGGAGGGGAAAGCAGTGCACGGTCAACACAGTGTATAGTGGGGATGGTGCGCTGCTGACCTCGACTCGGGACGTTGTGGGTCGGTGTGGGGAGTACTTCGAAGACCTCCTTAATTCCACCAACATGCCTTCCGATGAGGAAGCAGAGTCTGGGGATATAGAGGTGGACTCTTCCATCTCTGGGGCCGAGGTCGCCGAGGTGATCAAAAAGCTCCGTGGTGGCGGGGCCCCGGGGGTGGATGAGATCCGCCCGGAGATCCTCAAGGCTCTGGATGTTGTAGGGCTGTCATGGTTGACACGGAGGGGGACCGGAGAGTGTGTTCCAACTACAGAAAGATCACACTCCTCAGCCTCCCCGGGAAAGTCTATTCAGGGGTCCTGGAAAGGATGGTCCATCGGATAGTCGAACATCGGATTCAGGAGGAGCAGTGTGGTTTTCGTCCAGGTCGCAGAACAGTGGACCAGCTCTACACCCTTAGCAGGGTCCTGGCCCCCTCCAGCTGGAGTTTGCCCAACCAGTCTACATGTGCTTTATGGACTTGGAGAAGGCATTCGACCGTGTCCCTCGGGGAGTCCTGTGGGGAGTACTCCGGGAGTATGGGATATCGGATTCCCTGTTAAGGGCTGTCCGGTCCCTGTACAACTGGTGTCGGAGCTTTGTCCGCATTGCGGTAGTAAGTCGGACCTGTTTCCGGTGAGAGTAGGACTCTGACAGGGCTGCCCTTTGTCACCGATCCTGTTTGGTGGGCTCAGGATTGGGTCACTGCTTTTTGCAGATGACGTTGTTCTGTTGGCCTCATCATCCTGCGACCTACAGCTCTCACTGGACCGGTTCGCAGCCGAGTGTGAAGTGGCTGGGATGAGAATCAGCACTTCCAAATCTGAGGCCATGGTCCTCAGCCAGAAAAGGGTGGAGTGCCCTCTCAGGGTTGGGAGTGCGAACCTGCCCCAAGTGGAGGAGTTTAAGTATCTCGGGGTCTTGTTCATGAGTGAGGGTAAAATGGAACAGGAGATCGACAGGCGGATCGGGGCAGCGTCTGTAGTGATGCGGGTGACCGAAAGAACAAGATCGCGAATACAAGCGGCCGAAATGAGTTTCCTCCGCAGGGTGCCTGGGCTCTCCCTTAGAGTTAGGTTGAGAAGCTCAGTCATCCGGGAGGGGCTCAGAGTAGAGCCGCTGCTCCTCCGCATCGAGAGGAGCCAGATGAGGTGGCTTGGGCATCTATTTAGGATGCCCCCTGGACGCCTCCCTTGTGAGGTGTTCCGGACACGCCCCACCGGAAAGAGACCCCGGGGAAGACCCAGGACACGCTGGAGGGATTATTTCGCTCAGCTGGCCTGGGAACGCCTTGGGATCCCCCCGGAAGAGCTGGAAGAAGTGGTCGGGGAGAGGGAAGTCTCGGCATCCCTGCTTGAAGCTGCTGCCCCCGCGACCCGACCTCGGATAAGCGGAAGAAAATGGATGGATGGATGGGCAGGTGATGTGCTGAAAAAAGTTCGGTGCTGCGCGTTTGAGGTTGGCACTGTTAAAGTCCCCCGCCACAATGAGCGCAGCGTCCCGGTGCTGTGTCTGGTGCTGTGTGAGCGCCTCATGCAGCTCGCATAAGGCAGTGTCCGTGTCCGCTTGTGGTGGAATATAAATGGCGCTTATTAGGACCAAAGTGAACTCCCGGGGTAGATAAAAAGGACGACATATGATGGACAATAGTTCCAGGTTTGGTGTGCAGGAGCTGTAAGAGGAACAACGCTCGCGCTGTTGCACAAGCTGTTGTTCACCATTAAACACACGCCGCCTCCCGTTGACTTCCACGAGTCCCTCGTCCTGTCCATGCGGTGAACCGAGAAGGACTCGGCTGGCTGGATGGCGTGGTCTGGCACCGCTGTGTTCAGCCATTTCTCTGTGAAGCAGAGAAGGTTGCAGTCCCGAATGTCTCTCTGGAACTTTATCCTGGCCCTGAGGTCATCAAGCTTGTTCTCCAGTGACTGGACGTTGGTGAGCAGGATGCTAGGCAGAGGTGTGCAGAGTGCACGGGCTCTCAGCCTGTTCCTGACGCCGGGTCGTTTCCCTTGGGGCCGCCGCTTCGCGTCACGCCTATTGTTCTTCCTCAGGATCTCACTCGGCCAGCTCGGATCCAGAGTTAAAAACGTCGAATTGTGAGTACAATGTATACCAATAGAAACAAGGGTGTCTCTATCATACTTAATGTTCTCAATGGTGTTGATTTTGCCGGTTTAAAGTTACTGGAAATTACTTTAAAATACAAAAACAAAGAAAAGTAGGTCGGAGCAGTCGTGACAGCAGCCGACCTCACCGGCGCCATTTACCGGTGGTTTTGGCACTGTGAGCAGGTGCCAGGTCGTAAAGCTTTCACATCTCCATAAAGCTTTTCAGCAGATGGAAGCACGCGCTCTCATGCTCTCTCTCTCGCACATACACACACACACACACACACACACACAAATAGCACATGAAATCGCGTAAAACCATATGAAACTAAGATAAAAAAAATATATAAGCAGTAAAAATACAGTAGTAAACTGTAGGTGATTCCTGCCCTGTGGTAACTGGCGCTAACCCTCTAGATCTGTTTAGTTCTTTTAGTATTGTTTTCAAGTGTGAATGTTTATGGAGATTTAATCTGTCTCTGCTGCTGCATCTATTCACAGTTGTGATAAGTGATTAATGCCCCATCAGATCTTTGATGTGGGACGTTATGCTGGTTAAATGATTAAAGAAATACTGATCCGTACAGTGGTGTTGTAGCGCGGCCACATAAAGGGGCAGTTAAACTGCAGGGGAAAAGGGAAGGAGCTAATGTTGCTCACCTGCACACACAAACTGACCCCTTTCGGTTATTTTCGTCCCCATGGCAACGGTGCCTTGGTTCCGGGGTTAAGCTCTCGCGCGCATGCGCAGCTGTGCCGCGAGAGAACCCTGATGACCTATCAGGTCACGTGTGCCGGTATAAAGCCGGAACCGGCACAACAGTCAACACGGGGAGATGAAGCAAGCAGCGCTGTGTATGGAGAGAGAGAGCGAGCTAGTTGGACATTGCCAGTGGATTATTCTTTTCCTGGACATCAACTATACCCCTCTGATTCCGTTTCTCGAGCTCCCGGACTTACCATCTTTCTCCGGTGAGCTCGAGCCGTCTCCCCATTTCACCATCCCATTCATTTTCAATAACACGGACTTGGACATTCATACATACGCACTCACACACTCGCACACACTACTGACATTGTATATATTTGTTTATATGTTGTATATATTGTTTTTTTGTAGCACTTCATTTGTTTGTTTGTCTTTTGTAAATAATACACTTTGGTTTGGTTTTGGAATTTGTTGTTGTCACTGTCTTTCCTTGCTCCGCGAAGGTTGCGCAATACCGGAAGTGAGTGTAATCTACCCGTTTATAGATCTTAGACCCCGATTTAGTGTAATTAGCTCTAATAATAATTCTGAGCGTTACATATTGGTGGCCCGTACGGGGAGTCTAATTATTAGGGTAATTTTCCGGTGTTGTGTGAATTCGTGGAGCAAAATAGACGCTAACATGGCTAGTGCTAAGGCTAACCTGCTTGCTAATGCTATTAGGACTGGGAGGGCCAACTATGTTGCCGGTAGTAAAACTCAGGATGAGGAATGTGCTTTTGTGACAAGGCGTAAATCATTGCTTAGTCCGTTGTATGTATCAGATAGACATGATAACATTGAGGAGTTTATGTCTAATATGTCTGCATTGCATTCAATGCATAACAATGCATTCTGAACTTAAGCAATGTAAAGGGGATGTAGTGGCTATGACTGAAAAAGTGGGTGTGTTGGAGAGGAATTTCAGAGATTCCATGGACAGCAGCTTAAACCGTGAACTCAGTTTTCGACAGGCAGTAGACTCCAAGTTAGATGAGCTGGAGCGCTATTGCCAGGAGTCGCTAGGGAAACTGGAGAAAGCAGTAGCGGACTGTTTCCTGCGCCGTGATATCGTCTGGGAGAAACAGATGAAGAAGCTGCGCCTCTTTAACACGCCCACCACCCTCAGATCTGTAGCACACACCGCGGCGTCTTCACCACCTCCAGCTCTACAGTCAGCTGATCCTCCAACCGTTGCAACTCCTGAGAAGGACAACCAGGAGAATGAGAAGAAAGGAGCACCACTGCCCACTTCTACTCTGGACCAAGCTGGACCGTCCAACGCCCAGCCCCTCTCTGCACCCTCTCAGCTCTACTACGCCGTGCCAACCAAAGCCGAACCTCCTCAACCTACCTCGGAGCGGTCAGCCGCCCCTCCCAGAGACCTCGCAGAGGTGGAACCGCCACAGCGGGAAGGTCTCCAGGTGGCGCTAATAGCCACGGTGGTCGATGTCGGAGCGACCCAGAACCAGGGTGTCTCTTTCGAACACCACCAGGGGGCGTTACACCGTAGAGTTCCGAGGAAGAAGGGAGGAGCACTCCAGCTGGTAGTCCCACCTACAAACGTCCAGACGTACCTACAAGACTTTCACCAAAAGCCGTCGGGTGGCCACCGGGGGGGGCTAAAAACCCTACTAAGCCTCCTAGACGTCGCCTGGTGGCCCACCATCCGCAAGGACGTCTGGCGGTACGTGGGTGCGTGCGAGGTCTGCCAGAATACCCAGAGGGAGGCTAAGCGAACCAGGGGCCGCTGGAGCAGCCTACCACCCAACAACACTCCACAGACCCAGCCACTGATACATAACCGACCGACACCAAGATCACAGCGGAGGAAGAGACAACACCATCAACAGGTCAGCATGCCAAAGAAGCCAGCTACCACAGTTCCCGGCAGCTCGAGGTGCCAGAGCCACCGGGCGGGCTGGTTTGGCGATGGACTCCATCTCTTTCCTCTGCCCATCAAAGAATTGTCAGGTGAGCTAGTGCCCAGTGGGAGGGTCCTGCTAAAAGAGACTAAAAAGAACCAATGGACTGACACTAGATCTGGGGGCAACCCACTAAGCCGAGAAAGTGGAACTAAAAAAGCGCTAGTGCGGTCCTCTCCTCACACGCCGGAGGCTGGGGGGGGGGGTCTATGTAGCGCGGCCACATAAAGGGGCGGTTAAACCGCAGGGGAAAAGAGAAGTAATCTACCCGTTTATAGATCTTAGACCCCGATTTAGTGTAATTAGCTCTAATAATAATTCTGAGCGTTACAGTGTGACAACCAGACTGCTCATTACCGTCGCACTCACCGCCGTGGAAAGCGGCAGCGGCCAAAATAAACCAGGAGCATTTCAAAATAATTCGTGAAATGACCGCCAGGTGGCGCAAATTGACATTTTCCGTCGTATCGGTTTTTAAATATATTCAGAGCTTAAGTCATAATAAAGTCAAAACAATATGTTGTAGTGAAGTAATACTACAATTATGATAATTTACACATCCAACAAACATGAAAAACTATAAATATGAGTTAGAAAACATTGGTTTTATTTTGTTTAGACAGACTCTCTGTTTTTATCTGTTTAGTGTTATTATTAAAGAAAACAGCACAAACAACAGCACTAGGGCTTTAAAAAAAATTATTTCGACAATACTTACAGTTGTTAGAGTTTAAGACATCAAGATTTAAATATAGAAATAACTAAAACAAATAGAGCAAACTTCCAGAATATATAATAAAAAAATAAATCAATAAAAAAGATGTATGCAGTATAATCGGGGCCTCTCATTACATTATTTGCTCGCACTTAGTCTGGCACTGAACCAAAATATATTGTCTTATATTTGTGAATAAAATATCATTGTTTTATTCAGAGATTTACAGTATTTGTGCAAAATAATAGTTATGCAATATAATTACAGGCTCTGGATTCGTTTTTCGTTTGCAGTATAAAACCAAAATACATCTTAGAAAGTCTGTTTTAATAATCTAATTAACATAAAGTCCACAAACTCCGATCATACTGAATGCGCAGCCGGCACCTCTGATCTGAAGCTAGGATTGTTAAATATTAGATCTCTCACATCAAAAGCAGCTATTGTTAATGAAATTATCACAGATCAGGCGTTTGATATACTCTGTTTAACTGAAACATGGGTTAAACAGGATGAGTATGTAGCTCTAAATGAAGCTAGTCCTCCTGGATACAGCTACATACACCAGCCTCGGTTAACTGGTAGAGGAGGAGGCGTCGCAGTTATTCATAATGATAATCTGTCTATCGTACAAAAACACAGACACAAATTTAACTCATTTGAAATTCTCTATAGTAACATAAGTGTATTTAAGTATATTAAATCAGCTCAGTCGATTCCACTAATTATAATTTACAGACCTCCAGGGCCGTATTCTGAATTTCTTAGTGAATTTGCAGATTTCATCTCAGACCTGGTCATTTCTGTAGACAAAGTGTTAATTGCTGGAGATTTTAACATTCATTTTGAGAATCCAGAAGACCCTCTGAGAACAGCATTTATATCCATACTGGACTCCGTAGGTGTAAATCAGTGTGTAGTAGGACCCACTCATAAAGCAGGTCACACTTTAGATTTAGTAATATTCTTTGGATTAATTATAAGAAATGTATTCACAATTCCACTGTCAGAAATTATCTCAGATCACTATCTTGTCTCCATTCAAGTGTGTCACAGTGATAATGTACGCACAGCACCGCGCTATCGTATTAAACGTACATTCACATCAACTACCACACAGAGTTTTATCAGTAATCTCCCAGAGTTACCAACTTCGATTAGGCCACCGTCTGACCCCACAGAACTTGATCAGGCGACTGAATATTTAGAGTCGACACTTCGTTGTACCTTAGATAATGTAGCTCCAGCTAAAAGAAAAATTATTAGAGATAAGAAACTCGCTCCCTGGTATAACGATCACACGCGCACTTTAGAACAGACTGCTCGGAAATTAGAGCGTAAATGGCGTCAAACTAAATTGTTGGTATTTCAAATAGCATGGAAAGAGAGCATCCTAACTATAGGAAAGCTCTTAGTGTAGCTAGATCAACGTATCTCTCCACTCTTATAGAAGAAAATAAAAATAATCCTAGATTTTTATTTAATACCGTAGCCAAATTAACCAGAAATAAGACCACTACAGAAATCTCCACAACAACATCATGCAATAGTGAGGACTTCATGAACTTTTTTAATAATAAAATTGTAAATATCAGGCATAAAATTGAGGCTTTGAAACCAAACAATGTAATTGATACTGATGTTAACCTAGCCATGTCAGATTCAAACCTAGAATACTTTACTCCTCTTGAAGAGAATGAACTAATTTCACTCATCTCTTCTGCAAATTCATCAACCTGTATATTAGATCCTATACCGACACATTTTCTTAAACAGATAGTACCAGTAATAACAGAACCGTTGTTGAGAATAATTAATTCCTCACTTAGCATTGGTTATGTTCCAAAATCTTTTAAAGTAGCAGTTATTAAACCAATAATTAAGAAACCTGACCTCGACCCCTGTCAGCTGTCCAATTACAGGCCAATATCAAACCTCCCCTTTATCTCTAAGATTCTGGAAAAGATAGTAGCGGAGCAGCTATGCTCATATCTACATCGAAATGGCATACATGAACTGTATCAGTCAGGATTTAGGCCTCATCACAGCACAGAAACAGCACTCGTTAAAGTAGTAAATGACCTCCTATTGGCCTCTGATCAGGGTTGTGTAACTATGCTTGTATTACTCGACCTCAGTGCAGCTTTTGACACTATTGATCATGCTATTCTTCTTCACAGATTAGAAAATTTAGTAGGAATTAAGGGTACAACCCTCTCCTGGCTCAGATCCTATTTGACCGATTGTTATCAGTATGTAGACTTAAATGGTGATTATTCTGCATGTTCTCTAGTGGAGTTTGGCGTTCCGCAGGGTTCAGTTTTAGGCCCACTGCTTTTTTCCCTTTACATGCTTCCTCTGGGCAACATAATCCGTAAGCATGGTATTAGTTTTCATTGTTATGCTGACGACACACAGCTATACGTCTCAACAAAACCTGATGAGAAAAACCATCTTACTAAAGTTGAGCAATGTGTTCAGGACATAAGAAATTGGATGCTAATTAACTTCCTTCTGCTTAATCCGGATAAGACAGAAGTTCTAGCCATAGGACCGCATACAGCTAGAAGTAAAATCTTAGATCTCACCGTAACTTTAGATGGCCTTTCTGTTCCGTCAAGTGCAACAGTAAAAGACCTCGGCGTGATTATAGATTCCAGCCTTTCATTTGAAGATCATGTAGATAATATCACCAGGATAGCATTCTTTCACCTTAGAAATATCGCCAAAATAAGAAATATATTGTCGCTAAATGATGCAGAAAAACTAGTTCATGCTTTTATCACTTCTAGGTTGGACTATTGTAATGCCTTACTGTCTGGTTGTTCAGTTAGGTGCATAAACAAGCTTCAGCTAGTCCAAAATGCAGCAGCGAGAGTCCTCACTAGAACCAGAAGATATGAGCACATCACCCCTATCCTATCTTCACTGCATTGGCTCCCTGTGAAATTTCGCATTGATTTTAAAATACTACTCTTGACATATAAGGCATTAAATGGTCTCGCGCCGCAGTATCTGTGCGAACTGCTAGTGTCTTACGATCCGCCACGCCTACTTCGGTCAAAGGATGCAGGCTGCTTATCAGTACCGCGTATTATGAAAACTACAGCTGGGGGCAGAGCTTTTTCTTACAAAGCCCCAAAATTATGGAATAGTCTTCCAAATAGTGTTCGGGACTCAGACACAGTCTCAGTGTTTAAGTCTAGGCTAAAAACCTATTTATTTAACCAAGCATTTTATAAATAGATTTGCCATAAGGTAAAGGAGCAGATCTGGGGGACTCATGGACATAGAGTATTATGGTGAACTGGTATGTTTAGATGCTGTCTTCCTCAGTCTCATTTGATCACTCAGGTTTGTTGACGGTGAGGTGATTGTTTGCTTTACATCTCAGGGAGCCCTCATGTTTGTGTTTCCTTCTGGCTCTCCCTTTTAGTTATGCTGTCATAGTTAGTCCTGCCGGAGTCCCTGCTTGCACTCTACAGTAAATATACATTCACATTAGACATTGTGACTGTGACCATACCTAATTGCAATCTCTCCTCCTCTTCTCTTCCTCCCCCTCTTTCTCTTTCCTCTCTCCCCCTGTCTCCCCCTTTCACTCTTTCTCTATCTCTCTCTGTCGAGCTACACATGTGGTTCCTGAGCTGCCAGTGACCCAGACTCCCTCTGCCCTCCGGACCTGTCTGATCCATCCTGGTGCCCGGTTTCTGGTTGGAGGTCTCGTCGCATGGATGCCCCGTGTGTCTCTTTAGGATGCGTCTGGTGTCTGGGGATGATTGGGGATGTGGTCAGCTGTTTCTCTGAGGACTTGACAATTCGATAGTTCAGGACTGGAACTTTCTACAAGTCTATCTGAGTCTCGAATAACTACTGGACTCCATTTTACATCAAGTATTATAACATCAATTAACATCAACTATTATAGCTGAACCTAACACTTAACACTGTATAAATGCAGATCATTTCCTGCTATCTGTTTCACCCAGATGAGGATGGGTTCCCTGTCGAGTCTGGTTCCTCTCAAGGTTTCTTCCTATTACCGTCTCAGGGAGTTTTTCCTTGCCACTGTCGCCCTCGGGCTTGCTCGCCAGGGAATATCTGAACATTTTGATTCATACACATTCACATTCCATACAAACTTAAATAATTCTTTTGATTGTGTAAAGCTGTTTTGAGACAATGTCAATTGTTAAAAGCGCTATACAAATAAAACTGAATTGAATTGAATTGAATCTTACTATTTTTGAAAGATTCGTCGTAAAAAAAAAAAACTGTTTTTTTTTCAGATATTTGTCTGTACAAAATAATATTTATGCAATATAATCATGGACAGTTGATTCGTTATTCGTTTGCAATATAAACCAAAATACATTAACCATATAATATAAACCAAAATATAGACCAAAATATTTAATTTGCTGTATTAAATATTTATGCCGTCTCATCAAGGATCCAAAGATTGCGTTGTACTAAATAATATTTTTGCTGATTTTTTTCTGCGATTCAGTTGTACTGAATGATGTTTTACTGTATGTTTATATTTAAAAAATATGAGTTAGAAAACATTGGTTTTATTTTGTTTAGACAGACTCGCACTTCGTCTGGCACTGAACCAAAATATATTGTCTTACATTTGTGAATAAAATATCATTGTTTTATTCAGAGATTTACAGTATTTGTGCAAAATAATAGTTATGCAATATAATTACAGGCTCTGGATTCGTTTTTCGTTTGCAGTATAAAACCTTTTATAAAAGCTTTTTATGTCCACCATTTAATAATGATTTAATTATCAATAATTAAAGCTGCTCACATCGCGCGCTTTCACTTTAAAAATGCAGTGTTTAATCAGCAAGTATATGTCGCCTCTCTTTATGATTGATAAATATTCTGACTGAAACAAATCTTCTCTTGTCGGATTGTTCATTTTTGATGAAAGAGGAGAGTAGAAGGGGAAAACTGAAAGTGTGTACAAACAACAGCACAATGCATGTGTGAATGGCTGAAACGTTAAGTCAGATGAACGCGCGCGCCGATATGAGAGATTAGATCTTTCAGCACGCCGATGTCAGTCACTAGCAAGGAGCATTTACTTACATCTAAACTGAGTCATTTACATAAATCACTGATCACATTTAAACAATTTATTCATACAGATGTACATGTTTTATAGGTTTGTTACTGAAGAACTGTGGCAGCGGGCACACCTAATAATAAATGCCGGATTATTATTATTTTTTTTATTTATAGTTTTATATAAATAAAAATGCTTTTATAAATGTGGGCTACTGTTATCTACTTCAAATATTTGTTAAAACAGCCAGGAAACTCACTCTGACCATTTTAATAATTAATTGATAAATTAGTGATTCCTCGTCGTCTCCGCAGCAGTGAGCGCGCCTATAATTCACTTCTCATACGAATTACATAATCTAATAATTTTTTTCATTAGTTTATATTAAAGCAGATATTTCTCTTTCTATAAGTATATATTTTTTCTAATTACAGTACGGGGTTGTTGTTCTTGCCATGTTACTGTGTGTGCTTTGCCATCTCAGACACATGCAAATACTGTAATACACCTCAAGTGTGAATAGCTGTTCTCACCTATACACTCGGAGAAACTAAAATCACCACTGTTCATGGTTTCAGCAAACTGGGGAGGATCTTGGATCTTGCTTCAGGCCTCTTCTTAAATTTGTGTAAATTTAAAAACTGAAAGCTGCTCACATCGCGCGCTTTCACTTTAAAAAAAATGCAGTGTTTAATCAGTAAGTATGTCGCCTCTCTTTATGATTGATAAATATTCTGACTGAAACAAATCTGCTCGTGTCGGCTCATATCGGGAGCATTTTTGATGCTTGTGAATAAACCTTTTAGTCAATGTACGTTAAATGTGTGCGCTGTTTAACTTTGCCGAGTTTTGATCTAAAGTCAGAAGGACGCGCGCGCCGATATGAGAGAGTAGATATCTCTTTCAGCAAACACATTTACAGGAGCATTTACTTACATCTAAACTGAGTCATTTACATAAATCACTGATCACATTTAAACAATTTATTCATACAGATGTACATGTTTTATAGGTTTGTTACTGAAGAACTTTGGCAGCGGGCACACCTAATAATAAATGCCGGATTATTATTATTTTTTTTATTTATAGTTTTATATAAATAAAAATGCTTTTATAAATGTGGGCTACTGTTATCTACTTCAAATATTTGTTAAAACAGCCAGGAAACTCACTCTGACCATTTTAATAATTCATTGATAAGTTAGTGATTCCTTTGGTTACGGCTGTGCTGATCATGTCATCTCGTCGTCAGTGAGCGCGCCTATACAGTAATTCACTTCTCATACGAATTACATAATCCAATTTTTTTTTTCATTAGTTTATATTAAAGCAGATATTTCTCTTTCTATAAGTATATATTTTTCACGTCTGTGCGGCGAGTATACACAGAGTCTGGGTTCATTTTCTGACGCGCTCAAGTTCACCAAAATCAATACAGAACCCCGTTTACTTTATTTATTTAACAAAATCATAAAGTTTTTTCGTCATTGTGTGTGCACCTAAATAAAAGTAGAGTCTTATAAAAGCTACAAATTTAAAGAACACAAAATATAAGATGACACAAGACCCTACACGTGTAGCCTTTCTACTGTAATTAAACAGTTTACAACGTTTACGTTGCTTAAATTCGATCCTAAAAAACTTAATTTAATTTTAATTATAAATTTGTACTGTAATGTTACTACTGTGATTATGAATTCGTTTATTTACAATGTTTCACTTTATTTTATCTGCAACGACGTGCAGCTGTGGACGACCTGCGCCTCATTAAGCCTGGAGAGAACGAACTGATGCCTGAGGCGTCAGTCTATAGTTATATAGCGCCACTCAGTGGTAAAAGCCAGCAAACGCACAAACCCAAATGCTGACGCCATACACGCCATACACCGGCGACGGTAGAAGTCGCATACTGCCTGTGCACCCACTGTATGGGCAGATATTTGTTCCAGGTATTATGCATCATTAATCGATTTGTTATGCCAATTTGACTATCAGCGAAAACATAAAAAATATAACGAAAACAAACCCAAGCAGAAGTTAAGCTTTACTTTGCAGCAAAATATTATCTACCAGTATATTAAACGGAAAATAGATAAAATACACCGTAATGTAAAATACTGTACATAGCCCGCATTTGTATTCAGTACCTACAACGATCGGTATAGATAAATTACAGATGTTACTGTGTCTTTAAGGATTATTAAGGATGTCTTGAAAAATCAAATTCACATTTTATTTGTCACATATACAGTACGATATGCAGTAAAATGCTTACAAACATGTAAGCTGAGTCTCAAACTCGGTATTGCTTCACCTGTACTGCTTTATAAGTACCACGCACTAACCGATTGCACCACTGGAGCCACACAGAAGTTGTGCTTGTCAGAAGTGGGATATATTGCAATAAGTAGTTATATTAATTAATTTATTTATTTATTTAAAATAGCATAAGAATCATGGGTTGTGTATTGAGTGATAAAAAAAAAAATCTGTTTTATTAATCGTTTTTTTTTTTTACCACATCACCTATTTATGAATCTATGTTGACAATGTAAGAACTGCCTATATATTGAGCATACATACATATACATATGTATACATACAAGCAGTCAATGCTCCACCTGGCGGGATTATACAGCATTGCAACCATCTTTTTAGAAAGCGCATGGGGGCGTTTATTGTCCGGGGCATCGTTAACCGCATCCTCGCGGGGGATCACATTCCGTGCATGGATCGGGCATTGACCTGTCATGGTTCTGTCATGATCCTGTCATGCTCCAGGCGGCTGTTTGACGTGGCTCCCACTGTACGCGGTTTCGCGCGGTGACCGGAAGTACAGTTCATCATGATTCACAGAGAGTTTTGGCACTGCGATTACGTTTCCATCTTTCCACGTAAAAAATTCAACATGTTTATACTGAATTTTTAAACATGCTTAATTTTTTTTTTTTTTACAAAAAAACAGCCCTAGTTTCTTGTTCCTTAAAGGGGACATACGGTGCTACATGCACTTTTTCAAGCTGTTTGGACTGAAATGTGTGTTAGGAGAGTGCACAACCACTCTACAATGATAAAGAGCCACCCAGCAATTTTCTTTTAATTTATTAAAATAAGATGCCCCTTCTGAAATCAGGCCGATCTCAAAAGCCTGTCGGTGTGATGTCACACCGACAGAGGCCGCTCCCACTATAGTTGATTGACACTGGTGTTTTAGCAAAGACCCGCCCCGAGTTAGAAGAAAGCTGTCGGCCATTGTTTTTCTACACTGGAGCAAAATGGCGCCTACACGAGTGCGGTGTGCAGTTTTTAGGTGTAGTGCGGTGGTCTAGTGGTTAGGATTCGGCGCTCTCACGTGGGTGGGTTTGATTCCTGCTCAAGGCACATGCTTTTTTGCACTACATGTTTATAAAGTTTTTCTAAAGTTGCGTAGTAGATGAGGCGAGTCCGCTGTGCTTCGGTAAGCTTTTCTGGCGCCAGGAGAGACTCAGTCAAACACACACACACAATGCTTCACGTGTATGGTCTAGTGGTTAGGGTTCTGCGCTCTCATGTGGGAGGCCTGGGTTCGATTCCCGGTCTGGGAAGTTAAGTTTTGTGCACAAGCTTCTTGCACTACATATTTATATATCTGGACCATTGCACATGACACTTTCATAAGTCACTTTTCATGCATATTTGCACAACCATTGCCACTTTTAATATAAAAATATTATATATATACTTTAAGAACAGATGCAAGAGGAGATAGGAAGATAGCAGCAGGGAAGATTTAGCACGCTAAATCAGATCTATGAGGAAGAGAGCAAGAGAGTAGAAATGTGGGCTACATAGATAATTGGAAGACCTTTGAGGGCAAAGCTGGCCTGTTAGGGCGGGACGGTGTCCATCCCACTCGGGAAGGTGCTGCTCTCATTTCCTGTAGTATAGCTCATAGTCTCAGTAGAGGTCTAGTTAATCGGTGACAATCCAGAGCCCAGGCCAGGGAGCAGACAGACAGGCTAAACCAACCGTCTGCTAGCTGCATAGAGTCGTCACTCAGGGTTCATCATATTGAGACTGTGTCTGTTCCTCGATCTAAGCAAAAATGTAGAAAGACTCAGAAAGTCTGTTTTAATAATTTAATTAACATAAAGACCACAAACTCTGATCATACTGAATGCGCAGCCGGCACCCTCTGATCTGAAGCTAGGATTGTTAAATATTAGATCTCTCGCATCAAAAGCAGTTATTGTTAATGAAATTATCACAGATCAGGCGTTTGATATACTCTGTTTAACTGAAACATGGGTTAAACAGGACGAGTATGTAGCTCTAAATGAAGCTAGTCCTCCTGGATACAGCTACATACACCAGCCTCGGTTAACTGGTAGAGGAGGAGGTGTCGCAGTTATTCATAATGATAATCTGTCTATCGTACAAAAACACAGACACAAATTTAACTCATTTGAAATTCTTTATAGTAACATAAGCGTACTTAAGTCAGCTCAGTTGATTCCACTAATTATAATTTACAGACCTCCAGGGCCGTATTCTGAATTTCTTAGTGAATTTGCGGATTTCATCTCAGACCTGGTCGTTTCCGTAGACAAAGCGTTAATTGCCGGAGATTTTAACATTCATTTTGAGAATACAGAAGACCCTCTGAGAACAGCATTTATGTCCATACTGGACTCCGTAGGCGTAAATCAGTGTGTAGTAGGACCCACTCATAAAGCAGGTCACACTTTAGACTTAATAATATTTTTCGGATTAACTATGGGAAATGTATTCACAATTCCACTGTCTGAAATTATCTCAGATCACTACCTTGTCTCCATTCAAGTGTGTCACAGTGATAATGTACGCACAGCACCGCGCTACCATATTAAACATACTTTCACATCAACTACCACACAGAGTTTTATCAGTAATCTCCCAGCGTTGCCAACTTCGATTAGGCCACCGTCTGACCCCACAGAACTCGATCAGGCGACTGAATATTTAGAGTCGACATTTCGTTGTACCTTAGATAATGTAGCTCCAGCTAAAAGAAGAATTATATAAGAAACTCGCTCCCTGGTATAACGATCACACGCGCACTTTAAAACAGACCGCTCGGAAATTAGAGCGTAAATGGCGTCAAACTAAATTGTTAGTATTTCAAATAGCATGGAAAGAGAGCATCCTGAACTATAGGAAAGCTCTTAGTGTAGCTAGATCAACGTATCTCTCCACTCTTATAGAAGAAAATAAAAATAATCCTACATTTTTATTTAATACCGTAGCCAAATTAACTAGAAATAAGACCACTTCAGAAATCTCCACAACAACATCATGCAATAGTAAGGACTTCATGAACTTTTTTAATAATAAAATTATAAATATCAGGCATAAAATTGAGGCTTTGAAACCGAACAATGTAATTGATACAGATGTTAACCTAGCCATGTCAGATTCAAACCTAGAATACTTTACTCCCCTTGAAGAGAATGAACTAATTTCACTCATCTCTTCTGCAAATTCATCAACCTGTATATTAGATCCTATACTGACACATTTTCTTAAACAGATAGTACCAGTAATATCAGAACCGCTGTTGAGAATAATTAATTCCTCACTCAGCATTGGTTATGTTCCAAAATCTTTTAAATTAGCAGTTATCAAACCAATAATTAAGAAACCTGACCTCGACCCCTGTCAGCTGTCCAATTACAGGCCAATATCAAACGTCCCCTTTATCTCTAAGATTCTGGAAAAGATAGTAGCAGAGCAGCTATGCTCATATCTACATAGAAATGGCATACATGAACTGTATCAGTCAGGATTTAGGCCTCATCACAGCACAGAAACAGCACTCGTTAAAGTAGTAAATGACCTCCTATTGGCCTCTGATCAGGGTTGTGTAACTATGCTTGTATTACTCGACCTCAGTGCAGCTTTTGACACCATTGATCATGCTATTCTTCTTCACAGATTAGAAAATGTAGTAGGAATTAAGGGTACAGCCCTCTCCTGGCTCAGATCCTATTTGACCGATCGTTATCAGTATGTAGACTTAAATGGTGATTATTCTGCATGTTCTCTAGTGGACTTTGGCGTTCCGCAGGGTTCAGTTTTAGGCCCACTGCTTTTTTCCCTTTACATGCTTCCTCTGGGCAACATAATCCGTAAGCATGGTATTAGTTTTCATTGTTATGCTGACGACACACAGCTATACGTCTCAACAAAACCTGATGAGAAAAACCATCTTACTAAAGTTGAGCAATGTGTGCAGGACATAAGAAATTGGATGCTAATTAACTTCGTTCTGCTTAATCCGGATAAGACAGAAGTTCTAGTCATAGGACCGCATACAGCTAGAAGTAAAATCTTAGATCACACCGTAACTTTAGATGGCCTTTCTGTTCCATCAAGTGCAACAGTAAAAGACCTCGGCGTGATTATAGACTCCAGCCTTTCATTTGAAGCTCATGTAGATAATATCACCAGGATAGCATTCTTTCACCTCAGAAATATTGGCAAGATAAGAAATATAGTTTATGCTTTTATCACTTCTAGGTTGGACTATTGTAATGCCTTACTGTCTGGTTGTTCAGTTATGTGCATAAACAAGCTTCAGCTAGTCCAGAATGCAGCAGTGAGAGTCCTCACTAGAACCAGAAGATATGAGCACATCACCCCTATCCTATCTTCACTACAGTGGCTCCCTGTGAAATTTCGCATTGATTTTAAAATACTACTCTTGACATATAAAGCATTAAATGGTCTCGCGCGGCAGTATCTGAGCGAACTGCTGGTGTCTTACGATCCGCCACGCCTACTTCGGTCAAAGGATGCAGGCTGATTGTCAGTACCGCGTATTATGAAAACTACAGCTGGGGGCAGAGCTTTTTCTTACAAAGCCCCAAAATTATGGAATAGTCTTCCAAATAGTGTTCGGGACTCAGGCACAGTATCAGTGTTTAAGTCTAGGCTAAAAACTTATTTATTTAGCCAAGCATTTTCATAAATAGATTTGCCATAAGGTAAAGGAGCAGATCTGGGGGACTCATGGACGTAGAGTATTATGGTGAACTGGTATGTTTAGATGCTGTCTTCCTCAGTCTCATTTGATCACTCAGGTTTGTTGACGGTGAAGTGATTGTTTGCTTTACATCTCAGGGAGCCCTCATGTTTGTGTTTCCTTCTGGCTCTCCCTTTTAGTTATGCTGTCATAGTTAGTCCTGCCGGAGTCCCTGCTTGCACTCTACAGTAAATATACATTCACATTATACATTATGTGACTGTGACCATACCTAATTGCAATCTCTCCTCCTCTTCTCTTCCTCCCCCTCTTTCTCTTTCCTCTCTCCCCCTGTCTCCCCCTCTCACTCTTTCTCTCTCTCTCTCTCTGTTGAGCTACACATGTCGTTCCTGAGCTGCCAGTGATCCAGACTCCCTCTGCCCTCTGGACCTGTCTGATCCATCCTGGTGCCCCATTTCTGGTTGGAGGTCTCGTCGCATGGATGCCCCGTGTGTCTCTTTGGGATGCGTCAGGTGTCTGGGGATGATTCTCTCTACTTAGAAGATGGTTCTGGCCTCGACTGGTGTTGTCAGCTGTTTCTCTGAGGACTTGACAATTCGATAGTTCAGGACTTTCTACAAGTCTACCTGAGTCTCCAATAACTACTGGTCTCCATTTTACATCAACTATTATAACATCAATTAACATCAACTATTATAGCTGAACCTAACACTTAACACTGTATAAATGCAGATCATTTCCTGCTATCTGTTTCACCCAGATGAGGATGGGTTCCCTGTTGAGTCTGGTTCCTCTCAAGGTTTCTTCCTATTACCATCTCAGGGAGTTTTTCCTTGCCACTGTTGCCCTCGGGCTTGCTCACCAGGGACTATCTGAACATTTGATTCATACACATTCACATTCCATACAAACTTAAATAATTCTCTTGATTGTGTAAAGCTGTTTTGAGACAATGTCAATTGTTAAAAGCGCTATACAAATAAAACTGAATTGAATTGAATTGAATTGAATAGAACAGAGCTAGTTTTTACCAGGTAAAAGTAATGTTTTTTTACACAACCATTGATCATTTTTAATTAAAGTATATTACAAACTTTTCATTAGGACCCTAAAGAATCATATTAACCTATGAAGAATTGGGACTGGATGGCCCCTTTAACTTGCTATTTTGTTAGCAAGATAAGATATTTATTTTATTTTATTTTATTATTTAGAAATGTCAGAATTTGTACATTATTAATAATTTATTGAGTACTTGAGTATCTTTTCATCAAATACTTTTTCACTCTTACTTGTGTAATGTTCTGGATGACTACTTTTTACTTCTACGTGAGTAATATTATTTTAAAGTACAGCTACTCTTACTTGAGTACAATGTTTGACTACTCTACACCCTCAGACACAGGTTCTGCTTTTACTTAAGTGTGTGTGAGAGAGAGACGTGTGGGTGTGTCAGTCTGTGTGTGACGAGTAAATGTGTTTGTGTATGTTTGTGATGTATTGTATAGGGCTGCACGATATATCGAAAAAATATCGTTATCGCGATAATGGCATGCGCGATAACCACATGGCAAAGAGTTGCGATAAATAATTTATGTGCCAAGCATTTGTGTGTCCAAATTTGACCAATCAGATTGGCCCTTACTACCTTACTATGTTTATACCCGCTTATATCTTTATATATATTTATACTTAATTCTGTCACGAACTAACCAGGGATGATCAGAAGACTTAGTGATTAGCCGTTAGCCTTTTGTAGCATGGACGGTAATCCCAAACGCGGAAGCAAGCGAGTCGGCAGGATAACCACCCGAAATAGTCTAAAGACTCTCACAGAAGGGGAGCAAGGGAAAAACACAAATTTAACCCGCGTCCTATAAACACACACTCGAATCAGAAAGTAAACAATCTGAACCGACATGCGCGAACTCAGTGACTAAGCATGTGGTGGTTTGTTTACTCCTCTTATACTTCCTGGTTCGCGACCGCATTACTTCCGGGTCCTAGTGCCGGTCGCGGAGCGTGCGCGTCTGTGACAAATAGTTTTTTTTTTGTTGTTAATAATATATATATATATTTTTTTAAAACAAAAAAACAGGCAAGCCAAAGAGAATATTTTGTTTAAAAGATGCTCTTGTTTTAAGACACTATTGATGAGTGTATGGTTACATGTAAATAAAAAGTAATGTTTGAAAGTAATTCATATTGTGTTGGCAGGTTTATAGTAACAGCAAACCAGAAATCAGAATATCTGCTGAGGGTTTTAAGTCATTCATAGTGTTTTGAAGTCTAAATATTTGCAACTTCCTTGACATATAGTTTCTTTTTAGCCTGAATTAGATTTAATTACATCAGACGAATATCTATTACCTGTTTATTTTAGTATGATCATTACATATAAATAAGTAATTTTTAAAAAATAGGCAATAATAATAAAAAAATGCATTTTTCTAGGGAAATGTTATATCGCAAGAAATATCGTTATCACAATATTCAACAGCAATATCGCATATTTTCCTAATATCGTGCAGCCCTAGTATTGTATGTTTAACATTTGTGATGAGTTTGCAATGTGTGTGTGAGACATGTGACTTGTTGGTGTATGTGGGTGTGTGTATGTGTGTTTCTGCATGCATGCGTGTGAGAGAGAGATGTGAGTGTTAACATTTGTGATCTGTGTGTGTATGTGTGTGATATATGAGTGTGTTTGTTCATGCGTGCATGTCTGTATGTTTGTGGTTGTGTGTGTGTGAGATGTGTGTGCGCGTAGGTGTGTGCGTGTTAACATTTGTGATGTGTATGTGTGTAGAATAGGCTGCAGATGCTGGGAAAAAAAGCATCACACTATGATGTCAGCAAAGAAGCCACTTCTCTCCAAAAAAACATCAGGGACAGATTGATCTTCTGCAGAAAGTATGGTGAATGGACTGCTGAGGACTGGGGCAAAGTCATAGTCTCCGATGAAGCCGCTTTCTGATTGTTTGAGGTATCTGGAAAAAGGCTTGACCAGAGAAGAAAAGGTGAGCACTACCATCAGTCCTGTGTCATGCCAACAGTAAAGCATCCTGAGACCATTCATGTGTGGGGTTGCTTCTCATCCAAGGGAGTACACAGCCATGAATTAAGAATGGTACCACAACACCCTCCAACAGCAACTTCTTCCAACAATCCAACAACAGTTTGGTGAAGAACAATGCATTTTCCAACACGATGGAGCACCGTGCCATAAGGCAAAAGTGATAACTAAGTGGCTCGGGGACCAAAACATTGAAATTTTGGGTCCATGGCCTGGAAACTCCCCAGATCTTAATCCCATCGAGAACTTGTGGTCAATCCTCAAGAGGCGGGTGGACAAACAAAAACCCACTAATTCTGACAAACTCCACGAAGTGATTATGAAAGAATGGGTTGCTATCAGTCAGAATTTAGCCCAGAAGTTGATTGAGAGCATGCACAGTCGAATTTCAGAGATCCTGAAAAAGAAGGGCCAACACTGCAAATACTGACTCTTTGCATAAATCTCATGCAATTCTCGATAAAAGTCTTTGAAACATATGAAGTGCTTGTAACTATATTTCAGGACATCACAGAAGCAACTGAAACAAATATCTAAAAGCAGTTTAGCAGCAAACTTGGTGAAAACTAATATTTGTGTCATTCTCAAAACTTTTGGCCACGACTGTATATTGTATATAGGTTTCCTCTGGGTCATATAATTTTTAACCATTGGATGTGCTGTGGCGACCCCTTGCCGGGAGCAGCTGAAAGACAACAGTATGAGGTTCTACTGTAAAGTTAAATAAGTGAAATGGTGGAGCTAAAGTCACTCGACAAGGAACAACTGTGACATGATCAGAGTATGACATCACAGCATGCTACACCTCACAGTCACTAATGGATGCAAAGGTACAGACTCAACATACAAGCACCATCTGTGACAGAGAATCGCCAGCTCACAGTATCTACAAACCGGATTCCAAAAAAGTTGGGACACTAAACAAATTGTGAATAAAAACTGAATGCAATGATGTGGAGATGGCAAATGTCAATATTTTATTCAGAATAGAACATAGATGACAGATCAAAAGTTTAATCCGAGAAAATGTATCATTTTAAAGGAAAAATATGTTGATTCCAAATTTCACAGTGTCAACAAATCCCAAAAAAGTTGGGACAAGTAGCAATAAGAGGCTGTAAAAAGAAAATTTGAGCATAACGAAGAGCTGGAAGACCAATTAACAGTAATTAGGTTAATTGGCAACATGATTGGTATAAAAAGAGCTTCTCAGAGTGGCAGTGTCTCTCAGAAGCCAAGATGGGTAGAGGATCACCAATTCCCACAATGTTGTGCAGAAAGATAGTGGAGCAATATCAGAAAGGTGTTACCCAGCGAAAAATTGCAAAGACTTTGCAGTTATCATCATCAACTGTGCATAATATCATCCGAAGATTCAGAGAATCTGGAACAATCTCTGTGCGTAAGGGTCAAGGGCGTAAAACCATACTGGATGCCCGTGATCTACGGGCCCTTAAACAACACTGCACCACAAACAGGAATGCTACTGTAAAGGAAATCACAGAATGGGCTCAGGAATACTTCCAGAAAACATTGTCAGTGAACACAATCCACCGTGCCATCCGCCGTTGCCAGCTGAAACTCTACAGTGCAAAGAAGAAGCCATTTCTAAGCAAGATCCACAAGCACAGGCGTTTTCATTGGGCCAGGGATCATTTAAAATGGAGTATGGCAAAATGGAAGACTGTTCTGTGGTCAGTCGAGTCACGATTCGAAGTTCTTGTTGGAAATGTGGGACGCCATGTCATCCAGACCAAAGAGGACAAGGACAACCCAAGTTGTTATCAACGCTCAGTTCAGAAGCCTGCATCTCTGATGGTATGTGGTTGCATGAGTGCATGTGGCATGGGCAGCTTGCATGTCTGGAAAGGCACCATCAATGCAGAAAAATATATTCAGGTTCTAGAACAACATATGCTCCCATCCAGACGTCATCTCTTTCAGGGAAGACCCTGTATTTTTCAACAAGATAATGCCAGACCACATTCTGCATCAATCACAACATCATGGCTGCGTAGGAGAAGGATCAGGGTACTGAAATGGCCAGTCTGCATTCCAGATCTTTCCCCTATAGAGAACATTTGGCGCATCATAAAGAGGAAGGTGCAACAAAGAAGGCCCAAGCCGATTGAACAGTTAGAGGCCTGTATTAGACAAGAACGGGAGAGCATTCCTATTTCTAAACTTGAGAAACTGGTCTCCTCGGTCCCCAGACGTCTGTTGAGTGTTGTAAGAAGAAGGGGAGATGCCACACAGTGGTGAAAATGGCCTTGTCCCAACTTTTTTGGGATTTGTTGACACCGTGAAATTTGGAATCAACATATTTTTCCTTTAAAATTATACATTTTCTTGGATTAAACTTTTGATCTGTCATCTATGTTCTATTCTGAATAAAATATTAACATTTGCCATCTCCACATCATTGCGTTCAGTTTTTATTCACAATTTGTTTAGTGTCCAAACTTTTTTGGAATCCGGTTTGTACTATGATGTAACAGTATGGGGTCTGTGTATAAATACTTGCGGGTAAGCGACTACAGTCAGCAACATGTGAGACAGGGAAGCGCTTCGGCTGCTGGTCATCTCAGGGACACTGATGGTATGATAATACCGCACTTTACTTATACAAAGGACTAATCACTTGAATCTTGATTGAGCTACTTGATATTTAATTGATTCATTATAGTGCTCACTACAAGAGAAATTTGTGATTCATCTAGCTCCGCCTTTCTCATGATGTGCTCTGCACATAAGTTAAATAGGCAATGGGACAGTATACAGCCTTGCCGAACTCCTTTCTCAATTTTTAACTAATCAGTGATTCCGTGTCCAGTTCTCACTGCTGCTTCTTGACCCGCATATAGGTTTCTCAAGAGACAAATAAGATGGTCTGGTATTCCTATCTCTTTAAGAACTTGCCACAATTTGTTGTGATCCACACAATCAAAGGCTTTGACACAGTCAATGAAGCAGAAATAGATGTTTTTCTGGAACTCCCTACCTTTCTCCATGATCCAGCATATGTTGCCAATTTGATCTCTAGTTCCTCTGCCTCTTAGAAATCCTGCCTGTACTTCTGGAAGTTCTTGGTCCACATATTGCTGGAGTCTAGCTTGTAGGATTTTGAACATAACTTTGCTAGCATGTGAAATGAGTGCGATGGTGTTATAGTTTGAACATTCTTTGGCATTGCCCTTCTTTGGAATTGGAATGTAAACTGATCTTTTTCAATCCTTTGGCCACTGTTGAGTTTTCCAAATTTTGAGTGTAGCACTTTTACTGCATCATCTTTTAAGATTTTGAATAGTTCAGATGGAATACTGTCACCTCCACTAGCTTTGTTGTTGCTTAGACTTCCTAAGGCCCATTTGACTTCACATTCCAGGATGTCTGGCTTTAGGTCAGTGACCACCCCATTGTGGTTATCAGGGATGTTAAGCTCGTTCTTGTATACTTCTTCTGTATAATTTTTCCACCTCTTCTTAATGTCTTCTGCCTCTGTTAGGTCCCTGCCATTTAGGTCCTTTATCATGCCCACCTTTGCATGAAACGTTCCCTTCATATCTCCAATTTTATTGAAGAGATCTCTGGTCCTCCGTATTCTATTGTTTTCTTCTATTTGTTTGCACTGTTCATTTAAGAAGGCATTCTTATCTCTTCTAGCTAGTCTCTGGAATTCTGCATTCAATTGGGTGTATCTTTCTCTTTCTCCCTTGCCTTTTGCTTCCCTTCTATCCTCAACTATTTGTATAATCTTCCTCAGACAGCCATTTTGCTTTCGTGCATTTCTTTTTCTTTGGTATGGTTTTAGTTGCTACCTCTTGTACAATGTTGAGAACCTCCGTCCATAGTTCTTCTGGCACTCTGTCGATCAGATCTAATTCCTTGAATCTATTTGTCACCTCTACTGTATATTCATCAGGGATATGATTTGGTTCATACCTGAGTGGCCTAGTGCTTTTCCCTACTTTCTTCAATTTAAGCCTAAGTTCATGATCTGAGCCACAGTCAGCTCCTGGTCTTGTTTTTACTGACTGTATAGAGCTTCTCCATCTTTGGCTGCAGAGCACATAGTCAATCTGATTCCTGTGTTGACTGTCTGGTGTTGTCCATGTGTAGAGTCGTCTCTTCAGTTGTTGGAAAAGAGTCTTTGCTAAGACCATCCTATTCTCTTGACAAAATTCTACCAGCGTGTGCCCTGCTTCATTTTGTACTCCAAGGCCAAACTTGCCTGTTATTCCGGTTATCTTTTGGCTTCCTACTTTAGCATTCCAATCCCCCATGATGATAAAGACATTTGTTTGGTGTTAATTCTAGAAGTTGTTGTAGGGCTTCATAGAACTGGTCAACTTCATCCTCTTCTGCAGCAGTGGTTGGGGCATAGACTTGGATTACTGTGATGTTGAATGGTTTGCCACTTCGTTTTAAAACCTCTGTGGCCAACAGAATCGCCACTATAAGAGAATCAACCAAGTCACAGCAATGGAGGTACGTTAATACCTCAAAAAACCCAGCTGATTCTGCCTCCAGGGGGGTATCCTGTGAAATGTTCATGAAAAATGTCAACTGGATCCATGGTCCCTCCTTTCTCAAAGAAGCAGAGTGCAAATGGCCTGAAAATATTCATGATACATCAATAAAGGAAAATGATGATGAAATTAAGCTCTCAGCTTTAGTGAATATTGTGAGCGTTACAAAATGCGCAGACGCAGTGAGTAACTTGATTAATCATCACTCTGATTGGCACAAGTTAAAAAGATCTGTTGCCTGGATCCTTCGCATCAGAGACATGCTCAAACAAAAAACAGAAAGGGTTAGAGCACAAGTAGATAACCCAAAGACAGAAAATCACAAGTCTCTAACAGCTCAAGACCTAACAAGAGCAGAAAGCGAAATCATTAAGTTCACTCAAAGACAAAATTTTAAGGAAGAAATTCTCACATTGCAAAAGGGTAAAGCAGCAGCAGAATTCAAACAGGGAATTCCCACACAGCAAAAACGAAAGGCATCTGTGAAAAGAAACAGCTGCTCGCCCAAACTGGAACCTCTGACACCAAACCACCTGCTGCTGATGAAAAAACAGCCAAACCTGCCCCCTGGACATCTATGGCATCTATGCACGTCACAGGGGGAAGCAGATCGAGCATCTATCAGACCAGCTCTGGAAGCGATGGGTGCGTGAATACTTGCCCTTGCTCCAGGAACGGCAAAAATGGTTTAAAAAATAAATAAAAACCTCTCAATTGGAGATATAGTTTTAATAACTGATGAGTCTTCTCCAAGAAATTCATGGGTTATCGGACGAATCACGAAAGTGTTCCCCGACAAAGGGGGACTTGTGAGACGCGTGCTAGTTAAAACTAAGACCAACACTTTGGAAAGACTCATCGACAAGCTGTGCCTCTTATGTGAAATGGACTGTTAAATGTGTGCTAATATGTTATGAAATTTGATATGCAAATATAAACACCTGAGATAAATATTATACATTTCCAAGATTTACAACGTTTAGAAGGTTAAGAATGTTTAATTTCATGGCTTTGTCAAAAAAAAAAAAAAATAAATAAATGCCTCCATGCCTGTCAATTAGGGGCTGGAATGTAAGAGCCATATCGTACTTGTTATGAATTTGTTGTTGTGTTTATTTTATTTTATTTGTTGTTATTTCATTTATTCTACCTTGTTCTATTCATTAGTAAAGCATTAAGCAGTAAGTTTGTTACATAAGCCATAAGCTTTAAATTTCTAAGTTATGCATCCATTTTGACTATCGTAAGTTGGTCTGTGATGTCATTCCACTATGACATGTATTTGTATGACTATCGCATGATAGAATATTCAGTTTAGATGCTGAAGGCTACGGAAACACAAGCTTTTGACCGTAAGCTCCCGTAAGCTCCCGTAAGTAGGTATATACAACAAGAGTGTTGTTATATACGTAAGCTAAGACTGTAATTTATAAGATACAGCAAATAGGTTGTTGTAAAAGTCAGAGATTTGCAAGATGCAGCAACTGGTGTCTGTAACCACAGTGGATTTACTCAAGACGACTGTATGAAGTGTTGATTCTGTGATGCTGACAAAATAAACTACAAGAGACAAAGAGATCGGACTTCTGTTGTGTGAGTGAAACTTTAAACCAAAGCTACGCATCAAAACTAGTGAAATAATATGACCGCATCTACAATGTTTATTTTGTAGCACATTTATTTTTCAGGGCTTTGTCATGAATATGCAAATAAACATTTATATATAATAAAAATAAATATTGTTTCTGATGAAAAATTTGACAAAACTAATTTTATTATAAAATAAACAATATAAAAGTATACATGTTGTATATGAAAAAATATTTCTATTTTTTCATATACAACATATTTATTTTCATATTGCTTATTTTATTGTCTCAAGTAATTTGTAACTTGTAAACCATTAACCTATGAATTTATGTTCTAATAAAATATTTGACAGTGATTATGCTGAGGGATGGGGATCCATGGCAGGGGGGAATTTCAGCGCATAACACTGGTCCCAAGCCCGGATAAAATGAGAGGGTTGCGTCGGGAAGGGCATCCGGCGTAAAACCTGTGCCAAGTTGTTGTGCGGACTGGATATTCCGCTGTGGTCGACCCCTTGTCGGGAGCAGCCGAAAGACCAACAACAACATGCGCTTTAAATATACACTAAACAATAAACACTGCCTTGTGCAAAGTGAAAGTGAATTGCGTGTGCGGCTTATTGATCAAAAGGCTGATAAAGAACTATAGATTTGAGAGTCTAAAGAAAGGTTAAAATACACGAGAGATTGAAATTACCGTGAAAAGATGTAGCAAGTGACACTTCAATTAAAAATAATATCATAACAATCTAGAAGTATATTATTCTTCTTATTAAATTGAATTAATTTAAGAGAGTTTAAAATTTAGGTAATTTCTAGAAGGAAAAGATGGAAATACAATTGTTCCTTTTTAATTCTCTGTTTATGTATAAAGTATTTTGCATGTAAAATAAAATAATTAACAACAAATTCAAGCGGTTTATTTTCCGCATTCTCATAATAAAAGATTATATCTTTAATAGTAAAGTAGTGAGATACATTAATGTGGTTCCTAAGGTGGTCTTTTAAAAGAGTTAAGAATTTTTTTGTTTCTCAGACTCAACAAACAAATTAATCAGAGATTCATTTAACGTATCACAAAAAGAACATTTATCCTCTACCTCCAAGTATTTAGATAAAACTGAGTTTACTGGGTAAATTTTGTGGAGAATCTTAAAATGAACATCTTTAATTTTGTTAGAGATGCAGTATTTATTAGGCAAAAGCCAGGTTTTATGCCATTTAATATCCGAGAGGGAAATTTTATTGGAGATCCTACATTCAAGCATTGGTTGGTTGGAAGCACGTTTGAAGGAGAAGATAACGTCACAAATAAAAATATTTAGGCCTAAAAAGAGGCTTTAAAATTAATCTAAAATTCATTCATCGGCGTGTATAAACCGACAGCCTTAATAAAAGGCAGCGTTTTGATCAAAAGGATGATAAATGTGTGCGAAAAAATGCAGACATGAAGGACTATACTCCAATATAGACTAAGAATCATGTTAATAATAAGATAATTAATAAAAAAATAAAATTGTATCAAATAAGAACTTTATCTAAAAGCCAGACTGACCAAATTTCTCATTCACTGCTGAAGTTGTTAAATATGTTTATACTGTAGATACGCAAGTTATATTTTAAAATGTGAATAAAACATTATTAGACACAAATATATGATATGGTAGTAGATATGCAATGAAAAAGCTATTTACACATGAGTGCTCAAATGTAAAGCAAACGCAATTATTAATTTATTGTGTATATTTAAATTAATTCAGCCGTTTAAGTTATATGAAACATAACGTGTCTACCAGCCCACTATTATTTTCTGTTCAAATTTAAAGATGCCCGCGTGTGTGAACAAAGAATACAAACGTGTATAATCTTTAATAAAGTTAGCCTAATACAATATTGTTTCCAATGCTGAAGCAAACATGATTTTGTTTTAGTCTATTCTTTGAATACAACGCGACAGCGCGCTCCGAGGTGAAGCGCACCCACAGTTACTGAAATCCCCCAGCTCAACTTTGATTCAGGTGTGAAGTTATCAAACCGGTTTCGCAGAATTGAGGGTTTTAAAACTTAACAAGACCAAGCAGATGTCTCTGCCTAAAATGTATTTCGCCAGCAAAACATAACTAGAAAAATAAACTAAAGTAGATATAAAATGTTTAATGGTAATAATTAAACCAAACTTCATAGTGGGACTTGATACTTTGAGTGTGATTCATAAATTTAGTGTATAAGTACCCTAGCATGAGTTAATATACTGTATACCTATATCAAATACAAGTTCATATTATACACACACACACATTGATTTATACACATCGCGCTGTGCTCAGCGCGGGGATCAAAGGGCGGAATTCCAGGGTCCTTGTTTAAAGTCCCTGAGGCACGTCACATCGCACCACTCACATTCTATTCTCCACCACATCACGTACTTCCCGGACCTCGGACTAAACTCCGCGCCTTGCCTTTCTAATGTGGAGCAAGCCCGAGATCATATTAACGTTAATTATCGCCAGCCGGAAAGAATAGGCGGCTCCGTCCCTTTGCCGCCTATTAAGGGAACCTATGGAGTGAGCGAGTAGCAATATTAAATTTGGGCACACACCCATCACAGGCGCACGCCATGACAGATCATCATAATTTTCTTTAATAGTAAATAATGACCCCGTTGCGCTGTACCACCGCTGGCGAAACCTTATGAAATACAAATTAAACATTAAACGAATTTACAAAACCTTATGCATGCGATTAAGCACTAATTCTACTTAGGAAAGTAAAGAGGAGGATCACGATGCTCAACATTCCGGAGCCCAAACTCCATTTAAATTAAATTAACAAATATTGCAAACGTTAGGAACAGTGAGGCTACAGGGAGCAGAGGTAAAGAAGGTGCAGGATTTTAAGTACTTAGGGTCAACGGTCGAGAGCAACGGAGAGTGTTCAAAGGAGATGAAGAGACGAGTACAGGCAGGTTGGAATGGGTCGAGAAAAGTGTCAGGTGTGTTGTGCGATAAAAGAGTATCAGCGAGAATGAAAGGAAAGGTGTACAGGACAGTGGTGAGACCAGCAATGCTCTACGGCTTAGAGACAGTGGCACTGAAGAAAAGACAGGAGGCAGAGCTAGAGGTAGCAGAGCTGAAGATGTTGAGGTTCTCTTTGGGAGTGACAAGGATGGATAGGATCAAGAATGAGTTCATCAGAGGGACAACCCATGTGAGATATTTTGGTGATAAAGTCAGAGAGGCCAGATTGAGGTGGTTTGGACATGTTCAGAGGAGAGAGTGTGAATATATCGGTAGAAGGATGCTGAGGTTGGAACTGGCAGGCAGGAGGTCTAGAGGAAGACCAAAGAGGAGATTTATGGATGCAGTGAGAGAGGACATGAAGTTAGTTGGTATGAGAGAAGAGGATGCAGAGGATAGGGTTAGATGGAGGCAGATGATTCGCTGTGGCGACCCCTGAAAGGGAACAGCCGAAAGACAAAGAAGAAGAAGAAATAACAATAGCCCACGTTTAGAAAAGCATTTTTATTTAGATTATAAAAAATAATCCTGCACCTGTTTTAGGTGTTTCAGTTGCCACTGTTCTTATGGCTCTGTCAGAGTAAATCATTATGAATCTGTATGAATAAATTGATATAATGACCTATTGATCAGTGACGTATGTAAACGACTCAGTTCAGATGTAAGTAAATAGAAAGAAAATAAATGGCTGCGCTGTTTGGGGGAGGGACATGCTAATGACGATTTGGTCTGCTGTGTGTGTGTGTGTGTGTGAGAGAGGGGGGCGTCAAAAGGTCCTACATACTCATGAAAAGTCGTGGATTATTCAGTGAAACAAGGCTCAGCTGAAAAATGTTAGGCACACCAGTCACTTAACCCCAAATAAAAGGTCTTTGAGTGTTATGATATAGTTGTAAAATAACAGATGTACGGTGCGCAAAAACAAATGCAATTTGTGCTATCATAAGGAAAATCAAAATTTCTCCCAATCAAGGATTAAAAACGGTAACAATGTCAACTTTAGAATCTAGAATCCAGAAGATTAAATTTACACAAATTTAAAAAGAGTACTTAATCACTGAAAGTCTTCAGAAGAGCCTCAGATTCAAGAGGTTTTTAAAGTGTGGAGAGGTGCAGGTTCAGAACCTTGATTTTATGAAATTATTAAGTAAATCTTACTATCATTTTGTTTTGTGAGATTTTCCCTTACTTGGTTTTATCAATTTATATTACTCCCTATAATAATGTAAACATTGCTAATTTATGTTTTGGAAAGAAACTTAAGTAATTATTTCATCTATATCTTTCATAAATCACACAATTAATATATAATTAAACAGTTTATTCACCAACATTACCAAATATTTTGGACATTCACAGTCTAGATACAGGTAGTTTTTTTAATAAAAGTGCATTCAGCTAAATTTTGCATCCGTAGGAACAACTGCACGGCACCAGAGCCTGAAATACTTGTTGTGAACAAAATTGTGTAAAATAATAATAAATAAATAAAATACAGCATTCGTTTAGAAATAAAATACAGCAGAAAATACATTAAACAAACTGTAGAATAAACTTTAAAACCTAATAACCCTCTGAAGCAGTGAAGTTGCAACATTCAAATCAGCACTCTGGACTAGTGCACTTAAAAGTATGCCATTGAAACCTTAACGCATTAAAACATTTTAAGCCGAACGTAAAGACTTGTAGTCAAGCCATATCAAATGTTTTAAGATGATAACTTCATCTTTAAAGCTTGCACATTTGGTGATAGTGTCATGATGTGGTGTTACAGGCTGTTGGTATAGCCGTGGGCGTAGAAAGGGCAGGCATAGACGCAGAGGGTTCTTTTCAAAAATAAAGAGTCTTTTATTTGCAAACAAACACAAGAAAACTGAAACAAGACACTGGCTCTGGAGACATGGCACACTCAGGGGTTCGGGAGACAGTGCCTTTCCTATAGGCTTAAACACATGAAGCATAAGACTAAGCCTGCGTGGAGACACCGGCATTGACAAACAGGCTCTAATACCCGAACATAGAAGACTCAGCCGGTGTAGTGACACGGGCTTGACAAACAGGCTCTAATACCCGAACATAGAAGACTCAGCCGGTGTTGGGACACGGGCTTTACAATCAGGCTCTAATACCCGAACATAGAAGACTCAGCCGGTGTAGTGACACGGGCTTTACAATCAGGCTCTAATACCCGAACATAGAAGACTCAGCCGGTGCAATGACACGGGCTTTGACAAACCTCAAACCTATAAGAAATGCCTTTTAGACTGTAGCTCAACCTCCCATGCTACTACGAGCGGCTCGCACACTCATTCAGGCAAATCACGCACCCACCTACAAGCTCCACCCCCTGCATGCTCCTATGAGCCACACCCACGTTCACACTAACGACACACACACACACACACACCTATCCTCCCCTATAAGTAACACATCCACCCACGCTCCTATGAGCTACACACATTCACACTAGCGACACGCACACACCTATCAATAACATCACGCACGCTCCTATGAGCTACACGCACATTCTCACTAGTGACACGCAGACACCTATCAATAACATTCACGCACGCTCCTATGAGCTACACGGACATTCACACTAGCGACACGCACACACCTATCAATAACATTCACGCACGCTCCTATGAGCTACACACACATTCACACTAACGACACACACACATGCCCTTATATCAGTCACACACCCATGCACGCTCCTCTGAGCGTCACTCACTCTCACACTACCTGGGTACACACACACTCACCTACCAGTCACACTCGCACGCACGCTCGTAGATCCCACGGGGGCTTAGAGCTTGGCATCAAGACAGGGAGAGACTCCAGAGACCGGGGAAGCACACTAGTGAGGAGGGGGAAACACGGAAGACTAGGTAAACACACTAAAGACTAGGGGGCGACTCGAGGAACCTGAGGAAGACACAAAGAGGAATTACTAGACTCACAGGAACAATAATCCCAAATACTTAACTTACATACACTAAAATAAAATCAAAGAAACACTTAACTAACTTCTACACAGAAAACAAGTTCTCAGAGCCTGTATCACGCAAAACTGAAATCAACAAAACAAAAGCCCACAAGACGGTATTAATGCTCGACCCAGTTTCTTCTTCTTCTTCTTCTTCTTCTTTGTTGTTTTATGGCGGCTGGCAGCCAACTTATAGGTGCATTACCGCCACCTGCTGGGCTGGAGTGTGGATCATTAGATTGGGAGAAAAAAAAAATTTTTTTTTTTTTTTTTTCTTTTTTTCTCTTTTTTACTTTATTAAATTCTCTTAGATTCTATTGACTAGACCAGTTTCATTTAGGTACTTAAACAGACTTTTATATATTTTCCAGTTCATCTTCCCTAGTATGTTTTCTATTGTTGTTTCTACTCCTTCCTCCTGCATGGTTTCTCTGAGTTCCTGTCTTTCTTTGTCGTATCTTTTACAGTTTGTTAGTATGTGTGTTACTGTTTCTACTTGTCCACAGTATTCACATTTACCAGTTGGGTGTTTGCCTATTACCTTAAGACTTTGGTTTAGTCCTGTGTGTCCTATTCTTAGCCTAGTTATGATGATCTCCTCTCTTCTGTTTCTGCCCCATACTTTCCCTCTTTTGATCTTTTTTTGGATTTGATGCATGTGTCTACCTGTTTCTCCTTCATCCCATCTTTCTTGCCATATTTTGTTTGTGTGTTCTTTAATTATTTTCTTAACTTCTGCTCTGCTTATTGGGATTTTTATTTGGACATTTTTACTTTTGAGTGCTTGTTTGGCGAGTTTATCTGCTTGTTCGTTTCCTTTTACACCTACGTGTGCTGGTACCCATAGAACAGTAATCCTCACATCTTTATGGTATAATTCTGTTACTAATTGTAATATATTATGTAGGATGTCCTGTCTGCATGAGTTTCCTGTTTCTAGACTGGTTATGGCCGACATGTTGTCAGATGCTATTATTGTCTCTCCTTGGTGATTCTTTTCCACCCATTTAAGTGCCATTTGTATTCCTATTAGTTCGGAGGTGTATACTGATAGTTGATCTGTTATTCTTTTTTTTTCTGATATTTTGTGTTGCGGGATGTAGAACGCTGCCCCTGTTCGTCCCGTACCTGGGTCTTTGGAACCATCCGTGTATATTATTAATTTCTTTTTTCCTATTGTTTTAATATGATTTTGCACTATTAGCCAGCATGGAATGTGTGTTGGGTTGTTCTTAATTTTTTGTTTTAAGCTTACATCTACTGGTGGGGTTATCAGTTTCCATGGTGGGGTTTTGTGAAGTGGTACTGTGGGACTGATGTTAAGTTTATGGAGTCTTAGGCCTTTTGCTCTAGTGTCTCCTATCCATCCGAAGCTGTATATGTTCATTTTGCTGTGTTCCCAGCATTCTTTAAGAATATTCTTTGTTGGATGTTCTTTATTATGCCCTTGTAGGTTAACCCAGTATGCCAACAGTAGTTTTATTCTTCTTATTCTTATCGGCATTACTTCCATTTCTACTTGCATAGCTGATACTGGGGATGTTTTGAAGGCCCCACAACAAACTCTTAAGGCTTGAGCTTGCATAGTGTCTAACTGTTTTAGGTTGGATTCTGCTGCTGACATGTATGCTAAGCACCCATAGTCTATAGTAGCTCTCATGAATGCATTGTATATGCTTACTAACGAGGCTCTGTTAGCTCCCCATGACTGTCCTCGACCCAGTTTCCCAGAGCTAACAGCTTTTTATAATGGTTCTAATGAGCCACCTTGGCACAGGTGAAACTTCGTCGTCACCTGACCGAGGTGCCTTCTGGGAAACTGGGTCTTCTAACAAAAAACTACAAAAACAAACTCAACCACAGTGCCCTCTAGGGGCAGTCCCTTACAGATAGCTTAATCCCATAAAGTTCTAGAAGTAACTAGTAACTAGTGAGCGAGGAGATTCAAGATTCAAGATTCTTTATTTGTCACATGCATAGTTATACAAGTACAACACGCAGTGAAATGTATCCTGAACCGCTCCTACTTTGTGCAAATAACAAGAAACAAAAGAAATAATCTATAAATAGAAATTAAAAAAAAAAAAAAGGTGCAAATGTAAACATAATAATAAAGTGTGTATATGAGCAGGATAAAATGTTAGTGCAAGTGATGCTTACAGTCCAGACTAAAGTGCAGTGTGCAGTGTGGAATGTCAGCACAGCAGTGTGTGGGTGAACTGGTACAGTCTTATGAATGGGAGAGTGGCCCATCATGGTTGAGGAGTCTAATTGCCTGTGGATAAAAACTCCTCCTGAGTCTCTCCGTTTTGGCCATAATGACCCGGAACATTCTGCCTGAATGCAGAAGTTTGAACAGTCCGTTATTGGGGTGCGACAAGTCCTTAATGATTCGAGCTGCCCTAGTTTTACATCTCCTGGTGTAGATGTCCTGCATGGAGGGGAGAGTTAACCTACAGCAGCGTTCAGCTGCCCAGATCACTCTCTGGAGGGCTTTCCTGTCCTGTACACAGCTATTCCCAAACCAGGATGAAATGTTCTGAGCGATATTGATTTGGGCACACGCCGTGACAGAAACTGGGACAAAACTATTGTCCTCAAAAATGTAACAGATGAGGACTCAGATTAATGTGCAAATACCGGTACATCTGTATGAATAAATTGATATGATGAGCTATTGATCAGTGACTTATGTAAACGACTCAGATCAGATGTAAGTAAATGGAAAGAAAGTAAATGGCTGCGCTGTTTGGGGGAGGGACGTGCTAATGACGATTTCGTCTGCTGTGTGTGTTTGTGAGAGAGAGAGTTTTTGCACAAATTAATGTGCAAAAACTATATAATAAAACTATATAAGACTACATAGCCTTTATAAGGGTGCTTTCACAACTATAGTTCGATTGCTTTAGTCCGCACCAGTCAGAAAAATGTTACAATGTAGTAAACAGACGTTGGTACGGTTTGCTTTCACATATGCAGAGTTCTAAACGAACCAAAATAGACCGCGAAGCCCATCAGCACCGGAAACAGACTATTTTCAGAAAATCGCGCCACTTTCAATAATCATGGAGGAACAACTTTGCTTTGCACTCATGGTGCTGATCCTCGCGCACTGCATTGTACGTGCAAATCATTATTTTCAGATAATTAATTTCGAACACGATTCGCAGCTGTGACTCCAAACCAGCTTCCTGGTTTATTCATCTCGCTGATGGCGCATCGTGCGCTACTTCAGGGAGAAGAGACGTGCCCTCCTCCTGAATGATCATTTTGTTATTAGCCGGCGATCTTCCTGCAGATCCATCAGGTAATCCGTTGGCCGATCAAAACAGCCCAGCCACACATTTTTTCATCTTTAATGTGAATACAGAGAGGCACTTAATTTCTTCGGCACTCCACGTTTCTCCGCGGTTTGATTTCATCGCGAGTTAAGCTTGAAAAATTTAATCGAGTCATCAGGAAGTGAAAATAATTTTACCCGCAACCCCGTATCTTATACCCAAAGTGCATTAAACTATACCATTTCATCAGATTTGGTTTGGTTGCTTTCACACCAGATGAACTGTACCAAAGTAGAGCGGATAAAGCGTTCCGAGACCACCCCTTCAGGCAGGTCTCGAATCAATTGATTTTGGTGCGCACCAAAGTACCGAGATTGCATTCACATCAACACAAATGAACAGAACCAAGGAACCAAACACGTTTGGTGCGCACCAAATGCTGTAGGTGTGAAAGCACCCTAAGACTCAACTTTTATTTAAGCACACTCACGAATAAACGTTATGATTTTGTAAATGTTTGAAAGCAAATAAGGTGCGCTGTTCTGTATTGTTTATGGTGAAATTGAGCGCATCAGAAAATTAACGCAAACCTTTTTAAAATGGTCAGAGTCAGTCTGCTTGCTGTTTTCCCGACGCATTCATACTTTCTGCCAATGCGCTGTGGAAAACTTTATTCGTGCGGATGAGCGCTGATTAAAACTATGTATTAAATTAAAGAGGATTACGATGCAGAATCGAAGTCCTGAGCCCAAACCTCATTTAAATTAAATTAACAAATATTATAAGTAGAAAAAAACAATAGCCCACATTTAGAAAACGTTTATGAATTCTTTCAGACATGAGTTGGCCCGGTGTTATGAGCAGAGCACCGGGAGATTTCCTGAAGCACCGAAATCGCTGGGGCATTTTTTCTAAATAGACGCTATCTTTAATAACTGATGTAGGTTTTGAGTTGTATACACACGCATTTGTGAGGGGTTTAAAATGAATCAATATGTCCGAGCAGTGAAAGTACATTACAAAAGACGAACAGCTTTATTTCAGTCATAAATTCACAATCACATCATATTCCAGCTATTATTTCCAGCCATGGTTAAATAATGGATGAAATAATTATTCAATGCTGGACACAAACAGAAAATATGATGACTATTATAAAATGCCCGAAGAACTTCATTTTCGAACTTCGTGTTCATAAAATAATATTTACTGATAATATATATATATATATATATATATATATATATATATATATATATATATTGTTCATTCATGTCTTCTGATGATGTCACATTTTTACGTTTTAAATAAGACATGCTGGCATTTTCACGAATCAGGACGTTCGCATAGTTAACACTATCAGATAGCCTACTATCAGGAAATTTAATTAATTTCAAGACCATTTAAACCGAGGCATTGCCATGTCTTTCACTGTTTTGTCCCTGTTAAGCCATTACACAAACTATATAAGAAACTTTTTAGGAATTTTAAAGCATGAATTTGGGCATCTCATTTCATCATTATGTACACATATACACACATTCACCATGAAAGATCTGTTGTAAAACAAAATACAATTCATGTTTGCTTCAGCATTGGAAAAAATATTGTTTTAGGCTAACTAATTATACACAATTCTTCGTTGTACTTTGTCCGGCTTTTAGATAAAGTCCTTCCATGCGCCATCTGGCGGATATTAAGTGAAGCACAAACATTTATTTAAATTCCCGAAATGTTGCTTACGGCAAGTCGCGGCACGCCGCACGCTAAATTGCGGTATCTCGCAGGAAAACACGGCCAGATCTGTACACATTTTATAGAAATGCACTTGGTTAATTTAATTTGCCTTACATTGTTGAATGAGGATGGGTTCCAAAACCAAAAATCAACATTGATTAAAAGCAATGAATTATCAACATTGATTCAGCATTATTTAGCATTGAATAATCAACCTCAACCAAAATGATGATTCTGATGAAATTTCAACATTGAATTAGTCACCGTGCTATCTGGGTGAGACGCATTTTGCTCGGTCCATGAGGGCGGCTGCAGTCAGGTATGAGGAAATCTTTGAAAATGCTGAAGCTCCAAATATTCCCAAGATAGTGCAAAGAGAGAAAGGCTGAAACAAAAAGCTCACTGGCAAGTAACCAGGATTTTCCTGAGTGGTGGAAGTGGGACAGTATCGGAGCGGCCTGTGAACCAAAGTGTGGCGGGTGCCGTTGTGGTAACTGTAAGCCTGGAGGAAAAGAAATGACTCTTGCAGAAGAGAAAGAACTTGAGATCATAAGAGAGGGTCTCACCTACATTGAAAAAGATTCCTACAGCAAGTCTCCACACTGGGATACAAAGTATTCATAGATTCAGGACCCATCCACCCTTCCATACAACAAAAGTGGGGTGGAAAGTGTTTTCCTAAGAACAGAAAAACAATTCAAAAGAGTACCAGAATGGCGAGGTATTTACGCAGCCCAGGTCCATGATATGGTCTAAAGAGGAGCAGTGATGAAACTCACCAAGGAAGTTATTGAGAAGTGGAAGGGACGAGTTTGGTATGTCAGCCACTTAGTGTCACCAAACCCCCACAACAACCACTCCGGTACAACTGATCTGGAACAGTAGCCAAAAATTCAATGGACTGAGCATGAATGATCTCTTGCTAAAAGGACCAGATGTAATCAACACAATCAGAGGTGTTTTGCTTCAATTTAGAAAGGGAGTATTTGCTTCCCTTGGAGACATGAAGACACATGCATTAAGAAGATGTACAACTCTGTCTGGCTTGAAGAGCGTGAAGTGCACCTTCACAGGTTCCTTTGGAGAGATACTGAGGAAGAAGAAATAGGCGAGTATGACATAACAAGGGTCAACATCGGAGATCGCCCTGCTGGATGCATTGCGCAATTAGCTATGCGTGAAACAGCACGATTGGCAAAGTTTGCTCATTTGAAAGAGGGGTGCAGAGTACTTGAGGAGGATAGCTATTTGGATGACATCCTCACATCCCACAATGACCAGGAGAAACTGACCTTGATAATAAATGGACTTGAAAAGATTCTGACAGCCGGCGGATGCACTCAAGTTAGGTCAGTGCAAAGTGGAAGGCAAGTGACTGGTGCACAAACACAAAGTCAAGCAATCATACTTCCGAACCAGATGAAGGAAGAAGAAAATAAAGCTTTAGGAACAGGGTACTTGGTAGAAGATGACAAACTCTACATTATGACTTCCATTAACTTCTCAAAAAGGAAAAAGAAAAATGAGATCATGCCAGAACCTTCTTGAAGGCGAAGTGAAGCTGAAAACGCCTAACCTGTTGACCAGGAGACAGCTACTATGCCAAGTTGCTGGGCTCTATGACCCAGTTGGTCTCGTTACGCCTGCCAAGCAAAAAGGTGCAATTCTTTTCAGGAAGGCATTCAGGCATTCCAAGAGACAGGAAATGGGAGCTTAGGTCGACAAACATGGGGCAAGCCACTTTCGGGAAATCTCAGAAATGAGGCCATCAAACTCTTTGAGGAGCATGTGCAGCTTAGTCAAGTTAGGTTTCACAGAAGTCTCACGCCAGTTGACTGGAAAGGAAAACCATGGGGGACCACTTTCTCAGATGGTAGTGACAAGACCTATGGAGCCATTTTGTACCTAAGGTGGGAAACAGACCAAGGGGTAGTTCTCAGATTAGTCGAGTCCAAGGCCAAGTTAGTACCACTGGACCAGAAGGGAGATACTGTCAATGCTGAGATCCGTGGCGCAGTTTTTGCTGCACGTCTCAGAAAATACTTCGAGAAGCATGGGCGGATGGAAGTTGAACGTTGATACCACTTAGTAGACAGTCAGACTGTGCTCTGGGTCATTCAACGTGATAGTTATGGGTTCCAGACGTTCTTTGCAAACAGGGCCGGGGAGATCCAAATGACTGGGCCAGCGACTGGTGGATCCCAGGGGACTTCAACATTGCAGACCTCATCACGAGAGGGGGCAGTCCCAAGGATCTCGATGAAGATTCTGTATGGCAGAAGGGACCACAGTTCCTAAGGTATCCAAGAGTGGCAGAGATTACTACTGATGCAAGGGAAAAAGTTAATAAACTCCAAAAGAAGACGTTCTCAGCTGTTCTGACAAGAGCTCAAACAATGAAGAAACTGAGGGCAACAGATGAGGGAGATCTCAAAGAACCGAGTACAAAAAACAGGAGGGATTCCGCTGATAACCCAAGCAGCCATGAAAATCCACAGAAATCAAGATTGGAGGAAAACCAAGCGTGGTGACTTAGTTATCAAAAAACTAGTGGATGTGGAAAGGTTTAGTAACTTAACCAAACTAGTCAGAGTCATTTGTTGGGTGTGGCGTGCCATAAAAATGGTTAGGGGTTCGAAGTCAGAACTCAAAGGACAGAGAAAACAGAAAAGCTGTGCTCACCGGAGAAGAGCAAGAGAATGCGCTAAAAGGACTCTTTCTAGCAGCACAGGAAGGTGTGACATTTCCTGACACTACACTAAACAGGCTTACTGTATACAAAGAAGACTCAGGACTCCTAGTATGTGGTGGCAGAATCCAAATCTTCGATGAGGATAAGGTCAGGGTTCTGATATTACCTGACAGGGCATGAGTGTCCATATTATTGGCCCGAGAAGCCCTCAATGCAAACCATGAGGAGGTAGCAGGTATGCTACTCAGGATGAGACACAAGGCATGGGTGACTAAATGTCGGAGACTTGCCAAGAAAATAGTAGACAGCTGCGTGATTTGCAGAAAAGCAAGGGCAAAGAGGTGCCAGCAAGTTATGCGTGATCTTCCTCCTGAAAGAACTAAACCAGCCGCGCACTTTGGATTCACAACCTTAGACTTGTTTGGTCCTTACGAAGTAATAGATGAAGTCAGGAAAAGAGTACGGCTTAAAGTCTGGAGAATTGTCTTCTGCTGCATGGCGTCCAGAGCTATACACGCTGATGTCATGAGTGACCAATCTACTGAAGGCTTCCTACTAGCCTACCAGAGATTTACAGCCCTGATGGGACATCCAAGAGAACTGTGGTCCGACCCAGGCTCAAATTTCATTGGGACTAAACCTGCTCTTGAAGAACTCTACAAGTTCTTGGATAAGCTGCAGAGATCTGAGCTGGAGGGAGAGGCTACCACGCCTGGTACTGAATGGTTCTGGAAAATCCATCCCGCAAGTTCTCCCCACAGGAATGGGGGATTGTAAAGCGAGCCCTTCATAACTTGGGAGGCAATGGTGTTTTCACGTGGGGTGAGTTCCAGGCCTTTGTTTACATGGCACCCAATCTAGCAAATGAAAGACCCATACACGCAAGAACGCAGAGTTGAGAGGACTGCATAGAATACGTCACTCCCAACTCCCAAGGTCAGGACTGAATGGAGACCCAGGAGACTTTGATTTCATATGCTATCCCTACAAAAGATTAAAGATTATCCAGGAAGAAGTTACCAAATTCTGGAAGAAATGGAGTCAGTAAGCAGGACCAAACTTGTTTGTTAGAAGTAAGTGGCACACAAAAGAACGGAACGTTGCTGTGGGGAACGTCTGGCTGGCTGATCAAAATGCACTAAGAAGCCAGTACAAACTAGCCAGAGTGATCAAAGTCAATTCAGACCACAAGGGTATTGTCAGAGACGCATGTGTGAGAGTCTTTATACACTAACCAGTTCCAAGTATAAAGCCCAACCAAGTGAGCATCACAGACGAGACAGAGATGGTCATCAAGAAATTGAAAAACAAGATTCCTGCGACCATCCTTCATAGAGATGTTAGATGGCTATTTGTCTTGGTTCCGGCAGAAGAACAGGCAGAAGAAAAGAACGTGTGAACTACTTGGGTTCATGAACCTTGCTCAGCAGGGACAATCTGCTCATTTTGATTCATGCACACTCATTTCATACATACTTAAATAATTATTTTGATTGTGTAAAGCTGCTTTGCGACAATGACAATTGTTAAAAGCGCTATACAAATAAAATCTAATTGAATTGAATAATACCGCTCTTTACTTATACGAAGGACTAATCACTTGAAGCTTGATTGTGATGATTGCAACTGTAGTAAACCTCACCCAGACAATAAAAAAGCTTACTGATGTTTCCAAAAGCATTCATGATGCATGTCTACTTAAAATCCACAAAGTTCTTTTGTTCCTAATTTACCTTTGTTCCTATGTGAATGAAACCAGTACAAACAGTGTTTTAGAATCAAGTATAAATACCTCAACTTCTTCAGACTGGTGCTGAAGGTCACACTGGGGCATGAGGGCACGCGGACGTGTTGCCAGCCAGTAGGCCAACATGGCAGTGAGACCACCAACCCCGAGCAGTGCAGCAGTGGACGTTGAACACATCAGATGAAACAGCTTTTCCAGTTCAGAAAGCCACAGGCTATGCATCAGCTCCGGTACCTGCATCCTCTCAAATAGTGTAGTGCTCAACTCTGAAAAATGAGGGGAAAAACTGAAGTAAAAAATTTAAATAGACCCGGCCAATTTATATGCATGCAAATGTTTTAGGCAGGTTTAAAGAAAGGCTGTAAACTAAAAATATTTTTTTTAATATTGTCTTGAACACCTTCTTCGCTCTCTTCAAGGCTGCAGCTATCTTCAATGGCTGAAGAAAGGAGGTGTATGCCAAAACCAGAAACGTGTTTATCGTCTCAGAGCCTTCGCTGACCAGCTAGCACTTGTATTCACAGTAATATTCAACCTTTCCTTATCCTAATCAGTAATCCACCCAAGCTTTAAAGAGTCCATTATTGTTCCTGTCCCAAAGAAACCCCATCCTGCTTCCCTCAACGACCAATACCTGAATTCAGTAGTGAAGTGCTTTGAGGGGCTGGTCAGAGACTTCATCTCTTCACTACTTGACCCATTACAGGTTGCATAGCGTCCAAAGCGATTGACCAATGATGTCATCTCTCACCTCCTTCACACATCACTCATTCCCCTGAACACTAGGAGGGGGGAATAACGTTAAATGCTGTTTGTTGACTACAGTTCAGCATTTAATACTACATTATAATTCCCTCCACACTCACCACCAAGCTGAAGCATCTGGGACTCCGTCAGTGGATACCCAATTTCCAAACTGGCAGACCAGCAGCAGTACGGATGGGACGAAAAGTCTTAGCCTCCTTTATCCTCAGCACTGAAGCCCCTCAGTGTTGAGAACTGAGCCCCCTGCTGTACTTATTGTACACCTATGACTGCGTGGCCACTACCAACTCTACCAACATCATCAAGTTTGCAGACGATACTGCTCTGGTAAGCCTGATCACCGACAACAATGAGACGGCGTACCTAGAGAAGATTAAAAACCTGAAGAACGGGTGCCATAGGAACAACCTCTTCCTGAACATTAGCAAGACAAAGGAGTTGATGGTGGACTTCAGGACAAAGCAGTAGAGGACCTACCAGACCCCCATCATGAACAAGAGACCAGTGGAGAGAGTGTACAGCTTCTGGTACCTGGGCATTCACATCATGCATGACTTGTCACGGTCCTGTCACATAAACACTGTGAAAAACTGTGAATATGGCCCGGCAGCATCACTACCACCTTAGACGCTTGAGAGACTTTAGACTGCCCTATAGATGCTTAGGAACTTGCACTCATGCTCAATAGAGAGCATTCCACAGTTTGAGACCCTCTGCTCTTTTCGCTTGACATGCTTCCTCTGGGAAACATGATTCGTAATCATGGTATTAGTTTTCATTGTTATGCTGATGGTACACAGTTATATGTCTCAGCAAAACCAGATGAGATAAACCAGCTGACTAAAGTTGAGCAATGTGTGCAGGACATACGAGACTGGATGTTAATTAACTTAAAGTTTAACTATTAACTATACAGTGGAACCTTGGATTGCGAGCATAACGTTCCGGAAGCGGGATTGTATTCCAAACAAAAACTCGTAAACCAAATCTAATTCTCCATAAGAAATAATGGAAACTCAAATTATTCGTTCCACAGCCCCAAAAAATAAATGCATAAAAATAATTAACACAAAATATTAAGTAAAAATAAAACAAATTAACCTGCATTTTACCTTTAAAAAATTACAAATAAATGCTGACAGATAAGTGTAAGCTCCTCTCTGCCCCTTCACGTCTTACGCAGTTACCCTTCCTCCACTTTTTTTCACACAACGGAAACGCTGTTTCATCAGAAAAATAAATGATAAATCTCTCTAATGACATTCGATTGAGTGACACTAACGGAATCACTGCTTGTTAGAATTGTTTTATATACAGGTCCTTCTCAAAAAATTTGCATATTGTGATGAAGTTCATTATTTTCTGTAATGTACTGATAAACATTAGACTTTCATATATTTTAGATTCATTTCAAACAACTGAAGTAGTTCAAGCTTTTTATTGTTTTAATATTGATGATTGTGGCATACAGCTCATGAAAACCCAAAATCCCTATCTCAAAAAATTAGCATATTTCCTCCGACCAATAAAAGAAGTGTTTTTAATACAAAAAAAGTCAACCTTCAAATAATTATGTTCAGTTATGCACTCAATACTTGGTTGGGAATCCTTTTGCAGATTCTTGTGTCTTGAGTCTCTCAACTTTCTCTTCACAATATCCCACAGATTCTCTATGGGGTTCAGGTCAGGAGAGTTGGCAGGCCAATTGAGCACAGTAATACCATGGTCAGTAAACCATTTACCAGTGGCTTTGGCACTGTGAGCAGGTGCCAAGTCGTGCTGAAAAATGAAATCTTCATCTCCATAAAGCTTTTCAGCAGATGGAAGCATGAAGTGCTCCAAAATCTCCTGATAGCTAGCTGCATTGACCCTGCCCTTGATAAAACACAGTGGACCAACACCAGCAGCCGACATGGCACCCCAGACCATCACTGACTGTGGGTACTTGACACTGGACTTCAGGCATTTTGGCATTTCCCTCTCCCCAGTCTTCCTCCAGACTCTGGCACCTTGATTTCCGAATGACATGCAAAATTTGCAACCTGTAGCCCATTTCCTGCACACGCCTGTACACGGTGGTTCTGGATGTTTCTACTCCAGACTCAGTCCACTGCTTCCGCAGGTCCCCCAAGGTCTGGAATCGGTCATTCTCCACAATCTTCATCAGGGCCCAGTCACCTCTTCTCGTTGTGCAGCGTTTTCTTCCCACAGACTTCCCACTGAGGTGCCTTGATACAGCACTCTGGGAACAGCCTATTCGTTGAGAAATTTCTTTCTGTGTCTTACCCTCTTGCTTGAGGGTGTCAATGATGGCCTTCTGGACAGCCGTCAGGTCGGCAGTCTTACCCATGATTGCGGTTTTGAGTAATGAACCAGGCTGGAAGGTTTTAAAAGCCTCAGGAATCTTTTGCAGGTGTTTAGAGTTAATTAGTTGATTCAGATGATTAGGTTAATATCTCGTTTAGAGAACCTTTTCATGATATGCTCATTTTTTGAGTTAGGGATTTTGGGTTTTCATGAGCTGTATGCCACAATCATCAATATTAAAACAATAAAAGTCTTGAACTACTTCAGTTGTGTGTAATGAATCTAAAATATTCATTTTTATTCATCTTCTATACCGCTTTATCCTGTATATGAAAGTCTAATGTTTATCAGTACGTTACAGAAAATAATGAACTTTATCACAATATGCTAATTTTTTTGAGAAAGTCCTGTATAAAGGAGTTATTTCTACTCTCTTCTTCTCTTCCTCATAGATCTGATATTAACGTGTTAAATCTTTCCTGCTGCTATTGACCTGTCTCCTCTTGCATCTGTTCTTAAAGGTGTGAATACTCCCACGCTCACCTTCCCATACTCTCTTCATGTCTTTCTCTCCCCCTCTCTCTCCCTCTCTCGCTATCTCCCTCTGTCTCCTTCCCCCTCTCCCACTAACTCGAGCCAACATCTTGTGATCTGTCTCTGAACGGACACCTCTCTATCTTCTCTCCTTTGATTCTTCAGGATCTCACCAGGACATTTACAGTGGTTCATGTTCTTTGTAGTAACATATGTCTATGGCACAGGCGTTTGGTCAAACATATATAAACCCCATCTTTTGCTGTTAATAAACAGAGAGCTTTCTGACAGACAACGTGTGTGTGTGTTTGACTGAGTCTCTCCCTGGCGCCAGAAAAGCTTACCGAAGCACAGCGGACAGACAGAGCAACTCGGCTCTTCTACTACGCAACTTTAAAAACTTTACAATCTGAGGGCTCGTCTAACCTTTTCTCTCCAGGAAGGTAAGTTAAGCATTCTTTTTGCTATTGTACTTCCTTCCTTGGTCAGAAAAGTTTTTGAATCTATAGTTTATTCACAGTGGCTTGCAAAAGTATTCGGCCCCCTTGAACTTTTCCACATTTTGTCACATTACAGCCACAAACATGAATACATTTTATTGGAATTCCACGTGAAAGACCAATACAAAGTGGTGTACACGTGAGAAGTGGAACGAAAATCATACATGATTCCAAACATTTTTTACAAATAAATAACTGAAAAGTGGGGTGTGCGTAATTATTCAGCCCCCTGAGTCAATACTTTGTAGAACCACCTTTTGCTGCAATTACAGCTGTCAGTCTTTTAGGGTATGTCTCTACCAGCTTTGCACATCTAGAGACTGAAATCCTTGCCCATTCTTCTTTGCAAAACAGCTCCAGCTCAGTCAGATTAGATGGACAGCGTTTGTGAACAGCAGTTTTCAGATCTTGCCACAGATTCTCGATTGGATTTAGATCTGGACTTTTACTGGGCCATTCTAACACATGGATACGTTTTGTTTTAAACCAATCCATATTCCTTAGAGTGTTCTTAGGAACAGGTAGCGGTGTGCAGTTGCAGTTATACACATGTGATGTGCATGATTTTTATTGTCCCCCTGACATAGAGGCGTGCGGACTCATCCCGGCGCACCTGAGGTTCGTGTTTCTGAGAGTGTTCTCAGAAACAGGGTAGATTGGCCGAATGCCTTATTAATTCACTATATTGGTATTTGATAAATGTGTGGATAATAGTAGAGGCACGTGAGTTTTAAATAGAATTCATATTCCTGATAGTGTTATCAGGAATGTGGAGATATTACACATTTTTTATAATACACTTACAAATTACAGTATTCTTGGCCGGATGGACGGAGGGTTCTTCTCAGTGGAGACATTATCCAAGAGAGGGTTCATTTCACAATGCTGACATCATTTCATTTCAAGGTTCATTTCACATGCTAATCTTGTCTCTCATCTTTTATAGGCTAGTTTGCTTCCCTCACAATTGGCTATAGTGAAGGTCAAAGGTCATGCATCTGGTGACTCTGAAGAGGTTTTAGGTAATTGTTTAGCTGATGAAGTTGCCAAATGGGCCGCTAAAGAAGCACCTTTGTCCCCACAGGTTTGTATGGATACAGTATTCTCTTTGACGTCCCATGTCTCTGTCCCAAGTTTGTCATCTGACATTGACATTGCCTTTTTGCAAACCCATTCATCACCTGAAGATCTACATTTTTGGTCTTCCCGTAAGTGTTCACCTGCCAGCATCTGTCCTCCCGTTATTATTGCGTAATTTTCATGGTATTTCACATGTTGCAAAATGGGGGGAAATCCGTAAATACACAATGACAACATGTTAAACATGATGCCTTGCCAATGCCTATTGCACCATTTCAATGTTTACAAATTGACTTTACACACATGCCACCTGTCAGAAATCTGAAATACACACATGCCACCTGTCAGGAATCTGAAATACATACTTGTACATAATTCTGGACAGATTTTCTAAATGGGTAGAAGCATTTCCATGCTCAAAAGAAAATGCGACAATATAAGTTAAAATTCTGGCTAAAGAAATCATTCCTAGATCCCGTATTCCAAAATCTATTGACAGTGATAATGGCACGCTCTTCGTCTCCAAAGTGACACAAAAATTGTGTAAATTTTTAAGCATTGATTGGAAATTTAACATCCCTTACCATCCCCAAAGTTCTTGTGTGGTAGAGAGGATGAATAGAACAATCAAAGATAGGTTGACCAAAGCCATGATGGATACAGGTAAGAATTGGGTTGACCTGTTACCATCTGTGCTTTGTGAAATTAGAATGACACCTAATTCTACAACCAAACTTTCACCATTTGAGATTATAATGGGACGACCATTCCCCACCCCCTGGGTAAAAGGTAACCCCGGTGTTTCCCTTACAGGTGATCTGGACGTGATTGTCAGCGATTATACGCAAGCACTTATTGAAAAACTGAACAGTGTTCACGGTAACGTCTCTGCCTCTCTCCCTCTGCTTACAGACAACCCTACTCATTCTTTCATCCCAGGTGGTCCAGTGCTGGTGAAAAGTTTAAATCCCAGGAAAGTGGGGGACGCTGCCTACAGTACACATACAACTGTAATTGCAGTGACTCGCACAGCTGTTCTCACAGATTCACAGCCACAGTGGATTCACGCCAGCCATGTGAAGAAGGCACGGCAGACGACTCTGACTACTTGACATAATCGACCACTACCTCACAAGATCTCCTAGCCCGCACCTAGGGTCTAGTGGAGCAACATACGCCCAGTAGACACCTCAAAAGGGGGCTTTCGTCGCTTCTCACCTTTTTCACATACACATACAGTGGTGTGAAAAACTATTTGCCCCCTTCCTGATTTCTTATTCTTTTGCATGTTTGTCACACTTAAATGTTTCTGATCATCAAAAACCGTTAATTATTAGTCAAAGATAACATAATTGAACACAAAATGCAGTTTTTAAATGAAGGTTTACGTTATTAAGGGAGAAAAAAAACTCCAAATCTACATGGCCCTGTGTGAAAAAGTGATTGCCCCCCTTGTTAAAAAAGAACTTAACTGTGGTTTATCACACCTGAGTTCAATTTCTGTAGTCACCCCCAGGCCTGATTACTGCCACACCTGTTTCAATCAAGAAATCACTTAAATAGGAGCTACCTGACACAGAGAAGTAGACCAAAAGCACCTCAAAAGCTAGACATCATGCCAAGATCCAAAGAAATTCAGGAACAAATGAGATCAAAAGTAACTGAGCTCTATCAGTCTGGTAAAGGTTATAAAGCCATTTCTAAAGCTTTGGGACTCCAGCGAACCACAGTGAGAGCCATTATCCACAAATGGCAAAAACATGGAACAGTGGTGAACCTTCCCAGGAGTGGCCGGCCGACCAAAATTACCCCAAGAGCGCAGAGACGACTCATCCGAGGCCACAAAAGACCCCAGGACAACATCTAAAGAACTGCAGGCCTCACTTGCCTCAATTAAGGTCAGTGTTCACGACTCCACCATAAGAAAGAGACTGGGCAAAAACGGCCTGCATGGCAGATTTCCAAGGCACAAACCACTTTTAAGCAAAAAGAACATTAAGGCTCATCTCAATTTTGCTAAAAAACATCTCAATGATTGCCAAGACTTTTGGGAAAATACCTTGTGGACCGACGAGCCAAAAGTTGAACTTTTTGAAAGGTGCGTGTCCCGTTACATCTGGTGTAAAAGTAACACAGCATTTCAGAAAAAGAACATCATACCAACAGTAAAATATGGTGGTGGTAGTGTGATAGTCTGGGGTTGTTTTGCTGCTTCAGGACCTGGAAGGCTTGCTGTGATAGATGGAACCATGAATTCTACTGTCTACCAAAAAATCCTGAAGGAGAATGTCCGGCCATCTGTTCGTCAACTCAAGCTGAAGCGATCTTGGGTGCTGCAGCAGGACAATGACCCAAAACACACCAGCAAATCCACCTCTGAATGGCTGAAGAAAAACAAAATGAAGACTTTGGAGTGGCCTAGTCAAAGTCCTGACCTGAATCCTATTGAGATGTTGTGGCATGACCTTAAAAAGGTGGTTCATGCTAGAAAACCCTCAAATAAAGCTGAATTACAACAATTCTGCAAAGATGAGTGGGCCAAAATTCCTCCAGAGCGCTGTAAAAGACTCGTTGCAAGTTATCGCAAACGCTTGATTGCAGTTATTGCTGCTAAGGGTGGCCCAACCAGTTATTAGGTTCAGGGGGCAATTACTTTTTCACACAGGGCCATGTAGGTCTGGATTTTTTTCTCCCTAAATAATAAAACCCCATATTTAATAACTGCATTTTGTGTTTACTTGTGTTATCTTTGACTAATAGTTAAATGTGTTTGATGATCAGAAACATTTTGTGTGACAAACATGCAAAAGAATAAGAAATCAGGAGGGGGGCAAATAGTTTTTCACACCACTGTATAGGTTCAACTTTGTATTAGCTTGCTTTTTCCCACATTTTTATTTATTTTTGTGCCAATGCCTGATTGCGTATGTACTGTGAATTTCATTTATAATTGTGATTCAGTCCTGACTATCTTCTCACTTTATCATCCTTCTTATCATCATCTTTGCTGACTTTACTAATCATGAACTCCTGTTCCTCCACGTTAATATCTTTTGCTATGTTGAGTGCAGCAGTTTTCTCTCTAACAATAGCCATCATCCATGATCTGCCAATGGTCACTTATCTCTCGTTATGTTTCCAACTTGCTTAATGGTTCTTATGTGGCTCTTCATGTGCAGGACCATAATCACCTCGAAGACGATTCCGACGATCTTTATGTCTCTCTCTCCCCCTCTCTCCCTCTCTCGCTATCTCCCTCTGTTTCCTTCCCCTCTCCCCCTAACTCGAGCCAACATCTTTAAATCTGTCTCTGGACGGATACCTCTCTATCTTCCTCTCCTTTGATTCTTCAGGGTCTCACCAGGACATGTACAATGGTTCATGTTCTTTGAAGTAACATATGTCTATGGCACAGGCATTTGGTCAAACACATTTCCCCATAATCCCCATCTTTTGCTGTTAATAAACAGAGACGTTTCTGACAGACGTGTGTGTGTGTTTGACAATCTCTCCTGGCGCCAGAAAAGCTTACCGAAGCACAGCGGACAGACCGAGCAACTCGCCTCTTCTACTACGCAACTTTAAAAATGTTACACTGCTGTAAAGTAAAAATAAAACAAATTAACCTGCACTTTACCGTTGAAAAGAATTGCGACAGAGCAGTGTTTCTGTGTAGAGCAGAGAGAAAGAGTGTGTGTCTGTGAAGCCGAAAGTAGGAAGGATCTGTGTGTGCGTGTGTGTGTGTGTGGGGCACGGTGTCCAATGACGTGCCCGCGCACACAGACACAAAGAGCAGGCTGAGCCTTGAGCATTTTTAACCTCTTGCTGATAAGACTTGCTTTTGCTGCAGACACAAAATAAAATATGTTTTACGCGAACACACACGTGGTCACAGTGTTATAGTAAACAGTACACGCGTGCACGGATCAACATTATACCAGTAAGAGACTAAGACCCAGCAGGGAAAACAAACCCACAATTCCGCAGAACAAGAGAGAGAAAAACTGTTGGCCTAGATCATGTGACGCTCCACGTCAAAACAAGAAGCGCATGTGTGATACATGATACTCGGTACTCGTAAACCATGGCTTGTTCGTTTTCCAAGTCGAAATTTATTAAAAATCTTGCGGAACACTCGCAAACCGTGTTACTCGCAATGCGAGGTCTCGCTGTACCAGGATAGCAGCATTCACCTCAGAAATATTGGCAAGATAAGGAATATATTGACAACAAACAATGCAGAAAAACTAGTTCATGCTTTTATCACCTCTAGGTTGGACTATTGTAACGCCTTACTGTCTGGTTGTTCAACTAGGTCCATAAACAAGCTTCAGTTAGTCCGTAATGGAGCAGAAAGAGCCCTCACTAGAACCAGATGATACGAGCACCCCTATCTTATCCACACTGCATTGGCTCATGTGAAATTGCGCATCGATTTTAAAATACTACTTTTGACCTATAAAACATTAAATGGTCTCGTGCCGCAGTATCTGAGTGAACTGCTAGTGTCTTACGATCCACCACTTGTCCTTGGCTTGCACATCAGGGACAATCTTATTTTAATTCATACACATTCATACAAACATAAATAATTATTTTTGATTGTGTAAAGCTGCTTTAAGACAATGTCAATTGTTAAAAGTGCTATTCAAATTTTTATTATAATTGAATTGAATCCTGACAGGAAACATCACAACACAACAGACAAGCTCTACAGAGGGTGGTGCGATCAGCTGAGTGCATCATCTGAACTGAGCTCTCTGACCTGCACTCAATCTACAGCAAGTGGTGCTCGACCAAGACCGGGAAGATAGTGAAGAACCTCAGCCACCCCAACAATGGACTGTTCAGAAAGCACATTCTCTTCCTAAAGGCCAACAATGTCATATTCTCATTGGACCCATTTTGAAGTTATTCTTCATAAAATTCCAGATATCCTGTGATTTGGTCTCTGGTGCAGACTTTTGAGGCACATCAATAATGCAGTCCCCATCTGAGATTTTCTGACAGAACCCTGCTTTCTTAAGCAATTTGGCACTGCATGTCTGCAATTTTCCTTTTTTTAACATTTGTGTAAATAGTGGGCTTTGCATGTTCTTATTAATCGTTTTAACTATAGAGCTAGTTTTATTGGATATAAAACACTTCAAGCTGCTTTCAGGTAAATATTTTTTTTTGATCTACAAAAGAACTCTGTGACAATGAAACTTTATTTTATGAATGTCATTGACAAGTTTGCAATTACACTTATTTTCTAATTGACCAATCCCTTGCCAAAGACATTCATATTTTCTGAACCATTCAGGCTTGCAAAAAACATGACTGTAAAGAATGTGACAGATGCACTTTGGCACACCTCAGAGATGTTGTTTAAAGTCTAAAGTGACTAATATCTTTCTATTAGCTCAAAACAGTCTGGTCATTCTGCTCTGACTTCTTCGTGTTTGCTGTAAAAGTTGGCTTTACCACAGAATATATTTTTTATAGTTAACCTTTCACCCCATTTTCCCTTGATTGGCATACCCAGTTTCAAATGTTCCCACATACTTTGGACCTCATGCATGTGGCTTATTTCCGTTGAAAGCTAAAACTTTTATGTTCTGTATACAATAAACAGAAAATTTGTGATATTTACTAGAACAGAGTCACAGACGCTAGAATAAAGAATTGTATTTCTGCCTGCTTTATACATCTCTGAACAGAGCTATGCCTCTTGTTTCAGATTAGCAGGGTGACCTTAGAAAGTCTACCAGGTCACAGCCACAGGTCTTTGGTAGCTCTGGGAAAAAAATATTTCAAAGCAATACATTTTTTTGCAAATTTATATTTGTAATGATATAGTGTATTAACATATAGCTAAAAATTTGATGTATGCTGGAAGTGTATGAAAACAGGCACATTTAAGGGTGTCAGTTGGTGGTTAAGAAAAGAAAAGACAATAATTGCCTGCTAGTTCTTGGTGATATGGTAATGTCCTGAATTCAGCCTTGGTGACTCCCTCCGATCACCACCAGAGGGAACCATCACCGGAGTACTAGTTCCCATTCGGACTCCATTACCCACAACACAGGTGTCGGCCATTATCCATAAAATAACACACTCACACTAACCACGTCGCAAAGTCTTGTTTTGCCGTTGCGGACATTTCTAAGCGTTTAAATCTGTTTTGGTTTCTCGTTGCCGACTCAATCGTTTGTTTACTCCTTTCTGCCTGCCGCCTGCCTCTTGACCCTTGCTTCGTTTACTGGATTTTCTCTATTGGATAGCCGCCTGCCCTGATCATTCTGCCTGGACTTTTGACTCTGTCTCTGGTTAGCCTACATTGCTCGGATTACTACTATTTGACCTTAATCTGAGTTTTGTTGTTATTAAAGCTGCATATGGATCTTAACCCCGCTGACTCCTCGTCACAGAAGACTTCGCCGACTACCGATCCAGCAACTATGTTTCAGGTCACCACGGAGTTGTCTGCTCAAGCATCCGTGTTGGCGACTCAACAACCACAACTTAACCGCCTCACCGCCCTCAGGGAGGAACTGGTAAGGGCAATACAAGGACTCCATCCACCATCTGACAAACCATCCACCCCCCTCGCCTGGCAAAGGACACCTCAACCACACCCACTGCTATGGCCAGCCCGCGATTGGCGTTTCCAGAGAAATTCGACGGAACACCTTCAAAGTGTACGGGCTTTCTACTACTATGCTCAATGTTTGTTAACCAGCAACCTACCAAGTACCCTACGGATATTAGCCGTATAGCATTTGTGTGCTCACTGTTAAAGGGTAGGGCTCTCGACTGGGCCACGACGGTATGGAGGGAGGATCACATCATTTTTCCTTCCTTTGCTGACTTCTTACAAAACTTCAGGGAGATCGCCATTCAGCAGAGGGCAACGAGGTTGGGGAGCAACTACTGCAGCTTCGACAAGGCAATAACTCCGCAGCTGACTACGCACTAAGCTTCCGCACGCTCGCGGCTCAGACCGGGTGGCAGTTTCGCAAAGGACTCAGCACCGAACTCCAGTCGGAACTCGCCTGCCGGGATGAGGGCAAATCCCTGGTGCAGATCATCAATCTCACCATTCGCATCAACAACCTCCTTAGAGCACGTCGCCCACTATGAGCGGTCCCCCCCCACCCCGTCGTCTCGATTAACCCACCACAAACTGAGAATGAACCCATGCAACTAGGAGTCACTCACATCAGCTCGGTGGAGAGGGAACTGCGAACGCAAAAAAACCTGTGTATCTACTGTGGCTTACCCGGACACATGCACTCATCCTGCCCAACCACGTTCTGAACAACATTTCTACTGACACATCTATCGCGCGACTCAGAGGGTGAAATGAGCATATGGTACGAGGCACTGAGGAATGACTTTACAACTCTACTCTGTAAGCTGAGGAACCAGGTGCTGTCTACATTCTCTTCTGATTACCACAGTGAAATTGAAAAAAAAAAGTGCTCATTATACATTAATTTCTTTGGTCATACCACATATGTATTATTTATTTTCAATATTTACTTTTCTATCACAAATAAAGTGTTTATGTACACTACATTAATCATACAGATGTACAAGGAATAAATAAATGCAAGAAATGCTACAACTAAATATAATGCCTGTTATAATAAAGTTCAACGAATAGCATAGATACCCAATTTTCCCATCAAGAAGACAACATTCCTACAAGAGAGATGCTTGTGCTCTTTTTTCCTTACCTTGCTACATGTATGTGTAGGTTTTCAAAATTAGCTCAGGTGCTTAAACTATTGAATTTTAAACCTCACCATGCCTAAATGTTTTGCATTAAATATGTGTGTGTGTGTGTGTATGTGTGTGTGTGTGTGTGTGTGTGTGTGTGTGTGTGTGTGTGTGTGTGTATGTGTGTGTTTGTGTGTGTGAAGCAGAGAGGGGGTGCTTCACACACACAAACACACACACACACACACACACACACACACAGTAAAGGCGAGAGAGAGAGAGTGTGTGTGAACCGGCTCGTTGTCAAATTAGGCGCACACACTCTGCTCTACACAGAAACTCTGCTCTGTCGCGATTCTTTTCAAAGGTAAATTGCAGGTTCATTTGTTTGTTTATTTTACTTTACAGCAATGATTCGGAAGCAGGTTTATAGAGCAGTTAAATGACTATATGATGAATGATATAAACAGTGTTGCTTTTCAGTGAAAGTAATGTATTACTATGACTATATACTATCTAAAGTAACACATTAGTTACTTTTTGCAGTACTTTTTAATGAGTAGGCTAAGGTTGGCGGACATAG